>OX352300.1:11017500-11740000 GCA_947086415.1 Pammene aurita | reverse complement strand
CGTACCATACCTTACCATACCATACTTTACCATACCATACTTTACCATACCATTCTTTACCATACCATACCTTACCATACCATACCATACCATACCATACTTTACCATACTTTACCATACCATACTTTACCATACCATACTTTACCATACCATACCATACTATACCATACCATACTTTACCATTACATACTTTACCATACCATAATTTACCATACCATACTTTACCATACCATACTTTACCATACCATACTTTACCATACCATACTTTACCATACCATACTTTACCATACCATACATTACCATACCGTACTTTACCATACCATACTTTACCATACCATACCATACCATACCTTACCATACCATACCATACCTTATCATACCATACTTTACCATATCATACTTTACCATACCGTACCATACCATACCATACTTTACCATACCATACTTTACCATACCTTACCATACCTTACCATACCATACCATACTTTACCATACCTTACCATACCATACCTTACCATACCATACTTTACCATACCATACTTTACCATACCATAATTTACCATACCATACTTTACCATACCATACTTTACCATACCATACTTTACCATACCATACTTTACCATACCATACTTTACCATACCATACTTTACCATACCATACCATACCATACCATACCATACCATACCATACCATACCATACCATACCATACCATACCATACCATACCATACCATACCATACCATACCATACCATACCATACCATACCATACCATACCATACCATACCATTCCATACCATACCATCAGTACAAGTCGAATGAGCCCAAACAGCATGTCTATGATGCCCCAAACCCGAGATCCAGTAGGGATCCCCAGGGTCCAGCATGAGGTCCAGATTTTGATACCGGTACCATCTGCTCATCAGTACAAGTCGAATGAGCCCAAACAGCATGAGTCTATGATGCGCCAAACCGGAGATCCAGTAGGGATCCCCAGGGTCCAGCATGAGCTCCAGATTTTGATACCGGTACCATCTGCTCATCAGTACAAGTCGAATGAGCCCAAACAGCATGAGTCTATGATGCGCCAAACCCGAGATCCAGTAGGTAGCCCTAGGGTCCAGCATGAGCTCCATCTTGTGATATTGGTCCCGACTTCCGAACCCGAGATGCAGTTTTAAAATTAATTATTAGTGTAAGACAGGATTAATTTAGTTACACTAACGTTAATCTAATTAACTGTAATTCTTATTAAATTTTCGAGACGTTAGTGTAACTAATAGGTTAATTTTAATTGACGGTTAGTGTAATTGACGACGTCACAAAATCAATGCGAACTAACGTTAGTAAAAATTGATGTTAGTGTAATTGATTAGTTACGGAATTAATCTTCAATCTTATTGATAAATTTTCAATTCTAATTGAAATTAACGGCCAACACTGAGTATAAGGTTGCCAAACAGCTCAAAGAGGACCTAGTGTGTTGACGATGAGGGACCCTTTTGTTCCTTTAGCCGTCAACACAGTGAATCCTCCTTTTTGTAAAGAGTCGGCAACGCGCATGTGACACTTCTGGAGTTGCAGGCGTCCATAGGCTACGGTAGCTGCTTACCATCAGGCGGGCCGTAAGCTTCTTTGCCCCTGTCGTGGAATAAAAAAATAGGGGGTATGAATTACATAAATCAGAATTTATTTTTAAATACGAGTACTTGATTTTACTATTTGTAGCTCGTGAATTAGTTTTACATTAAAATATTTATAGCACTAAATTCGATTTATTTAACAATGAATAAGAATAGTTAGCATTTTTCTTTGCTTTGGTAGAGTTTACGCTTTACTTAATGTGTATTAAGACAATAAGCGCGACATGTTTCGAAGAGCCTAGTTTTCCATGTTCAAGCTCGACCCTCGTATTCATAATCGTCTTACGAGCCTCATAGTTATTTTTATGTTTCGCCTGTTTCTAACAAACACAACTGACAAAGTTGTCAGATAAGGACAAACGATTATTACTTAAATGAGACTTGTAAAACGTTTATGAGTAAGGGGGTCAGAGTAGGGTTGCCAACCGTCCCGCTATATGCGGGACGTCCCGTTTCTGGGGCCCTAGAGCATGCGTCCCGCAAGGGGTCCACGCGGGACGCCGATTGTCCCGCTTTCAGACTAGACTAGATTATCAGCACCAAAACAAGCGTTGATTTGCATGTTACAATAATTTTAAAGCGTGTAATTTTACTTGAATATACCGCGAGTAACGCGCGCTAGCGCCTACGCTCACTCGCTCGCTCGACACTCCCTGTCCCTTTCTATTCACTACCGCGGCGGCGGTAGATAAAAAAAAAATACCTAAGACAACCTCAAATTCTCAGGTTAAGATGTGATTGTGGTGTTTAATTAGTTTTTATGTTTCTAGAGTTTTACGATAACTTGCTAAAGAGCCAAAAACATACTTAAATGTCCAAAGTCTATAGAAAAATATTGATTTTAAATAAATAATTGAAAGGAATGGCAATGATCTCAATGAATTTAGATGTGAGTAAATAAAAGTCTGTTAACTATAAGTACTTACCTACTTTCTTATAATAGGATAGGACAGGAATTTCATGCCTCGTATCGTATTATATATCACACTTTTAATATTGTTGTCCCGCGGTTTTAAGCCTGGTCCCGCAATGTGATCGTAAATGTACCGCGAATCTCTGAATCACAGTTGGCAACCCTAGGTCAGAGTGCTAGGAACTAGTCCACGACATACGCTCTATGATGCCGCGCTATTGACTCGCCTCATAAATTTTCTTTTTACATTGTTAGTATGTGTCACGTAAGTTTGAATTCAATACTAATAGACGGAGAGCTAGCCGCGGCAGATATGACACAATAATAAGAGCAAAGAAACCACTCTAGTCAGTTTGCTATACTATGCTTATTTCTTGATCTGGACATCTGGCAGCTGTAAACTGGTGGAGGTCAAATAATGAAAACCACTTCAAGAAAACAAAACCTAGAGTTCTGGGTTTGATGCAATATTATAAGAAATTATATAAATAATTAGATTATATCATTGTCAAAAGTTTCTGTTGGGGAAAACTAGTGACAAACGACGTATAATGTAATTCGTAGTTTGTCGCCTACTGTTTTTGTTTCCGTAATAATACGCAATGTGTTTTGTTCTAATGTTAAAATATAAGCCCTGTCCTTTATAACTGAGACAATTCCGGCAGTTTTTACCTACTTTGGTATTACTATTTTCCAATTCAACAGTTTTGCTAGTCTGTCATTCTGACTTCCTCTAATTAAGAGGCCTTATTCCCATGAACGTTCCTCAATTTCACGAAATCTAACTCGATAGATGGCGGTAGCGCTCAGTACGCGACCGCTGGCAATGATCGACGATCGAACGATCTTGATCGTTTTCAACTTCAATTACAAGTAAAATTATTTTTACGCATAAGTTACACACAGGCTATTTATTTTCTTTTATATGGAAGATACTACTAATTAAAGTATGTTTTAAGGAAATATACGCATCTAACACCAAAGACGGGTAATCACTTAATCAGTAGGGACTGTTGGAGATACTTTTCGAATTAAAAGTATAATAAATTTCGAATTTCTAAAATTAGGTTTGTTTAAATATTGTAAAGACTGTTTTTTACACTTATGTTTCATTTTTTACCCTCCTTCAATATGCCTGTATTCGGTAGGAAATAATGTATTACTTATACATACATAGGTAGTATTTTTTTAATTTTTTTTTAATTCCAATATGGCTGAAATATTTTTTTTTGTAAAAATAGTCATGGTAGCCAATTTCGACTACTTCGGGTGTGTAGATTACGAAAATGATGTCTGTTAAATCGAAGATGGCGGTCCTTTTCGGCTAATTAAGGGATGTGGATTTCGAAAATTATATCCGTTTTAAAATCCAAAATGGCGGTTATACACTTTATTCAGAAAAATCGTCATGGTAGTCATTTTCGGCTACTTAGAGGGTGTAGATGTCGAAAATTATGTCTGTTTTAAAATCCAAGATGGCGGAAATATACTTTTTTGTCAAATCGTCATGGTAGTCATTTTCGGCTAATTAGAGGATATAGATTTCGAAAATTATATATTTTTTTTCTGAAAAATTGTCATAATTCCAATATGGCTGAAATATTTTTTTTATAAAAATGGTCATGGTAGCCAATTTCGACTACTTCGGGTGTGTAGATTACGAAAATGATGTCTGTTAAATCGAAGATGGCGGTTATATACTTTATTCAGAAAAATCGTCATGGTATTCCTTTTCGGCTAATTAAGGGATGCGGATTTCGAAAATTATGTCCGTTTTAAAATCCAAAATGGCGCTTATACACTTTATTCTGAAATGGTAGTCATTTTCGACTACTAAGAGGGTGTAGATGTCGAAAATTATGTGTTTTAAAATCCAAGATGGCGGAAATATACTTTTTTGTTAAATCGTCATGGTAGTCATTTTCGGCTAATTAGGGGATGTCGATTTTGAAAATTATGTCTGTTTTAAAATCCAAGATCAATCCCAAATCTGTGGACATTGTCGTTGGTCTCATACTTTGTAATTTTTGTATTGTTACTATTAGCCATAATCTCGTGTGTTACTGTTTTTTGTCCCAAATAAATTGATAAAAAAAAAGATACACTTTATTCTGAAAAATCGGCACGGTAGTCATTTTCTGCTAATTAGTGGGTGTAAATTTCGAAAATTATGTCTGTTTTAAAATCCAAGATAGCGGATATGCTCTTTTTTTCTGAGAAATCGTCATGGTAATCGTTTTCGATTAATTCAGGGGTGTATATTTCGAAAATAATATCTGTTTTAAAATTAAAGATGACGAAAACGTAAAATGTTGTCAAAATCGTCATGATAGTCATTTTCGACTAATTCGGGTGTGCAGATTTCGAAAAGAATGTCTATTTTTAAATTAAAAAGATATTAAAAGATCATACACATTTTTAGTAAAAATCGTTATTTATGGTAGTCATTTTCCCTTAATTCAGGGATGTAGATTTCGAAAATAAAGACAATTTTAAAATACAAGATGGCGGAAATGGATAATTTTGTCAAAATCGTCATGGTTTGTCGTCATTTTTGAAATCTGCACACCCTAATTAGTCATTTTCGACTAATTAGGGTGTGCAGATTTCAAAAATGATGTCTATTTTGAAATGCAAGACCGCGGTCATACACTTTTTTGGTAAAAATCATCATGTTAGTCGTTTTCCATTAATTCAGGGATGTAGATTTCGAAAATAAGGACCGTTTTAAAATCAAAGATGGGGGAAACGGAAAATTCTGTCAAAATCGTCATGGTAGTCATTTTCGACTAATTAGGGTGTGCAGATTTCAAAAATGATGTCTATTTTGAAATCCAAGACCGCGGTCATACACTTTTTTGGTAAAAATCATCATGCTAGTCGTTTTCCATTAATTCAGGGGTGTAGATTTCGAAACTAAGGACCGTTTTAAAATCAAAGATGGCGAAAACGGAAAATTTTGTCAAAATCGTCATGCTAGTCATTTTTAACTAATTCGGGTAAGCAGATATCGAAAATAATGTCTATTTTGAAATCCAAGATGGCGGTCATACACCTTTTTGGTAAAAATCGTTATAGTAGTCATTTAAGACTAATGCAGGGATGTATATTTCAAAAATAAAGACCGTTTTAAAATTCAAGATGGCAGAAATGGTAAATTTTGTCAAAATCGTCATGGTAGTCATTTTCGACTAATTATGGTGTGCAGATTTCTAAAATGATGTCTATTTGGAAATCCAAGACCGCGGTCATACACTTTTTTGGTAAAAATCATCAAGTTAGTCGTTTTCAATTAATTCAGGGGTGTAGATTTCGAAAATAAGGACCGTTTTAAAATCAAAGATGGCGGAAACGGAAAATTTTGTCAAAATCGTCATGGTAGTCGTTTTCGACTAATTCGGGTGTGCAGATTTCGAAAATAATGTCTATTTTTAAATTCAAGATAGCTCTCGTACACTTATTTGGTTAAAATCGAATGAGTGTCGTTTATTTTTTGTGTAGTGTCGTTTTCTAAATTTCGAAAATAGACACCGTTTTAAAATTCAAGATGGCTGAAATGGTCAATTTTATTAAAATCGTCATGATAGTCTTTTTTGTCTCATTTGGGTGTGTACTGTGTAGATTTCGAAAATAATGTATGTTTTAAAAACAATTTTATGATAGTCGCTTGTGATTAATTGAGGGGTGTAGATTTCGATATAACGACCGATTTGAGATCCAAGATGGGTGTTAAAGGATAATTATTGTAAAAATCGTCATGGTAGTCATTTTTACTAATTCACGTGTGTAGATTTAGAAAATAATGTCTGTTTTAAAATCCAAGATGGCAGTCATACAATTTTAGTAAAAATCGTTAAAGTAGTCGCTGTTGATTAATTCGGCAATGTAAATTCCGATAATAAACACTGTTTTAAAATATAAGATAGCAGTGATGACCTTTTTGTGAAAATCTTCATGGTAATCTTGTTCAACTGATTCAGGTGTTTAGATTTCGAGAAAAGGGTCTGTTTTATATTCCAAGATGGCGGCCATACACTTTTTACTAGATAAACGTTATGGTAGTCATTTTCGATTCAATCGGGGATACAAAAAAGTATATGGCCGCAGTCTTGAATTTTAAAACAGAATTTGTTTTTGAAATGGACATATCTGAATAACGACGATTTTTATAAATGAATGATCATTTCTGCCATCTTGGATTTTGAAACGGACTTTATTTTTGAAATCTACACGCCTGAATTAATCAAAAATGGCTAAAATAACAAGTAAAGTGTGTGATAGCCATTTAAGATTTCTAAATAGACATTATTTTCGAAATCTACAGTTACCGAAATAGTCGAAAACGACTCCCATGACGAATTTGACAATTTTTTTCAATTCCGCCATCTTTGATTTTAAAACGGTCCTTATTTTCGAAATCTACACCCCTGAATTAATCGGAAATGACTACCATATGGATTTTAACCAAAAAGTGTTTGATCGCAATCTTGGATTTTAAAACAGACATTATTTTCGAAATCTGGACACCCGAATTAGTCGAAGACGACAACCATGACGATTTTGACCAAATATTCAGTTTCCCCCATCTTTGATTTTAAAACGGTTCTTATTTTCGAATTATTCATCCCAGAATTAATCGAAAACGACTGACATGATGATTTTTACCAAAAACGTGTATGACCCCGGTCTTGGATTTCAAAATAGACATTATTTTCGATATCTGCTTACCCGAATTAGTCGGAAATGACTAGCATGACGATTTTGACAAAAATTTCCATTGCCGCCATCTTTAATTTTAAAACGGTCTTTATTCTCAAAATCTCCACCCCTGAATTAATCGAAAACGACTAACATGATGATTTTTACCAAAAAAGTGTATGACTGCGGTCTTGGATTTCAAAATAGACATCATTTTCGAAATCTACACCCCCGAATTAGTCGAAGACGACTACCATGACGATTTTGACAAAATTTTCCATTTCCGCCATGTTGTATTTTAAAACGGTCTTTATTTTCGATTTAACGATTTTTACCAAAAAAGTGTATGACCGCCATCTTGGATTTCAAAATAGACATTATTTTCGATATCTGCTTACCCGAATTAGTCGGAAATGACTACCATGACGATTTTGACAAAAATTTCCATTGCCGCCATCTTTAATTTTAAAACGGTCTTTATTTTCAAAATCTCCACCCCTGAATTAATCGAAAACGACTAACATGATGATTTTTACCAAAAAAGTGTATGACTGCGGTCTTGGATTTCAAAATAGACATCATTTTCGAAATCTACACCCCCGAATTAGTCGAAGACGACTACCATGACGATTTTGACAAAATTTTCCATTTCCGCCATCTATGATTTTAAAACGGTCTTTATTTTTGAAATATACATCCCTGCATTAGTCTAAAATGACTACTATAACGATTTTTACCAAAAAGGTGTATGACCGCCATCTTGGATTTCAAAATAGACATTATTTTCGATATCTGCTTACCCGAATTAGTTAAAAATGACTAGCATGACGATTTTGACAAAATTTTCCGTTTTAGCCATCTTTGATTTTAAAACGGTCCTTAGTTTCGAAATGTACACCCCTGAATTAATCGAAAACGACTAACATGATGATTTTTACCAAAAAAGTGTATGACCGCGGTCTTGGATTTCAAAATAGACATAATTTTCGAAATCTACACCCCCGAATTAGTCGAAGACGACTACCATGACGATTTTGACAAAATTTTCCATTTCCGCCATGTTGTATTTTAAAACGGTCTTTATTTTCGATTTAACGATTTTTACCATAAAAGTGTATGACCGCCATCTTGGATTTCAAAATACACATTATTTTCGAAATCTGCACACCCAAATTAGTCGAAAATGACTACCATGACAAATTTAACGATTTTTACAAAAAAAGTGTATGACCGCCATCTTGGATTTCAAAATAGACATTATTTTCGATATCTGCTTACCCGAATTAGTCGGAAATGACTACCATGACGATTTTGACAGAATTTTCCGTTTCCGCCATCTTTGATTTTAAAACCGTCCTTTTTCCGAAATCTACACCCCCGAATTAGTCGAAGACGACTACCATGACAAATTTAACGATTTTTACTAAAAAGTGTATGAGCGCCATCTTGGATTTCAAAATAAACATTATTTTCGAAATCTGCACACCCAAATTAGTCGAAAATGACTACCATGACAAATTTAACGATTTTAACAAAAAAGTGTATGAGCGCCATTTTGGATTTCAAAATAGACATTATTTTCGAAATCTGCACACCCAAATTAGTCGAAAATAACTAACATGACAAATTTAACGATTTTTACCAAAAAAATGTATGACCGCCATCTTGGATTTCAAAATAGACATTATTTTCGAAATCTGCACACGCAAATTAGTCGAAAATGACTACCATGACAAATTTAACGAGTTTTACAAAAAAAGTGTATGAGCGCCATCTTGGATTTCAAAATAGACATTATTTTCGAAATCTGCACACCCAAATTAGTCGAAAATGACTAACATGACAAATTTAACGATTTTTACCAAAAAAGTGTATGACCGCCATCTTGGATTTCAAAATAGACATTATTTTCGAAATCTGCACACCCAAATTAGTCGAAAATGACTACCATGACAAATTTAACGAGTTTTACAAAAAAGTGTATGAGCGCCATCTTGGATTTCAAAATAGACATTATTTATATCTGCTTACCCGAATTAGTCGGAAATGACTACCAAGACGATTTTGACAGAATTTTCCGTTTCCGCCATCTTTGATTTTAAAACGGTCCTCATTTTCGAAATCTACATCCCTGAATTAATCGAAAATGACTACCATAACGATTTTTACAAAAAAAGTGTATGAGCGCCATCTTGGATTTCAAAATAGACATTATTTTCGATATCTGCTTACCCGAATTAGTCGGAAATGACTACCATGACGATTTTGACAGAATTTTCCGTTTCCGCCATCTTTGATTTTAAAACCGTCCTTTTTTCCGAAATCTACACCCCCGAATTAGTCTAAGACGACTACCATGACGATTTAGACAAAAATTTCCATTTCCGCCATCTTGTATTTTAAAACGGTCTTTGTTTTCGATTTAACGATTTTTACCAAAAAAGTGTTTGACCGCCATCTTGGATTTCTAAATAGACATTATTTTCGAAATCTGCACACCCGAATTAGTCGGAAATGACTACCATGACGATTTTGACAAAATTGTCTAGTTTTCAAATAAAAAATCATTTTACGTCACACCTGGCCATAATGAGAGTTTTACCCACGCTACGCTATTTGTTGTACTCACCACGGGCAGTAAAAAAGAAAGCCCTCTATCGCAGGTATTTACAACCCTCGCCTGCGGCTCGGGTTACAAATACCTGCGATTTCGGGCTTTCTTTCTTTTACAGTCCTTGGTAAGTAATGTACTATAATAATATAAAGTAAATATTTCAATCTTTTATTTCAAGGATCTTTATAATTCAATCGCACTTCTCGCCACTATAGGGCAATGGAAACAGGTCACTACGTGTTGGGGATTTCATACAAGGTTACCCGTTTTAGTGGCCTCTCAGTGTGTCTAGCTGGCAAACTTACGTAATGCGCGTAGGACGATTTAGCACAGGTCCATCGTCTGTGAGCTCTCGTTCCATACTGAGCCAAAGGCGACGGCGCGATGTGTTTTGTCAAGTTTTTAACCGATTTAGAGTCATCTTCAAAAAATTACATTTTATTTAAATTTTGCGTTACAGTAATGATTTTTTTTTTCTTGGTAGATCTATAGCTGAACTTTAATATATTTATATTTTTAGGGCAGAATATTTATAGGACTTCCGTGAAAAAAATTAAATGTAAACCTGTTTTCATCAAAAAAATTGCAATATTCAGAAGGTATTTTGTCTATTATCCAAGATGAATCTTCAATTTTTCTTACCATGGCCGTCTTGAACATGATATACTGAATTGAATTGTATTCAAATTTTATAAGAAAGGTTCCCTTTATTTGAGTAATCTGAAAAAAAACCAGACGTCTAACTGCAAACTCTGAAGAGGCCTGCCAAGAGAAGCCATGTTTTTCAGGTGTTTTTCTCAAAAATGTAATTTTTTTCCCATGGCCGTCTAGATAAAGGAACGGACTATTATATGCATTAAAAGTTAATTTAAAAACACAAAGCATTTTCGCTATAACCTCCGAAGAAAATGATGCATTTCGCAAAATACGCGCATTTTGGGAATAAGGCCTCTTAAAAGCTGCCAGATGCCCGGATCCAGGAATAAGGATATTCATAATATTTGTTACTACTAGCTAAATATTTGACTGCATTAGGACCTCTATCTGACGTGACACGTGGATATCCATGCGAGATTAGGTACTACATACTTGTTTAACACATATACTTTAGTAGAGTGATTAAAAGCGTTCTTACTAGCGATTGTCAGTTTTCGCTTTTCGAATTGAGCCGCAGGTGGCACAATTCCTTGCCTCAAACTTCATTTTAGCCTTGAAAAAAGTTTATAAATATGTAGCGGATTTATACCCTCAGTTTCAGGGGCATTTTTTACAACCTTGCAACTGATAGTGTATCTAAATGTCAATCATAGTGTAGCTATGTGTCAAATCAAATCTTCAGTACCAATCGATATGGTCAATAATAGTAGTCAAAAAGTAAAAGGTAGAGACGAACGGAATGCTGCTCGACCGGAACAGACAGGCAAAAAATATGGTCACGTATTTCACTCTAACTTTATAATAGACATCTGTTATTTTTACCAACTCATAACATGGGAAACCAGATTAGAAAGATTAATGTCTATAATTACTAATTCTGTGAATCTATTGTTAGCGTTACAACTTAATAAAAATTCGCGAAGATATTTTTTTTGCACTTTGTGTTTTGTATCTTTATATGTATAACGTCAATGTAGGAGCAAAAAACCACGTCGACTTGCAAAGCCATAAAAAAATGTCCGGTCCCAACTCCCAAGCGATCCTGGAACACTGTGAAGCAGTCCAATCCAAAGTCTCATTTCCAACTACAGACCCATTTCAGTTTTTATCTAAAATCCTTGAAAAACTCTTTAACACTCGTCTTATGAACTATTTAGAGAAAAATTCTGTCTTTTCAGAACAACGGTTTGGTTTTAGGTCTAGTGAATCGACAGAAAATGCTACGCTTACTCTCACAAATATGATTTATAGTCATTTAGACGACGCCGGTAGATGCTGTAAAGAATTTTCCTTGATAAGGCTAAGGCCTTCGACACTGTCTCGATTCCCATTCTACTTAGGAAATTAGAGGCCATTGGCATTAGAGGCTTAACTCACAACTGATTTTCTAGCTACCTAACTAATATAATACAAATAGTAAAAATCAAAAGACGTAACGAGCAGCAAATCACACATTCATTTGGCGTTCCACAGGGTAGTATTCTCGGACCCGCGCATTTTATCACATATCTGTCTTCTTCAAAACACTGTCCCAAAATTACCTGTAATGCTGACAATTCAGTAGCCGTCTTTAGTGGTAAGACATGGGAGGAAACCTACCACTCAGCTGAAATGGGACTATCAAAGGTGTCAAAACGGCCTGATTTCAACCTTCACTTTAAACGCGAATAAAAGCTGCTATCAAAGACTTCAGCATCTTCCCATCCTCTTACTCCCAACCTTCAAATACATTCTTGTGAAACGACTCACGCTGTGTGCTCCTGTGGGTCTATAAATAGATGCAGCACAGCACCATTAAATATCTGGGCTAGATGAACACCTGTCTTTTAAACCGCACCCAACTAGTTTATCCATAAGAGTTATAAAACTTATCTATCTAATAAAACGACTACGGGACTGTTCACCTATTGTATTCTTCGCATTGTCTACCATACCCTTTGCTAATCTATTCTACAATATTGTATTGCAGTTTGGGGTAGCACTGAAAAAGATCGCGTTACTCGAACTTGAGCGCAGGGTTCTCCAGAGTTAGACAATTATTTATTATCAAAGCAGCGTTAAAAGATGTCATTATGACTAGAAAGAGTCCCTGTACCTACCATCCAAACGGCTCATACTCCACGACCTGGCTATTACATTTACCCATTTACATACAACGCTGTTTGCAAAATCTGTGACCTATAAACATGCAACTCTCTACAAGTAAAATCAAAATTAAAGAAATGGTTTACCTTTTACCGTAATACGCACTTACACTTGGTCTGATGTTCAGCCAAATTATTATCAGCTAAGCTACTTGCACTCATTCACGTCACATAGGTACCTTACCTACACACTCCTGCTCACATCCACACTTACACACCTACACACAACTTACACACAAACACTTAGATTAAACTAAGTTAATGGACATTGTCACCTCCCTCTCATACCCTTTTATAAACTAAACGTAAGGAGCGCGAAACCCCTTAACATGGCCTTGGTGATCGATTGTAGTGGTAGGACCCATTGTAGAAAGTTGTGCGTAGTTCCCAAATTTTTTTAATGAAAAACTGGTGAATCTTCCGAACTCTCGAAACACAATTACAATTTTAATAGCTAATTTTACAGAAGAGTTATCCGATGAAAATTTAAAAGTTGAGTGGTTTCTTAGAAATGGAGTAGATTGATGAGTAAACAGAGGAATTACAAGTTCATTATAAAATAGATGATTTTACAGATTGTAGAGTAGGCTATTGGCTGAATGTGGTAAAAGATAGTAAATAATCTTATAAAATATTATTTATTTAAAAAATAATATCAACGACCGCCTCCTACCGGTGACCGGGTACATGCGACAATAGGTCCTTATAGTTTGCATGGATATTTCCCTTTCAAACCCATTATCTTCCTAGCTAGCTAATAGGGAAATATATTTGTCTTGGGCAAAATATTTTATCTACTACATCTTAATAATGCAAACACCAGCTTGTCGGCATGGACGGATGATGTATGGTCACGCTAACCTAATACCCAATTTATATTGTGTTATTGTTATTAGGTATTCCAAAACTCCACAACATAAATAATCAGCGTTTCGTATCCTAGTTTTAAATGAGAAGAAACGCTAAAACAAACTAAATAATGTCAATCTTTTTTGACACGGCCAATATTTATTCTCAACATATTAAAAGCTGATATTTCTAGGTCTATCTAAAACAAAGGCAAAATACTAAAGTAGTGACCTAAACAGAAGAGTCAAACCAGTGTTTTTTCAGTATCAGTTTGACATATTACCAACGCACTGCATCGTTCGGCGTCAGGAGCAAGTCAGTCGTCCATCTCGGACTGACTTACTATCCCAAGATATAAATGAATGTGACGGACACTATATTCCAGAGATACCGTGCCTTCGCAATAGGAACCTAGAAATATAGAATTTCAAAGATTTGCCTTTAGAACACTTAATGATCTCACCATTAACTTAATACCAATAGATTTAAAAGTCAAAACTCACCATATAAATAGTAAATATATTGTTAAGTCATGAAATTGTAAGGAAAATCTTGTTTCCCGTAAATATTGTAACAATATTTATATTATACATAAAACCAACACTCAGATATAAAATAGAGCAGAACTTACTCAGTTAATTTCATTGTAATCCATTATACGACACTTGTAACTAACACTTGTTCACTTTTTCACCATTTTCACTTTAACTACTAATTGCCGGTCCGAACGTAGAGATTTGAATGCCTGACTACTACTACCAGTGTCATCTTACACTCCCCCTGGGGGGGGGGGGCGTGAGGAGGCCATCTCAGGGCTTTTTAGCCCTCTGTGGCCCTGACTACGAGTACGACCAGCTCTGGCCCTTTTATAGTAAATTCCGGGGTCCCAACCTTGAGCGTCATTGTATGAAATTTTAGGGTAAATATATGAGATTACGTCGTCAATATATGAGATTCTAGCCCAAATGTATCGGTTTTAGGTACCAAAATAAGAGAAAGTGGGATCAATATATGAGATTATAGCATCAATATATGAGATTCTAGCCCAAATGTATCGGTTTTAGGTACCAAAATAAGAGAAAGTGGGATCAATATATGAGATTCTAGCCCAAATGTATCGGTTTTAAGTACCAAAATAAGAGAAAGTGGGGTCAATATATGAGATTATAGCGTCAATATATGAGATTCTAGCCCAAATGTATGAAAATATGGCGTCATCTCCTTATGTCAATAGTATTAAGGTTGAATTTATTCAAGCTGTTACTCATGACGTTGACAGCCGCCAATATGACAGATGTCAAACCAGACAACCAAGCTGTTTGAAACATACAGAAAAACTGTAATACTATTATGACAGACTCTAAGACGTGACTTAAGGTTGCGTTAATAATTCGTAAGATGTCGTTACAATACTCGCGAATTTGTTAGTTTTCTTGAACTTATTGTTAAGTGGAACAAAAATTAATCAAGTTTGTAATTAAATGCGTAATACTTTTATCGTATTATTTTTATCTTAGTAATTAAATACGAAGAAGGCCTCCCGTTTAGGTACAACATGTTTAATAACTGCTACAAATGGTGCATTCCAAGATACAGGCTTAGCCTAGTTTGGAACGCACCGGACAACCCCTGTAAACTGTTTTATCATTGTGTTTGCAATCAATAAATTTTACTTTACTTTATATCACAAATAATATGAAGAAGTATAACTTCTTATAAATTAGTGTACCTAATAGTAAAATAGTATATATGTATAGGTACATATAAGTTGAGAAAATAATTGTTTGTTAAATTTATACTTAATAAACTTAATGATAACCCAATAAGTAGTATAGCAGAGAGTAACTCTCTGTCTATATATTGTCTTATATACAGGATGCATACTTACTTACAGATTCTTACTTTATGTACATTTCAGTTAAAATAAGAACACTATAAGTGTGATCTTTGATTACGCGAAGTTGTTACGTATATAAAGAGCAATTTATACCAGGAGCAAGACCACCATCGAGAATAATTTATTAATGTTATGAATTGGAGAGCTCCGCGGTCGTTACCTTACCTCCACTCCAAGTAAGTACGCATACCAGCGAGGTCCAACATTCACTTGCGGGAACTTTCTCGGGCTCGTGGCAGACTTGTCGGCGCCGAATTATCAATGAGAATAGAACATTCTTCTGAGAATTCGTGCCCACACCATACTGCGCCTACAGGCATGAATGAACTACAGAGGTTAGAGATAGATCTAACTCTACCTATATTATTTAATGAGCAGTTAAGTTACATCTTCGTAAAAGTAGAATGGTTTAACTACTAAAGAAAATCAAATGTTAAAGTAATAATAATAATAATAATGCTCCGTTGCCGGCGGCACCCTAGGATAGGTTTTTTATAATGTTTTTATTGTTTTTGTATGTTTTAGATGTATTTTTATATTTTACTTTTATATACATATTGTAAAAAACCTAATCCTAAGAAGAAAAATGAATAAAGAGTATAATAATAATAAATCCGTTTATTCATATCAAACTCAAGTATTTGTATTACATGTTTCGGTTGTAAGTAAACAATATATAAATAAATTTGAGATCCATTTTTTAGTTTTCTTTGATATGAACCCCTCTTTGGGTGAAGGCCTCCTCCAACTCCGTCCATAGCATTCTGTTTGCAGCCGGAGTTACCCAACTTTTGCCAGCAACTTGGATTAAACCGTCGGCCCAGCGTTGTATCGGCCTGCCAACACGTCTCTTTCCAGACGGTCCTCTCCATTTTGTGGTAACCCTTAAATGTTAAAGTACCTATTAATATTTATTTACATTTGACTCAGTCTATGGGCTACGGTAACTGACTACCACCAGGCAGGCCGTAAGCTTGTGTGCCATGCACCGTCGTTATATAAGTAATAATTTTAAACAAAAAAGAACCGACTTCACTTAGGCTCCACCTTTCCAAAAGGAAATCCCCGAGCTAGTGTAACAAATATTTCAATCACTCTATGTGTGCCTATAATATTTGAAGAGTTTCTTCGATTTCTCCAGGATCCCATCGTCAGATCCTGACCTGGTTACAATAGGACCAACTGTGAGGTATACTCTTTCAAACAAAAAAAGAATTTTCCAAATGTGAACTGAACACACATAAAAAAAAGCAAAAACAAAGATCCCGACAAATTGATAACCTACTCCTTCGAAATCTTGAATTCGGTTGAAAAAGAACCAAACTTCACTTAGCCTCCACCTCTCCAAAAGGAAATGCCTGAGCTACTGTAGAAAATACTCAAATCACTTACACACCTATATGTGCCTATAATAGTTGAAGAGTTCCCTGGATTTCTCCCAGATCTCTTCATCAGATCCTGACCTGATGACAATGGGACCAACTGTGAAGTACACTCTTTCAAACAAAAAAAGAATTTTCGAAATCGGTCCAACCATCTTCTAATAATCGGTGAACATACATTAAACATATTAAACAATAATTGTAATAAATAATTTTAAACAAACAAGAACCGACTTCAATTAGCCTCCACCTTTCCAAAAGCAAATGATCAAGCTGCTGTAAAAAATACTCAAATCACTATAGGTGTGCCTATCATAGTTGAAGAATTCCCTGGATTTCTCCAGGATCCCATCATCAGATCCTGACCTGATGAGAATGGGGCCAACTGTGAAGTATACTTTTTCAAACAAAAAAATAATTTTCCAAATCGGTCCAACCATCTTCTAATAATCGGTAAACATACATAAAAAAAATTAAACAATAATTTTAAACAAGAACCGACTTCACTTAGCATCCACCTTTCCAAAAGCAAATGCTCGAGCTGCTGTAAAAAATACTCAAATCACTATAGGTGTGCCTATAATAATTGAAGAGTTCCCTTGATTTCTCCAGGATCCCATCATCAGATCCTGACCTGGTTCCAATGGGACCAACTGTTAAGTATACTCTTTCAAACAAAAAAAGAATTTTCCAAATCGGTCCAGCCGTCTTTGAATAATCGGTGAACATACATACAAAAAAAGCAAAAACAAAGATCCCGTCGAATTTAGAACCTAAGACCTTCGAAATCTTGAAATCGGTTGAAAAAGAACCGACTTCACTTAGACTCCACCTTTTCAAAAGGAAATGCCCGAGCCACTGTAAACAATATTAAAATCACTATAGGTGTGCATATAAAATTCAAACAGTTCCCTTGATTTCTCCAGGATCCCATCATCAGATCCAGACCTGGTTACAATGGGACCAACTGTGTTTTTTCAAAAAAGAAATGTTCCAAATCAGTCCAGCCGTCTTCGAATAATGTGAACATACATGTGAACATTCGGTAAACATAAATAAATAAATGAAAAACAATAAAAATAATTTTAAACAAAAAAGAACCGACTTCACTAAGCATCCACCTTTTCAACACCAAATGCTCGATCTGCTGTAAAAAATACTCAAATCACCATAGGTGTGCCTATAATAGTTGAAGTGTTCCCTCGAGTTCTCCAGGATCCCATCATCAGATCCTGACATGGTTACAATGGGACCAACTGTGAAGTATACGCTTTCAAACAAAAAAAGAATTTTCCAAATCGGTCCAGCCGTCTTCGAATAATCGGTGAACATACATAAAAAAAATAGCAAAAACAAAGATCCCGACGAATTGATAACCTCCTCCTTCGAAATCTTGAAGTCTATTGAAAATGAGCCGTAAACTTAACTTGTCAAAATACTGCACATTTAGTAATTTAAATAGACTACCAAATTTAAAACTATGAAAATGGCTCGTATTTAAATGTTAACTATAACATTTTTTACGTTATTCTAAAGAGTTCTGAAACGGCCAGCACGTGCTAGAATAAACATAGTAACGAGACCTCATACAATATTAAACGATGTTCTGTTATAGTGACCATGTTCTGTCCTGGTATCTGGTGAAAGAGGTATGTAAAAGTCATTTTTACCATACTTTAGTGAATTGTCAAAAACATTACAGCCTTCAACGCTTTGTAGCAATTACTCAATGCGGACACAATTACGTAACATTTTATTAATCATTTGTATTTATCTTGAAGCAAATCAAATTATTTTTGTTTAATATTTTTTGATTTGCAATTTTTAAGTAGTTAGACTACTATATATAAACTGAAAATAGATGTCATCTATTTTCATTTGTATTTAATTTTAGTTTAATTGGCTTTAGACACAACATTCGGTGCTTGATTATCCATATTTTTTTATTATATAGAATATATAGATCAAGACACCTGGAGACCTTATACATCTCTAAGGATAATTTGGAAATAGTATGTTTATTGTATACTAGAATCACTTACTTTTTTTTTTAATGTAAATTCAAAATTTGTTTCTGACTGTTGATGATGGATTTATGTAGAAGGCACAGTTCAGGTAATAAAGTATATCAAACTTGTATGTAATTCATTTTCAAATAGTCAGATTTGGACTTATATTTTTTCTTTGGTATTTTTCTTAAACTATAACCTATTGTTGGTTAATCTAACCTTGGTTTGATATGTTTTCTTATAGAACAACGCACTTATATATATTGTTTAGTTTTGATGTACTGTTGTTTTGAAAAAATAAGTCCCGCCGAGTTTCTTGCCGGACATAATTCTTCTCGGGTCAGAGGTGTAGGGTTAGAACCGGTGTAGTTTGATTTTTTTTTCTCTCTTTTACTTTGACGTGTAAAAGTGCCCTTGTGGCCTACTTACTGAATAAATGTTTGAGTTTGAGATATCTACGAGAAATACGAAGCATAATGTCAACATGAAAAGGGTCACCAATTTTACTGCATATTATAATATTCAATCTGAGTCGCATATTATACAAGAAACACAGGTTTCTCAGAATATTTTGAACATCAATATGCCCGGCAAAACACTACATTCGTCTTTTTAAAATTGTACCAATTTAACTGTAAATTATAACAGATTATTCGTAATATACTTTTTATAAAATGTGCTTGTAGTATTTTACTTTCCTCACAGTCGAAATGAAAAGTAGAGTGCTTAACTCGGGTGAAATGGGTCCCTTTCCACCCTTGGTTAAGAATCTACTATTGGTTGTTAAAATGAAAATGAACTACTTTTAGTAAAGTTTGGAGTACTCATTTACTCAAGTACTTATATAAACCTACCAGATTCAGTTAAATAGATGGACATAATACTAAAATTCTCGAGTAACTGACGGCTACTACCTACATAATAATATGGTGACGTGATACGTATTCGTAAGGCATTGTTAATAGTAATACAACTACGTTAATAATAACATTTGTCGTGTTCAATGCGCAGGTGGCAATATGCTCACTGAATCAGCAAACGATGGAGCTCAGAGTACATTAATCTCAGAAACAAGTTAATTGCTACATGAAAAGTCTCAGCTATAAAGTAAAAGTAAATGTATCTATGTATTTTACTATTTTTACTTGTGGTTAGAGTCTGCTAAGATAGAACGAAGCTGGAAACTCTGCATACCTATTTAGGTAATGTATTATTACTATCTCTCTAATCGTAAGTCATGATTTTTGCTACATGAGGCAAATATTTTCACTTAGAAGCATATTCAGAAACACTAAATGTAACTCCAATATGTTAATTTTGAGTTAAAAATAAAACCCTAGAGCGAGAGTTTCGGATTCATGAAATGTAGAACTTTTGAATGGAATATGTAGGTGAAGACTCTACCATAGCGATGAGAGCTATAACAGTGAATTGGAGCGCGCCCCGCGTTCAGCGACCGCCAAAGGCGCCAAAATCTGTAGCGAGCGCATTGGTGCAAGACGCGAGGGAAAAACGCCTGCAGGCAATGAAAAATATTCGCGAAACGCTAATAAATTTTCAGAGACGAACGTCTGTCCGCCCCACCATACCGCTTGACAGTGACCCAAATGCAGCGTCGGCGCAGTCAGTTCCGTGAGCGCGCGCCCGTCAGACCGACGCGCGCGCCGTTGTTAGTGCCATACTGTCGGATATTACTGTGCACAATGCTGTGAGTGACCACTGGATCCCCACGCCTAAAGGACCTCGCACGTCACGTGCGACAAACTCCACCAGGTAAGAACACCAAAAAACTTGTGCGAAAATTTGTTGGAGAATTTGTGACAAAAAGCGAATTACATAGTGTTCATTACCAAGTGTTTGTTACTAAGCGAAGTGCGACGACGTCAGTTGACGCGGTATGAGTCAGCTCTATCTCGAAATTTCTTTGTACGAATATAATGGTCGTGCGACGGATCCGGTAGTCAGCTGGAGCAACGAGGGCGGTTGCGAGCGCCGGCGCCGTCTCCGGAGCGCTGGGCTGACAAGACGCTGCAAACTAACGGAAGCCGACTCCTCGCGGCCGAAATTCCGCCGCGGCCGTTCACGCCGCGACCGACTGAAATAAATCGCTCGTTAACACAAATAGCACGACATTGTCGCCGCATTGACAGACGGACGAGCATTTCCGCTTCTCTTTTAATCGCTTCTCCCGGGGGTAGGCCGGTGAAAAGAAGCGCTTCCTCTGACGTAAGCAAATCCATCACACGTTTCCAGCGGCCTTTTAATGGCACCGGTCGTTCATCGATGAGCGTAATTTGACTCGCATTCATCTACGCCGCGCGCCTCCACACGGAACGTGGAAAGAAATTTGACTCCCATATTAGACAGACCGCATTACCAAACATGTTGTATGAATGAACGTAATGCTGATAAATAAAAGATGCTCAGCCATCATTCTCTTTGACGCACTCAGTTAACGTCCTGAATTTATTTACAAAAACTAGGTATTTTGTCATGTCATTACATTACCAATTTACTGAACTTTGCGATTAATAACTAAAAGTCTTCAACACCTGCATTCAAAGAAAATTTACATGGCGCATGGTTTTGGCAATTTAATGTAATCCATATTATATATTGAGTATACGTATTTTGCAGAAGAAGGTACATGTACTTTATTACATGTCTTTGTATATCAATCTGTATCTTCCTTTGTGCCATCACCGCAAAGGTCAAGATACATAGGTTATCTTATCACCCAGTAATAAATTATTCTTGTACTTGTGCACCAACGGCCGCACGAGATAGGTACAAGAAAATGTTAAAAAGTGAACGTTATTTTGGTATTTGCTTTAGCCAAGAGAAATCTATGAAATCTTGCCTTTTGTTGTTAGCAGAAAGTTGCGATAAAACACCTATCATGGTGACGTCTGACGAGCGGCGCGTGGCCTCGTTGAACTCTGTGGCATTGTCACTGGTAACTAGATTTGGCTTTACTTATTCCTACTGAAATTTTAAAGAAATACGAACATTATGCTCATATTTGTTTTAAAATATTTGCCTAAAATTATCTATTCACAATTAGCATGGTAATTCCTGATTAAGTATCAGATAAGTTTATTGTGTCGCTAAGTGACAGCAGTAGTCACAATCAGGTAGTATTTATGTTTCATAGGTAAATAACATTCAATACAATATCATGCCTTCAGTGACGACGACTTTTTATTTGTTACAAATTAATTATCGCGCCTTGATACAAGTTTGATTTAAGTGTAAAAGAATCAATCCAATTTTAATTTAATTCTGATATCTGAATTGGCACAAAAAACTGAAAATAGACTCCTTTATTTTGAAGAATAGAATTCAATACGAACCTATCTGAAAACAGTGAAAACATAATATCCTATATCAGGAGGATCTGATTTGATTGCCCTCTCCAGTAAGGGCGGCGGCGCCGCGTGCAAGTCTCGACTTGTCGGGGACGGGGTCACCAAACAGGCCCAGGCTCGGGTGAGTCAGGCCGTCTTACATAAGGTTAGCAGATAATATTTATGTATTTTCTTACTTTCTGTCAAGAAGTACAGAACAATTAAACTATGAATTACGTCGAACTCCCTTTGGTGTTTCGCTTAGCCAAAATCTTTAATTGGCAAAACGGCTAGTGTGTGACTCCAATACGAGCAATAAATTAAACCAGACAAAGGATTAATTAGAGTATTCATTAATTAAGAAGTTTTATAAAGTTACACTTAATTATGACCCCGTTTTTTTTTTCATTTTCCGGGCAGAAATGTGCTGCAAATATGATTGTAGAAGTAAAGTAGGTCAATTGTGCTAGTTTTCCGTCCACTTGATTAAACTGCTGCAAATAAATGGAAAAAACTTTTTAAGGTCAATATAGTTTATATTTATAATTTATTCTTTAGAATTTTTTTATTTTAAGTTTTTATTTTGGGAATAACTTGAAGATACACATATAAATAAGTATGGACGGAAAACTTACAAGAGTGGACGAAAACTAGCACAATCATGCTATATCTAACTGTCAAACTCAACGAGCGTTCAGTTCAGCGTTGAGCGTTCAACTTGAGTGTGTGGCATTTACGCAGTGCAGGCCGAATTTAATATTATATAGTTAAATTTTTTGTCTTAATTGTAAGAAAAAGTTATGTAAATATATTTCTTATGTCCTATCTATGCTAAGCTAACCACAGTTTCAAGATTTGCCCGTATTGGAATTACACACTGTAGAAAAAGTTAAAAAAAGAGTAACCTTTTATTAAATAAACAAACTATAGTAGAGTCAACTCTACGCAGATGGCTTAAGTTTAATATGAAATAATGATGAAACGAATATGAATAGGTACAACTGTCTTTTTACGAATATTCGTATTGAATATTACCTACTTATCACGAGTATTTGTATATTCTTTTTCATTATTTCATATTACATTAAAAAAAAAACAATTTCGCTCAACTTTTCGATACTCTTTTGCAGTAAGTGACTTAACTTCTATTAGTTTGTATACTAATTTTGAAAGATCGTGTCTTTTTAAACTACATAAGTGGACAACTGCGGCGTTTGGGGTTGAAACTTTGGGGCCATGGGGGCCAAGCGCGCGCCGACTATACAAAGATCTATCGGCGCGCCTAATAGAAGCCTCTGGTGACCACAGGGCTGGCTACTATTTTGCACAACGTATAGCCATCGCCATTCAACGTGGCAATACGGCCAGCCGTTGACAGCGATCTGGGCCAAATTTTTTATCTCTAGTTTTAAGTTGTTTAGTGTTTATTATATGTTTACTGTTATGTGTTGTTGTGTTGAAATAAAAAGACCTACATAAGTGGAATACTTTTTCAATTTTATGTTGCATTTATAAATCATTTACCGTAATCTAACAGCTGTTTCGCGATTTTTGCTTGGAGAGGTGAAAGAAGCATGTAAAACATATAAAAAAAACGTTAGAAAACGAGTCCTGTTAGGAATAAGTGGAACAGTTTTTTTTTCATTTTCATATATTTTTTAAGCTAGATCAATTTTAAGAAAAATTGCTGAAGTTTAGGTGATATTTTTGAGAATTTATATGTGTAAGTATATTATAAAAATAAAAGTAAAGAAATAAACTGGATTTAACTTTTAACTTTTGCAGCCTATTTTGGAGTTGGTTTGGCTTCCGTTGCTTCCGAGGGCTACCCAGTCGTTGCCATTCTTGGCCCTTTGAACCATTCCTACAGAAGTTCTCTACTTTTTTCCACATATCTTATTTGAAGCACTGAGCGAGTTTTTGATTTTTCGATGTATCTATGAGTCGATATTGCGATTATTCGAGCCAGTTTTTCGACGATTTTTCGACTTGTCATTAAAAGAGAAGTCTTACCCAAACTTTTTAATGCCATTTAAATTGCAGAAACACACACCCTCACGATTTTGGCGATCTTTCTCATGGACAGTCAAGTGTAAAAATATGGGTGTACTCATCTTACTCAAAAATATGTCCCATAGTATCTTATTCCGTTGTAATAAGTGCGTAGTACCATATTTATGAGACGATTTTTTCGATACGTATTTTTGCACTTGACTGGACATACCGTTTTCTCGTATGTAATGTCCAAGAGTATTTTTCGTTGCTCCTGTGTATAGCCTCTCAGTTTATGAAATCAAAAGTGATCCGAAAAAATAATTCTAGTAATTGATTTAACATCATATCATCTACAACATAATAAATAATTTATGTTTTTAAAGCAAATAAAACAAGAATGATGGCTTGTTGCAGTTGTCCTTACATTTCTCAATACAGTCTTTAAATGTAGTGGCGGTGTTAATATATTTAGTGACGGTGTATTACTGTTACTTATATGGATCCCTCGATGCGCGAGTGCGACTCGCACTTGATTTATTTTATTACGGATGACAAACTATCTATGAGAACAATTTTTTGGTCCTAATGCTTATTAATAGTAGGTTTTGCGCCCAGCTCACTAAAAGTACTCATAAAAATGTTTAGCCATGTATGGAGTAGGTAATCAGTGTAGTCACTAGTTAAGCATTAGCACTCTTAAGTAACTTAATAGGTACTTAAAGTGAAGTTATTATTTAAATTTATGGTTTCTAGACCTAATCAATCTTGACATCACAAACGACAGCTCGTTTATGATCAACATATTGATTGGTTTATGTCATTGGAAACTACATAGCTACAGCAAAATGATGAAAAAATTAATTTTCATCACACTTGCTCGTCAATGGTGATATTACATGCAGGCTTACAGAGCAGTTATGGCCGATTTACCTCCCACGGGCGGAAAAGTTTAGTTTTAAAATATACATAGAAACTTCACGTCAGTTGAGTTGAGACTAAGGAGGTTTCATTCCCGCCAAAGTTTATTTCCTATCTTGAAAATTTTGCTGCAAACCATTTATACAGGATATTAAACTTATACGGTAAGTACATTTAATTGCATTATTATATTTAAAATGTTCTTATTCTTCAGTGAGTTTACAATTCTTTTATCAAATTTAATTTTGAAAATCGATAGATACAATCTGTTAGTGTAGAGATTTGAAAACTAAACGCAGTTCTTGGTATTATCTGTGGAAGAGTTTGTTGAAAAAGTTGACAATCACTTTTAGCGCAAACTATTCATTTTATTGTTGTTTTCAAAGCATATTTCGTCGTTTAGGCACAAAAAAAAACTAAACATGACTTCCTCGTCAGAATCAGACTTAGATGGATGTGCATTAAAATCAACACCACCAAAAGTATAATCAAGCTTACGAAAACTCATTGAAATAGAAAATCGAAAAAAAGGCCACTTCATTTTCGGAAAACGTTTTAATGGTTTACTTCTAATATTGAACAGTATTAATAAGCACTAATTGTACGATTACTTTGAACTTTAATAAATGATTAAATTTTTTTGACATTTTTTATTTCCTCGCAAATGTGATGAAAAACAGTGTGTGTATCTCGGGCAGGAAGGGAATTACAAACTCGAGTCATCAAAAGCCCTCCGCCTTCGACGTCGGGCTTCTAAAAGATTCGTTAGTAATTTCCTTCTTCCCACCCTTGGTGCACAATGTACTATAAGAGACCCAACTTTTTACTTAAATCACTCGAACTAATGATTACTTAAGTATTACTAAAAACATACTACATATATATAAGTCTGTTTAACACTTTTATCTACACTCACATTGTAAGTCCTCTAAAATGTGTTCAAAAATGGTAGGTAATGGCCAGCATTACCCTAACCGATTTTACTATGATAAGCTTTTTATCTGTGGCAGTAACGTAATTTTAACTTTACATGCTCAAATATTGTTAAGTTATGAGTTTCAAATTTGGAACATCGAATTTGATAACATAATGTAAATCCTGCTCTCCTCTCCGACCGCCGGCACGCGCCCGCCCGACCGCCGGTACAATCGAGTTGGCCATGGCGGTGCAATGGCGGTCTTTCTATGGTTTCCGAACACGTCATTTAGGATTTATATGAGTGTAGATAAACTCGTGTGATCTTATTATAAAATATAAATATAAAACCACGCTCGTGTTTTAAGGACCCTTATTACGTAACAGTTACATAAACTACTATTAACAGGCTGGTATAAAATCTCATTAACCTATACCGTTTCGCCTTGGTGAAACTTGCGTGTGTTTGTTGAGCAATGGTAATCACTTCGACAGCCGTCGGGCTCGGGCCTGAGTTTCTTGCTAGTCTTTTCGGTTAGCGAAGCGAGTGACAAAATAGAGCTAACTGAGGATCAAAACCAAAAATGCGATGGGCAACGCAGAGCCAGCTCGCTGGCTGCGCGTGATTCAGTGGGCGCTGACGTGGGTGCGCAGGCGTCAGCGCGCGTCACTCTCGTCCCGTCACCCGTATATTTAGCCAAGAAAAATGCTACACCAGCCCCTCACGCCTACACGTATCATTTCCGGATAATATTGGCATCAACGCAAGAATTTACGCTACCTATAACTTTTACGGAGATTGATGGCATCAGTTTCTTTTAAGCTTGTATTTGTGATGTCTTCCGGATCACAAATATAGTCCTAAAAATTATTTTTATACCACTATTTTTCATAGGTTTAATTTTATCCGACCTTATTCTGTTCTATTCCGTATGTCAATTATAGACATGATAGCCGCAAGCGATAATTCAAGCCTATTCATAATGTGATAGGCTATTCACAATAATGGTATGGCAGAGGGTTTTAGAACTGTCCAACCAGCCCGGCCCTGTATTATGACTGTACAGAGATTAGTCTCCGTGTAAAAAAACGTTTGATGGCATAATTAATGTGTGCTGCGTGTAATGCTTACACAGAAATCTGTCTTTCCGTTGCTTGTACCTGTAAAAATAAATTTACCGTAGGCTGAATCTATGAGTTAAGGATTGCTGATTCAGGGTAGAGTGGAATGGATTTTAATATTTAATCATAATTTAAATGCGAAGGTTACATAAGTAATAATATGAATAACAAAAACAAAACCACCTAGATTAAATTTTTTTTATTAAATTTAGCCGATATGATACATCTCGATCTATAACTTTGATACGTCACACTTTTCGGGCTCAGTTTTGATCATATGACATTGTTTAATCACATTTGCGTTATTTTACTAATCCACTGTAAGGACCAAACTACTGCACAGAATGTCATGCATTTAAATAGTAACAATTTATACTCCGAAGCAACATAGGTAGGTTTTCACGAAGTCGTGGGAACAGCTAGTATTGGATATACATTTTCTACTGGTCACTCGTTTGTATTTTATAAGTATTTAAAAATGTTAAAACAATTGCTAATATAAATCAGCGTGCCATACTGAAATGATTATTTAGTAAGAGTTAAGCCACTAATTAAAACCGCGGTTCCCTTTGTGACTCCCACAACTCGGCCGCCACTTTCAACCGAGGAACAAGTGCCGTGTGATTTTAAAGAATTAGTATCAAAATAGTGAATGAGGAAAAAATACTTGTGTGGCGGCGTGTGCGCAATCTAATCAGTTAACGAACTGTGACGGACGAACGCCGAGAATTCCTTAATTAGGACATTAAACTATGTAAGTATTGTAAGTACCTACCTATAATGTATACCACCCATTGCTTTATGAAGTTTATGAGAAAGACGATATCGTAATGTCTTTATGTTATACGACTGATAGTCTGATAGCATGCGGCGGTATTTCTTCGTTTCCGCATTTTACAACAACCTTCTTTCTTGAAATCATCATTCTCTTAGCATTTGTTCCTGCTTTTGCCACAGCTCAATTCAGCATGGGATCCACTTGAACATAAGAAATAAAAAATATATGTAATTTAATGTAAGGAATTAAATCGTGCACTGAGTGCGTCTTTAAAATTAAATGTCAATACCATGTTAATGCCAGTTAGATGCACAGAACCCATTAATTTAAATCAATTTCCAAAAATTAGCAAATGCCCTATTTTAATTAATGACGAACGGACGGAATGACAAAAAATCTTATTACGACGACCATGTGCATTTATAAACTTTAATTTCACCTTATATACACGGTGGGGCCTGTAACTAAAGCAAAAAATTAAAATGTACATTCTTCTCCTCAAACTACGCAACGTTTGTTTGACGACTTTGAAAAAAAACTTGCGGTTTGAATTTTATTACATTTTAAAGTTAATTCGAACACGCAATGTACTATGAAATTGATTATGTCTGTAGAGTGACTAGACTGACAGGCGATGTCAATTAGACGGAGTTTTAAGTACATTGAAAATACTATTTACTTTGTTTGAAAAAATA
Source organism: Pammene aurita (assembly GCA_947086415.1). Classification (NCBI taxonomy): domain Eukaryota; kingdom Metazoa; phylum Arthropoda; class Insecta; order Lepidoptera; family Tortricidae; genus Pammene; species Pammene aurita. The sequence continues at coordinate 11,711,426 of OX352300.1, read as the reverse complement.
ACAATCTAAAAACTTTATGATTTTAAAAAGTTGCTACACAAAAGTTGTCTAGTTTGAGGACTAGAATCTACGTTTTAATTTTTTGCTTTAGTTACAGGCCCCACCCTATATATATGATTGATAATGTTTATAACTAATATCATTAAAAACTAGCTATTACTGTATCACTGTAACGCTATATTATCCTCTTTTCACATGTGGTGCACAGTAAAGAATATTTATTATTATTACTGCGCTGAGAATTACATACTTACATACTGAAATGTAATTTCAAACAAACAATATAATGCTATTTCGTCACCAATAAAATTACTACCTACTAGATACATTGATGTATTATGTATTCTACTAGATGAGCTATCTAGAACAAATTTTGTGCCCCATGTTTGGCGGTTGACAGCTGTCACTGAATCAAAGAGTAGCTTTAACAAAACAGACGTGACACTGTTTTGACAAAATTCATATTCTGCCTAAACACATTTTGTAAGGAAATGTAACTAACTAAATAATTATTTCATTTGTATCTCATGTTTATTTTGCTCCTTACCCTAGAGTTTAAGGAACGAACGGAGAGAAATAATATTTTTGCCGACAAGTGCCTTTAAATACGAACTTTGAGGGTTAATGATCCTTGATATTTACTTAAAATGACATTGATTTCCTCGCACGGATGAAATAAAACATTGTGTAAGTATGTATAACATGGGTAATATTTAGATATTTAAGTTTTAAATTGAAATCGTAAAAAAATTTGCTATATATTTTACTCGCATTAACAATTTTAGCAAATTCGCCCTCGTTGTAAAATAAAAATATGTTTAATGAACTAAACATTACCTAACGTACCTATCTAAAACATATTTATTACGTAAATATGTTTATGCTGAGTACTATTAAACAATAATGTAGGTAAATTAAGTGTAGGCACATATGTTGTTACTTCTGCGACATTAATCTGTGCGCCAAGGAATATGGCGTCGCAACGCCAACATTAATATTTTAAATTAGTGTAACACCAATCTTTGCACTTACTTACCTATGAAACGTAATTCCATGGCTTTTATTACTATTTTTGGAATTATTTTTACAGTTTGTTATCATGCAAAAAGCCTTTACGTTTAGTATTTGATTTAAAAAAAATATTGACACCTGCGTGTAATCATGTCAGTGGTCTAACAGCCAATGTCAGACTTTTAGTGATTTTCACTACAACTCATGGGACAAATAATTTCTTAGGGATGTCATCTCCTGTTACTCAATGACTAGATACTGATTAGTGATTACTGACACAGCTGCTGAGGTCGTGGTCCAATGTCAAGACAAAGTGTCATTTAAATTGTGAAAATAGCGCTAATGACTATATACCTAATACTGCAAAGAGCAGTGTGAGAATTGTCATCGTAAACAAATGGATGACCGCTCTCTGACGATAATAGACTAGCATTGAGTCCCGATTTACACTTGAGTAACGTGCCACTGCCACGTTTGTGGCGCCAACAATATTTAGATACTTTCATCCCGACGGAACGGAGGCGGAGTCGGTATACTCGGTATCTGAGGCGGTGTTTGCTCCGACTGGGTAAATATCTCCAGCTCCACCTAACAGAAACCACAGCCAAATAGTAGTAGACCCTACTCATAGTGGTAGTTCCTGCCGGTGAGTAAGGTCACCAGAGAACTCAAAGTGGATGCAGTATTTTGAATTTGACGACGGGGGACCCTTTCCCTTGTCCCTTTAGCCATCAACACAGTCAAGTAAAGGGTCGGCAACGCGCATGTGACACCTCTGGAGTTACAGGCGTTCATAGACCACTAAAGCTGCTTCAGGCGGGCCGTATGCTTGTTTGCCACCGTCGTGATATTTGTATAAACATGTTTGTGCATAAAACGAATGTTCCCTTTTGTCTTTAAAAGCTTGTTCGATTTATGATTTTACCTGGGTTGTTAAATTTTAATTTGGTCATGTTGGGTAACTGCAAATTCTTATCACTGGAAATTCTAACAATAAATATAGGAAATTGGAAATTTAAGAAAAATTCTGTTCTCATAAAATTATGTGAGAAATCTTCATATGTAGAAATCATCAGTAATCGTACTCGAAGTAGTGCTAGTGCGAAGTGCCTAAAACTTAGCGTAATTGGACTTTACCTTTTGAAGCACCTAGTCATTATGGGTGTCCCTCGCAATCCCTAATAACGTTTGTCCTAAAATCAAGTGATTTTAGGACATCAGGGCAAGTGCCCTAACCGTTTTGTCCTAAGCGACGGAAATGAACTTTGCTAGAAAAGTAGGTTAGGTTTGGTTAGAACTGCGACCCCACGGAAACGCACTTCTGCCGAAAAGTAGGTTAGGGTAGAACTGCGACCGCCACGAAAACGAACTTCTGCCGAAAAGTAGGTTAGGTTTTAGGTTACAAATGCGAGCTCCAAGGAAACAAACTTGTGCCAGAAAAGTAGGCGTAACGCATTATTCCTCCCCTCCCCCTTAGCAGAAAAAAGATTAGGTTATAGGATGTTGTGGCAACTGTAATAAGGGCATATGAGCATTAGGGCAAAGGATCATTATGACAAATTGCATTAGGGAATACAAAAATAGGACAAAAACTTTAGGGATTCGGATATAGATCCAGTCATTATTTCGCATAAGTACCTACATATTATTGCTTTAAACTATTGTATTGTGCATTATTTCAAACCCATCACAATTACAAACCCATTTGTTCGACTAATTTCAAGCTTACAGTTCACACTTGCACAGTGTACCTAAAATAATAAATAACAGGGCCTAAGTCGTTATAATTAGCAATTTGTAGCCCTGCGCCAGAGTGCTTGCCAAAGTGCCAGTTCTTTATTATTCGTTTCAAATATCTGCCAGCTACATTGTGGCCACGCAATTAGAAATAATTACACATGAAATATTTGGCAGATGGTCCCCTACAGGAGCAGCTAACACGGTATTATTTATTTATAAGTTAATACTTATCATTATTGAATAATATTTTAGAAAAAATAAGATTTGCCTTTTATTAAGAATGAAGAGGATTTATAAAACGACTAGCTTTTGCCCGCGGCTTCGCCCGCGTACTAAAAGTACTAAAAAAGAAGGTTCTCAGTTTGACCCGTATGTTTGTATGTATGTTTGTCCGCTTTTATTTCGCGTTTGGCTGAACCGATTTAGATGCGGTTTTCGGAAAAGTATTTTCTCAAACATGCAATGAAATATTCTCTTTACGTTCCTTATAATAGACTCGGAAGTATCCTTTTTCGGGCGCAGCATCTCGAGGCGGCCTGAAATGGGATTTTATACAACTTTTCAGGCCTAGGCCTGCAAAGTAACTTTTTTTTGTTTCAACGTCCAACGTCATCCAAACAGCGTCAAAAATGGCGGGAGGTTTTATGAACTGCTGATTTTAACTTTTTAATTTTTACTTCATGGTCGCTTTTTAGATTGAATAAAACATTGTCCTTTTGGTTTTTATTTTATTTTATTTCATTGCATGTTTGAGAAAAGCACTATACATGCCTCGGCGTGAAAATGGATTCACGGCCTTGTATCTCTATCCGGCCTCGCTAATACGCTCGGCCGTCTATACCTACTTGGCCGGAAATCCGTGTTTTCCCAGCCTCTGATGTAATGTACTATTGTTACATTCTGGAGGTTTCAGTATACCACCTTTTGGTGAAAGCGGTTCTCTTATTTTTGTAAAGAAATTATTGTTATCATTGTTGAATTGTTACGCCAGCAACGACTTACTACTATTAAGAGATTATGATTGATGCAGATTTCTACTCTTGAATAGTATCTTTTCCCTGCGACTTCGTCTGCGTGGAATTAGTAATCCACTCTCCTTTTTACCCGCTTAAGGAATAACTTCTGGGATAACAACTATTATATATCCTTCCCAGGAACTCAAATTGTCTCCATACCAAATCATCTAAATAGGTTTAGCGGTTAATAATTCGCCATGCAAACTACCAACCCCTTTTCTATTCCTCTAGGATTGATTTTCAGGACAAAAACTGTCCTTTTTGTTTGCCGGGACTCAAACTATATCCACAACAAATTGTATCTAAATCAGTTTGTGGTAAAAATTCTCCATACAGACCTCCACCCCCACTTCACCCCCATAAGGATTGATTTTCGGGATATCTAAACCGGTTCAGCAGCTTAAGCGTGAAAAGCTAACAGACAGACAGACACACTTTCGCATTTATAATATTAAATTCTAATATTAAATTCATGTACGAAGTTTCATCGTCGTCGGGTCAGCGGTTAATATTTCGCCATACAAACTATCAACCCCTTTTCTACCACTCTAGGATTGTTTATCGGAATAAAAACTATCCTATGTTGTTTCTCGGGACTCAAACTATATCCATACCAAATTTTATCTAAATCGGTTCGCTGTTAATAATTCTCCATACAAACCTCCAACCGCCATTTCACTTACTTTTTTAACCGACTTCCAGATTTCAAAAGAGGAGGTTCTCAATTCGGCGTGTATGTTTTTTTTTTTTTTTTTTTTTTTATGTTTGTTACTCCATAACTCCGTCATGTCTGAACCGATTTCGAAAATTCTTTTTTTGATTGTAAGTATATATATACAGATTGGTCCCGTTTTTGTCAAAACGCAGTTCTGATGATGGGATCCATGAGGAATCGAGGGAACTCCTCAAATCTTAAAGGCATACATATAGTGATTTTTATATTTTTATCAACAAATCCATCATTTTCATTCAAAACAGTGACATTTGATGAAGTAGAACTGCTGATGATGATCAGAACGCAACTCTTCAACGACGCATAGTTCACGTTTGGCGATTTGTCCTCTTCGCTGTGTTTGTTTAGCAAGTTTAATTGTCAGGACAAATTTTCGTCAAGCTCAAGTTCTGATGATGGGATCCATGAAGAATCGAGGGAACTCCTCAAATCTTAAGGGCTTACACATAGTGATTTTTGTATTTTTATCAACAAGTCAAGCATTTTCATTCAAAAGAGTGACATTTGATGAAGTGGAACTGCTGATGATGATCAGAACGGAACTCTTCAATGACGCATAGTTCACGTTTGGCGATTCGTCCCCTTCGCTGTGTTTGTTAAGCAAGTTAGATTGTCAGGACCAATTTTCGTCAAGCTCAAGTTCTGATGATGAGTTCCATGAGGAATCGAGGGAATTCCTCAAATCTTAAAGGCATACATAAAGTGACTTTTGTATTTTTATCAACAAATCAAGCATTTTCATTCAAAAGAGTGACATTTGATGAAGTGGAACTGCTGATGATGATCAGAACGGAACTCTTCAACGACGCATAGTTCAGGTTTGGCGATTTGTCCTCTCCGCTGCGTTTGTTAAGTGTATCTACAATAATGCTTCACCGGCTACCCCCATGGAAGTCGGTTTTTTTTTCTTAAAAATTATTTAGAAACAATACCCATGTTGATTTTCAGACTTTGTCACCACATTTCCCCCTTTAGGTGCTGAATTCTCAAAAAACTCGGTTAGGGATACTCCTGTAAAGTTTCGAATAAAATATTCCAACTAATCTTGTTTCCCCGTACAAACTTTGACCCCAATTTCACCCCCATAGAGGGTGAATTTTGAAAAGTCCTTTTCAACACACCTGCTCGTAACGAGGTTCTTATTCCACCGCTTTTATGCTCATAATCCTAGATATTAAACGCGCGTGCATTTCACTATAATTATCGAACTAGTGCAATCATTTAATAATCCGATCAAGTGACGTTTGTACTCTAGTACCAAGTTGTATGTACGCAGACGACGCGTTGTAATTTAATCGGGTATTACCTTTACTTGTTTTTAACTCTTTAGGAGTTTGCATTCTAAAAAAGTAAATATATTAAAAATATACGCATTTACGATAGAATACAAATTGGATGGGATTAACAAAAGTTAGTTAAGAAGATACAAATTGGATATGAAACTCTGTATGAGGAGCCGTATTATACGCGGACGAAGTCGCGGGCGGAAAGCTAGTCTCTAATAAAATCAGGCAAACGATTATACACAGAGGACCGAGGCAATAGACCGACCTTTCCTTGCGCACTCACATGCGTTCGGGTTCGGGCGCACAATATCGCTTCGTATGTAATGATCAACTTAGCACACTTGCATCATAATGTACTATTCTTAGTGCACCCCTAGGCCTTATAAGGAACCTACGTGCCAAATTTGGAATCTAGAACCAGCGGTTTGGGCTGTGCGTTGATTTTTAAGTGAGTCAGTCAGGACTTTTAGGTTTATATATATATATACATATATATATATATATATATATATTTTAGCTATGTTATACCACTAATGTTGTGTATCATACTCATATCCTAACCCTGCAAATATAACAGCGCTATAAATGCAAAAGCAATTCTGTGACGCTGGAACAGTTGAAACAATTTAGATATATAAATACTTGTCATATTTATTTCTTTATTGTAACTTACTTGTAATTTGTTGTTATAGCTCATTTACTATAACAAGGTTTGCCTTACAGCTGATTTAACTAACTAAACATAACCTTAAACACTTATTTATCCTTACTGATTCTGATAACACCCACTAATAATTTTGACACCAACCTATACAACTAAGGTACACTACTCGTATAACGTAAAACACGGTACGATATGGCTACACAGTTAATGTTTTGTATACCAAAACACATAATTGTATATTATTTCAATAAATTAGACTTGAATGACGCAAGAGCACATCACAGGCCATGTCAGTAAATATTTTGGCTACCGGGTCACATGAGAGCGTGTCTCGGAATGCGGCCGTTGGCGTTCCCTCAGGAATGCGGGAACCTGTTCCGAACAGCTGGGCCGTGACGTCACGTGCCGCGCCGCCGGAACTGAAAGATTGATTTCTAAATGCCTCTACACGTACGATGGAAAGTTAGCTGCAAGGTGTATTCAGGTGTTTTCAAAATTCGGTTTGATCCGATAATCACTAGCATAACATCACGTTAAGAATCCATTTTGGAATTTTTCGCTATTTTTTTTTCATTAGAATTATATACTCGAAACGTTTTTTATAAAACAAAACATTTTTGACACCAGCAGTTATCTAAGCATAACATGACTCATGCATTATTGCATGCTCATTGTTCTAACTTAAAGTTTCAAATGTTTTCAAAATTTCAGTTTTGTTTCTATGGAGGAAAATTTTACCAAGATTTAACCTAATCACACCTACAACCTACATCCACAGTTGAAAATAGTTGAAAGCTTTGTAACTAAGCTAGTATTTTAATAGATATGATTATAAGTAATGCCTAATATCAGTTTACCTACTTACTTACGTAGTGCTAACGCAATAGAGGATACTCTTATAAAATGGTTCACGTAACCTCCGGTAGAATGGCATTTAATGAAATATTATTTAACGTACACCTTTCACCTATTGCTGTAACATTACCTACTTATTTTAAACTTTTGAGACCATAACCACACCACATCCGTTACCAACCAGGCTCTGAGCACTGCCTTTATTGTCAAAATGGCGGGCACAGCTGACAATGACGTCACGCGGCTTGTGACACCACTATCGCTGCGATAACGTGACGCACACACACTATCATCATAATCGGTTATACAACACACATACGTATGTAATCGTTGTGTGAGTTTCGTCGTAAGCCATAAGAAGTGTTCACGCTGATGAGATAAAAGATTTAAGACGGTCGAAAAAGTTCATTGACCTCAATCATTAGACTATCGCATACTGTCTTTACTATCTGAATTGAATACAAAGTCATTTTCATTCTATACAGTTCGTTGCCTACAAGCTTGCTGTATACAAGCAAACTTGTTGCACACTTCCTAAATTTAGTATTTGGTCCAAGAACAGTTTGTAAGACACAGGGTTATGTTATCATTAGGGGATAAAACAATATCTTCGCTATTATGCTGTCATATTTATATTCAAACATTATTTCACATTTTGCACAAAAGAAAAACACAATAGTTCAACAAGCTGACTTAATGCTATAGACCATTCTCTACCATGCAGTAAATCTTAGTCTAAATACAGCTCAGAACGGTTCTTGTTATAATTTAATTACCCGTATCTACTTACGTACCTATCTTCACTAGGTAGGTAGTACACTTCCTACTTACTGATATACTTACCAATATTATTTCCTTTTGCATATATTTTAACACAGAATTTAATGTCATAAGAAATTATTGTCATAAGACTCTTTACTTTTTGCGAACTAAGAGGAAATGAAGGATTCTACAATCTAGTCAGATTTAAAAAAGTTAAGGAGTGTAATCTTATCCATATTCGGCATATTCCATAAGGATAAGAAATATCTAGACTAGACGTCCCGAATGAGTAAATAACTACGAATAACACGTTTTGAATCATATTGGTGACATCATGCTGTCGTTTACCCTGTGACTGAATTCACACTTCGGTGTATTACGACTTATGAGTTATTTGCTTTTGCCCGCGACTTCGTAGGCAGTTTTTAGGGTTCCGTAGGCAAATAGGAACCCTTATAGTTTCGCCATGTCCGTCCGTCCGTCTGTCCATCCATCCGTCTGTCTGTCTATCTGTCCGCAGTCTAGCTCAGTGATCCTTAGCACTAGAAAGCTGAAATTTGCTAAACTGGATTTTTTTTTTCTCCTACCCTTTCGTGTTGGGTATCGTTAGATAGGTCTTTCAAAAAGATTGCAGGTCTTCTATAACAGTTTTTGGATAAAACGAATAGTTTCGTAAATTATTATCAACAAATTATTATTAACTTTTGAACCGTGAGTCCAAAAATTATTTTAAAATTCATAGACGTAAGGCCTGATAAGTACTTTAAATGAAAAATATATAATAAAATCGGTAGAGCCGTTTTTGAGTTAACACTCAAAAACGCCTAGTGAAAGGACGTAGCTCGTAGGTGCCGGATAGTAAAATGACGTAAGCGCCATCAAATATCCCTTATTAAACAACCTTTTGAACGGATGTATTGTAATAGGCCGGCAACGATAGAACCCTACACTGAGCATGACCCGACATGCTCTCGGCCGGTTTTTTTATAAAATAAACATGTATCGTTTAGGATGAAACGTATCTAACACTTGTTCAAGACTTACTAGGATAATTATGGGTCCAATTAGAAAACATACCACATAACCACATAACCACAAGAAGTTTTTTCGATTGCTATTTAAGGCCACCCCTAATTTTTTTTGATACCGGTGGTAATATGGATTTCAGTCTTTCTTTAAATAAATCTTTGGTTTGGAGTTTTCGGACCATAGGCCCAAGTCATATCGTGACCGAGAAATTCGATCACACTTTTGTATAACAGAGGGCAAGAAGTTAAACCAAAATATCAAAAGATTAAAGACTTTACGTCTTATATAAGTAGATGTCATATACAAAAGAAAAAGTGACCTAGGCCTCCGGTGCCCAGGACTAGAATCGAACCAGCGTCTTCTGCATTCGCGGCAAACGCCCTAACCACTAGGTTACCCGGGTCACAGTCGAATTTTCCCATGTATACGCAATCTTTGTAAATGCTAAGGCGTATTTGGGCAATCATCTAAGGTACAACATTATATAATAATATTTATTAAAATAATTTAATTTTTTCTTCAGTTGGATTAAAGACGTGCCAAATGAGCTAAATCGGTAAGAGTTAGGATTCCCTTGTTTTCGAAATTGAGGCTAAATTACAAAATCTGTATAGTATAGGCCGGATGTACATAAGTAAAGTAAGAATGTAACAATTCAATCAATTTAGTAAGTAATATTTTTTCATATGGAGATTAAGTTACTTAATTTGATTGATTTTGGTTAGGATAGCTGTTCTTTCAATTCTTTCATCCAAAAATATCAAGCAATTTATGAATATGTGGCTATCTAAATCAACTACGAAATGGCAATTATAGCTAATCCTTTTGTCAAATTTTAAGTTTAGTTACGAAGCTTCGAAAGTAATAATGAAGTTACGTTGTACGGGTCAATATTGAGACGCATAAAGTTTTCTTCACTATTTTCACTTAGCATAACAACGGCCATTGTCATAACAACGTTTGGCATAACTATTGATCCGAATAGATTGATTGTCCTAATGATTATACGCATAATCTATCTACGAGTATAAGTAAATCAATATTTAAGAATAGATAATTTTTAGAAGACTTACCTTAAAGAATTTTTACTAAAAGTAAGATATTAAATTAATTTTTATGCACTGACATATTTTTTCTTTATTTTTCAGATTCCAAAAGACTTCAAAAAGTCGACTTTACGTCAACTTGGAATAGCAACATTGAGCTTTTTGAAACTACGAGCCACAACACATTAACATAATAAAAAGGTATCTATTTATTATACGATGAAACGTTGATGAAATATATTTTTCAACACACCTGCTCGTAACGAGGTTCTTATTCCACCGCTTTTGTGCTCATAATTCTAGATATTAAACACACGTGCATTTCACAATAATTATCCAACTAGTGGAATAATTTAATAATCCGATCAAGTGAAGTTTGTACTCTAGTACCAAGTTGTACGTACGCAGACGAATCGTTGTAATTTAGTCGGGTATTACCTTTACTTTTTTTTAACTCTTTATGAGTTTACATTCTAAAAAAGTAAAAAAAAAGTAAATATATTAAAAATATACACATGTACGATAGAATACAAATTATACAATCCTGATTGTGAATAAGAATCATTTCAACTTATTATATTACTCGTAATACACAATAATAATTTATTGCGTTTTAAACACGAATTGTCTGTTTAAATATTGGCAGTTTGGCATTATACGTCCGCGCCTTTGCCTCAAGCTGCACGCACATCCAAAAAAGAAAATTGCGCGCCATTTATAAGTTAACCTCAAATCATTGTTTATTTGTTAGATTTTTCTCGTCGTGTTTTATTAATTTAAACAAATTATATTTTCAATGAATAAGAAGACAACTTTAGCGTCAATTTAACCTGTGGATATATTTCAAAATTGTGATACATACTAGTAAAATGTCATCATAAAAATCTAGTGAACAATACGTAAGCAAAAAATACTATAATTTATTGCACAATAAATGTGAAGTCTTTAATTTTATGAAATGATTTGAAAAAGAGTTCCAGATACTCAATAACATCACAAAAAAGTTTAGTTAATCAATCAAATACAAACACTGAAAACATTGAAAAAATAATCAACCCAGCAGGATTATTATTATTGATTATTTTTTCAATGTTTTCAGTGTTTGTATTTGATTGAATAACATGCTATTGTATGAGTGGAATGCCCCACTTTAAAAAACATGTAAAATAATTTAAGGTTAGTTAAATTTAATTATCTTAGGTTCGTAAGTACCTCTATCCTGTAAACATTCTGACAGTTAATGTATTCATCAAAAGTTATTAATTATACTATTCTGTTATTTCATCGCAAGTGTGTTGAAAAACGTCGTATGAAACGCGTGTGCTTGATCATTACATAAGCTCAGCTTCCTTATGCGCACTCACATGCGTTCGTGCGCACAATATCGCTTCGTATGTAATGATCAACTTAGGACACTTGTATCATAATGTACTATTAGCCATAATGTAATTACCCGTGACGCCACATGTATTAAGTTATTATTACTTATATAAGTATGTAGATTGCACCTTGATGTTTTCAACTAGCACAGTCATTGTCAGCCCAATCAGGCTGGTACCTAATGAGGTACCAGCCTGATTGGGCTACCTGTGGACGCACTTTTGTTGTTGTCGAAATTGTCGAAAAAACTCTAGTGTTTTTATATAAATACAACACAAAAACAGACTCAGTAAATATAAATAAAATCTTGGTGGGTACCGACTACTCAACCACATTCTTGGAAATATTTATCACTACATTGACACCAACTGATAACACTTGCAAATCAATTTTATTCTAATATATGTACCTATTGACGTATTGTCACAGCATACAAAATTTATCCGATTCAGTCCCGACACGCGCCGGGATTCCTAATGCGTGACGACGGAAGCTCGACTTATATAGGCTAGAGGTTAACGTTTTACATGAACATTTCAAGGCATCGTTCTCAGAATTTATGTTTGAATTTAGATTTCAAATTGATATTAAAAATATTTATGGCTGATAAATCGTGTCGTATCTAATAGAAGAAGCGTTTGAGATCGATTCACACTTAATCAAGCTGAGGTGTAGTTGATGGAATGTGATGTAATAAAATATAGTGTCGAACTCGGAACGGGTTTTGTAGTAGTACTAGAAAACTTATCAAATTATTTTAATATATTTATTTCTTTTTTAAGTAGAGACGCCTATCTCTATGTTATATAAAAAGTTTTCAAAAATGACCAAGGCCTCCGGTGCCCAGTACCAGAATCAGGATTAGGTTTTACTGTTATTAGAACAGCCCAATAACGACTCCAAGCTCCACTTAAGTATTACACTCCACAGATCATCATCGTCATAATTTTCATAAGCCGTGCCCTCAGCGCTGAGGATTGTAACATCATGTCCCATCCCTCGATTCTATCTCACATTTATGATTTAGGTTTTAGGTAGGTAGGTATCTATTTATTTTGAAGATTCGCCCAAATATAACAAGTGAAGGAATTGTCCCGATATTAATATACCTGACCTTACTACCACCAAGCTTATCATCCTGATAACAATTTATCTTTAGCGTATACTTAGTCTAGAAGCACTTTTTTTATAATGTCATGATCCAAAACTACGTAGTTAGTTCAATTTAAATATTAATTTTAAAGACGATATTAGGTACCTACTACGCGAAAGACGGTAAACGAAATATTAGAAATAATCTAGTAACTAATTATTTATTTTAACCGAAAAATTGCCTTAAATTAGAATTGTCGTAAATAAAGTGGGACACAAGGAAAACTCAACTACTTAGTCAACAGTCAGGAGATTTCGCAAGCCGATAGGCCTGCGCAGGCACCGCTGAAGCTGACTCACCGTTCCCGGATGCACATCTAATACATATTCATTTACAATTATAACCAAGGCTCTATTAAGTACCTACGCACAAATTTGACGGCGGCTACAATAAAAGTTAAGTGACTGACAGGCAGTTACATAAATAAAAAATAACGACCGCACCGATTGCTGAAATATAATCGGCAGCAGACATACAACGGGTGGGATTTCTGCTGCCGATTATGTTTCAGCAATGGGGCGACTTCTAACAGTTCTAACGGGATCAAATATTTAAACATTTTCTTAAGAGAAGCAGTACTTACTAACTACTGGTACCTGATTTGAAAGTATTCAACGTTTTCACGTAACGTTAACGCAAGTCATTTTAAATTACGTTTTAAGTACAATGTAGGTAATCTTAACATGCCAGAATTGAATTTAACCATAATAACCATAGTACCCACTTACATATTGTTGCCAAAAATGTGTAAGTAGGTACTATCGGGTTCAGAATTGCATGGCCAATTTATGAATGAATTCATTGATAAATTGACCATGCAATTTTGAACCTGATGGTACATACTCGTACATGATATTTAATTGTTTACGTAGTTAGCCCCAAAATAATGGTTAAATCAGATAATCTAGTAATCAACATTAGTCAATATTTATATGTGAAAATCGGCCAAGAGCATGTCCGAATATGCTTTTGCGCGAGAAAGATGCAGTGCACAAATAAAGAATACTTAGGGCCGGTTTCACAATGTCCAAGTCAAATCCTGAATAAGCTACTTGTCACTTATTTGACGAATAAAGTCATCGTTGGCGTTTCACAATCTACAAATAAGCTTAACTGGTACATAAAGTGCTAAGTTTTTAAGGTAAGGCAGTTAATTTAAATAAAAATAGAAAAAGTATTACCGCCAACTACTTTTTTAAATTGCTCCAATATTTTTATAGTTATTCTGCTATTCGGGGCGGAGATAAATCCAAAAAATCAAAACATCATTAAACTCGGTTCAGCCGTCCTTGTGTTATATATAAATAGTTTAGCCGACACGACTTTGTTTAATTTACACACTGTATATAGTTTAAGTATACTATGGACTTGCTAAAGGTGTTGCCAGAGGTGTTGCGTCAGTTGTGGATGTGAGGTTAAAATGTGTGCAATCAATTAGGGTATCTTAATTTTACACAATCATTTTATTTGTCATTCAAAGTAGATGAATGCTTTGACTTATAGGTGATCACAGTTCTCACTCACTAACACTGTTACGCAGCCTAACACTCATCTTAAAGGAGCGGATGATAAAAAGTAGCGTGAAATGTAATGGCGGACTAGGTATTGTGACGCTAACGCTCGGGTAAGGGTGAACGACACCTGACTCACGCGCTGAAGATATTTTGCATGCCGCACCGCCGAGCTGGAGAAATATTATGTTTTTTTATTCACTCACACCTTCCACTTGCATGGTTGTTTTCATTTAAAGCCAATTGGAAAAATATAGGTGCTTTAAAAGCTATAGTTTTATACTTAAGCTTAACTTTTTTATTACATCGCAATCTCACATTAGCAGAAATAAAATACTAGATGATAGAAATAACAAGTACGAAATATATATACATTTATATATGCGTAAATTACGGCAATATATGTATATTGTACATATACCTAATTTAGGTATATTACTATACGTTGATTAACTTATAGAACAGACAGGAAAGTCTACATTGCTCAGTTCACACGCCGCTTATATGAGATAACTACCAACGTACAAGATAGAAGAACACAATATTTATTGCTCCTTAAAATCAATGCAAAAAATTCCAAAGTATTGGTTGCTAGATCCAGCAAATAATAATTGTGACGACCTCTAAACGAAAGCTGTGTAGCAGGTTTGTTCGACCTGTTCATGACTCATGCTCAGGCCAGGACCAAGCCGCATTTAGCGATACATTTCTATTAAAATATATGTATTTACTTATTTTATTGCTGTTATTTATAAATTTACCTGTTTACGTTGGAGAATGAAATCGTCAAATATTAAGAGTTAATCCGGTTTTTTTAATGTTTTTCTTGAATAATACAGTTTAACTTTATGGTTTTAGAATTATGGTACACATTTTCGAAGTGTAGGATGTTAAATATTTTATTTGGGTCCCTCTTAAATTTTTATTTTGAATGAGTAATTCTTTATCGTATCCCAAAATTAATGATAATTAATACCTAATACGTATACATACTAGTATGAAGCTGTCTGATTTATAATTAGAACTTCTACTTACTTACGAACTACCTACACTCGCGTGCAAATAATTCGGGTCAGTACGAAAAACTATAATATCTCCTAAAATAATAAAGCTAGGAGCCTGAATTAAATTGTATATTATAGATAAATGCATAGTAAATAAAACAACGTCAAGAGTTAGAAATGATATTCACTTATTTATTTAATTAACATAGTAAACACGATATCAATTAATTATAGGTAAAAAGCAACCGTGGTACCTCACACAAAACTAAAAACAAAAAAAAAGTAAAACATATCAATACTTCGTATTGCCTCCTCGGGCTCTTCTTACAGCTTCTAAACGATTGGGCATACTGTTTATTAAGTTTCTTATGCGTTCTTGCGGGATATTAGCCCATTCTTCCACTAACGCCTGTTTCAGGTCTCTAAGTGTAGCTGGGGCGGGGTTTCGATTTCTTACACGCCTTCCGAGCTCGTCCCATACGTGCTCAATCGGATTTAGGTCCGGGCTTCTCGAGGGCCAGTTCATAGTGTTGATGCCAACCTCCTCAAAATAATCTTCCACAATCTGTGCGGTGTGTGGCCTGGCGTTGTCATGCATGAACATTGAGTTTTCACCCATATTCTTTAAATATGGGCCTACATGCTCATTAAGAATCTCTTCCACATACCTGGCACTAGTTAACGTTCCATTTTCTATCAAAACTAATTGCGTGCGACTCTCTGAAGAGATTCCAGCCCAAACCATAACAGACCCACCGCCGAAAGCAACTTTTTCTTCAAAACAGGCTGGAATAAAACGTTCACCTGGCCGTCTGTAAACTCTTCGCCGCCCGTCATGTGCATAGAGCATAAATCTGGATTCGTCAGAAAACATAATTCTTGCCCATTCTTCGGCACCCCATCGCCTGTATTCGCGTGCGTAAAGTTTCCTTGCAGTTCGATGCCCTCTGTCAAGTTTTGGGCCATTAGCCGGTCTATGTGGGGTCAAATTAGCTTCACGAAGCCACCGCCTTACAGTCCACTCGCTGATGTCATCTCTTCGGGTCTCCCGAAGTTGGTTTTTGACTTCAACTGCAGTCAGATGCCGATTTCGGAGCATTGTTGTTACAATAAATCGATCTTCTCCAGCCGTAGTACATCTTGGCCTGCCGGTTCCTCGTCTTCGAAGATTCCTGCCAGTTTGTAGGAAACGTTGGAGGACCCTCTGCACCGTAGATAGTGACACGCCTGTTCTTCATGCTGTATATCTCTGACTTCTGCCTTCTTGTAACAAAGTGACGATACGTGTACATTCATCTTGTGTTAGCGACATGATAGTAATTCAATAATGACCATCAAAGTCAACAAAAACTGCCTTTTATCATTTTGCTATGACAGATTGAAAACAAAAGTGAGAAAACAATCAAAAGTGAAATAAGCTCAATTTGAATTTGGTACCAAATTCGACTTTTTTTTAATAAAACTTTTTCCAGAATTCTTGTAGAACATTGAAGGTTCAATTTAATTCGATATTAAATTCTCTTTAATACACAGTTAGTTTCCTGCACATACCGCTATTAATTTGCAAAATATAAGGGTTTTTGTCACTGACCCGTAATATTTGCTCGCGAGTGTATTTATTTGTAGAAATTTTAGAACTAATATATAAACAGATTTATATGAAATAGCGGAATCCAATAAATTATTATATGGAAAACTTTGTATCAAAAATAGCCGAGCAATTACATTAATTAGGGTCCTAATCACCAGACATGCCTAAATACCTACAGCCGGCGTATTCGCATTCACAGATTCCATTGGAATCATATTTAATTTCATTCTCCTGCGCTTGGCTAAATTAATATTAAAAAACAAACACCGGCTGGCTTCTGGCTTGGATTAATCCTGTGAAAATATACGATGTCGTTATACTATTTTGTCTCCACCAACAACCGTATCATAGAGAAACAAGTCAGTTTACTTGTGAAAACATTTGATTGCTATGCAAATTACGTTATTACGAACATTTTTTTGTAAAAAAAAAATCCGTAGCCTATATTGTATCCCACTGCTGGGCAAAGGCCTCCCATCGCTTCCGCCACTCGTCACGGCCTAGTGCATGCTCGTGCCAGTCGCTACAAAATGCGTCCAGATCGTCCCGCCATCTCCTTTTTGGTCTGCCTCTGCCCCGGTCGATTTGTTCGGTCCATTCAGTAGTTAATTTAGCCCATCGTTCCGGGTGCATGCGGCAGACATGTCCAACCCAACCCCACTTGAGCTTGGCGGTCTTGACACCCACATCGGAGATACCTGTCCTGGAGCGCATTTCGGTGTTCCTAATCCGATCGGTTCTACGAACTCCTAGTACGCTGCGTTCCATGGCTCGCTGGCAAATTTTGAGTCGGGACTTTTGAGCCTCCGTTAATGACCATGTTTGTGCACCGTAGGTTAGGATGGGCAGGATACACATGTCGACGAGTTTGCGCTTTAGTTTGTAAATACATTTGTATAAATAATGCAACGCTACGAAGCGCTGGTGGCCTGACGGTAAGACGCAAGACTTTTAATCCGTAGGTCACGGTTCAAACCCCGGCTCGTACCACTGAGTTTTCGGAACTTATGTACGAAATATCATTTGATATTTACCAGTCGGTTTTCGGTGAAGGAAAATTTCGTGAGGAAACCGGATCTAATCCCAACAAGGCCTAGTTTCCCCTCTGGGTTGAAAGGTCAGTTGGCAGTCGCTTTCGTAAAAACTTGTGCCTAATTCCTGGGATTAGGTTGCCGAGCGGACCCCAGGCTCAATAGAGCTAAAAAGCTGGGACAAACGCTAGGAGGAAGAAGAAGAAGAGTTTGTATAATGCAACTCCTGATGACCATACTTATATTGAATTGTTTGATATGTATTATTCATTTATTAAAATTTTAGTTCCTCTATCTTTATATTTACAGAATATAAGGCATATTTTATCAGTCAAAAAAACAGAGAGATTGTGCATGGTGTTATAAACGAGCAAAAAAAAAAGAATTGTACGTATTTAAATGACTAACTTAAAACAACATAAAACAAAGGAGCGCACAAATACATATAATATGTTTATCATTATTGAAAACTCTGCTTGCTTTTACATTATGATTTGCCATATTTTATTTTAAGTGGAATATTCTACTACTTTACGAGGTTTGTTGTATAGTATAATAGTGGAAGGTATACACAAAAAAAAGCCGCAAATGGATGTACAGTTTAGCCGTTTTGCACACGCATACTTGAGGTCAAAATTGAATGTTTAATCCGCAGTTCTTAAAAAGAAATCCCTTAGGAGGGGCGTGCTGAGTTTTTTTTTTGTATGGGATTTTATTTTATTTTATAGAAAGCTATCACGTGTGGTAGTATATGAAAGGATTTTTTAAGACTATTCTAAAAATCACCTCGTCACTTTATAGCCATTTTTTTAAATTAAAACAAAAACAATTTTCAAAACATACCAAGTTTGGGCTCCTCCAGATACGATTTGGCTGTTTTTTTTGTACAATGTACTACAAATGATACGCGGTATCCTCATACCTAACCCCAAGAAAGCAATTTTAAAAATAATTTCATATAGTTTTTTCTTTTAAATTTTTCGATATTACAAATATATCTACTTCAGTACAATATTCTACGGGACTTATGAAACTGTATTGCAGAAATTTTTAAAAATAAAACAAATACACACTGTCTATCGATTTTGTGGTTTTTCTTTGAAATTGGGCTCTTTCACCGCCCACTATAAATAAATAAATAAATATTATAGGACAATCTTACTCAAACCGACCTAGTCCCACGGTAAGCTCAATAAGGCTTGTGTTGTGGATACTAGACGACGATATATATAATACATAGATATTAATAAATACTTAAATACATATTATAGAAAACATCCATAACTCAGGTACAAATATCTGTGATAAACACACAAATAAATGCCCTTACCAGGATTCGAACCCGGATAAACAAAACACTTGATTATTATATTGATACATTTTATTGCTTCTGAATCGGCCCCTATAATTATTTTCTGATAAATAATCCCCGCCATATTGGGACGGACCCCTTGTCAGTCCCCGCGCATTTGATTAATGCTCCGCACAACCTACCTACCACACCACGGACAAAGGGTTTGCAAACGCGATTATATGCTGTCACGGATGCGTATCTGCCGTGGAAATGTGAGTTGCCGTTCCGTACATGAGAAATCTTTTCGAGGTTCCGTTTTGTCTTCACTTCCATAATGGAAGCAAAACAAATAAATGCAATTTTTAGCTAGTCCACCCTAGGATGGACGGATTGGTAAATTTTAGAATTTACCAACGTGCTCTTTTCCGCGTTACCGCTTTTAAAGGGTTTTGTTAGGAAAATTTTAAGGAAAGCGAGGCCGCGGTAGAAGGCGCATATCATGGACTAAAAATATAAGAGACTGGTTAGAAGTGAAGAGCATAGATGGACTAATTCGCATGACTGAAGATAGACATATGGTCGCCGACCTACTGGACGGAGATGTTACATGAAGAAGAATAAAGAATACTAGACTAAGCAAAATTTTGAAACCAGAAAAAACATTTGCAAATTATTTATTAGTATGTAGAAACAAGGTAAAATCCTTAGTTTAAGGTATACCTCTATTTTTTGCCAATTTCAGAACCTTGGAGTTCATTATAACATTAAGCTGTAAATATTTTAGTCGTCATACCATTTAAGTCAAATTATTAAAGTACTTACCTTTGAAACCCCTGCCTGTTTGTCAAAAAGCCTTCTGATGGCGTGATGGTGGAAGCGTGGTATTTATATCGAACTGTCAACATTTTCACCACCATTCGGCACCAGCTCTTGATACCTATTATATGGCCACTTTTAATAGACGTGCTTATTTTAATCGTCTTGACATTAATTGGATTTATTTTATTACATTATACTATTTTATACTGAAATTAGTATTAAAAAAAATATCGAAGTAGGTACCTACCACACAAAACTGGAAAAGGAAAATTGAATTTACCTTAGACTAAAATGGAAATAGAAGTGCCACAGACAATAAAACTTTATATTTCTCGTATTGTTAAGGATAAATTAGACAATTATTCACGAAGGTTACATTATTATTCAGATACACAGCTTGAAAATAAAACAAAATCCTTACATTGTGAATGTTATGAAGGGATATAAAGTAACAATTTTATCGTCGATTCATAGTTACTCTTCCCTGCACTATCCTACGGCGTAGCTCTCACGTAGCAGCGCTACGAAGCCCGTAGGACTGCCCTTTAGAGCCGGCCCTACGAACGGCCCAACAAACTCCTGCGCTTTCCTCTATTTTTATCCCCATATACAATAATTCTCAGGATAATAAAAAGTATATACCTTATCCGTTATAATATGAGTTATAAACTGTCTATCTCCTAATTTCACCAAAACTGGTCAGCAGTGCGTGATTATGTTGTACGCATGTTTGGACACTTTGGACATACAAATTCTCATATTCCTAAAATATTTTTTTCGGCTATCGGAGAGATTTTTTTTACTTCGATACAAATGGCGCGAGATTAAGCAAATATATTTATATCGAACTAATTCATTTGATACACGTGTACGTGTAGGAGTTTGATTAGCAAGCGATTTTAGACCGGACTGCATTGACCGTTCAACCCACACTCTTTATGTATTAAATATTACGACTAAAGGACATTTACAAGACTTTATAAACCATAAATATTAGGTACTTATTTTTTAATTCCGAGGCCCATTTTGTATCTTACCAATGTAGATAAGATATAAAATAGGCCTAAATATTAGTTAATACACGCGTTGAAGTTACGTTGGAACGAATAGATCGATTGTTAAGATAAACATGGAGAATTTATTGACTGACGACAAGACGTGTTCTATGCATGGTTATGAAATACATACCATTACTTATTACATGACATGGTCTGTATTTACTCGTACATTGATACCTGTACCCAAAGAGAATATTACCACTATACGTACCTAAGTATCTCCAGTACCTCCAGATACATTTTACCTATTTATATTTCAAATTATTTATACATGGATCTCCTTTTAGTAAAGCTACGAGACTCAAAAGTTAACAATCTAATCAGGTATTTCGTTGAAAACAATATAACTGTTTGAAACGTTCCATACCTGAAGGGCCCTTATGCTAATTTTTGGTTATATTTTTTTGTTGTGTTATGAAGCGTCATAATTAACGTAGAGTTAGGATCCATGCTTAACTCAAAATCGAGCATAAGGGCCCTTTAGGCATGGAACGCAACACTTATCTCAACGCTCAAAAGATGCACGCTGAACGAACGCCGGGAAGATGGCGCTGCTGTCAACGTGTATACATCAGCTCCGTAAAACATTTATGTTAAACGTGTAATATAATACACACATTTTCAAAGGAAATTACATTAAATCTATATTAAGCAGTCTCAACGCTTAATTATGAAATACCTAATGTACGTGTTCAATTAGCCTTAGCGCCTTAGCAACTGCAATGAGATGTTTTGCGTTGTTTATTTTCCCTAAGGTTTGAAGGTGATTCAATCGCGCCGGCTCGGTTCCACGAACCTGCACCGAGCAGCGATGACGCCTTACATCCGCCATTTTGGCAATAAAATGGATAATTACTAACACTCACGCGCCCAATTTTTCGCGCTCGAGGTAAAATCGCTCGGTTGGATTAATATAGAGGATATAACTAACGTTACTTATTATTTCACACGTAAATTTTATTACGCAGTCTATAGGTTTCTTGCAGCGTGTAAAATAATTACGAGAAAAGTCATGGTGATTTTCCATTATTTAACACGGCTTCTGCCGCGTGTAGCCAATTAGAGACGAAATATACACGAAAGTGTCATATAAACCAGTTGGGTTGCAAAATCAAAGGTGTACTTATGAGCTAAATTGCTTAACTTCGACTAGCTTATAAGACTTTGGTTTGCATCACGCCGATAATAGGCAATTACTAGCCGGCGGGAAACTACATAACACATCGTTTTTATCGCCTTCTTGGCTGCTCACGTGAGTGTCACTCGCTCAACCGTGGCATATCCCCGCAAAACATGCACCAGAAAATATCTAGTTACCATAGTTAATTGAGTAATTAGAATAAGCGTTTAACTCATTTCACTTCATTAATAAATTATATATGAATAATTTTCTGGCTGTCATACACGATAGATGTTGTTACTAACCAGAACCAGTCAGTTACATTTATTACTAACTAAAATATAACAATATATCCTGGTTTCCTTGTTACTAACCATTTAGTAATGTAGTTGTTGTGTCGGTATGTTGCCTCAGTCACAAGCAGACAACGCTCTGAATGAAAGGTCGTCACGCTGAAATCGCGCCGCTAGCGGCGGCGACTCTAGCGCCATGCGGGCAATGCTCAGACGAGTGGTTCCCGCCAAAACGGGCGCAGGCTGTGGCGCGAAGGCTCGCGATTGGTCGGCGGCGCGCGAGCAAGGCCGCCGGTTTTCCCGCGAACAATGCCAAATGGTGCATTTGTCAAGGTGAGTTCGTTCACCGCCGACGCGCGCGGGCGCCGCCGCCGACTATCGCTCACTCGTTCGCGTCGCGCCGATCGAAGGTCGACAGAAGGCAGCGGGCTCTTATCTCACCCGTTTTGCACTGAAGATACATTCATTAGCATCCACGCTTCGTTACAGGTGAAGTTTGAATTATTAAAGCGCAATATAAATAGTTATTGACTTTAGTTCTTGTGTTTACATTATGTACTTGTTTAAGTTAATGTAAATAGAATACCTATAGTTAGGTGAGAAACTGTTTACCTACTTATATTCGCATGCTAGAATTACTGGCGAGAGTGTTGAGCACGTTTTATTTCTAAATTTTATCAACTTTTGTAACCGCTTCTCAAGTAAATAAAGATATTTTGTATTTGTATTTGCACAAATACCTAGTTAAATATTTACTTTACTTCTGAATCTGAATGAATCTTCTGTGTAGTGCGGTTTGAAATGATAAGTGAAGTGTTATTTTTGCCACAGGAAAACAGGTATTATCCGTGTTCTAATTATTATAATAGCATTGCTATTTTATTAATTAATTATGGACATAATATTTGATTTGGGATCGCTGTGAAAAATATGAACATTACTTCCACCTCGTACTACAACAAAGCATTTTCCTTTTAAGTAGATAACATGGATATTTTTTAAAATTTATTTAAGCTTACTGTATAGCCTAGTTCAAATGTAACACAATATGTAAATATTTTTTTTTAAACTTCAGTTATTGCAAGACATATGTAACTTTCTCAACAAAGAAGAGAGAAGAATGATCAAATGCTTTATACCTGTCAATTTATCTTTAAGCATGCAAGCATGAAGATATCCGTGTCTGAATGATCATGGAAAATTCATTAAATAACATTAGGTACCTAAATAATAAATAATATTAATATTAATATTTTGTTGATAGCGACATGGAGGACGACAGGGCTGAAGAAAGAAGATAAAACTCTACGAATGGATGGAACAAAGAAAAAAGAAGACCAGTATCAAGTGCTACGCCCGGACGAACTTCCCAGTTCGGCCGATGAGCGGGTCGGTGGGATCTTCGTCCGTTTGTATCGCTTATACGTGTTTACTTCATTATGATGAACCTAGCTACCGAAAAATCAAAGCATCAAGAGACAGTTACTTAAAGCGAACAGTTCTTGTAGACAATCGCTGCAAGTCGGCTTCAATCAACAATCAAGAAGGAGGACGTTAAAGAAGATATCCGTTACTTTTTGTTGGCAGGTGCTACACCGACTATATATTTACTTCTAGTTAAGTAAGAATTTTGTAGTGAGAGTTTTATGTAATAATCTCTACAGTTTCTAGCGGTTTTCTTGATAAAACTCCATAATTAAATAATGAATAATGATGCATATACCTAATTAGTGTAGGTACCTACCTACATGTACTGTAATGTGAACGACCGAGCTATGTCGCACATTATGTAATTTGACAGGTTTTTTTTTCTTTTAGGGTGGTTCGCAACATACTGATTACCTACTGATGTGCAAATTGCAGAAATTTTCAAAAAGGTTGGGAAAATCTCGGAAATTTTTAGAAACTTTGACAAGAAATATTGAAAAAAAATTTTTTCGAAACGGAAAGTTTCAATCCCCATACAAAATTATGAGTGCTACAAAATTTTCCCGAGTGAAAAATTCCGCAATTGAGGAAAGTGTCCGTCGGAAAATCTGTAGCTTTACCCTTCTTTTTCTTTTTCCAAAGGAGTCACATGCGCGTTGCCGACCCTTTACAAAAATAAGGATTCACTGTGTTGATGGCTAAAGGAACAAGAAGTATTATTGTTATTAGAGATAAACTGTTTATAATCTACGCGCCCTTATTTTATATGGAAATTTGTTTCGACATATTGGTCAACCAATATTAAAACCGCAAAAAATAATTGATATGATTAATTAATCCTTGGCGTTTGTAATATCGGAACGAAAAAAAAACTATTTTTATAGAATCCCTAATTTGTATCATCTCTCGTCTCGCAGCCGTCGCTCAAGCGCTCTAATAGGCCTACGTTCGAAATCCGGTCGCTGGACAACAATGTATGAGTTCCGTGAACCCACTTTCTTTTTTACCTGTTTAAATATTTAACTCACTTAACAAAAAATACTTATTGAACAGAAAAAATACAATTGTACACCAAAACCGAAGTTAGATAGATGGTCGATTATGCATGTACATAGTTTTACATGCATGTACATGTAGTACATGCACATGGTTTTTTGTTGGGCTGTTAAATATCAGCCTTATTGGGTTATACAGATCAAGGGGAGAGGCCTTTGCCCAGCAGTTATGAAATAGAAAACGTACTTTGCATAAAATATTTTTATTTTACTTATACTCGTATTAAGTAATCGGTTTCATAGTCTTCCCAATGGATTTCTAAACGAATAGATTAAATGTATTGTATTTTTTTTAATTCTAGTAGGGGAGCCCGAGAAGGGATTTTTGCAGTTACTCGAGCGTGTCAGATAAATATTTTATATGAGTGGATATCCTGCAACCCGTGGAGATCTCCTTCAACTACTTTCATCACCTTTGGTGAGTTGGTTGTTGGTGGGCAGTTAAAAAATTGATTGCCGATTGGATTGATGATTGGATTTTGGATTCGGTCGGTTTATTCTAAGTGGATGTTTTGATTGTGCTAATACTTAGGGTGGGTTGCACCACGCATAACTAACGAACTGATCAACGTTAAATATGGCGACGGAGCTGTCATCCCATAGAAAACTGTCAAACTTTTCATACAAGATTTTTTTTTACAATGACGTTGACGTTAACAGAGGGTTTGGTGCAACCGGCCCTTAATCTGTCATTCAATTATGTGAAATTTCTTAATCTGACGGTTACAATTTTAATAATGAGGTTATTGTATGAAGATCATCGTAACATTGAATCCCATCAGTATTTTTTACAGATCATCTATTTATGACACGGGAGCCCTCCAGTTTCAATACCTAACGCGCTCGAGCAAGTAGGGTGATTGTGCTAGTTTTGGTCCACTCTTGTCAGTTTTCCGTCCATACTTATTTATATGTTTATATTCAAGTTTTTCCTAAAATAAAAGCTAAAAATTAAAAAATCTACTAAAGAATAAACTATAAATATAAAATTTGTTGACCTTAAAAAGTTTTTCCCATTTATTTGCAGCAGTTTAATCAAATGGACGGGAAACTGGACCTGGACGGGAAACTAGCACAATTACCCTACGTGATTTTTTTTTGTTTAAAATCTTTAAAAGCCTGTAGCCTCTACAGTGTAGAGGCTACTCCCACCGATGAAAGTATACACCGTGTTTTTTAGGGTTCCGTAGTCAACTTGGAACCCTTATAGTTTCGCCATGTCTGCCCGTCCGTCCGTCCGTCCGTCCGTCCGCGGATAATCTCAGTGACCGTTAGCACTAGAAAGCTGAAATTTGGTACTAATATGTATATCAATCACGCCGACAAAGTGGTAAAATAAAAAGTGGGAAAAAATGTTTTATTAGGGTACCTCCCCTATACGTAAAGTGGGGAGTGTTTTTTTTTTTTCATTTCAACCCTAACATGTGACATATTGTTGGATAGGTATTTAAAAATGAATAGGGGTTTACTAAAATCATTTTTTGATAATGTCAATATTTTCGGAAATAATCGCTCTAGAAGTAAAAAAAAATGTGTCCCCCCCCCCTCTAACTTTTGAACCATAAGTTTTAAAAATATGAAAAAAATCTCAAAAGTAGAACTTTATAAAAACTTTCTAGGAAAATTATTTTGAACTTGATAGGTTGAATAGTTTTTGAAAAAAAAATACAAAATAATTTCTGAACTAAGTTTGTAATTTAACCGTATAAGCAGATGTTTATTGTACCTGTAATTTCTACAAAATCACAATGAAATGACGTGCTTTCAAATAAAGTAAAAACGGTGAAAATCGGTTCACGCAATAAATAATTATCCCATAAAAATCATCTTCCATACTTTAAGCTCGCGCGCAATAGTTTACTTAATTTGCCGATAGATGTCGCTGTACGTGGAACGCTCATATCATATCCTACATGGCGGTGTTATTTTAACTCTTAAGTGGGGACACTTACTGTGACGGACGGAAAACTACGGAACCCTACACTGAGCGTGGCCCGACACGCTCTTGGCCGGTTTTTTATTTCCTTATATTCAAGGCTACATTCCTGAGCTTAAATTAAGTATATTTTTCAAAGACACCAGTGTCCTAATCAGCTCCAGTTCTGAGATAATCTATACTTTATTTTTTATTTTCTAACTGTGTAAGCCTACATTAAATTATTCTATTACTCTGAGACGCCGAAATAAATGATGCACCTGTGTGTTAAGTCAATAAAATATGCTACCTTTGTATCTCGTACTATTCATGTTCGAAATTACATTGACATGTCAAAATGTTCAATTGTTTGCTTGATTTAATTTAGTTGAGTTAATTATAATACCCTTATACTCTAGTTACATTAGTGACCGTTGTAACATTTTTAAAAACGAACTATGCCAGTTCGTTTATTTAATCGTACTACCCAACCATATGCTAAAATTACCTAAAAAAACACGGTGTATACATTACGTAAACTTTTTTTACAGTGTATTTTTCAAAATGCCCTAGGTCCTAACGCTCGAGTGACTCCAAATTTAGCATCATGGGCTTTCCTACCGTTATGACTTTGTAAATAGCAAATACACAAGAACAAATCAAATTATCTTTTGTTGAAATAAATATTTAATATATATTTTTCAACTAATTGTACGCCAGGGATGTCCACTCTCGCCTCTGATTTTTAATATTTTTATTGAAGCAGCAATTAAAAAAATATTGCTTTTAAAAAAAGGGGGTATCAAAATTAACGGGGAAGTTTTTCATTTCATACGGTTTGCAGATGATATCGCGGCTCTGGCTGAAACTTTAGCACAACTTGAACAGCTGGTAGCAGAAATGGACAACATATTTGAAGAATTTGGACTAAAAATCTATATCTAAACGTAGTAAACCTGCAGAAACTATACAAATCAGAAACACCACAATTGAGCAAGTTAAGCAGTTTAAATATTTAGGCAGTATAATAACATGGGACTCCAGATGTACCTCTGATATAATCGCTCGAATAGCCATAGCCAAAAAAGCTTTCAATAGCAAAAAATACTTATTCAGAGCCAAGATATCCAGAAACATTAGAGAACAATTTATAAAAACGTACATCTGGAACATAGCACTGTATGGTAGCGAGACGTGGACTTTAACTAAACGAGACAGAAAGAGACTTAAGTGCGTTTGAGATGTTTGAGTGCGAAGAATGGAAGGCATCAGCTGGACAGAAAGACGAACGAATGAAGAGGTTTTAGATTTAGTAGGAGAGAAGAGATTTCTTATGAAGACGATTAAGAACAGGAGAGGCAGTATGTTAGGGCACCTGATACGACACGACAATAACATAAAGACCATAATAGAAGGAAGAAGGCGCCGCGGGAGGCCGAGACGAGTGTTTATGACTCAGGCTATTGAAAAGGCTAATGTAGTGTCTTATCAGGGGCTTAAAACAATTGCGGAGAGGCGAGATGAATGGCGGTTACTCCATCGACAAGAGCCAGGCTCTTAAATCGATGATGATGATGATTTTTCAACTGTTTGTTATGAATGTATAGTCATTATTCAGTTTAAACTTTCGCGAGAAATACTAACACTATAAAATATAACGGTTACACTCACATCTCTTTAGCCTAGCCTGTCTCCATCTTCAAGCACTAACAGTGCTATTAGAACCGGACCGTGGCGCACTACTGGTTGCGCGTTGAACGTTAACCGTTATATTGTACAATACAATACAAGACAAAGACAACCTTTAGGTAGTAGAATAACAACCTTTTTGACTGTGTCACGTTTTGACTACGGAGGTATGACGTCATCAGACAATCAAAATGTCAATATGTGTCAAATGTGACCATTTTGTAATGAATGCGAGTGAGACACCGCCCCCTACATTATACTCTCTATCGGACCGTTTTTACTACTGTTTACTAGTCACCTATAAACTACTGTTTTACTCGGTAATAAGGTTCAACTGTGGTTAGGGAATAGCAGAGCTTGAAATTGAAAAAAATGTGCGCATCGAGAAAAAGTTGTGATTTTTTGGCCATGGATAGAGAGCCCCACGATCAGAGAGCTTTATGCCCACGATGAATATTTTTTTAGTATTGGAGGTCTTTAAAATTTTTGGACCTTCACGTCAAAATCAGGGGTCCCGTGCAATATGTTATTACTTTCTGGTTAAGGCTGCAGACATGCAGAATTTATTTTTGATAATATAAAAGTAAAAATTTAAATTAAAAAAAAAAGCTCTGCGGAGAGGAAAAACGCTAAAAAATATTATTTTTTAGAACGTTATATAACTAATAAATACAATTTATTTTTAAATACAAAAAAATATCATAAAAAAGCATATTTAATGCAGTTTTTAAATATATACAATTTTAAAACTTTTACTACACAAAAACTACGCGAAAAAAAAACATTCGCGTCGTGGTGTATATGTTTTCTCCATTATAAGTATGGAAAATCAATAAGAAACGTAAACATCCGTAGCGAATTAACCTTAAAATGTATGTATTGCTTATTATTAGTCAATTTTGCTCAGAATAACTTCTACAATGAAAAAAAAAGAATTAAAAAACACATATTTCCTTCTACTAACATAAGTATTAATCGTTACAATTGAAACAAATGTTTTTTTTAATTCTTTTTTTTTTTTTTGCATTTTGTAGAAGGTATTCTGAGCAAAAGTGACTAATAATAAACAATACATACATAAATGTAAGGTCAATACGCTACGGATGTTCACGTTTCACATTGATTTTCGATACTTACTATGGAGAAAACATGACACACCACGACGCGAATGCTTTTTTTTCACGTAGTTTTTGTATTGTAAAGGCCTTAAAATTGTATATATTTAAAAACTGCATTAAATATGCCTCCTTATAACATTACAAATAAATGACTATTATTATACAACGTTCTAAAATATTTTTTTTGTGTTTTTCCTCTTCGCAGAACTTTTTTTAAATATGGATTTTTTTCTTTTTTAATATCAAAAATTAATTCTGCATATCTGTTTTATACGGAAATGATACCACACAACCCCTAGCAGCCTTAACCATAGAGTAATAACATATTGCACGGGACCCCTGATTTTGACGTGAAGGTCCAAAAATTTTACGGACCACCAATACTAAAAAATATTCATCGTAGGGCACTCTACCCATGCTCAAAAATTCACAACTTTTTCTCGATGCGCACAATTTTTTTCACTTTTGTACTGAAAGAAGTATAAGAATTAGATCCACTTGATTCCCACTGATTCCACTTTATTTGAAAATTTGTCCCTAAACTACTTTCCCCTTTTCGTTCCAATTTTACATGTTTATTATAACAATATGGTTTAATACTTTTTATGATGAAAACAATGTAATCATTAAGATATAAAAATTTAGGGACTATTTTATCTCCTATTAGAATGGTGGCTATTTAAAAGGCCTTATAATGAGTAGTAAAGTAAGTAAAATAGCAATATAAGGCCTGATCCGTTAGAAATTTTCCAAAATTAAAACCATCATAAAAATCAATGGTAGGTACTAAAACCAGATTAATAAAAAAAAGTTTCTATAATATCTTGAAAATTTGTTTAAAAATTATTATGGACCGTAAGCCAGGAACAAATTTAATGACCAATCGCGTCCCAGACGATAACTTGTGAAGTGATTAAAAGCGATTTATAACGAAGCCTCGTAAAGGTCAGCTGCCGCTCCGTTGTTGGGTTGAGGAACGGCAGCCATTTAATCATTTAAAAAACCGGTCATCGCGGCTCGATTGAAAATTTGTCAGGTGATAGTTTATATGCTTTTACAAACATGAAAAATCGTCAGCCGGCTATATCGAGGTGGAAAGGGCGTCAGCTGATGCCCGAAGACCGTATGTTCACGTGACCAGCTGACGGTCTTTGCACTGCGATACAGCTGACTAATGATTTTTTATATTTATAATAAGAACATAAACTATCTGTCAAAGTTTAAATCGGGACGCCATATTAAATTGATTAAGTCGCTGCCGTTCCTCAACCCACCAACGGAGAGGCAACTGACCTTCACGAGACTTCATTACAAATCGCTTGACAAGTTATCACCTGGGACGCGATGACCAACTAAATTTGTTCCTGGCTTACGGTCTATTATTTAATTTTTCTCCACTTCTGTCGCAACTTGTATGCCCTAAATTCATTGAGTTAGAATATAAATAGTAGAGGTACAGTTTCAAACAAGATTTACAAGAATATGGCTCTTGAAAATTTGTAACCGGCCAGTCTTATCAGTATCACTGACTAAAGTCTAATAAAACTGACCGAGAAACTGCTGTACGAGTCGTTTTTACAGCACTATTGTGGGGTAATTTTTTGGGCTGATTGTGTATCCCGTTCTTTATTACATAGCTATGGTGCCTCCATTACACATTAGACAGTGTCTTTTAACACATTATTAGTGTGAGTTCTATGAAGCGATATCTTTTTTAGAAATATTTTTATCGCATACTTACCGTTCTGGTCGCTTTTACGAAAGACACCCTTGGTCACACAACCCAATACCGGTAAATAGGTCAATTCTGTGGGAGTATGTTGGAGCAATTTAAGGAGCCTTTTTACCATCATGGACCATCTCCAACTACGCTCAAAATAATGTTGGAAGATCGTTTTGTTAACAAAACCTTTCAACCGCTTCATGTAGTGATTGTTGATGTAGACTTCTATATCGAAACGTAACCAATGCTTGGTTACGAACACCACATCGACAAATTCCCTGCTACACCAGATATTTGGAGACAAGTGTACTTTTCTATTATTTCATGGGATCCGCGAAGAAATTGTCTTTCAGTAATCGTAAGATATTGGTTAAAAGGTTGTGTTGGAAATAAGTTTTACTCAGGTTTCGTCACTAAGTATCAAGTTTTTGACAACAAACAACAAAGATTTAGTTCTTTTTTGCGACTATCTGGGAATTTGAAGGGAAATTTTATTTTTGGTTATAAAACTTTCGAGTTTCTGACAATTTCAGTGGTGGAGTGTATAAATAAAGTATGCTAGAAAATATTCAAGAAAAAGCACTTTGAATTCAGCAAATTTCAAATGGATCGGGCCTTAGTAAAATACGGCCACATTGTATTCCTGTAATAGAGTTCTCATGGGATGGGATTTTATGGGAGAAATTAGAAAACCTCATTGTTTAAACAATTCAATATTATTTGCAATAAATTTATCAGTACATCCACATTGAATGCCTTATTAATTTACTCCATAAAATACAACATAAATTCTCGGACAGCATGAAAATAAACGAAAGAACGACTATAAGATAAAATGTATTTACATTCAGGTGGTTTAAAAACAAATAAACATCGAACATAACAAAACCAGTGCAACAATTAAATAAATATAGACATGGGACTTCAACGTGGTAAGGTTATAGTAAATCTAAGGGCTTTATAATTAATCAATCGTTAGTTATACAATACAAGTTTGTTACAAAAAATATCTATTGGCCTTCACATCACAGAGCTAAAGCGATATGACGCGTGAACCGTCAACACAAATGAACCTCACCGGGCAAATTAAACTAAACTGTGCACTCCCAACCGCCGCGCAAATATAACAAAAATCCTTCCATGCTGCGTAGTCAAAATGCATGCAAATGTCTTCGATGCTCATAAATGCGTTAAAACGAGTCGAGACAGTCATTTACAATTTTATAATTCAGTACAAACTTTTTAACCAGCTCATACTACACACAAGAGTAGAAAAAGTCGTGCAAGAAGTAAGTCGATTATAAAGACTAGAAAATGCAAACTATTCGAACAAACCTCGCGACCAGTCCGTGTGCATAATGCCCGCACGTAAACCTATAATTGATATGTGTAGCTCCGCAAAGCGATAACGAGGCGACAGGTCGGTTACTGCGCGACGAGGGGTTGCTCCCACGCGTTACCATCCGGGATTTTTTGCTAATATTAAGGATGTGGTGGTAACTAAGGGGTCTAAATTCCAGTAGGTACCTATGGATACGCTTTGGTTAGGAACTTAGTAGTTACCAGTTATAAAAGATGGGGGGAAAAGCTCAAGTTTTGGTAACAAAGTTAGTGGTAACAGATAGGAATAACCCCGCGACGAGTCGGTGACGCTAACCGCTCACCGATAAACACTTGAAGTATCTTTATCTAATATCCAACAAGGGATCCGGGCGTCCACCGCCGCGGCAGCTAGCCGCGTACATCGAGGTTCAACAATATTATATGTATGTATAACTTAGGACAGTCGTTAGGCCTTAATATATAAAATGTACAAGTATTTATTATGGCAGATATCAACAATCAATTTTATATCTATCAATACGATACTGTCAATTTTTACAGAAACGATACTATAGATATTTACACGCTTCATTGGGCCCACCGCGTAGCGCCGGAGGCGAATGGCACTTTCAATACAAGCTCAAATCACTACTTCCCGACTCGCACCGACCGGCGGATACGTGTCGGTCGCTCCATCGAAGATCGCAAATAATAGACTATGGACTATCACTTTACAATCTAAATTATCCTAACTTCGAATTACAATATCAATAAATATTCCAAAACCTTCGAGCGGCGACCGACGGGGCGCATAAAAAAATTCATTCGAGGTACCGGCAGCGAGCGGGTCGGTCCGAGTCGGGCAGGCGTTCCGAAACACGTCGAAGTAGAAAGAGTGAGCAACAAGTTTGAACATGAAACAGTCTCGCGGCCTCGCGGGCGTCGCGGCGGGCTACTTGTACCCGGGCGGGTCCCACGTGGCCGTTAATCAGGACAGCTGCGGCAGCAGCCAGTACAGCGCCGCGGCCAGCAGCGGCAGCACGAAGGCCAGCACGTGCGGCGCGCCCACGCGCGGCTTGTGCTGCAACTGCGCCAGCTGCGCGGCCAGGCGCGCGCGCTCCACGCACACCTCGGCCCAGCTCTCCTTGGCGCGCACCAGCTCCTCGTGCAGCGCGTGCAGCGAGCCGTTGCCCAGCTGGCCCAGCAGCCGCTCCTCCTCCTCCTCCTCCTCCTCCTGCAGCTGCAGCTGCTGGCACACCTGCTCGTCGGTGGCCGAGGGGGCGGTGTCGATCTCCGTCGCGACCGACTCCGTCTCGTCGTCGTCGTAGTCGAGGCGGAACATCTCGTCGATGTCGGCGGATATTTTCGTCGCGTCCGCGGACTCGTCGACGGAGAGATCCTCGACGGAGCGGGAGGTCTCCACGGACTTGTCGGCGGTGGCGACGGCGGGGGACGGCGGGAGGGGTTGCTCGGGGTCGTGGGACTGTGAGAGGCGGTCGATGGCGGCGTCCTTGGTTTGTAGGTCGGCGCGGAGTGCGGCCACGTCGGCGGTGAGATCGTCCACGTAAGCCCTCGTGGGTCGGAAGGAGAGTTCCGCCTGCATCCACGCCGAACTGGACGCGAGTCGCTGGATCTCCGCTAGGTTCGCTTCCTCCACGGCAGTGGACCTCTTTAGCTGAGCCTGTAAAAAAATTGTTTGGTATTGTTTTTTGTTTTTATTTGCCAATTTTTCAGTTAAAATATTTGGAAGCTCAGAGAATAAAGTACTAGAAGTGTAGTCTAAATTATATTTTGTGGTAACTGATTTGACAAACGCAAGTTTTTGACAACCAGTTAAGAATAATATGTGAAACCATAAAGCGCCGTTCAATTCAGCTATCAAACTCGAGGTCGGTTTTTCTTAGACAATATACATTTAGGCGCGGACTCCTCGTGCACTGGGAGAGTGTAGTACCTGCAGGTCCTCTATCTTGGCCCGGGCGGCGTGCAGGTCCTCGCTGTCGGCGTGGCTGGGCTCGGGCTCGGCGCGCGCGGCCAGCAGCTCGTCGCGCACGGACTCCTCGTGCACTGGGAGAGTGTAGTACCTGCAGGTCCTCTATCTTGGCCCGGGCGGCGTGCAGGTCCTCGCTGTCGGCGTGGCTGGGCTCGGGCTCGGCGCGCGCGGCCAGCAGCTCGTCGCGCACGGCGCGCAGCTTCTCGGCCTCAGCGCCGGCCGCCGCCAGGCGCTCGCGCAGCGCGCGGATCTCCTCGTTGAGCCCGCTCATCACGCGGAGGATGTTGGCATACTCTACGCCGCCGCCCGACTGAAATGTTACATATTTATAAAATAGTAGATTGAACATCAAGAGCATTAAACGACGAAACGATAAAATGAATACTGAAAACGACAATTTATTGGTCCCGAACGAAAATCCTCGTTAAGTCGAAGGACGCGTGTAGACGATACCGACCCCGCGGGTCTCGTGTACACGATGCCGCCGCCGCATCTCTGTGCTGTGTATACGAGCAACAAGAGCCGGCAGCGACGGGGTGGCGATCTTTACGCATATCGTATACGCATAGTCAGATTGTTCATCAATCGGCTCTTGTCAATTACTGGTTCACATCAGAAGGTAACCTTCTTAACTTTTACCAAGTCGAAGATATAAAAGGAACTTACCGGCGAGTCCTCAGTCTCGGGCTCGGCGTAGGTGGAGTTGGCGTTGTTGTCGGCGTGCAGCTCGCCGTGCAGCTCACCGTCCAGCGGGCTCGACGAACCTTCTCTGCCCGGCTCTGAAACATCAAACTACGTAAGTACAACACAGAAATACATTGATGGCAGTTACTGTAGAGCCGCTTGCCCAGCGCCAATCCTGCCTTTTAATCAGGGTATATCGAGATGGGCAATCGACGCTTTTTTTAAGCATTTTGGGACCCTTCTTGCCTTGCACTCGAGATGTGCCGTTCTTCAGAACGTTCTTCGTTTTGAATGGGAAACGTTCTCGCTCGAGATTAATTCCAATAGTAAACGGAGAACGTTCT
Organism: Pammene aurita; assembly: GCA_947086415.1. Classification (NCBI taxonomy): domain Eukaryota; kingdom Metazoa; phylum Arthropoda; class Insecta; order Lepidoptera; family Tortricidae; genus Pammene; species Pammene aurita. Next base: position 11,675,758 of record OX352300.1, on the reverse strand, counting down.
CGAGAACAGCACAACCCTAGCCAATACTGCGCCTCATTATTGTATGTTCATAATAACTATGAGCACTGCGACGGCGTGGCATCGGCTTGGCCTTGCGAAATGACACTACTTTCGGGAACTGAAATTTGTTGATTATAACAGCTAGTCATTGTTAATGCCGTATGCGTATAATTTTTGTTTTTAAATCGCATTAGGTGAAGTATAAACACACTGCCTGTATATTTAAAAATCAACTTTTCGATCACAATAGGTACATGCATAATAATCAGAACTATTAAAACCTTTCTGTTAGTGTCAGCCCTGTGGTGGCGTAGATGCAATGTGTGCCCGCCAGGCGGGCTCTTTGGCTTGGCGTGTAGGTTTATAGCTACTGCCCGCCTAGCGGGCTTAGCCGGCATCTGAGCAAACATTACGACTGCCTACCAGGCGGGTTCTTGGTTGCGAAAGTGCAGATGTTTGAATTTTTTGTGGGTATTTAAATTTCAAATTCAAAGTTCTAATATCCAGTATACAATTTTGAATTTAGTGTCATTTTCTTTAGATACTTTTTTTACCATCATCATGATCATTGCCTTGCCATGATCCCATATCAGTTGAAGTCGGCTCTCCCAATAATCTTGCGCCATTCATGCCTATTCTGCGTCATGTCAGGGTAAGCACCCATCGTCGATCCAGTCTTCTTTAGTATTGTAGTGCAGGTCGTAGAGAGCGTCCCGCTCCTTTCTTTCCTTCGACATGTTTAAAACCTTTTGGCGCTGGCCATGTACAGCGCATACGGTTTTCGCGCTTCTTTTCTTGGATTTGGGTTACCTTAAAGGTTCCACGAATATGCTCATTTCTGACTTTCTTCACGTGGTCACGCCGCCGGCCCATTTTAGTATCCTCATTTCAGTATAGTGCATTCTTTGTTCCTCTTCTTTAACCATCGGCGGCGGACAGCTCGTTTGTATATGGTTGTTGATTTTTTTCGATCCTACCATTTAAACATTTTTATGTGAAATGTCTCAAATCGATCAGTCATTGAAGGGTCACTTGCAAAAATAAAATGTGGCCGCGTGCCATACGTAGAGAGTAAAACTGGAGTGTAGGGTTTGCAATCCGAATCAATAGTAGGGGATCAATGTTACTCTGCGTCCCTAGGAAACACCTTAGACAACCCTACACGTGATCCCTGGGTGGTGCTAAAAGAGTAACAAACTTGGCAGCTGCACTGTCCCATCTGGACCTCGCAGCACTCACTGGATTTTCTTCATCATCTGCTTTCCCACTACTACTACCCCAGAGAAGAAATGCCTATCTATATCCAGTGACAGGTAGCCATACAATAAAATAAAATAAAATCCGAATCCGAAATGTATGAAAATATCTGGATCCGGATTAGATGGATCTTCCAAAATATTTCAGATCCGTTTTGCAAATCCTACTGGCGTCCCAGAGCGTAGGCAGCAAGAGAAAGATTCCGTCCTTCGACGAGCCTGCAGACCCGACCCGGCCACGCCGCCGATTCGTCGCCGACCAATTTGCGCGCCGCCGCCGCCTATTTGGCCATCGGTGCTCATATTTAGTTCTTAACTTATTTTTAAGCTTTCTGCGTTTTGATACTTTTCATCCAGTCATCTTACTAATATATTTCTTGCACGTAAATACAAGTTACTGTGAGCTTTCTAAAAACAGCACTATATGTCAGTTTAATAGGGTACGCACGATTTGTATATGCCTACTTACGTTAAGATTCACTAAAAAATATTCAAGCAATCGTAAAATCGTGCAACAAAGATCCCTCTTAGTGACGATCATATCATTTTGTACAAAAGTCCATCAAAACTAGCATTTGCGCTAAGCTGGCCAGTTATTAAGCTGGCCAGTGTGTTCCGCCTACAATAGTAAAATCATTAATCAAGCTCACTTAAATATTGGGTTTAACACGTATGTACACGACTGTATTTTAATGGCATATTTTTGGCAGTTACCGTAGTTGCATACTTACTAAAATTATTAGTAATTGTTAGGTTAGTTAGTCCTGCACTGTAAGTATTAATGACGTGATTAGAAACATTGGAGGCCATTCGAATCACGAGTTTATTAGTTTGACCTTAGTCGTTCTTTTTCGTATAAAGGTTGAATTAAACCAATGACTAGTGATGAAATACTGTACGGTTAAGACAGCAGATCACCATAGCTACGAAATGTGTTATATACGACACTTGGGTTCGGTTGTGTCTACTAAAAATATCTACAAAAATGGAATGGAAAAGTGGATGGATTCACCCCTATAAATCCATTCACTTTTAAAAACATAAAATGATGTAGGATGCGAATCAAGTATGCTGCTTGAATTAAAACATTTTACAAGTAAAATTGCACCTATCTGTGGTTTACTTGCGCTCTTAACGCTTCATTGTAGTCTAGAGATAACAGTACTTAATTAACCAAAATATTCCAATATATAAAAATCTGTCAATCAACTTTAATCTTTCTGTCAAATTTGTAAATCATTTATTTCAATGATACAATTTTGAGGATGCGGATGAGGTTTTCACTAAACTACGTCCAACAAGGCAAGCATCAAGAACGAGTGAGAAATATCGAGATACGGCGTCGCACTAAGATGCAAACCCAAGTAACACATCAAAGCAGTATAACGGCCGTCTTACAGCATATCTGTATGCTTTTAGCATTTTGAGTTCGTTTTATAGTAGCATTATAAACGTTTATAGTGCTGATATAGGTCTTAAATGGGCACAAATTACCCAGCTTGAGATCCTATACAGGTCATTTAATAGCATTGCAGGCGCATTATGTCTGCGCTATTAGCATTATCGTTGTCATGGAAAGTGCCAATCGCCTCAAAGAAGCATTAGTACGCTCTATTAAGTTGCCGACTGCATTAAAGAAGCCTTAATACGGCCAAAAAACTTGCTAATCGCAGTAAAGAAGCATAAGTACTCTCGATTAGCTTGCCGATCGCAATACAAACGCATTATACTAGCATAAGAGTGTAGTAAAATAAACCTTACGTCAATGCAAAAACGTCTCTAATACCGACGGAACAAATGTTATAATACAATGAACGTTGTGATTTAACTACTTTGTCTCGCAATATAAAATGGACGAAGACGGTACAAAAAACTGAATGAGTGACACGTCATATTTGTTTGCATCCTAACAAAATTTATAAAAGTTTTTGACACTTTTACGTTATTATATCCTTCAAATATTACTGCGCAATGTAGTTTACTGTAAATGTGTATATAAGTTTCATTGAAAATTTTCACGCGCCTTTGATTTATTGTGGTTTTGCTATAAAATATTATAAAAAGATATGCGTCAAATAAGCAAAACAATAGTGTAATCCTCGTATAGAACGAGTTTTGCATTATTAACATAATAGTGTTGGTTGAGCAGTCTTAAATTAAGTAATTTCTTTATTATATAGGTATTTTCCTTGTATAAATAGGTCCGCATGATTTTATTTTTAGGTTATTAATTATTTACAAAATGGCGTTGGTCTATATAGACGGAGAGCTAGCCCCGTCCACGTCGGATATGACAATAATGAGAGCAACCAAACCCCTCTAGTCAGTTTGGTATATTATGCTTATTTCTAGATCTGGACATCTGGCAGCTTTAAAGTAGTGGAGGTCAAAGAATGCAAACCATTTCAAGAAAATAAATCCTAGAGATCTGGGTTTGATGCAATATTATGAGAAACTATACAAATACTATACAATATTAAGAGAAATTATACAAAAGTTTATGTTGCGAGAAAGTAGTGCCAAACGATGTATAATAAAATATAGTTCATAGTTTTCGCCTACTGCTTTTGTTTCCGTAATAATCATACATCGGGGTTTTCGGTGCGGGAACGATTTGAGAAAGAGTAGAGATAAACAGATAGGTTGAGAGTTAGTCTGAGAAAATATCATATTATGCTTAATGAATAACTACCTCTCTGTGAATAGCTTACACACTATGATACGAGCTTTTTTTCTTAGAGGCATGTTTGTATTGACTATACTACTACTGATATACTTAGTATTTTAAAAATGCAATTGCATATCCGAAATTTACTAACTAGATCTACCTAAGGGGGCGTCCATTAATCGCGTCATACGTTTTTGGCTTGTTTTAGACCCACCCCTCCCCCATGGTGATTTTTGGTGATATTTTCAGGACCCCTCCCCCCCCCGTCCAATATGACGTGTAATTTTTTGCTAACTAAAGTAAGTACAGTTTTCCAACACGTGAAACCTACTTACGTAACGTACTAAAGGGTAAATAAATGAGACTACATGTATACATATAAAATTATCTTTAATAGAAAAAACCGGCCAAGTGCGTGTCGGACCACGCGGTTTCGAAAAAGTAATATCAAAAGGTCGTATCTGCGTATGAATGAAATGAGTTTTTAGGAGATAACTCAATCATTCCTAAACCGATAATGTTCTCAATTTTTTTCATATTTTTTGGATCTCCGGTTCAAAAGACACAAGTTTTTTAGACTTACGGGGTGATTTTTTTCTTAAAATATTCACTAAAAAAAAAATTCAAACACGTGTTATTTTGAAAGACCTATCGAGACATGACGATATTTAGTAAAAAAAAATTTTGACATGTATGGACTAGTGCCCCTCCTTAAAATATCTTTTTCAGCAATTTTACTACAAAACTAAGTAGCGGCATACAAAAACACACCTTATATTTAAATATTTATTAAGATACGTTTTATAGTTTCCGAGTAAAATGACTGTGACATACGGACGGACGGACGGACAGACGGACATAACAGAAACAAAAGAAACAGAAGAGCTCTTACAGATTTTATCTTAAAAAAAAACACACACACACACAATTAACATACAAGCGCGCAAAACACACACACACGCATCACATAATCAGACATACACACTACACACTCACGCGCGCATTTATTTATTTATTTAAGTAAATCTTGTTTTGTATTTAGTTTATTAGAAATAATAATCTCTCACTGTTTTAGTTATATTATAAATGTCTAACATTGTAACCTTATGTAATGCCTGTAATCGGGAAGGAACTGGCTCTTGAGACACAGGGAAACCTAGTTTGAGAGCCAGGTGCCAATCGTATCAATGTACACCTAAAGTTGCAATAAAGATTGTTTATTGTTATTGTTTATTATAACTAAACTATAAGGGTTACGTTTTTGCCACTTTCGCTACGGAGCCCTAACAACCTACTTCACAAAATAATATGTCAAATGCTATTAAAAATTATTTACAATCATAGTGCTAGTGCAATTTTACTCTGCTTTTGACAGTTTGAGTAATTTAAAAGTTGATAATTTTTATTTTATTGACCATAATACAGTATAGCACAAGGAACAAAAAATTTACACGTGATATGTGTCCAGACCCCCCTCCCCCCTGTGGTGATCATTGGTGATTTTTTCTTGACCCCCTCCCCCCCCTATACAATATGACGCGATTAATGGACGCCCCCTAAGACAAAGACACGGTATAGTAAGTGTCAAATATTAATCTTGACGTCCGATATTTATGAACTATTTGATTAACTGAAGAGGTTGACAATGATCACTGATCAGTCATTACATGAATTAATAAAAAAATACTTGAAAAAATCATAGGTATATGTACCTACAATATATATACATAATAGTCAGCTATTATATATAAATTGTATATACCTATGATTTTTTCGATCAATTATTCTTTAGGTAGAAACGTGCTAGAGTACATTCTGTTTTTTAAGTTAATGCCTACTCTTTGGCTAATGTCAAACATTCCCGCACCGAAAACCCCGATGCATGGTAATAATACACAAAATTTTTTGCTCTAACGTTTTTTTTATCGATTTTTGACCAGTTTTGAGTCGATATTCCAACATATTCACTATAGATAGGCAATTATAAGGCAAACGACTATCGGTTTTTGAATCTTTTATCTCCATTCTGTAGAGCCGGATCTTGAAATAAATGAGCCGTTATTTTTTTATGATATTTTTAAAATATGGTCTAAAAAACACTTTTATCGATATTCGAATGGTGTAAAGAATCTTACATATACGTAATCTACATATTAGGGTTCCTCTTTGATGTCTCTAAAAACTGTAGAGAGATTTTAATTTTTAACTAATTAAAACAAAATTTATGACCATAAAACCACTTTTTTAGCCTAAACCGGTTCGACTTTGATGTCAAATATCTCGTGGACAATGAATATTGAAGTAAATATAGGATACTATATTGTTTAAAGCCGTTACTGATAATATGATAAGCTATATAAATAATTAGAAAACTAAGGGAATCAGATCCAAGGTCGTTGGCGCCAGGGAGCCCCTTAAAATATAGGCCCTGTCCTTTATAACTGAGACAACTTCGGAAATTTTTACCTAATTTGGTATTACTATTTTCCAATTAAAACATTTTGCTAGTCTGTCACTGTGACCTCCACCCATTAAAAGCTGCCAGATGCCAGGATCTAGCAATAAGAATAGTATAGCAATCTAACCAGACGGGTTTTGTTGCTCTCATTATTTTGTCATATCTGACGTGGCTAGCTCTTAGTCCAATAGCAGCTCAGTGACCCTTAAAAAATGCCTTATTTATGCCTACAGCATTACACGTGAATAATTATGCTATTAAACAACATTAAGCATTTATTTATGCTATTGTAGAACCTAAGGCACTAAAACCGCTAAAAGCTGTATAGGGGCTGTTCATAAATTACGTCATCAATTTTTTGATAGTAAAGCTGCCAAATAAAGTGACGTCATTAAAAAAAATGCGTTTTAAGCTTAATTGTAAAATAAAAAACTATTTAGTAGATAATATTTTATAGCATTAAAAGTTTATAGAAACACGACTTTCATTCCTTTTTTTACACATTGATGATGTGATCTTCGGAATGACCCCCCCCCCCCCCTCCTACGTCATGCTACCATCATCCGATGTCCAGACCCCCCCCCCATTTGAAATGACGTAATTTATGAACAGCCCCTTATAGTGAATTACTTGGCTTTATAATGGTTTATATTATTGCTATTATACTGCATTAGGAACGTATTGCCTACTTATAAATGCTATTGTACTGGCATTAAAAATAGCTGAAAGCTGTATAGCGAATTTACGTGGCATTATAATGGCTAATATTCATGCTCTTAAACAGTATTAAGCATTTATTTATGCTATTGTAGAACCTAAGGCACTAAACCAAACCGAAGCATTAGTGTAGCAAACCAAAACGCAACTGTACATCATTCAGCTGTACAGTTGCATGTTGTTCGCTGCACTAAAACTAATGGCTAAACAAAAGCATTTACATATGCCATTATACAACCGTTATACAGCGTAAAGCATCATAAAATGCTATTGTAGAACCTAAAGCACTAAAAACAGCTGAAAGCTGTATACCGGATTTACGTGGCATTATAATGGCTAATATTCATGCTCATAAACAGCATTAAGCATTTATTTATGCTATTGTAGAACCTAAGGCACTAAACCACACCGAAGCATTAGTGTAGCAAACCAAAACGCAACTGTACAGCATTCAGCTGTACAGTTGCATTTTGGTTCGCTGTACTAAAACTAAAGGCTTTAAAAAAGCATTTATACATGCCATTATACAACCGTTATACAGCTTAAAGCATTATATAATGCTATTGTAGAACCTAAAGCACTTAAGTGCTTTTAAACAGTCGAAAGCTGTACAGTTGCGTTGTGGTTTGCTGCACTAAAGCTAAAGGCTTTACAAAAGCATTTAGATATGCCATTATACAACCGTTATACAGCTCAAAGCATCATATAATGCGACAAGTTGCTCGGTGAACGTATATAAGAGTTTATACGGTCCTTAAGTTCGAAATAAGTTAACTATTCATATGTTATAATATAATGCTTCATGTGTTACTTGGGAAGAGGGTGAATCAACTTTTAGGACACCAATTATCTTTTACGGTATAAAACTTACAACCGTTATACAGCTCAAAGCATCATATAATGCGACAAGTTGCTCGGTGAACGTATATAAGAGTTTATACGGTCCTTAAGTTCGAAATAAGTTAACTATTCATATGTTATAATGCTTCCTGTGTTACTTGGGAAGAGGGTGAATCAACTTTTAGGACACCAATTATCTTTTACGGTATAAAACTTAGCAGACGACTTTAGGATGATACTAATTACGAAGCGTTATAGATTAGACTTCCAAATTTACCGATCACACCTATTAAACACAACAAATGTTCCTATATTCTCTGAAAATGCACATTTTTTATAAAAAACCTGGGGACAACGTGCTCTCCTACGTTACCATACTAGTAGTGTTTTATACAATCGTGACATAATGAAGAGCTTTTCAGTCGTGTACAGTTTTTGGCCACGAGGCTTGCTGAGCGGCCTAAGTAAGGTACGAGATTGAAAATTTCGGGGAGCATCTCGAGAAAATGGCCCTTTTCTAAAAGTTGTTCCACCCAAGTATGTATGATACGTAAGCTTTACCAAACTAAAATGGAGTTGGACGGGACATGTTGCCAGGCAGAGGCAGGTGGACAAAAAATTTTGACGGAGTGGTGGTTACTTTCAGACGAAAGAAGCCCATTAGCTTGATGGGTAGACGACATTCGGAAGGTTGCTGGTCACTTCTGGCCGAGACTGTCTCAGGACCACGGCCCATAGCGTACATGAAGAGATACGTATGCCCACCAGTGGGCGATGAAGGCTGCAATGATGATAGGTCGGAGAGTTCTGTGGAGTGGTTCTGTGCAGGTATAGTATAGTATAGTATAGTATAGGTATAGTGTAGGTACCGTGGTAGAGCCGCAGCTGCTTCTCGTCGTCGGTGCCGAGGTCGCGCGCGGCGGGCGGCTCCTCGCTGCCGGCGTCGTCGCCAGCCTCGCCGTCAGATACTTCATCTTTTTCTGGAAATCAAACCACATTATAAAATAATTTTAATGAAAAAAGAACCGACACTTAGGCTCCTCCACCAAAAGCAAATACCAGAGCTACTGTAAAAATACTCAAGATATAATATTAAACAGTTCTTTCGATTTCTCCAGGATCTCATCATCAGCTCCTGACCTGACGACAATGGGATAAACTGTCAAGGGCCCGTGGGACCCATTTAAAAAAAAAAGATTTTTCCAAATCGGTTTCGCCGTCTGTGAATAATCCCGGAAGATCCCGAAGAATTGAGAATCTCCTCTTTCGATATCTTAAAAAGTAGGTTGAACATTATATAATATTTACTATGGACATACACATTATTGTAATGTGTTTAATGTTTTATATTTTTCAATACATTTAGTTTTTGACAATATTATTTGGATCAATTAATTTAGCAACGGCGTGTATACTTGTATAATACGTTCCAATGGGTTTTTTGCTTTTGGTCCAAGCTACGCAGACAGTCAGAAAACTACGCATAACTTGAGTTGGAGTTGTTATACATGCTGATAGTCTACACTTATAAGACAACTATCTGCAAACATGTGTGAAGTACCTGTATTTTCCGCGTCATAAATATTATTCTTCTGTAATATCAATTCGAATTCTTTCGCCGATTTGCCCTCTGCCGCGATAGCTTTTATGCCGACCTGTAAACACAATATATAAACATTATTATAATCAAAACATTGCTTAAATTCATACCAAAGGCCACTTCGTTAAGCGCGATAATAGCTCAACTGACTGATGAACTAGAGCCCAGTTGAAACTGAACCTAAAAGTAGGTGAGATTATTTAGGGACCGATTTGGTACACTCATGTTTAATAGATAGAGCGGCAGCAGTACCCTTATGCAGACAAACTTGAACCACAAGGTAAATAAAAGTACATTTATAACTTTACAATTAGTTCACCGACAGAACTGCAGGTATACGTGAAATGAAAATAAGCCTAAACATATATAGCATAAGGTCCAACCTTGTTGAGCAGGTGTTGCGGCAGTAACATCTTGATGTAGTCGGGCAGTGCGCGAACGGCGTCCTCTAGGGTCCCGCTGCGTTTCGCCTCTGTTAGCTTGTTGCTGTCCGTGCTCAACACTAGCATTTTCGCCTCACCGTTTTGTACTGAGTACTGTAAGAAGAAAAAGAACACATAACTAGCTGTCATTAACTTCTTTGAATGCCGTAGGTTAAATTTGAAAACTTCACTCGCACGCCAAAATCACAGGCAGCATGACAACATATCTTACTTGAAATAATGAAGGTTACTTTGAGAGCAGCCGCCCTAACACTTTTATGTGTTCTTGGCGCTGCGGGAACGACTATTCACGACACCTTCGACTGTACTTGCAAGATAACAAATGTAACTTAAAGTTTACATCCTTGTAATACGGGTTACGAAAAAATAAGTCTTCACAATGTTACGAGTAAAATGTCATGATGTAATATAACTTACAGCGAGTGGTAGTTGATTCCTGGCCGCGAGTTCGCGCTCCTCGGCGGCGGCGATGGCGAGGCGCGCCGCGCACATCTTGCGCTCGCACCGCGCCGCTAACTTCTGCAAGTGTCAACGAGATTGTTTAAAGTAAAGGTTACAATGTTAAGTTACTTATTCAATTGAGAAAACCGGTGAAAAGTCAGCAATGGTCGGTTAAACAAATTGTGGATTCACTCGCGACGATGGTCTTTTTTATGGAATTTTCAGATGTTTCATAGACAATAACATTGACGTTGAATTGCGTTCCCTAAATTTAAAATACGTTGACAGGTAAAGCGAGCGATACCCAAAGTACAAAATGAGTAGGTGTCAAATCAAGTTATGATAAGCAGAAACCAAATATCAATCATTTTGTTCAACTCAATCACTCACTCGCTCACAGGAGAATCATACAAATCACTATATAGTGGAGTACGGGAACGCCTTTTTAACCTATAAAAATGACATAAATCACAAGACCGATTTTGTTTTGTGACCTGTTAGAACCCGTTAAGTACTAATAATAAAAAATATTTTCTAACAATTGTTAGCATTGCGCTAGGTATAATACATGTATTTGTTTGCTACACATAGAAAAGATTATGTAAGTTTTATTTTTGTCCACCAGGCTATCGCTTTTTACTATTGCAACATAACTTCACATTTTATAATGGTTTTGTCAAGAGCATATGTCGTCTTAGCCATTTGTAATTCGTTTAAAATTCAAGTTCACTTATATTTTGACAAATTGTTTTCGATTATGCTTACATAATCTATTGACCAAACAGCTATAAAATAATTTTAAACAAAAAAGAACCGACTTCACTTAGCATCCAGCTTTCCAACAGCAAATGCTCGAGCTGCTGTAAAAAATACTCAAATCACCATAGGTGTGCCTATAATAGTTGAAGAGTTCCCTCGATTTCTCCAGGATCCCATCATCAGATCCTAACATGGTTACAATGGGACCAACTGTGAAGTATAGGCTTTCAAACAAAAAAAGAATTTTCCTAATCGGTCCAGCCGTCTTCGAATAATCGTTGAACATACATAAAAAAAAAAAAAAAAAAAAAAATAGCAAAAACAAAGATTCCGACGAATTGATAACCTCCTCCTTCGAAATCTTGAAGTCGGTTGATGATGACAGATGATGTTGAAATAGTTGAAGGCAATAGTATGGTAAAGGAAAATATATCTTGTATAATCTTTTCTTGTTTTTATTAACAAATATCTATATAATACATAGCGCGACGTCAAAGACTGTTAGAAAATATTTTTTACTATAAGTAATCACATCATATGATGTCTCTAACTAAAAAAGAAATTCATCTTTTGTAGTATTTAGGCAAACAGTCAGACAGCAAGATTGGCCATTTGATAAAAATCTTTTTTTTTCCGATTTCCGTTTTTTCACATATTGACAGATCAATTCGCGAACGAAGGATCGAGAGAACCGTTTGGATGTATGAAGATTTACTGAGAGAAATGAGCGAAAACAGTTATATATATACATTTTCAATTTTTTTTAACCTTTTTGCTCCGTAGAAATTTTATTCTCTGTAATCATGGTCACCCCACATAAACAAATCAATAAAGATAAAACCTCTGACAATCATGACAGAACTTTGATTATAAAAATTAAAAAAAAAAAAAAAATTAAGTGAGATACGATGTTTCCAAAGTAACCAGACATCAATTTGACACATATCACAGAAAAACAAGAGAATATCAGTACTCGACGGAGTATTCTAATTGTAGAGTGACCATGCGTGTCGTAAATAATTTCAAACGTTTTATTTTTACTTAAAGAATTTTTTTGCGCTTATCACACTAATACTGATATCAAACAATAGCTTATTTTTAACTGAATCCGTAGTGTTAAGCCTGCTCTCGTCTCATGAATCATCCTGTATATATATATCTCAGTAATCCGAAGATAGGTCAATGATATCTTTCCATTCCAGTGACGCACTTTGCAGCAGATTGATAAATGCTTCAGACATAAAAACGTACAAACAAAGTACAATAAATATAGTGATAATAAAGTCTCTTATTTTAATTGTAATACAACATAGGAATTAGTTTTAGGAAATGTTATCGAGTCAACAAGGTTTTGATAAAATCAAGACCGCGTGTTTGGGCATAAAGCACGCACATCATGAGCGGCATGGTATCTGGCGAATCAGGCAACCGCGGAACCAACATCGCGGCACCGCTGCACAAATTCGCTGAGTTTTCCGTGGCATGGAATGCGAAACAGTAGCGAATCCGACTGCTCGGACGCGCATATGTACAATCTAGGTCAAAGATATATTTACACTTTTGCGCCTTATTGTAATGGAGTAAGGTATAAAAGTGTAAACATATCTATGACGTCGATTCTCTACGCATTGTTTCGGCTTCATACAATGGACAACTCGGCAAAAACGTGAAGCAGTGCCGCTAAGTTGATTCCGCCCTGGAGTCTGGAGATGTGTAAAAGGTGTAAAAGTCTCCTCGAGTGTCAGTCGTTATCCGTGAGCGGTTCTTATCTAACACTGGTGGACTGTATGAAGCACACACCTGTAGCTTGGACGTGGAGTTGTTGGCGGCGAGCCGCAGTGCAGCGTTGTGCTAGGGTAGCGCGGTGGTCTCCCGACCGCACCGCTCGAGGGACTCCTCGAGTACTGTCGTTGTTCGTGAGCGGCTCGTATCTGACACTGGTGCCACCGGTGGAGTATATGAAGCACGCACCTGTAGTTCGGCCGTGGAGTTGTTGGCGGCGAGCCGCAGTGCAGCGTTGTGCTAGGGTAGCGCGGTGGTCTCCCGACCGTACCGCTCGAGGGACTCCTCGAGTACTAGTCGTTCGTGAGCGGCTCGTATCTGACACTGGTGCCACCGGTGGAGTATATGAAGCACGCACCTGTAGTTCGGCCGTGGAGTTGTTGGCGGCGAGCCGCAGTGCAGCGTTGTGCTAGGGTAGCGCGGTGGTCTCCCGACCGCACCGCTCGAGGGACTCCTCGAGTACTAGTCGTTCGTGAGCGGCTCGTATCTGACACTGGTGCCACCGGTGGAGTATATGAAGCACGCACCTGTAGTTCGGCCGTGGAGTTGTTGGCGGCGAGCCGCAGTGCAGCGTTGTGCTAGGGTAGCGCGGTGGTCTCCCGACCGCACCGCTCGAGGGACTCCTCGAGTACTAGTCGTTCGTGAGCGGCTCGTATCTGACACTGGTGCCACCGGTGGAGTATATGAAGCACGCACCTGTAGTTCGGCCGTGGAGTTGTCGGCGGCGAGCCGCAGTGCAGCGTTGTGCTAGGGTAGCGCGGTGGTCTCCCGACCGCACCGCTCGAGGGACTCCTCGAGTACTAGTCGTTCGTGAGCGGCTCGTATCTGACACTGGTGCCACCGGTGGAGTATATGAAGCACGCACCTGTAGTTCGGCCGTGGAGTTGTTGGCGGCGAGCCGCAGTGCAGCGTTGTGCTAGGGTAGCGCGGTGGTCTCCCGACCGCACCGCTCGAGGGACTCCTCGAGTACTAGTCGTTCGTGAGCGGCTCGTATCTGACACTGGTGCCACCGGTGGAGTATATGAAGCACGCACCTGTAGTTCGGCCGTGGAGTTGTTGGCGGCGAGCCGCAGTGCAGCGTTGTGCTAGGGTAGCGCGGTGGTCTCCCGACCGCACCGCTCGAGGGACTCCTCGAGTACTAGTCGTTCGTGAGCGGCTCGTATCTGACACTGGTGCCACCGGTGGAGTATATGAAGCACGCAACTGTAGTTCGGCCGTGGAGTTGTTGGCGGCGAGCCGCAGTGCAGCGTTGTGCTAGGGTAGCGCGGTGGTCTCCCAACCGCACCGCTCGAGGGACTCCTCGAGTACTAGTCGTTCGTGAGCGGCTCGTATCTGACACTGGTGCCACCGGTGGAGTATATGAAGCACGCACCTGTAGTTCGGCCGTGGAGTTGTTGGCGGCGAGCCGCAGTGCAGCGTTGTGCTAGGGTAGCGCGGTGGTCTCCCGACCGCACCGCTCGAGGGACTCCTCGAGTACTAGTCGTTCGTGAGCGGCTCGTATCTGACACTGGTGCCACCGGTGGAGTATATGAAGCACGCACCAGTAGTTCGGCCGTGGAGTTGTCGGCGGCGAGCCGCAGTGCAGCGTTGTGCTAGGGTAGCGCGGTGGTCTCCCGACCGCACCGCTCGAGGGACTCCTCGAGTACTAGTCGTTCGTGAGCGGCTCGTATCTGACACTGGTGCCACCGGTGGAGTATATGAAGCACGCACCTGTAGTTCGGCCGTGGAGTTGTCGGCGGCGAGCCGCAGTGCAGCGTTGTGCTAGGGTAGCGCAGCGGTCTCCCGAGCGCGCCGCTCGAGGGACTCCTCGAGTAGTAGTCATTGTTCGTGAGCGGCTCGTATCTGACACTGGTGCCACCGGTGGAGTATATGAATCACGCACCTGTAGTTCGGCCGTGGAGTTGTTGGCGGCGAGCCGCAGCGCAGCGTTATGCTCGAGCAGCGCGGCGGTCTCCCGAGCGCGCCGCTCGAGGGACTCCTCAAGTGCTAGTCGTTGTTCGTGAGCGGCGCGAAGGCTCTCTGTCGCCACTTCCTGAAATTACAGATGTATGTCGTTTCACAAACAATATCGTTTCATGATAATCGCTAAAACACAATAATGTGTCTTGACACTCTGGATATAATGAGCTTCAAATACCATATTGTGTATACCAGCAAGCTTTCGATGGATAAAGAGCGGGAGTGGTAAAACAAATTTGGGTCGCTGTGGAATGAGGCTAGTCAGTGACCTGGTAGTTCTTCTTGTCGTGCAGCAGCTGCGCCACGTGCACCGCCTCGGGCTGCTTGCCGGCCGCGAGCATGGTCTCCAGCGTGTGCACGCGCATGAGCAGCCGCTGCTCGCCCACGAACAGCTCCCACGACGCGCGAGCTTCGGCCTGTGTGCGTTGGACGCATTCGCGGAGCGCTCGCAGACGGCTCTCGAGAGAGGCTTCGCGCTGGATCGCTTCCTGAAAGGCAAAAATAGATTATTTCACGCAGAAGAGTGTTTCTCGGAAACTCTGTGGAATTGTTAATTAAAAAATACTTCCTAAATCCAACATTGCTAAAATCGAATGGAAAATACAATCGTCACGTATGGAGTTAGATTTATAAAAGTGATGATCCCACATTAAATTGTATTTCATTATTATCCACTAAACTAAATGAATCAAATTTAAATATCAAACAATAACTGCTGCGAAACAGAAACGACCTTAGGCCACATTTTCTATAATTCATTGCAGTTTACATATTTTATTGTAATTCACACAAGTTTCAGTCACGCGATCTTGTTAATTTACATAGCAGACTACCTTAATAATACATACAAAAGTTCTCTTGTTTTACGAATTTACAAAATAACAAATAGACACGATTTCAACAATCCCTATCTCATTGAAGTTCTGTAAATATTGTTAGTCAGATAGAAGCAGTAGCCTGGCAGTAGGACGTGCGACATTCTATCCGAAGAGGTCTCGGGTTCATTGATTATATTTTAACGCCAGTTGCTTTTCGGTGAAGGAAAACATCCTAAGGTATAGTTTTCCCTCTGGCTGGAAATGACAGATAGCAGGCGCTTTTGTAAAAACCTATGCCAATGCATTGGATTAGGTTGCCGTGTACACCCAAGGCTCAATTGAGCAATAGAAAAAAGCCGGAGCAAACGCTAGGAGGATGATTAATAGTCAGAAAGTCAGTTTAGAATGGCTTCTATTAAGTCTCTACCATCATATGCTAGCTCGGGTGGTATCATAATATTGCATTACTAACAGAATTTAATTTAATTTTTGGTAATAAGTAATACCTTAACAAAAATTGCAAGTAAATATGGCGTTTATAGAAAAATGCATATCATAGATGTAGAGATCCACAATATTTATTAAATGACATAATATTCCATGAAAGAATAACGGCAAAACCGGAAAAGATCAGGTTATTGTACAATAATCCAGTTGACTATTAATTCGATTGTGCCTGGTTTTAGACTGAAACGAGTATGACCAGTTCCGAAAGACCGGCGCGGCGAGCTGAGTCAAACAGGGTAGACGATTTGTTTTACATGCAAATATCCGGTTAAAAGGTATGTAAATGTTTATAGTGAAAATCCAAGTTGTTGTTCGCAAACTAAGAATGGAACCATCTCGGCGCGTGTATCCAAAATATACACAGTCAATAGGGTTTACGAAACATTTAAAGTAAGTACACTGTCCACTCTTGTCTTAAGACCTAGGTCAGTAAATCGTAGTGAATCGAATCTAGGCAGTTAGTGAATCGTATTGAACGGAAGCAAGATTTAGGTTTATCGAATTTTGTTTATTGAATTACATAGCCGCGGTACCGCGCTACACGTGTTTCGCGAAATCTGAACGGTGCGAAAGCGAAAGATGAGCGAATTCGTACGTCGCGGTTCCGTGGTGTCGATTCCGCTACAGAAATGTGCAAAAGGCGTATATGAGGTAATTCTATTCAAATCTGGAGCAGAGCCCGACTGGGGAAGTACCTCCACCTTACAGAAAACCACAGCCAAATAGCACTAGACCCTACTCATAGTGTTGTGTTCCTGCTGGTGAGTAAGGTTGCCAAAGAGCGCAAAGAGGACCCAGTGTGTTGACGATGAGGGACCTTCTTGTTCCTTTAGCCATCAACACAGTGAATCCTCCTTTTTGTAAAGGGTCGGCAACGCGCATGTGATTCCTTTGGAGTGGCAGGCGTCCATAGGTTACGGTTGCTGCTTACCATCAGGCGGGCCGGATGCTTGTTTGCCACCGTCGTGGTATAAAAATAAAACAAAAAAAATTTCAAAATATAGAAGGGTGTCGCTCTCTATATCTATTTTCTTATTCCAGGAACAGTATCGGTTATCTTGTATTGCAACTTCGTAATCATGGTAATATTCGCAACCCATTTGAAATAACATGCTTTATAGAGTTCAGCAAATGGGTCCATATAGCTCACCAAACGAAGACGCTTAACTGCCTGATAGGGGAAGTAATTCGTGTATAGCTGAATTTTGGTGTAGTTGTAGGCAAAGGTATCTTACACAACATACTAAAAGTACCGGTGGATGGGGGCGCCGCTAGCGGGGAGAGGGGGGTGTAAAGGTCCCTTATTTTGGTTTTTCGTAAATAACTCGGTAACGGTAGCTCATACGAAAAAATGTTTTATTGCTTAATTCATCCACATCTAAATTTCTATAAAAAAGATTCTTTGCAATTTTTTGCTAGGATCAATGTTTAATGAGATATCGAGGAAATACGATAAACACTTTTTTAAACTTTCGGAGCTAATATTTACGAAAGTATTAGTTTTGTCCAAAAATTGTTTCAGAATACCCTTATTGTTTTAAAAAGACCTATCCAACGATACCCCACACATTAGGGTTGGAGTAAAAATAATATTTACCCCCCCACTCCATGTGTACGGGAGGTACCCGAAAAAATAATATTTTTTCACATTTTGTTTTAAAACTTTGCCGGCGTGAATAAAGTACATACTCACACGATTTTTTTATTTTCTAATACTAACCATCACTGAGCAGGCTGCTCACCCTGCTACCTCACTTCCTACCCTTATAGTTTCGCCATGTCCGTCTGACCCCATCTGTCCGTCTAGATGTCTAGTACTAAACATCACTGAGCAAAGCCGTGGACGGACAGACGGGGACAGACGGACATGCCGAAACTCCAAGGGTAGGACCCCTCCTCACCCTGCTCAGTGATGGCTAGTACTAGAGAAATGAAATTTCGTATAAGTATGTGTTTTAATTACGCAGACAAAGTTTTAAAACAAAATGTGAAAAAATATTATTCTTTCGGGTACCTCCCGTACACATGGAAAGGGGGGTAAATATTTTTTTTACTCCAACCCTAATGTGTGGGGTATCATTAGATAGGTCTTTTTAAAACAATAAGGGTATTCTGAAACCACTTTTGGATAAAACTAATACTTTCGTAAATATTGGCTCCGAAAGTTTAAAAAAGTGTTTATCGTATTTCCTCGATATCTCATTAAACATTGATCCTAGCAAAAAATTGCAAATAATCTTTTTTATAGAAAATTTGATGTGGATGAATTAAGCAATAGAACATTTTTTCGTATGAGCCACCGTTACCGAGTTATTTACGAAAAACCAAAATTAGGGACCTTTACACCCCCCCCTTTCCGCTAGCGGCACCCCCATCCACCGGTACTTTTAGTATGTTGTGTAAGATACCTTTGCCTACAACTACACCAAAATTTGGCTATACACGAATTATTTCCTCTTAGTTTTCCTTCATTAGGTGGGCTAATAGGCGCCCGCTAAAGATGTCCGTACATTAAAATTACCACCATATAAACCACGCAAGAACGCGTAAGAAAGTTTAAACCGAACTAAGTATTTGATGTAAATAGCAACAAATCTCAAGCTT
Source organism: Pammene aurita (assembly GCA_947086415.1). Lineage (NCBI taxonomy): Eukaryota > Metazoa > Arthropoda > Insecta > Lepidoptera > Tortricidae > Pammene > Pammene aurita. Next base: position 11,656,906 of record OX352300.1, on the reverse strand, counting down.
ACTTGTTGAATATTATCAACATCATTAATAAGGAGGAATTCATATCATAAAATCATAACAATAAACTTGCTGCCATTATAGAATGGCATATCAGTAGACACTGTTTATTGTTTTCTGGAAAACAATAACGCGTCTATCCGAACATATACTGTTCATATTATATGACATCCGGTGCCGAGATAAATTTACAAATGACATGTATTTGCTAATCTTTTTTCTTATTCACATCATGAATGAACGCTCTCCTAATCCCTTATCGGGCATTTTCACTAAAAAGTGTAATTATCAGTTTTTTTTTTAATTTGACAGTTGTAAACTTGTTTGATTCGTTTGTCTAATTACACTGAGCGGCAGAAGTCGCTAAGCAGGTACAGATTGTATTAATTTTAAACAAAAAAACCGGCCAAGAGCGTGTCGGGCCACGCTCAGTGTAGGGTTCCGTAGTTTTCCGTCCGTCACAGTAAGTGTCCCCACTTAAGGGTTAAAATAACACCGCCACGTAGGATATGATATGAGCGTTCCACGTACAGCGACATCTATCGGCAAATTAAGTAAACTATTGCGCGCGAGCTTAAAGTATGGAAGATGATTTTTATGGGATAATTCTTTATTGCGTGAACCGATTTTCACCGTTTTTACTTTATTTGAAAGCACGTCATTTCATTGTCATTTTGTAGAAATTACAGGTACAATAAACACCTGCTTATATGGTTAAATTACAAACTTAGTTCAGAAATTATTTTGTAATTTTTTTTCAAAAACTATTCAAGCTATCGAGTTCAAAATAATTTTCCTAAAAAGTTTTTATAAAGTTCTACTTTTGAGATTTTTTTCATATTTTTAAAACTTATGGTTCAAAAGTTAGAGGGGGGGGGACACGTTTTTTTTTACTTCTGGAGCGATTATTTCCTAAAATATTTACATTATCAAAAAATGATTTTGGTAAACCCCTATTCATTTTTAAATACCTATCCAACAATATATCACACGTTAGGGTTGAAATGAAAAAAAAAATCACTCCCCACTTTACGTATAGGGGAGGTACCCTAATAAAACATTTTTTTCCACTTTTTATTTTACCACTTTGTCGGCGTGATTGATATACATATTAGTACCAAATTTCAGCTTTCTAGTGCTAACGGTCACTGAGATTATCCGCGGACGGACGGACGGACGGACGGGCAGACATGGCGAAACTATAAGGGTTCCTAGTTGACTACGGAACCCTAAAAATGAACGGAGTTCACTTAGAAAACCTTTCACATTCATCTTTCCCAAAAGAAATACCCGAGCTACTGTAAAAAATATATAAAAAAAAACAACAAAGATCCCGACGAATTGTAAACCTCCCCCTTCGAAATATTGAAGTCGGTTGAAAATGATCTTAGCACTACTTTATTATACAGAGAATAAGATCGTCTGAATGCGTTAAGCTACTTGTACATATTTTGCCCAAAATGCGTTTAAATTCTATATTCGATCCTTGGCTTTCAAGAATCAGCTATGGTTTAAAGAGAAAGTCGCTACTTATATTTTGGACGTGATATCAGTCCTGATGCTGAGGGCGCGACTTTCCGTGCGCGTAATTTGATGTCTTTTCGGTCAAAGGGTTAAGCAAGTTCTTGATCACTGCAAAAGCTTTTAAATTCTGAAAGATTAAGGTACGCACCTGTACGAAGTTGTTCAGCTGATATAGTTCCTTGAGGTGCAGCGGCGTGGTCATGGTCGGGTTGAAGGAGAGCTTCGCTTCTTTACCATCGGGGTGGAACAGTTTGAGCAGCGCAACCACGGGCGGGAACGTGTTCTGTGAATTAATACAGCTTTAAGAAAGTGTTGACAGTGACCTCTTAAACCTTTAACTGAACCTGTACTACCTAGTCAGGTCATAAGTTCTGTCACAAGAGTTTTTACTGATAAAATATAATACAAACCTGGCAGAGAACTTATGACCTGACTAAGTAAATACTAAGCTGAGTATCATCACATTTTTGCCTAAGCAACATGATTTTCCGCGCTTGAACGGTAGGCTGTTTATAGGCCCTTTAAAGTTCCGAATTTGAGAAGGTTCTTTTTGCAATTTCTTTGACTAAACACTTTAAGCTGTTGAGAATATTAGACATGCAGATCTAGTTCAAATTACTGAATTGAGTATTTTAAGTACTACTATCGCAACCTGAAGGCTTGTAGATAAGATGAAAAGTTACAAAGTAGGTAACCGTTTTCTTCTTTTGAAAAAGAAAACGATTACTTGATGATATATCTTTAAGATATTGAAGATACATGTACGAGGATGATAAACACAGCAAACACGCAAGTCTAAATAAAGACATCTGGTCTGGCCTTAGTTAGCCTACAATGTAGCAGTAGGCCCTACACTTAGTGACTAGTTAACTAGCTTGTTTACAGTTAGTACTCTAAACTAAATAAGAGAAAGGCGTTAAATGTGCTGCTAGTGTATAATCATTACTTCAGCTCTTTGTTTAATGCTAACCGCTATGTTACTTGTCACGCAATACATCATTACATTTCTCGCATTGCACGGATTTGAAAGATGGCGGTATTACTTTAGCGTGACGAGGCGACTTTGTGTGACCAACATTTATATTAATGTTCAATCTGTTTAACTATAGGGGGCGTCCATTAATCGCGTCATATTGTATAGGGGGGGAGGGGGTCAAGAAAAAATCACCAATGATCACCACAGGGGGGAGGGGGGTCTGGACACATATCACGTGTAATTTTTTTGTTCCTTGTGCTATACTATATTATGGTCAATAATATAAAAATTATCAACTTTTATATGAATCAATCAGTCAAAAGCAGAGTAAAATTGCACTAGCACTAGCAATATGATTGTAAATATTTTTTAATGACATTTGACATATTATTTTGTGAAGTAGGTTTTTAGGGTTCTGTAGGCAAAGTGGCAAAAACGTAACGCTTATAGTTTCGTTATGTCCGTCTGTCCGTCCGTCCGTCCGTATATCACAGCCATTTTACTCGGAAACTATAAAACGTAAGATACGTATTTTCGTATAAATATTTAAATATGAGGTGTGTTTTTGTATGCCGCTACTTAGTTTTGTAGTAAAATTGCTAAAAAAGATATACATGTAATTATTTGTCAAAAATTTTTTTTTACTAAATATCGTCATGTCTCGATAGGTCTTTCAAAATAACATTGAGGTCTGTTTGAAGAAAAAATCACCCCGTAAGTTTAAAAAGCTTGTGTCCCCCCTTGAACCGGAGATCCCAAAAAATATGAAAAAAATTGAGAAGAATAATCTTCTCAATTTTTTTTACGGTTTAGGAATTATTGAGTTATCTCCTAAAAACTCATTTCATACGCAGATACGACCTTTTGATATTACTATTTTCGATAGTAGGTACGAAACCGCGTGGTCCGACACGCACATGGCCGGTTTTTTTCTATTAAAGATAATAATTTTATTTTTTCATGTAGTTTCATTTTTTTACCCTTTACGTGTACGTACGTTACGTTAGTAGGTTCACGTGTTGGAAAACTGTACTTACTTTAGTTAGCAAAAAATTACACGTCATATTGGACAGGGGGGGGAGGGGTCCTGAAAATATCACCAAAGATCACCATGGGGAAGGGGGGGTCTAAAACAAGCCAAAAACGTATGACGCGATTAATGGACGCTCCCTTATTTCGTACATTAGTCCCTGGACTACTAGTTAAAGCAATGACGCGTAGTTTCAGTGACCGCGAGGCAACCGGATGGCTCGCGGTATTTAAGCTCCTGAAGTGATGAGGAATCGCCCTGTGCAACCTGAACTGACCCAACTTGGACTGGCATCATTAAACGATTACAGTCTTTTATATTTATTTATTTTAATTTACGCTTACACCCAATTAGGGGGCGTCCATTAATCGCGTCATATTGTATAGGGGGGGAGGGGGTCAAGAAAAAATCACCAATGATCACCACAGGGGGGAGGGGGGTCTGGACACATATCACGTGTAATTTTTTTGTTCCTTGTGCTATACTATATTATGGTCAATAATATAAAAATTATCAACTTTTATATGAATCAATCTGTCAAAAGCAGAGTAAAATTGCACTAGCACTAGCAATAGATAGATATACATGTAATTATTTGTCAAAAATTTTTTTTTACTAAATATCGTCATGTCTCGATAGGTCTTTCAAAATAACATTGAGGTCTGTTTGAAGAAAAAATCACCCCGTAAGTTTAAAAAGCTTGTGTCCCCCCTTGAACCGGAGATCCCAAAAAATATGAAAAAAATTGAGAAGAATAATCTTCTCAATTTTTTTTACGGTTTAGGAATTATTGAGTTATCTCCTAAAAACTCATTTCATACGCAGATACGGCCTTTTGATATTACTATTTTCGATAGTAGGTACGAAACCGCGTGATCCGACACGCACATGGCCGGTTTTTTTCTATTAAAGATAATAATTTTATTTTTTCATGTAGTTTCATTTTTTTACCCTTTACGTGTACGTACATTACGTTAGTAGGTTCACGTGTTGGAAAACTGTACTTACTTTAGTTAGCAAAAAATTACACGTCATATTGGACAGGGGGGGGAGGGGTCCTGAAAATATCACCAAAGATCACCATGGGGGGGGGGGGGGGGGGTCTAAAACAAGCCAAAAACGTATGACGCGATTAATGGACGCTCCCATAAAGGAATTCACGCATCGACACTGATTTGCCGCGGCGAGCGTAGAGGCATGGAAATGGTCCTACTTGTGGACGCATCTGCAGTCTGCGACTCTTTCTTATTTCGCAGTAAAGTACGAGATAAAACACCAATTTAAGACAAATAGGGCCAGGTGTTTTGGCGCCATGAAAAACATACGAGTAATACGAGTATGCATCTAATTGCAATTGCATTTGTTAAGTGTTGCTACTTGTCGTTGCCTTGGCTGATCGCGGCGTTTAGTGTGTAAATCATTAAAGTCAGCTTTTACACATTGGACGCGTGATAGAATGAGGGGCAATTAATACCTATTTCCTAAGTTTCTCATTTAAACTTTAATCCTTTTTAAACGCGTGCGAGACATGACCTTATACGAGTCACGCGCTCCCGCGGTCAGTCATGCTAGACTCGCTGTATGTATAACGCTAACGTGTCGTACATATACTTATTAATCACTGGTTAGGAAGCTTTCCTTATAAGACAGTCGGTGATTAGCATGTAATCCGCTTTTTATTTAGGCAAAGATCATTTCAGTGAGTTAAATAGAGGCGAACATGACTAACGACTAAGTCACGCGATCAGATATTGTCCTAATTTTATATGATGTCGCTCTACGTGCCGTTTAAATACGGGTATTTCTGCATTAAATCTTACTGATAAGGAAATCAACTCCCTCCATATAAGCTGCTTCGTCAGTCAGTGTGATACTTCCATTTACATCACAAAAACAAAGATAGGTTACGACTAGTTTGTATTATGAGAGTTGTTTCCGTGGGAAACCGACGCATAGTTGAAGTGACAACCGTTCGATGTAGCTCGAATTGTAACCTTAAGTAGAGATTAATAAAAAATACAGTCAATCTTCAGTGCTTTGATTTGCGATTGACACTGCTTTGCCACCTATATTAAGGTCTATATGAGACGGTGAAACAGGCTTACGATGTTAAGCGAAGACCAAAACACCTTTCAAAGAAGAAACTACATCCATTAGTATTTAGATTAGTATTTTAGAGTATCCTGACGCGACTTTACATTGATATTGCCAGTTTTTATTTATTTTGTCTCTGGCGTAAGTGATAAAAAATGTACATGGTGGCGGAAATGTTGAATTATGTGTTATGTGTTACACTTACGCGATATCGAACTCCTACATAGTTAGAATGTAGGAAACACGTGTATATTAATACTTGTACAACACTAATTTATTTATTTTTTCAATTGTGATTTGAAAACAGTAGGGTTTTTTAAAGTTAGACGAGTTTAACAAGTGTCTAGTAAAGACGAATCTAAAATTAGAATAAAGACCAAGTTCTGAGATGCTTATTTACACCTTTGACCCTCTTTAATCAAAGTATAGTGTTGTGGTAAGTGATCATTAAAATCTGACTAACATTTGTACGTGTGAAATTATAGAGCTCCATTTGTGAACCAATTGCCAAAGGATCGCGATCGCTAAGAGCTCGCGCACACATCGTAGTACAGTCAGTGTCAAATAGTTAGTAGCAACCAAAGTAGCCAAATATATCGGTACAGATTTTTATTTGTATGGCAGTGAGGGTGTGTTACGATATATTTGGCGACTTAGACTGCTACTAACTATATGATGCTGACTGTACATATAAGCGCATTTCCCAGATCTGGCTTAGTACCGCGAACCACTTTGTTCGTTCGTTCGTTCATCTATTTGCTTCTCTGTCGCTCGAATATGCAAGTGTTATACGAGTAGAATGGCGGATAGTCAGTTTCCGAATTTCGATATTCGCGATAGCCTTAAAACAATAAAAATTACCTTTTCCGAATTGGTAGCATTCTCAACGACGGGAATGCCAAATTGGACCACGTCCCCCGAGAACACCTCGTGCGGCTCCTGCTCCTTCGATATCGAACACCGGTTGTTGTTGATGAACGTGCCGTTGCTGCTTTGGTTGTCCTGTGAACAAAGTGCTATTTAGGAAAAACGGAAATAGAATGGTTAATCTTGAGGACTTTTCAACCGACTTCAAAATTTCGAAGGAGGAGGTTATCAATAAGTTGGTATCTTTGTTTTTGCAATATTTTTTTGTTTGAAAGAGTATACTTCACCGTTGGTCCCATTGTAACCAGGTCAGGATCTGATGATGGGATCCTGGAGAACTCGAGGGAACTTTTCAACTATTATAGGCACACCGATAGTGTTTTGAGTAATTTTTACAGTAGCTCGAGCATTTGCTTTTGGAAAGGTGGAGTCTAAGTGAAGTCGGTTCTTTTTTGTTTAAAATAATGCTGCTGTAAAAAATACTCAAATCCCTATAGGTGTACCTATAATAGTTGAAGCGTTCCCTCGATTTCTCCAGGATCCCATCATCAGATGCTGACCTGGTTACAATAGGAACAACTGTGAAGAATAAACCCTCTCAAACAAAAAAATAATTTCCCAAATCGGTCCAGCCGTCTTCGAATAATCGGTGAACATACATAAGTAAAAGCATAAACAAAGATCCCGACAAATTGATAAGCTCCTCCTTCGAAATCTTGAAGTCCGTTATAAAGGAATATAGGGACTACATTTGAATGAATAGGCGGTGTCCTCCCATTTTCTCTTAGCTAGTTTCTTCTATTCGCTCCACACGTTGACGCTTACAGCCTCTAGACAATTTTTCAAGCTTCGCAGTTTACTTACACTTGTAGCATCAAGCGTCATACATTTATTTTGGTGTATTCATCATGGTCATGGGAGATTAGGGATAATGAATGACAAATAAGGTATGTGGCCGCATATTTTTCGCAGTAATCAGGTACGTCAGTCATAAGACCTCACTAGCGGATAATGATGACAAAACAAACAAGCGGTCACACAAACGACATTCCATGCCCGACGGCTTGATGCCAGATAGCTGGAATTATTAGAATGCAATGCAACAATGCTCCGTATCTAATGTCGACCTCCAAATTACGGACACAATAGCGCCTTCTGTTGAATGCTAGATTTTGATCGCCAATTTGTAATTTAGTCTTTGTTTAGATTTAATTCTAGGCTGCTAACCACAGAAATGCGTAGTAATTAAATAAGTACCTAACTACCTAAGCGAGATCAAAGCTACGAAATTGTTTGACCATTTCTATTAGAACTAATCAGTGTAGTAGAGCAGATAAGCTAAGGGTGGGCGCCCTTCTCGCATAACTCCTAAATAGTTCTCCTAACTATTTTTGCCAATATAAAATATTTTTTATTGGCATATTCACTAGTGCTAAGACAAAAGCTAAGATATGAAAGATAACGATTTTTTAACGATAGCGATACAGCGCATGTTTGGTATGATGGATTTCTACAGTAACACCATTGTCATCCTATCGGAGATATTTACACACGACATTGAGCCAACGTAACAATATCTAAAGTTGGATTTAGAACCACTTTCTTTTTCTGGAGGTTGGTTAGTAGGTGAAACACAATTTGTGTATTTAAATACCTAGGACTCGTTCGCGATTAGTAATTCATTTTCTGTTTTAGGTGCGAAGTGGTGAGAATCAATGATAAAAACTGTTGAAATTCGATTTCATTTGGTTTAGTAATTTACTTTATCAAATCACGTAGTAACAATCCACACCAGTTAAACAGTGTAACAATTAAGTACTGTTATTTATTGAATTTGTTGTTATTATTACTTAGGTATAACGGTTTCATATATAATATTTTCTGAAATTCAGAATATGAAATACATGTTATACTAGAGAATGAGAATCGCTTAACTGTTAAGTACCTATACTGCATAATTACCACTGTAAATCCAAACAAACATTTTAATGAATAAATGTATGCCATCTATCTTACACGAACCTACCGTAGTCACTCAAAACGTCATCTTGATTTTTGCACAAAGCAAGGAACCGAACATCAAAGTCTCCCGATAAATGTCACTGAGCCTTCTCACGCTCGCTATGTCATAATAATCATTAAGTTAATCTGCAAGACATCGCAACTCAGCGATCGCTCAATCGCTCATCCCACATGTAGTGAAGCGTTACAACAGAGCCTTGAACGGGTTAACTCTCACTGATTCCTGCCTACGGCCTTTAGTATTCTAACTACTTGTTGAGCGAATCGCCTCCAGGTAACCTATAAAATGTTTTTCTATTGCGAGTAGATGTTAGGCAGGTAGCCACCGTAGGTACGTCTCGTACAGCGTTTGTATGGGTACCCGCAACATTTCAATAGAATGTGATGCTGCAATACTGACTGCTGCAAACGGAGAGATCGATCAGAGGCGGATCAACCCGAGACCAAAGCCTCCTGAGATCGCACTTAGTTACAGTTTTTTAAAAGAATCACCGGTTGTCGATTACTGTTTTCAACCGACTTCAAGATTTCGAAGGAGGAGGTTATCAATTCGTCGGGATCTTTGTTTTTGCTATTTTTTTTTATTTTTTTTTTATGTATGTTCACCGATTATTCGAAGACGGCTGGACCGATTTGGAAAATTCTTTTTTTGTTTGAAAGAGTATACTTCACAGTTGGTCCCATTGTAACCAGGTCAGGATCTGATGATGGGATCCTGGAGAAATCGAGGGAACTCTTCAACTATTATAGGCACACCTGTAGTGATTTGAGTATTTTTTACAGCAGCTCGAGCATTTGGTGTTGGAAAGGTGGATTGCTTAGTGAAGTCGGTTCTTTTTTGTTTAAAATTATTTAATGCCGGTGTTCTTTTTGGCTCAATCTAAACTAAATGACAGACGGTGGATATATTTATAATAGTGTTTAAGTTAGTTCCCCTATGATATGGAACCCTAAAAACAGCTTTCAGTAATTTCATTAAATAGGAATTAGCTAGGCATTATGTTATTGCAGTTTCTAATCGATATGGGGATTAAAAGTAAGTGAAAATCGTCGCAGAAGTCTTTTTCAACCGACTTCAAGATTTCGAAGGAGGAGGTTATCAATTCGTCGGGATCTTTGTTTTTGCTATTTTTTTTTTTTTTTTTATGTATGTTCACCGATTATTCGAAGACGGCTGGACCGATTTGGAAAATCCTTTTTTTGTTTGAAAGAGTATACTTCACAGTTGGTCCCATTGTAACCAGGTCAGGATCTGATGATGGGATCCTGGAGAAATCAAGGGAACTCTTCAACTATTATAGGCACACCTGTAGTGATTTGAGTATTTTTTACAGCAGCTCGAGCATTTGGTGTTGGAAAGGTGTATTGCTTAGTGAAGTCGGTTCTTTTTTGTTTAAAATTATTTAATGCCGGTGTTCTTTTTGGCTCAATCTAAACTAAATGACAGACGGTGGATATATTTATAATAGTGTTTAAGTTAGTTCCCCTATGATATGGAACCCTAAAAACAGCTTTCAGTAATTTCATTAAATAGGAATTAGCTAGGCATTATGTTATTGCAGTTTCTAATCGATATGGGGATTAAAAGTAAGTGAAAATCGTCGCAGAAGTCTTTTTTTACATAATTATTTTTGATCGTATGTGTGTGATTTGATATTTTCATTTTCTTAAGTAATAATTGTTTTAATACTACTACTACCTTACTGTCTTAGTCAGTTAGTTACAAGGGAAGATACAAGTGTGATAAAAAAGGGCCGTCCCGTAGAGACGATGCTGTATCAAGCAATAGGAATTACACGCCTGCGAGCGTGCCGTCGTTGTCTCTATGCTAATTTACTTACAAAACTGTATGCCTGGTTTTAATTTATGTCGACTAGCGTTTTGAGTTAGCCTTCAGAGATATTTAAACAGTTTTGGCCCTGCTTTACTATTGCCACTATTCATTATAGTTTTTGGACATGAACGCGTGATCTTGTATTACAGCAGTCGCACATAGCATATTTATGATATCATGGTTTTCTATTTTCTTACCGTTGTTTTACACGCGGGACTTGTTACAGTATTTTGTAGTTCAAAATAAGAAGTGTAATTCATTAAGTGTCTATGTAATTCTCTAGCTGGCTGTATATTTAACATGGATTCTCTGAAATATATAGTGTAAACTCATTGATATTTTGTAAGTTTGCCTTACAAAATATCAATGAGTTTACACTATATATTTGTCTGAAACTAAGTTAAATCATGTTTTGATCTGCTCAATAGTTCCTTCGAACACGCTTTGTTAAGCACTAATTAGTAATAATGACTAGCTAGCATAGTCGAGTTGAATGTTGCGCACTCTCGCTAACTCGTCTTCGGTCTGACTCACTATACGTATCTATGTTCTTTTTTAATAGTTAATATAGCTAATAAAGTGAATGGTTTGGTGATACTATTTAGGTGGTCCAATTTTGTATGGAGTAAATTTTATTACTAATTTAAAACATATTTATACTATAGACTAACAAATAACCAAGGAACTCTATGACCAATCCGAAACCACCGTATACCAGGACTACGACAACTCCGAAAAGAAGTAATATAATAGTATTAGTATACGACTAAGGAGGAGCGCACTTAAATATTACTTTAAATTTGATTAATGACGACGGAACGCGGATGAAGCTTACTAGTTTAGTAATAACCTACCCAATCTAACCCTTGAATATACCTAAATTATCATTATCAAGGAAGACACAACAAAAGCCAATTTGTTTTTTTAGAAGCATCTTCAAACGCGTCAATATGCCGAAGTCATCGAATCAACAAAAACACTATGTAACAAGTGCGCATGACTTCTTTCTAATGGATACTAATTACGCACTTGAACATAAGTTGCAGCGCAGCGTTTGGGTGGGATTAAAAATAACTAAAACTAGCGTTGCGCAGTTTACTATCATTTATTTTATTTTATAAGGATGTCAGATGGTACGAAATTCTATTATGTCTATGGCATAAATAATTTATCTAAACTGTAAATTTTAAGGCTCCCGTAATGGTTTTTTTTCAATTTCGCTCAATTTTTAGATATTATTTTGCAGTAACTAACAAAACTTCAGTTATACATACATATTTTAAAATATATTGTATACATATTTTAATACATCGATCGTTCCTTATTATTATTAAATTACGCACTTGAACATAAGTTGCAGCGCAGCGTTTGGGTGGGATTAAAAATAACTAAAACTAGCGTTGCGCAGTTTACTATCATTTATTTTATTTTATAAGGATGTCAGATGGTACGAAATTCTATTATGTCTATGGCATAAATAATTTATCTAAACTGTAAATTTTAAGGCTCCCGTAATGGTTTTTTTTCAATTTCGCTCAATTTTTAGATATTATTTTGCAGTAACTAACAAAACTTCAGTTATACATACATATTTTAAAATATATTGTATACATATTTTAATACATCGATCGTTCCTTATTATTATTAAACTTCGTAAGTGGAACACTTTTTTGATTTTATGTTTCATTTATAAATCATTCACCGTAATCTAACAGCTGTTTCGCGATTTTTGCTTGGAGAGGTGAAATAAGTTAGATTTTTTATAGATTCAAATTATGTTAAACTAGTACGTAAAATATATAAATACGTTGGAAAATGAGTCGTCTAAGGAATGAGTAGATCAGTATTTTTTTTCGTTTTCATAAATATATTTAAGCAAGCTGCAAGAGTATTTTTTTCAATTGTTTAAAAAATGCCGAAGTTTAGTTGATATTTTTGGGGATGTATTAAAGTATATCATAAAAATAAAAATGAAGATATACTCTTGACTTTATGCTTTAATCAGATTATATAAAACATATTAGGGGGTATTACACATAATAATAAAAAAACAAGCGACTAGTTTGCACGAATCAAGGATGCAGTTTTTGGGTATTAAATAAGAATATATATGGACCAAAAAGTATTGTGTTGTAATTTGTTATACTTATATCTTCTAATAACTTCAAACTATCTTAAATCAAATGCAGTTCATGTGCGTTATTTCATTATTAGCGATTTTCGTTCTCAAATCGTTACCGGACTCTTAAAGAACACTGAAAATCTATGACAAAATATTAAGTCCTCTTTCGAAAAGACTCCAGTCCCAGCAAACACGAGTCTATGACAAGTTTAAGCGTTTATAAGGCAGAGGAAACACATTTCTCACCTTTATTCGCACTTTATTTCAGAGTAATAGGGTTCAATTTCTCATAATTTCTGACACATGTCCGTTAAAGTGTTTCAGGGGGTGAGCGTTGACTTAATTACTGCTTTAAAACGAGTAGATAAGCTTCAACCACCAATTAGATGTGACTAAATAAAACTTACGCAGTTTTTATCGCCCACTATTGAAATCATTTGATAAAATTTAGGTCACCTGCATACGTACCGGTTCTTGCCTTTGACAAAATCAATACAATAGCCGTGATGGTATCGCTCGTAACCCACCGTAAGACTATTAACCCTTTAACCGCCATAGTCCGATATATGAGACAAAATGACAAGGTTAATGATACTTTCGTAAATTATGACAGTTCAAAATTGATAGTTCAATTTTTGACGTACGGTGGTTAAAAGGTTTAGAATGGTTGCTATTTGGAAGAATCATACACATATACGCTTGTAAGTTGGTATATGGTAGTTGTGGATTTATATATGTCTTTAGATTACATACAAATACATTCTTAGCATTCGTGTCTTCAATATTAGAGCAACGTTAAAACATGTGCTACTACGTGCACATATTTCCACGTCACGCGATTGGCGCGGCGCGTTCATCATGTTTCATTACTACAATGTAATACTAATAGTATAAAATAAATAGTTACATAAGTCGTCCTAACACAGTCGAATCGAAACACTGGATGCAGCTGAAAGCCAATGAAGGGCGATTTGAGTTTTAGTTTCGTCTACGATATTTGTGTAACAATATAATATGTATAATATAATACTGTATCTCACAAATATCTGAACAAAGCTTGTATTGTCAAGACGATAAAGTGCATGTTCAGATATTTTTGAGTATCTTGGCCGCTCCGATATATCTGACGGCGACTATACAAGCTAATCAGACTGGTATTAAAGTAAGCAGTATCTCAACATTGTAGACTAAGGGCCGGTTGCACCAAAGCGTCTGTTAACGACAATATATGTCGACAATCGTTGCTTGTATGAAAATTTTGACAGTTCTTATTCATATTTACCGTTGATCAGTCCTGTAATTGTGCGTGGTGCCACCCACCCTTAGTTAGAAATCCGCAACCCCAAAGGGTGTGCCGCGGCATTCCAAAAGGGGTGCGAAACCACAGATTACGAGTATCAAAAACGAAAACACCTTTCCAAAGACACACAAAATAATTCTATACAAAATCAAATAAACTTACCACGAGGTAGAAGTGTCCTTTGTCATAGTACAGCGTGGCATGATGCCGCGAAAGTACTCGACATTCGAAGATAGTGTTCGTAGGGCTGGGAGTTGCTCGATATACATTGCGCCCAATCTGTAAGAAATGAAGAAACGTTATATTTTAGGAAGAAAGTATTGTAATTTCAAGTTGGTTTCCATATATACATATGGACTAAGAGACCACGTCAGATATGACACAATAATGAGAAAACCTGTCTGGTAAGATTGCTAAACTATCCTTATTGCTATATCCGGGCATCTAGTTTTTAATGGGTGGAGGTCAGAGAGACAGACTAGCAAAAATGTTGAATTGGAAAATAGTAAGTAATACCAAAATAGGTAAAACTGCCGAAGTTGTTTCAGTTATAAAGGACAGGGCCTATATTTTAACGGATTGCGTATTATTACGGAAACAAAAACGGTAGGCGACAAACTATGAATTACATTATACGTCGATTGCCACTACTTCCCCCCAACAGAAACTTTTGGAAATGAAATAATATATTTATTTATATACTTTCTAATAATATTGTACCCAGAACTCTAGGATATGTTTTCTTGAAGTGGTTTGCATTCTTTGACCACTTTACAACTGCCAGGTGTCCAGAACTAGAAATAAGCATAGTATAGCAAACTGACTTAGGAGGGGTTTCGTTGCTCTCATTTTTGTGTCATATCTGACGTGGCTAGCTCTCCGTCTAAGATATAGACTTTACAAATTAGATATGATACATCAGTTCATCAGTTTAATCCAGTAACTATACAATCCTCGTGTACGTCAAATCCGGTAGATCTGATTGTTTGCAGACTTGTTTGTGACGTTGGCCCAATAAATAATCCAAGTTTGTGACCTCGAGCGCCGAACGCAAAAAACGAATAATCATATTTTTTTCAGATTTTGGCGATTATAACCTTAAATACTAGTTTTTGGCAGTACCTTTTCAAGACATTTTTAAAGTAGACTAAATTTGCTACAATAGAACCCGTTTTCCCAGAAGAGAAGGAGAAGAGTAAAGGGTAAACGTTCCCTTCCCCTTCTCTTCTAGGATAATAAACGGTTCTATTTTGAAAAGCTTTATCTTGGAAACTATTGGGTCTACAGAGACAATTTTAGTGTCATATTGTATTCCTGAGAAGGTATTATAAAAAACCAGTCCTTAGGGTCATAATCACCAAAGTCTAAAAAAAACTATTTTTCGATTTTGGTAAATTTGCGTTCGGCACTCGAGGTCACAAACTTGGAATATTCATTGGGCCAACACAATAAACAAGTCTGCAAAAAATCAGAACTACCCGGATTTGACGCGCAGTACCCCGTACTTCCAGGCGACAAGGTTCCTGGATTAGTACTCTTCAATAAGGTTTCATTCGAGTTGAAGTAAATAAGTTAAAGGTTTCTGAAGCCTCCAAACATAAATGTTTTTAAACATTTCAAAACTTACTACGAACTTTTATTGGAGAAGTATTTAACTTCGAAATAACAAAAATGTTTTGAGTTGATGAATCAAACAAAAACAACTGGGTCTCCACTCAAGTTGTTTTTAAAATAAGCCCCATAAAAGCTCGTCTTGAACAGAAGATGGACAACCGGTTCGGTAAAAAATACGTTGGGAAATTGTTGGCCTAAAACGCATTGTTCGAGTATTTCAATTGTTATTTAACAGCGAAACGTAAGTTACATCAACAAAGTTGTACGTCGAACGTAGACATCGCTTTCCAATAAGTATCAACAGGTGTCCCGCCTACAAGAGTCATCTTCTGATGGCCGTTTTATAAAACCCTGCTAAACATAAGTGAAGTTTCTTTGTAACAAATATGTTTGCTAAAGACTTACGATTTTAATACAGATTTACAAAACGGCCTCCTGGTTGAATAAAGTACATAGTAATATTATTGTTTGTACCTAGTTGGTTACTAAGTTCTGTTACTAGATTTTTCACTAAATAAATAGGAATAGGTAGCAACATTTTAATTATTCATGTACATAATTTAAAAACTTATTTAATAAATCAAATACAAACATTGAAAACATTGAAAAAATAATCAACCCAGTTGGACTTGAACCAACATCGATACGCCTTACCGGGGCTCGATTTAAGGCGTATCGATGTTGGTTCAAGTCCAACTGGGTTGATTATTTTTTCAATGTTTTCAATGTTTGTATTTGATTGAATAACATACTAATGTATGAGTGGAATACCCACTTTGAAAAAATGTAAAAATAATTATAACTTATTTAATAGTCAATCGATTACAATATATTGAATTGAAAATTATTGCCGCAGTTTTTCAGAATTCTTTATAACACTCGGAAAAAGACGTGAAAAATATACGTCAAAATTACACTCCTTGTTCATGTTGATTTTAAATCCTATTTATTTTTAATCACGTTTAAAACGCATCAGTCTTGCACAATTCGGTAGCTATATTCTTTAGCTTCAATTTGGTATATGTATAGTTCACGTGGGTCTATCCGATAAAATACTAGACTATACGTTGCAAGTCTGCTTGTTCCATAGCAGTCTAAATCTGTCTTTTTTGCAAAACTTAAAAATAGGCAACGTTTCAAATGGGTATATCTGTGGGATAAAATCGCAAGAAAATTAAATGGTGGTCACGAAATCACCCCTCATAAACAGGTTTCTTACAAACAAGCAATGGAACCTTCTAAACAAAGGTGCAATATTTATTTGATGCAGTTTTGTAAAGTGTAATTTTCTTAAATTTTCCGCGTGTTTGCATCTTCAGGCAATCTTGTGCTTTACAAGGATTTTCAATAAATTTTCCACCTTATTTGTATATTATTATACCATATTATGTTCATTAGAAATTAGGCTACTAAATAATTACTTTAAATTTTGATTTAAAACTTTATTTTATATTTTTTCAGTCAGAAATCTGGTAACAGAACTTAGTAACCAACTAGGTACTACTGTTCTAGTTTTATTGTGAGATCTGTACCGCACTAGGTAATGAGAATTACTGTACACACAACAATGACATTGCCAGTTCTCTACCCGCGCGGCAATTGATCTAGATGTTGACATGATCCACATGGATATGTGTAAATACGAGATCTTTGCCGATTCGGAACAAATGTTTGTTTACATGTACGTTTTGGGTTCAAGGTGTTTGCCATAAATTATTACACATTGTACTAACACATATCCGTTTGCATGGTTATCTAAAATATACCTTCATAAGTAGGTAGTCCGTGCATGTTTATTAAATAGTTCGTGTTCATTGCCCAATGCCGAATAGGTCAGTTGTTCGACAAATCGCTGGTTTTATTGAAGTTTCAACCTTTTGCAAAGCAATTTGCGATCACTAAGTAAAATTGCAGGTGGTAAATAGTAATAGGTACCTACGCTTTTTCATGTAGACAGTTCGGTCAGGGAGTTTCTCACTTGCAAATAGAATCATACTATATTTTTCTCACGGTAGTACTATCACCCCAAAATAAGGGATGGGTATAGTTTTCTTCTTCTATTGCTACTGATAAATAAAGCATAGTTCATAGATTTGGAACGCGATGGAAGGCATATAATTTTTAAATGAAAGGAAAAACAATGTTTTAAATTAAACAATATAAAATATCACTTATTAATTTATAGTGTGTTACATAAATTTCAATCATTCACTACGTTTATGCACAAAATTACGGACTCTTCTGGAAATAGTATTCATCATCCTCTGAACAAGACTTTCGTCCACCTTTTTTGCCTGTTGATTCCATGTGGACCACAATGAGTGTATGTCTTGGACTATTTTGCCAGTTTTATTTAATTTTCCTTTCATTAATGCCCAGTAGTTTTCAATTGGCCGAAACTGGGGACAATTGGGTGGATCATCTCACGTGGTATGAAATCAATGTCATTTTCAGCAAACCACTTCAAAACCTTTTTTGATGATGGCAGCTAGCCAAATCGGACCAAAATTTGACAGGACCATTGTGGCTTCGAATGAAAGGCAAAATTCGTTTCAGCAGACACTCCTTCACATAAACATCTGATGTCATTGTTGCCGCAGTGGCGAAAACTTTAGTCTTAAAACCGCAACTACAATACCCTGCCAAATCAAGTTTTTTTTGCAAATTTTTCGAGTTTGTGCAACTTGTATTTTTCGTCAACATTCCCTCTGGCGTCGGCCTTGTAAAACTTTGAACCTGGTAGTTAGTTAAAGTCCAGCTTTACGTGTCTCATCATCCAACAAGAGGCAGCCTTTGAATTTAGTCAGAACTCGGTCATACAACAGACGGGCTCGTATTTTAGCTGTTTTATTCTGTTTGACGGTTCG
This sequence comes from Pammene aurita, assembly GCA_947086415.1. NCBI lineage: Eukaryota > Metazoa > Arthropoda > Insecta > Lepidoptera > Tortricidae > Pammene > Pammene aurita. The sequence goes on along the minus strand of OX352300.1, from coordinate 11,638,659 downwards.
ATTTGGCTGCTTAATTGTTCTGTAGCTCTTGTACCCTGCTCGAAGGCGAGTCCGTCTGATAGTACTGCGGTTTTAATTATATTTTCGAGCTACAGTCGTGGCCAGATAATTAAGGACAACATTATTTTTGCCATATAACTGCATACAAATATGACATTTTAAATTTGATAAAAATATACATTTTGCTTATGATATTTATATTTTAAAAAATATTGACGTATCCGTGTTTAAACAAGACTTAATATGGGCCATAAACATCTTCCATAAAATTTGAACTTTAAAAAATAGAGACGGTCAAATCAATACTTTTTGTAATTAGGAACGATTTTCATACATCGTTCCTAATTATACTGTGAACTTATAAAAAGTGTTGTACCAGACCGTCGGTTGATTTGAGGCCGCCTATCGACTGCCAGAGAATTCTTCTATTTTTTTATCACCCTACAAACAGTAGTTTAGGAAATTTAATGATTTTGCAATCATTGACCCAGAACAAGTGGGATTTTCCACGTATTTGTTCACAATACATTTTCGCCGTTCAACTTTCATCACCAATAATTTACAAACGCAAAAAGTCAGATCAACAGAATTTCTAGCATTGAGTCACCAACGTATTGATATTGAGTTGTAATTGTCTGATTTTTATTTTTCAAATCATTTTTTATTTTATTTTGTTATAAACGCGTGCCATTTCTACATGAACTATGCTTTAAGGTATGCCAGACTATTGACGTCTGCCGATGAAGGGTGGGTAATGCAGTGTTAATGACTGTAAAGTGTGAATAACACTGGTTGGTTTTAACCGCGGACCCCATACCCCGTAGCGTGCCTCTGAACGAGATTAACGCAAATTATGAGAGACAGCAGGATAAAACAACTAGATTTCTTTAAGTACGTAGCAGTATTGGGCAAAATGAACTTGGATAAGAATAAGCATAAAAACACACTTGATAATAGTTCTTGCACTCGTTATTTAAATATTCCGTTCTCGTTATTTAAGATTCCTATTTTGAAGGTAGAATGAAACACGGAATAATTATTATAGGATTGGGATTATTCCAAAAACGTTTTATTCGATTAATTGTTATTTGGAATAAAGTTAATGTTGTGGTACAAGCCAGCCCATCCATCCTCCTAGTGTTTTTCACTGCTCAGTTGAGCCTGGAGTCCGATTGGCAACCTAATCCCATGAATTGGCATATACACTTGTTATTACAAAAGCGAATGCCTTCTGACCTTCCAAACCAGAGGGGAAACTAGGCCTTCTTTGCATCAGGTCTGGTTTCCTCACGCTGTTTTCTTTTACCGAAAAACCCAGACTACATTCTTATTCGCGGAACATTATTTAAAATAAAAATCATAATTAAATTTATTCTGTTAAGAATAAATTATCTTCATTCAATTTTCTCGCATATATGAATTATTCCTGACGAAATTATTTTGAATAATTTTAACGAGAATAAAAACGACATCAGTTTATTCTTACGATTTTTTATTCAATTAAATGATTTTGTTCTTGACTGCACTGGTACGAAGGTATTAAAAAGTAAGTAGGTACTCTGAGAAGTTGAGAACGCTATCTCGTCAGCTGTAACACTGTTACGACTCAGTCATATCGATGAAACACATTATTACAGGGACACGGTCAGCCATTAGGATTTTATTGCGTCAACTCAGTCAGTGTCGTCTTGCTTGATTTGAGCATTGTGTATTTTCTAATTTACACCACCGCAGTTTTACTACAGCGATTGGCTATTCACGGCAGAGTCGATGGCACCACGAGGTCGATCACTAGTCCGCTGGGCTAGATCCAAACCTGTACGAAACGTGGTAGAAAACTCGTAAACCCTAACTAACTAATCCGACCAAGATCACTGTGTGTGGACAACCTCACATCCCATCCAACCACTACAGGAAAACTATCTTTCAGTCTAGTCTTTAAGTCTGTTTCCAAACAAGTTCGCAAGTGAGCTTAGCCAATTATGTGACCTACCTTATAAAAACCTCAACCAAAGGCCAAAAACTTTATCTACAGCAATCCTTTGATGTCTTTGAAATTTCATAGTCAGTGTAGCTGGATTTACAATTCAAACACACGTCACGGTTCTTTTTTTTTAAAGTTCCTCGACACAACAGAGATACCTTGTCATTGTTAGAGCTAATAGATATGCGCAGAGCGAGCGAGGCATTGTGCTTCCCTCGTTTGAAAGCACCGGTAATTAGTGAGGGCAGAAGGTTCAAACAACGGGCTACGAGTGCGGCCGCTGATGGGTGAGTCTAGCTAGTCTTACGTTCTTTGAACTGGGAAGTAATAATTTAACCCGTATTTGTGTCATGATAAACATAAATGGCTAAGGTAAAATGTAGGTATTCTAAGACAACTACAGTCAAGTTCAAAATGGTCTTGACAATTGACATGCTCTTATTTTCAAGTGTCAAGCTCATTTTGAACGCCTCGCTCGGTTAGCTTATTTTGCTGCTGATTAGATAAGCGAAAATTTCGTAAATTCGTATAGCTTAAATTAATCTACGGAAACTTTTTTCAACAACCACTTTAAGAATCCATAGAATTTATTGGAAAAAGTGGTGGTGGCAAACTAGTATGCGGTGGCAAACTAGCATACGGCCCGCCTGATGGTAAGCAGCTACCGTAACCTATGGACGCCTGCAACTCCAAAGGAGTCACATGCGCGTTGCCGACCCTTTACAAAAAGGAGGATTCACTGTGTTGATGGCTAAAGGAACAAGAAGGTCCCTCATCGTCAACACACTGGGTCCTCTTTGAGCTCTTTGGCAACCTTACTCACCAGCAGGAACACAACACGATGAGTAGGGTCTAGTGCTATTTGGCTGTGGTTTTCTGTAAGGTACCTCCCCAGTCGGGCTCTGCTCCAGATTTGAGCGAGATGACATTCGCTAAACGTGCCCTACCACACTTAGCGAGATGCCATTTGCAGTGCCCATACCTCTCTTTTTGGCTAGTTTAAGGCACATACCCAAGTCCGGACGTAGTTTAAGGACGTACCCCGGGTCCAAATTGTTTGTTCATTAAATTTAAAACATGATCGTTAATTCTAGAAAGGTCAATTATAATCAAATATGTCGGAGCAACCAAAGTACTCATAAATATCGACACATGCACTTTATCGCCTTGATAATAGTGATGTTGTTCCGACATTTGTGACCTTGGCCGCTCCGATATATTTGATGGCGACTGTACGATGCTGATTTCAAACAAAACGTAAACGTATTGACGGAAACCACACCGATCTGAACTGGTGCTATGACGTCGGTGAGCATTCAAACAGCTGCCCCAAATAACACACGTTAAGACAAGCTACCGATTAACATTGCACCACCGTGCGCGTCAGAATGACGTTCAATTAATGGAATCAACGGCAAAGAGTCGGTTGCGACTGTTGCAAGTCGTAGACGGAAGCTGCGGTGCTAAGGCATTTGGTGCATTTATACCTAAACAGATAAGGCTGCGGAAGTCTATTATATTATATCTCTGCTCCTTCCCTTGTGCTGCTGATAGATCGGTGATAACACTGGGTTACACTTGGAGTTAATTCGGAGAACAAGATTTGCCTCCATCGAATTCTATCCATGGCGGACTAAAGCATTTCGGGCTTTTTTTTTTTTTTAAAGGCACAGTAAAATTTGGGAGAATGTAAGGATCTTAGCTATCTTGTATATCTGGTGGGGCCTGGAGCAAACTGCTTGCCACCAGCGACCCCTATTCTTAACCACTAGTCTAACCCTTCGCAAAATGAGGTTGAGGAGTATACATATGGCCTAAATATTTTTAACCATGGTGGTTAACAATTATGTTACAAAAAAAATCTGATCTCATTATATAAGAATGGTACGAAGATTTGACAAATAAGTGTAAACAATGTTGTTTGTTGCCACAATAAAGGTGTTTTTTCATTGAAATACGAGTAAATTCCTTTCCATTTCGTAGCCGATCAAGTGTGTACCTTGCATCATGTCTCTGTTATAAATTCTAATCATGCTTGCGATATGATGACGGACGTTCAGACCTGATTCATAAATCATATTGTTTTGTCTAGTAACTCTAGTATAACTTGACATAAAATCCATAACAATTATGTATAATCGGAGCACGCTTAGACTGGTTGACTGAAATGCACCCGATGAACGTTACGAGTAATAGCCGTATTGCACGCGAATACTCCTCAATTATGCACATAACCAGGATGTATATCACCTCGCATTGATGACTGAATTGAATATTTAACGTGCTTGATGTCAATGAAAATTTTATTGATTACTTAATATTTCATAAGGCAGATGTTTTTTTGTTCCATTGTTAAAATATAGGCCCTGTCCTTTATACCTATTTAGGTATTACTATTTACTAATTCAAAAACTTTGCTAGTCTGTCACACTGACCTCCACCCATTAAAAGCTGCCAGATGCCCGAATCCAGCAATAAGGATAATATAACAATCTAACCAGACGGGTTTTTTGCACTCATTATTTTGTCATATCTGACGTGGCCAGCTCTTCGTTCAGTATGGTACCTACTGAAGACTTGAAGAGCAAGCAAATATACCTACAATGCTTCGCATTAGGTTTACCGTCTCTGAACTCTTCTTGGCATGCATATTGCACTTGGATTTCGATATTAATCTAGTGGTCCGGCTACACGTTATTTACTGATGAGCTGCGGCAAGATTCATAAACTGTAAGCCTTAATGTGATTTTTATGTATTTTCATGTTAACTATTTACGACTACAATTTTTTTCCAATAAAATGTTTGTAACATGTTACAATAATTATGTATATTAATCAGTGATCGGCAAACACGATACCGCATCGCGGGATTCAAAGAGTTTATTTTTTTAATTTTAATATATAACATGAACAATCAAATTTCAATTCAATATTTCTTTCGGACAGGGTTGCGGGAATAAATACTAATAATCATGCCCATACCAAAAAAATATACCCAAAATTCTGCACTGTGGTACCGTATTTACCGACAACTGATAATAATATTAAATGATCTAGTTTCTTTAGTGACAAGTGGTCCCAGTCTCCTCTAGAGCCTGTCATGCAACAAACTTTTAAAACAACACTTATAAAGATCTCCAAACAAAAAGAAATAAAGCATGAATTTCAATCTTTGTTTTTCTCTTTATTTAAGAGCTTGTCACCCAAATGAACATGTCGACGTCGCTCCATAAAAAAAAAGAACAATTTTATTAGATCATAGTTGGATTTTGGATTCACGATTGTTTTATCGGGACTTTTACGTTATTCAAACATCTATCACCTAACCTACCCAACCCACTACTAACTTATCCGTAATTCGCTACCTCCCTGTATCGTAGGAATGGCGATTAGAGTTGATTGAAGAGGAAATGCGTCGTCATCTTTTAAGTTGCAAGATTACCGACACATTTGTGTTTCGTAGTATGCAAGTTCTAATTTTGATTTATCTTGTTCGAATGTGATGAATAGCACTGCGGCCATGCGCCACTGTGGAAGAATCATACTTTATTAAATGTATATATAAATGCACACATAACTTAAACAGTTTGTAACGCGTAGCATGTACGTATCTATCTACCCGCAACAAACATTAAAATATTATGGTGGTACCACACTTCGCCTATGCGGACAAATATTCGTGTTGCGTCTCTTTCCTATTCTATACAATAAGAAAGAGACGCAACACGAATATTTGTCCGCATAGGCGAAGTGTAGTTGTAGCATTATAGATACTTATTTGCGTAAATGCGGATAAAAGATATTCGTATATGGGTTACTCCAATGTATGAGGTGATTGTGAGGAAACGACAAAAATACGAAATACCCACATTTTTAACGTAATAATTTTTAACCTGCGATTTCCCTTTTAAACAGACGTAGTAGTAGTACTGATAAGACTGGTATCCGCCACTAGCGGCAGATGTCCAGAAATAGCACAATTTAATCTCATTAAATTTAATTGCCAATGCACAATTGTCTCGAGTACTTCGGGTCACGCTGACTCAGCACTACTAGTACTATTGGCGTCTAAACATATGCTTTATTGCATCGTAATACAGTGCAAACGTAAAATATCTTTGTAGTCGATTGTACAGTATGCAAAAAGTTTGACTAGTTTTGGACCTTAACACTATTTATATAAAGTCTTAAATTTAATTGACTTTGAATGTGCGCCTGAGTTGCATATTTAGAGGAATCACTTACATGTATAGGGAGACGCGATTTGAAACGTTAATAAGGATGGCAAGCCGACTGTTGGGTCTTGTGTTTTTTATGATGACTATTGAATCAATCAAAGCTTTGGTCATGTTCATTAACATTTCAAATTGGTAGGTTGGTCAGTTCTATTTTGATTGAGGTCAATAACATTCAAACAGTTACTTTGATTTTCTCTCCTACTAAATAAGGCATAAGGACTTTAATGCATTTTGTAAATGTTACTGCATTCATTTATTTCAATTTACCTAAACAAATCACTTGTTTAGGTAATTGAAATAAATGAATGCAGAATGAATTTCATATGTAGTCACTATGTTAAAAAATAATCATAATAGCATTATTAGCATTACTAAAATAGTCATTATAGTCTGGAGAAGCATCCACCAGAACAAATTAAAGATAAATATGGAAAAAACTAGTTCTAATTTACTATGCTGCTTTTAAATTACATAGGTATTTTGTTTGGTTTATTTATTATACAAACAATTAAAGTTTACGGAATTACTCCAGAGTAGGGTTAGCCACAACCTGACCCAAATATAATCCTAAACTAAAATATTTTATTGTATGAGTATTGAGAAATATCAAAGACTACCTATCTAGTTATTGGAGATAAATTCTTGTATATACAAGATCAAATCGAGATAAATTCTTATCAATTGTACACTCTCAGATTAGACTTAGTGGTACTAGATCAACAAGTTACTACCTATTTTGAGCCTAATGATAATCCTATGGCTTCCTTCCTCTCTTAGCATTTTCCCTAGCTTGGGGTCCGCTCCACAACCTAATCCCTTGAATTGGCATAGGCACTAGATTTTACGAAAGCGACTGCCATCTGACCTTCCAACCCAGAGGGGAAACTAGGCCTTACCGGGATTAGTCAATCAATCAATCAATCAATCACTTATTTCTAAGAAAGGGATTTTTTTTTAGGTCCGGTTTCCTTACGATTTTTTCCTTCACTGAAACGGGACTGGTAAATATCAAATGATATTCCATACATAGGTTCCGAAAAACTCAGTGGTACAAGCCGGGCTTTGAACCCAAGATCTCCGAAATTAATGTTGGTCATTACAGCCAGGCTACCAGCACTCTCTTACCACCGCTCGTTACTCATTCCTATGGCTGTATGTTTTTATTAAGTATTTATTTATTATTTAATACACTAACAACTCTTAGAGCTGATGCGTGTATATCACAGCACTTGTGTTTCTTTTGCACTTTATAAAGTTCTAAGATACGAGTCTACAACGACGAGTCGAGAGTATGAGAAAACACTTTTTTTTCAGTATCCTAATAACCTGTTTTAGTCAAATAAAAACCAGCATTAACCAGGGTGTAGGGTAATTATGCTAGTTTCCCGTCCAGGTCCAGTTTATCGTCCACTTGATTAAACTGCTACAATATTTTCAAAATAATATGGGGATAGCTTTATAAGGTCAACAAATTCTCTATTTATACTTTATTAATCAGTAGATTTTTTTTTTTAATTTTAAGCTTTTATTTTGACAAAAACTTGAATATAAATTATTAATATAAGTATGGACGGAAAACCGACATATAGGGATGAAAACTAGCATGATTATCCTATGCATCAAATATTTTTGAAAACATGTGTCCACAAATGGGGGCCAGCTTTTTAAATAAATGGCAGTATCAATTGTATAATTAGGCACATCCATTTAGTTAGTAGTTACAGTGTGCAAAAGTAACTAATCCCATGTTAGGTAATTTTTTTTATTTATAATTGCCATGGCAATTTACAAACAATTTGATAATAATGGAAAATTTAAAATCCACAATATCATGTATGTCTACTTGTTATCAATTATCATTGAATAACATATTTAATCCAAATAATTTTGGTACAGTAAAAACAACCAACCTTCAATCAGCTAAACAAGAAACCAGTAGCACAATAAACTAAACACATTCAACAAAAAGTATCAGCCAAAAATACTTGTGTTTACTATGAGATTTTTGATAGGAGATGTTTAGTGTCAGTGACCTGAGTGCCAATATTTTTAGAACAGTCAAGTGTTTGGAAATACTTGCCTTGACAGGTTGCTCCAGGGTGACCCTCCTCTCTTCAAACGGCAAAGAGTTTGAATGTGGAACGAACACTGCTTTCGGCACCCCTTTCTCCTGATTGTTAGGGGGCTCTGGACCTGGTGCCCAGTTGTAATCCATATGTTTCATGGTGCTCGTACTGAACAGTGTTGGCTTTCCTTTAACTTTGCGCTTTGCTATCACCATCGCACACAGCACTTGACGGAGCTCGCACCCGCGCCGCGCACACCCTGCGTCGAGACGCTCATCGAGGACCCTGCCCAACTACTCAAGCGCTACCAGGTGAAAGGTCTGCTCACTGCCATCTTGACGGTCAAACGATAATTATCTGAAGACAACTTATTTATCCTCAGCGAAATGATTACGCTGAACTTACGCAAACACTTTTATTTGTAATGAAACTTGATTCCTTTCGTCTAAGTACGGCCGAACCGACAAATATATAACACTCAATTCTTGACTAAACTAACAAAATATACTACACTCGAATTGAAATTGTTTTTTTAAGAACGTATAGTGTACATTTGCCCAAATATAATTTAAAAATAATTTTAGTAGGGCGTCAATCGAAATAGTCGTTCGAGGAACTTACGAAATGGGCGCAAGATCGGACATTTGTTTTGGGTAGGTAGGGTAGAGTAGGCACGTCTCAACGTCTCGTACTTCATCTGTTTCAAAGGTACTTTATACTTCAGTAATTAGTAAACTAAACTAAACACATTAGTAATTACCGAACACTGATATGATAAACACTGTTTAGGAAAAAGATAAAGGAATAAACGCAAATAATACAATTCTTAAAAAAGATTAACAAACTATTGAAAAGTTAAGACTAAATAAATACTATTTTGTACAGAAATTCAGGCAAAGTTATCAAGTGAAGCTGTGAGTATAAAGTATCTTTTAGTGATGTCTGATCCGATAAATATCGATAAAATCTGCAAGTTCTATATTGTCTATTATATGTACTTCATGTTTTGCTTATCTGTCTTGCCAGGATAGAAATAAGGAGTTTCTTCTATTTGATCACAGATGGCGTTATAAAACTTCAACACCCTAGAAAGCAGAAAAAAGAAAAATCGAAACTCGACATCGACAACGGCTTATTGAGCCATTGCAACGAACTGTTTCTGCCTCGGGTCTTCTGAAGTGTGTTTGTCAGTGATATTTATTTCGAAAAAGTGCGAATTTAAGTGTTTTTGCGTTTTGTAAGTATTGATTACTTAAAGTTTTATTAGTGAATCAGGATTTAAGTGATTCTACGTTATGGCTGGAATGTTTCTCCGTCCGTCTGTGTTATGTGGTCAATATGGCCGTTCTGTTACATTATTTGACTAGTTGTGCAGTTTATTTTATGTGGTAATTCCCGACACACTCATAACTAACTATTGTAAACAAGGAAGTGTTGTAAAATTGTTTATATTCCAAAATATCATTGCATGGTTGATGTGGCAAATTGACAGATTTTGACGTTTAATTTCTTATTCTGAGTCACTGCAATGCTCATTTTATCATTATCATTTATAGAAAAATTCAAATTAATTAGTGATAAGGATGGGGCACATGTAACACATTTGTACTTTTACCAGGGCAGTGCCTTTTCATTTATCATTAAACAATGTAGATGAAACAATACTTATGACATGAAACAGTGACCTTATACTTAAAAAATATTTGAGTATTTTGATTATATTCGTGGTAATGTAGTAAAGGGCTTTTTAGTGCAAAGCTTATCACTCTAAAGGCTATTCACTACAAAACAATTAATAATTACTATCCATGTGCTTTATTTTGGTCTAATAATTAATCAAGTATAACTGAGTTTTATCCATTGTCTTACAAATATTTGAAGGCAAAATTGTTGATGTTGGTACTATTTCACTACAATCTTTTTGAGTAGGTTTTATCCTAGATTACAATTTAATTTTTAACGCCTGCAGCTGGGATGGCCTTTATTTGGTTTGTATCTCTTTTCTTAATGTGAGAAGAAGTTTTGTAACCGATACAACACAATAACAAACTGCTGGCATTCAATTTGTTATTAAGTTTATGTACTGAAAATTACAGTAGGGTAATTGTGCTAGTTTCCCGTCCACTTGATTAAACTACTGCAAATAAATGGGAAAAAGTTTTTAAGGTCAACATAGTTTATATTTATAGTTTATTCTTTAGTAGATTTTTTTAATTTTAAGCTTTTAGTTTGGGAAAAACTTGAAGATAAACATAAATAAGTATGGACAGAAAACTGACAAGAGTGGACGAAAACTAGCACAATCACCCTACTATGGTTATTTTTAAATTCATAATTTTTTGCCCTTATAATGGTTTAGGTTGATATTTAAATGTTTTTACAACATACAATATAATAAAACAAGTATTAAAATTTTATTACATGTTTAGCTTAGCCAACATCGGCAACATGTTTGGTAAAACCACAGATATAAAAAATCTAGTATAATGTGACATGTTAAAGCTCAAAGAGGACCCAGTGTGTTGACGATGAGGGACCCTCTTGTCAACACAGTGAATCCTCCTTTTTGTAAAGGGTCGGCAACGCGCATGTGACTCCTGTGGAGTTACAGGCATCCATAGGTTACGGTAGCTGCTTACCATCAGGCAGGCCGTATGCTTGTTTGCCACCGTCGTAGTATAAAATAAAAAAATTTCACTTTCGATAATACGGATATAGTTTTTTATCCTGTGGTCCCTCATCAGGGACATAGGGCTCCCAGAAGAGATTTCCATTTATCATGGTCATTGTTTAACCAGATAGTTATTTATTATACAGGGAAGCAAAGTTGCTTGTTTAACTTCTTCTTATATTGAGACTCGAGCCAGCAAAAGATTCCGCAATGAGCCACTCAACAAGATGGCTCCAACCACACTCCAACTAACCCAAACAAAGAGCTTCCATTGTTTTAGACGGCATGCAACCACAGCCCTCTGCCACGAGACCTTGGCAGAAAACAGAGATTTTAAACTATGTAGCCAGTGGTTGGTGCCAAATTCTAATCACAATTTTTTTTTTTTTTATGGGATCACCAAAATTTTTGGACCTTTTCCTTTACATGTGCTGTAAGAACTTCCTTCTTGTGCCCTATAGTTTTTGATTCCCCTCCGAACTGTTAGAAAATAAAGCTCAAATTGACCGTAGGTATCAAATTATTGCGTTGACTTAAGACTTGTACCAGGCGGGCACTGATGCAAAGAATTTGTTCCCTTTTCGTAAAACCTATTTAACCTGACCCGCTTCACAACTTCTGTTGCAGAATGTCTGGACTGAAATAATATGTAAGAACTGTAAAAGTTTAACAGTTCAATGTAATTTTTTTGTAACTAAACAAACTAGAAAGTTTTACAATAAGAAAACATTTTCGACATACCTAACTTTGGTTATTCATTTTAAGTTCCATCCGATTTGAACCTTAAATAATTTTAAACAAAAAGGAACAGACTTCACTTAGCATCCACCTGTCCAACAGCAAATGCTCGAGCTGCTGTAAAAAATACTCAAATCACTATTGGAGTGCCTATAGTATTTGAAGAGTTCCCTCGATTTCTCCAGGATCCCATCATCAGATCCTGACCTGGTTACAATGTGACCAACTGTATACTCTTTAATACAAACAAAAAAAAAAAAATCCAAATCGGTCCAGCCGTCTTGGAATAATCGGTAAACATAATTTAAAAAAAAATTGCAAAAAAAAAAACAAAGATCCCGAAGAATTGATAACCTCCTCCTTCTAAATCTTGAAGTCGGTTTATAATAGCGCTAAGGTTGAAATTTGAAGGAACATGAGATTTATATATTATAACTGCCTGAAAGTTAACCTATTGTTTCTTTGCTCAGGTGTGATAATGGCCACGGCGCTCCTGCCGTCTCCCGCGTGAACCAATAGACTCTAGTGCAGTACCCGGGCCCGCCGCAGCACCCGACCACGATGAAAATGGTGTTGTCTCAACGGCAACGAGAGGAGCTGTAAGTACTTCATGTTAACTCTTGAAAAAGTTGTGAAGATGTGGGAAATGATACGGGGAACATTAAATGTGGTATCGACTTTTTCAAAATAACGCATATTTAAAAAAGAATAAAATAAACAGCGTTTTTTTGTATGGGACCTAAAATACCCTATTTCAAGGAAATTTAATTATGTAGAGTACTAAATGATAGCCTAGTTTCTTAGGCGCCAGTTTTCTTGCTTAGTCCAGTCAAAAAGTCATCAAATAACGACATGATGAGAAACGGTTTTTTTACCTGACGTTTTTTATGCCGAATATTGCGAAGAGCTTATTCTTAACATAGGCTGTCTGTCTGCGTTGGCTGACTAACGAAGACTCACATAGAGATGTTTTAATATGTTACGGAAGTAATGTATTTAAAATTCTGACCCAGTGGTCAGAATTAGAGTACATTTAAACATTAAAATTTGATGCAAAAAGATAAGAAGTAAAAATAACTAAAAATAGATGTCATATACTTCAGAAAAAATGTGACAACCCTCCGGTGTCCGAGGCCAGATTATATATAGTATATACTGCATATATAGTATTGCAGTTTATATATAGTAGTGTAACTACTTAAAAATTGCAAATCAAAACATATTGAACAAAATAATTTTATTTGCTTCAAGATTTAAAAATAACTAGTTTATGAAAACTGTTAGATTTTTTTTAATGTATTGGTAATCTCATTGGGTAAATTCTTACACATCTGCTAATTTCACATTTTGTATCTTTGAATTGAAGCTAGCATCTTCTCTGATTGGCCTATACTTTAAACTTCAAATACTGACATAGATACAATTGTTTTAAGAAAAATAACGAGATACACATAACATTTGTTTTATTCTAACAAATATTAGCTTAGTGAAAAATCCTATTTTGATTCATTGTCAGTATTGTGCGATTGCAATAAAACAAGTGAGAATCACTAGCGACAGTCAGCGTAACGCCCGCTAAAGACCATGGCCTTTTGATCTAAACCTGGCTGCCGAATGCCGCGTATCTATATTACAATCAACTTTATCTTTTTAGCTGTACAGTTGTAGAGTTATAAATATAAACTATACTAACCATTTAGTATAGTTTACAGTAAACAAATTTGTAATCAGACCATGCGGTCGTCAGTCAGTCGGTGCGGGATGTTTTATAGGAAACGTAAAAGGAGTTACTCTGATTAGGTCGCCGTTATAGGACGTCATATTATAACGGGTTTGAAACTTAATAAAAACATTACTTTTTATGCCATTGTAAGGTAAAAACAAATGTTAAAAAAATAAGAATCAGTTGATTGAACAATTACATATCGACTTAGTATTAGTTACAAATTTTACACCAGTAGCTAACAAAACAAAATTGTTTCAATTACGAAGCCTCCGCACTTGAAGGGTTAATACAATAGGATTAGTCGAGTACATCTATTATTTTTGTGTTAAAAGACTTTAGAAATACCTACTACAGTTTCAATGAATTCGGTCAAGCAAATAGTTGCGCGGTAGCAAGGTCGTGTCTAACGCAATCTTACCGACTAGACTAGAAACTTTCGTTCCCACCGTATGCACAGCTATTACAATTAATTAGGCCAGATGTTCACGGTGTGTTCTAATATCCTGTAATATAAATAAATCTTAAACCCCAGGCCGTAAAACTACGGGTCACATGTTTGTATTAGAATATAGATGTAGGGAAAGTAGATTGTTAACCATGCGTGGAAAGGGATCCATTTCATCCGAGTCAAGCACTCTATTTTTCATTTCGACTGTGAGGAAAGTAAAATACTACACGCACATTTTATAAAAGGTATATTAAGAATAATCAATTAAAATTTACAGTAAAATTGGTACAATTTGAAAAATGCAAATACTTTTTCCAAAAGGGATTTGACATTTTTAGCGGATCTCCAATTCATGAACTGGTGGTGTGCCCTCTCTTTAGAGCACTGTAAAATATTGTTAGCAACGGTTTTTGCCTGCTCTTTTATCTCATAGGGAGTTAAATCAATGTCCATGTCAGTAGAACATTTTTAACCAAAAAAGACACGGTATTTATATTTAATTGTGTATTCGCGCTTTTGCTATTGCAATTTTTTCTGTTTTATCCATTATTCCCGCCTTTTCTATGCTTTTGAATGAATATGACCCTTTTCTATGAATATGAAAAACTAGTCTTTAAGGGTTATAATCCCCAAAATCTAAAGAAAAAAAACTATTTTTGACAAAGTTGCGTTCGGCGCTCGAGGTCACAAACTTGGATTATTCATTGGGCCAACATCATAAACAAGTCTGCAAAAAATCAGATCTACCGGATTTGACGCACACTACCCCGTACTTTCAGGCGACAAGATTCAAGTCAGGATTAAATAGACATGTGACATTTTATCTAGTTGGTCGCAACACCTGTAAACAACGTGCCTTAATCGTTCTTAGTTATTGAAAATTACTCATTCATATGAATCATTTTAGATTGGTAACTGTATTTACATTGTTCGGTCTCTTAAAAATCGCAGTAAATCATAGGATGATGGTAACGAATAATTTCGGTAAGGTATAGGTAATACGTGGATAGTGTAGATGTAGACCTTTGTAATTTGGTGTGATTGTAATAGGGACCGAGCCCTATTGTGGTGCTTTTCGCGTTTATTGATCTTTCGTCTGATATGACTATGAAATCGGTAATGGTGGTCGTACACTCTGTTATATAACATTATATAACATCAGTGTAAGAGCACCATATACATTAAATATTAATAAAAAATAGTAAATAAAAAGCTCGATTGTAAAGCTCCGTCGATTATAGGTATCAATTCGAGGCGCTTAGGTATATCATCTAAAGTTTTTCAAATTGGGAAATCGTGTAGCTTACCTGCTAGATCAAATATTAATTTTAAAAGTTTATTGCGAGTTTCAGATACAGGTTATGACAGCTATAGCTTTACCTGAACGTGATAGGTCTCTTAACGAAGTCGTAACTATACTTATTAAACTGCAAACGCAGTTACGTTTCTATAACCGCATGCAACGACTTCCTTCCTTCCGCGTCTGACTGTCTGCGCCTTTGACTTTACTTTAATATTTATTTAAAAAGAGACAGCTTAGCTCAACTACCGCGGCCATATTTTGAGAAGTCAAAATTACGAGGAATTGGACAATTGACCATTCATAGTAATATCCAAGGCAAGTGTCGGGAGGAAAGAAATAAGTTATCCTTAAAATCTGCGCCAATGTTCCTAAAAAACCCTCAGCTAAATCGCTACTAATCAGAAAGGTGTTTTGGAGTCTAAATAGCGGATGGTACCCGAAGAATATTTATTTATTAGCCTTGATTAGTTATTTTACAAAATTCCCAAATTATTTTGCATTCCTCTTTTATTGTGTAGTTTAAGACATGACCTAAAAATGGTAAACTGGTGTCCCGCGATACAGGCCTAGGCATAGGTATTATAGTGGAGTACGGGAACGCCTTTTTAACCTATAAAAATGACATAATTCACAAGTCCGACTTTATTTTATGACCTGTTAGAATACGTTAAGTATTAATAATAAAAATGTTTTTTAACAATTTTTAGCATTACGCTAGGTATGATACATGTATTTGTTTGCTACACATAGAAAAGATTACGTAAGTTTTATTTTTCTCCACCAGGCTATCGCTTTTTACTATTGCAACATAACTTCACATTTCATAACGGTTTTGTCAAGAGCATATGTCGTCTTAGCCATTTGTAATTCGTTTAGAATTCAAGGTCACTTATATTTTGACAAATTGTTTTCGATTATGCTCACGTAATCTATTGACCAAACTGTTATAAAATGACAGATGATGTTGAAATAGTTGAATGCAATAGTATAGTAAAGGAAAATATATCTTGTATAATCTTTTCTTATTGTTATTAAAAAATATCTATATAATACCTAGCGCGGCGTCAAAAACTGTTAGAAAATATTTTTTACTGTAAGTAATCATATCATATTCTCTAACTAAAAAAGAAAATCGCACTTGTTGTGAGATATCGAAGCTCAAAACTGTTCGCGTACTGTAGTATTACTATTTAATGCGCATTACTATTTATTAATACCTAATGTTAATTCTGTGTAACTTTCTTTTTCTATGCGCAACAAAGATTTTTTTCCTTTTCATCTCTTTTTTTTCTTTTGTCTGCTGAATAATTGACACTTGTTGAGACAAACTACGCACTGTTCGAGAGAAATTGGAATGTGCCTCTGTGTGGATCTACTAAATTGGATCAATAGAATTTCGTTGCAAGTTTAATGACTTAAATCATGATAAAGTTAATAATTTTGCCACGGTTGCTTGTATTAATATAAATAACGAAACGTAGAATAAAGTACAAACAATACCTACGTTCAGTTCAAACCAGTTAGGAGTAGCTTCTCATAGATTCTTGTGTTTTTGCGATTAAAGATTATACCAAAGATCGGATTCGATAGCAGGGTATTGCGACGGTAGAGTGTGAAATTGCGATTTATCTCTACGGAAAATCTTCACTGATTTTGCTACCTTAGCCTATTGTCGTCGCTCGGCGATTACGGGGTCGCCCGTTCGCTCCGCCGACCTTTGAAAGTAACAGTGTTCTTATAGCGGCAAGAGTCGATGAACTCGCGGCGCCTTCCTTCATTTAAGCCTTAAACGCATAGACAGACTCAGCGCCGGTGACGGACCGACACGGAAGGTAACCTTTGTAATGGTAACACTTAGACCGACCAGATAATACTCTATGTGACCTCTTTTATGCAAGTACGAATTTTAGTTCACTGTCTGAGCGTTTGCATCTTTATACCCGACTTTCTTCATATACCAAGAAATCCTATCATCGTTACTGGCGTTTTTGTATCCCATAACCTTAGTTGGACCGTTGATTACATGTCATGAGCTGCGTAACTGGGTTTTAATGACGCCGATCGCGAGATTCTTACGTTTTTAAACTGTTTTCAATAACTATTAATGAAGCTAACATGTATTTACTTACAACAAAAACTTTTGCTTACATTTTTGGACATTTGTAAGCCGAAAGTTGTATAGTCGTAAATGAATACGTGTCAACACTGTTTATAGACAATGGGGCCTTACGTCAGGCTTGCCCAATGGTTCATTTACCAACTGGTTTGGTAACAATACATCTAACAAGTGAGAAAAGCCATGCATATATGCTGACACTTTGCGTAACTTACAACAGTTAAACAACGTTATTAATTAAGTCTATTCTTTTATTTATTTCATTATATCAGGTAACTACTACTTATCAATGAAACAAGATCCTTATAGGTGAGGCCAAACGCGCATATCTAATTTTCTATTGTGTTGTGATTGTGACCTAAAATGCTCCGACATTCCTTGACATACCCTTTGCTTCGGCGCGGTGAAAGGAGAACGACGAACACCACGATTCTAAACAAAGATGTGGCCACGCCATTCACAGTATTCACACGCTATCGTCCTACAATTGGTCGTTTTAACTTGTCATAAATATTATGTCAAGTTGCGTAAGCTCATTAGAGAAATGCGATCAAAGTGTTAACGTGATTTCCATAAAAGTGCCGCACCCGAACAACAATCTCCTAATACGTAAGCCATTGCGTCACGTGTATGAAGAACGGATCGGAAAGCGCTCCAAAATGCACCATCTTGTGACAATTTTAAACTACACCCTCTTCGTGCATTCAGATTTCTTTCATTCGCCTTCCGTTTCAATCTGCTACGCAACGAATCGGGGTCATCGAACGCGTCTTGATTAAAAATAACGATCACGAATTAAAACTGTAACATATCGTTGAATGGATATGGTCCGCGATACTCTTAATTCCGAAGATCTTCGAACCACCGTTCTATCCACGCGTGCCGGTTGCGGAATTTAAACTTTTTCGTTTCGTTATACAATGATAAAATGCTATAGCTAAGTGTTGGAACGCAGCTTCTTTCGCTATAAAATTAAATGAGCTAAAAATAACTTCCCGTGCCGGTTTGCTTGAGACCTGTACCCATGATAGAAAATTTATGTGTGTCTACGAGCAGGTGTCTCTGACCCTACGTACGCTTTAAGTAATATTTCCATTTAGACGCTATTTGTAAAATTTATTTGAAAAAGGACTAAGTAGACGTTTTGGACAAAACTTTTTTCTTTTTGCAGTTTCATTATTATGCTACGATCGAATTAGATTGGACAAATAAGCACTATAGTCTTAATTGATTTTTCTGTAAGAAGTGCCTTATCATCGCTTGGGACACTCAACATAATAACAGTGAAAGTGGGTGGATCAAAAGCAATTTTATTCAGTGTTCTATTGAATTGAATTAAACGATAACGGTCTCGAAAATCGTGTGGTAGAGACCTCGACTATCTGGGCCAAATCGAGAGTTGTACATTACATTTGAACTTCCCAACAACAACAAAAAATCGCCTTGCATCATACCCATACCCTATAATCATAATCGATCAACATTTATAGTTTTACATTTGAATATCCAAACAACGACAAAAAGTTGCATTACGTCATACTTTATGGCCATAATTTATCAAGATCATAATCTCGCTCGTGTTATGTAAGGTCTTATCAGTTAGAAAGCTGCGCGAAGTATGCGATCTAGTAATCATTCACCTACTGAACTCTGGGTGCGATGACAGCTGTTTATAAATAGACCAAAATACTCTTGTTATAACCCAGGCAGTGTATTCTTTACCATGCGCAGGTATGCCGAACGCTTAGATCAACCATCGTAACTATGAGCTCAAGATCTGTTATAACTACTCGTAATCAGAGATTGCACTTCTATTGGTTTGACTCGGTAAGATGTCTAGGTAGCATCCCTGGTGGTCCTAAAATAACCTACAACAACGCGGTAACGCGGACCTTGAATTGTATCATGTGGGGATTCTTAAACACGGTCTTGCACACGAGTGTATTCAATTCACTGCCTCGTTATAATGAATTCGTATGAATCATCGTATCGCAGAAGACACAGATAGCATCAATGTCAACCTGTTCTTTACGAGGCATTCTTTAAACGAAGGTTGCCCATGTTATCAAAACAATATTGGTTCATTTCTGTTGTGGTTTGCTGTAACAAGTTTTGGGAGGGGCATTTTTAGGGTTCCGTAGTCAACTAGGAACCCTTATAGTTTCGCCATGTCTGCCCGTCCGTCCGTCCGTCCGCGGATAATCTCAGTGACCGTTAGCACAAGAAAGCTGAAATTTGGTACTGATATGTATATCAATCACGCCAACAAAGTGGTGAAATAAAAAGTGGAAAAAAATGTTTTATTAGGGTACCTCCCCTATAAGTAAAGTGGGGAGTGATTTTTTTTTTCATTTCAACCCTAACGTGTGATATATTGTTGGATAGGTATTTAAAAATGAATAGGGGTTTACTAAAATATTTTTTTGATAATGTAAATATTTTCTGAAATAATCGCTCCAGAAGTAAAAAAAAATGTGTCCCCCCCTCTAACTTTTGAACCATAAGTTTTAAAAATATGAAAAAAATATCAAAAGTAGAACTTTATAAAAACTTTCTAGGAAAATTATTTAGAACTTGATAGGTTGAATAGTTTTTGAAAAAAAATTTAAAAAAAAATTTTGAACTAAGTTTGTAATTTAACCGTATAAGCAGGTGTTTATTGTACCTGTAATTTCTACAAAATCACAATGAAATGACGTGCTTTCAAATAAAGTAAAAACGGTGAAAATCGGTTCACGCAATAAAGAATTATCCCATAAAAATCATCTTCCATACTTTAAGCTCGTGCGCAATAGTTTACTTAATTTGCCGATAGATGTCGCTGTACATGGAACGCTCATATCATATCCTACATGGTGGTGTTATTTTAACTCTTAAGTGGGGACACTTACTGTGACGGACGGAAAACTACGGAACCCTACACTGAGCGTGGCCCGACACGCTCTTGGCCGGTTTTTCACATAAAACTATTTATCCCTAATTAAGTTGTAACAATTGTAAGCGTATTCCTGCTAAAGGGAAATATTTTAGTATATTTACGAGAGAATACTATCTTTATATAATTCCTCTACTAAAGTAAATACTGTTTTAGACAGGAATGTAATTTCTTTAAGCTAGTTTTTAGTAAGCTAAGCCGCTAAGCTTATAGCCGCGTTCTACCGGCGTAGCTAACTAGTCATTTAAACTAAAGTTTTATAGCTTATGGTAGAATCAGGTTGTGGTCGTGAAATGAAGCATGCAACCCATTGTAAGGTCCAAGACCCGTTGTTAATCAACTCGGTGGATCGCAAGGAATGCAGTCTTCGCCGGCGCAGTTCTGCCGCTACCTTAAGCGCTATACATTCAACTTCTCGTGTACATTTGTACAATAATGTACATTTTCTAGGTGTACCTGCACACGTACAGTCTTAACGTTCTAACTATATGTATGGAAAGGTTTACGCTCGCTTTGCACTGCTTTGAGCCACGCCTTTGACCTGTTTACAATAAGGAAGTATCTCCGAACCGAAGTTTTCTTATTTACATTGACTGCTAGCTAGACACAAATTGGAGCTCTTTATTGTTATTTCAAAATGTCTTATAAAAGTTACATAATGGAAATATTTTGTAAATTAAATGGAAATTAATTCTTGCATGCAGTCATCTTATTCATATTGCCTTTTTAGCATTTTAATTTTATAACGTGATAGTTTGTAAATTATCTTTCATTTACATAACATTAATTTGTCGTCTGTTCTAGAAATCAAAAGTGCTATTTTCTACATTTGTTTGATTTTGTTCTATGTTTGATTGTTTATTTTTGAAATAGGTAGTTCATTGCATTATATCGTAACGGTATTTATTATGTAAGTAGTAGTTAACCACAATTTACAACAAAAAGGATGCACTGAGTGATGATAAGGATGAAAACAACTTGTGATAAGACGCGTGTAATAAACCTGAGCATAGATAACTCTGTACTTCTTCAAGAAACAAGGAGCTTATCGTGAACTTTAAAAAGCTTAGTATACAATATTTAGACAACTCTGTGTTTTGTTGCGTACACACTTTTAGGTCTGGTCCCGTTGTTATTTAGATACCTAACTCTTAATTTGTAAAGTGGCTGGATTTGTTACCGACAGAGGAGTTTCAGTGCGCGTCTAGGTTATCTGTTGCCTTTTTAAACGCAGGGTAGTTAGTAGTCAGTCAAATAGGTAGAATCGTAACAGGGTATCGGTATCTTGTCATAGTAGTTATCAAATAATCCGAGCTCCCTTATAAAATCGTCTAAAAAACTATGCTAATTTTATACCGTATATCAATCTGATAATGCATCACTTCACGACAACATAAACACTTACTTAATTGAAAAATAACAAGTAACACTATCAATGTTTGACCTATCCCCATTATGAAGCGTTGATGACATTTGGCGCCCTTCGGTTTTTCCAATTTCGCTTCAACCCCTGATGTAACCCCATTTATCATTAGCGAGAAGCCCTACGACGGCATGACCGTGAGTTACTCGATATCCTTCTACTTTTTAGCATCACGCACATTTGTTTAGCCCCTAAACGCGGATTATCTGTTGGTATTTGTTGATATAGTAAAGTAACATGCGAGTGCCATTTAGGAAAGTGTACACACTGTACTACGATTCAAATCGCAAATGTCTAAAACAAGATTAATCTTCATACATGTTCTTAGCTTATAAAGATAGTAGCTCGGAGCTACCTTGGATTTGACTTGGGTTATTTGGTTTGGGTTTAAGAAGTATCTTAAAAAGCTATATTGAGCACTTCGCTCGATATTGTTGAAAAAAGTAAGCCAATGATAACTTTAAGAACGCCCGTCAATGCGAAAATGCTATTATAAATATACAAGCAGCAATAAATAGTACCAAATCAAATAAGTATATCTTGAGGAATCCGCTGATTATACGCATCCTAGACCCCAGGGAAGGTTGTCCGGACGAGTCCGTGAAAAGGTTCTCAGCGTGACGCAGTTTGCTCTAGTATTAGTATTCCCATCCTATATCGAGCATACGCGAGAATTTGACTAACACAAACCAGTGTAAATATAACTTCGAGAACCATAGCGTAATAAGAGACCATACTATAAACTACAGCAAGATCTAACGATCTACTGCGGTCGAAGCAGCATTGAGAATAACAACTCTGACGTCGCGGCGCCAACGGGGGGCGATCGATAAAAGCAAATCGCGTAGGCGGTACCACCACCCCACACTAGAAAACTTATTTTAAACCTCACCATCTTCATCCTAAGATTTATTCTTCTTTACCGACCATAAAAATACGACTGCTGATTTAAAAAAAAAAATACTTAATCCCCTTTTATGAAGCCGTTTTCAAGGCTGTATGCGATTTAATCAGAAATCAATTTATTTAAATTGTTTTACGCCTCGTTTTCGGCTAGGTAGTATGGTGGTAATCTCGAAATATACAAAAGCGTTTACAGACAGAGCACCTACATGATTTTAGGCTCCCTTTGGTATAGGCAGAGAGTATATTTAATAGAGGAGCATAGTCTAAGAACTTTTTATATCATTTGATATTTACCAGTCGCTTTTCGATGAAGGAAAACATCGTGAGAAACCGGATCTAATTAATCCCAACACGGCCGAATTTCCCCTCTGCGTTGGAAGGTCAGACGGCAGTCCCTTACGTAAAAACTAGTGCCTACGCCAATTCCTGGGATTAAAATGCCGAGTGGACTCCAGGCTCAATATAGCCGGCACTTGCAGGAGACAGGTCCGAACATCAGTGACAGGCAGTATGGTTTCCGTGAGTCGCATAAAGCTCCAGGGTTAAATGTAGCCCTGTCCAAAACTGACGCGATTGTTTTTGGCGAGCGGGGCTGGAAGGTACGTGCCGATGCCGGTACAAATATTCTTGTAGCGGGAGAGGCGGTCCAAATCAAGGCTAACATAAAGTATCTTGGTCTTGTTTCGGATCGTAAATGGGACTTCGAGCAGCATTTTAAAAAGCTAGTACCTGGAGTGGTCAGTACGGCTTCGGCTCTTAGTGGACTGTTACCAAACATAGGCGGACCAAGTATTTTTATTGGACAGAAAGCATGGAGCCCTAACTTATAGGCTCACGCAGGTAATGACCGGGCATGATTGTTTCGGTTATTACCTGCATAATATCAAGCGGGAGCCATCGCAGGTTTGCCGTGAATGCGGTGATCCTGACGATACGGCTCAGCAAACCCTTGAGATTTGCAATCGATGGGATGCGGAGCTGCAGAACCTAACGGGTACTGCGAGGATTGTTAGAGGTGACCTATCGCTGTGCAACGTTGCGATGATCCACAGCGAGAGGGCATGGGAAGCAGCAATAGCCTCCTTTTGCGAAACTGTAATTTCGGGAAAGAAGGCAGTGGAGAGGGTGCACGAGGAAGACGTTAACGCACATCCGCTCCGTCGTAGACGCAGAGGGAGAAGGCCAGCAGAGTACGCAGCTGCTGCTCGTCAAATCCCTCAGTAGGGCTAGTGGGCTGGGGACCCACATAACACGGCGCTACACGTATAAAGCGGTAGGTCAAGGCGTTTCTGACCTTCTTCTCTTGTGCGGGGGAACCAGCGTACAACTGGCCTGTCGGGGGACGTCGTGGCAAAATGTTCGCGATCCCATGATCCCATACGGCAATGCGGGAAACGCCGGTGTGGGTTGAGTGGGTAGGCTTCACCCTCTTCTCTTTACCAGAGAGGTAAGGAAGATGAGAGTCCCACATAACCCTCGCCGCCTCCCTGGGCACAGTGGGTATACGTAACAGCAAAAAAAAATGTTACATCAAAATCAAAATTATATTTGGTATAGCAGTGCACGGGCGGCATGACATTGTGGTCCCCACTGTGATCCCCTCCCGCATACTCAAGTCATTATCGGTATGACTGAAGAATTATTCCTGAAAGCTTCAGACCACACACGCATTCTTGTCTCAAACATTCTTGAAATTAAAAAGGAGGTCTTACGCAAGTTTAAAGTAGCACTTACCTACTCAATTTTCGTGTCACGTGTCCCGATGTAAATGAGCTACGTGATTCTCATATCTAAGATTCCAATAAAAATTGCGATGTTCTCGTAGAATTGTTAAGTTTTACTTCATTACGTTAACCGCTTGCCGTAATGTCGTTTGTCGTGAGCGTTACTGTTTGTATCTTTACGGGGGCAATGTGACTTGTATGAAAGATCAGATAAGGGCTACGGATACTAAGCAAGCTAGATTTCAGGATTTTTTTATATATTTTATTAAAAACTTTTATTGGCAAGCACCCTATTATTAAAAGAAATTAAATTCCACTTTCGACGCATGATTTAGGGTTGTATGATATTGATAATGAGTTCGTCGCAGTAAAAGCATGTTCCTATATATGCCTAAGTGATCTTATTATTTTACTATACTATGCTGTTACAAACATACCTCTATGTTAGACTCATTTCATTAGACTTACATACTTCCGATATTTGATGATGCATTTCTAAGGCTGGATAACGTTTCTATTGGATCTGCAATATCTTAATCGATTGCTGTCGCGTAAGCATCCTAAAATTCAAGAGGCGAATATGTTTTCCAATTTTCATAATATGTCAATTATGTAATCCTATTCAGAGAGCCCACGCTCCATCAGGTATGCCCAGTCTACATTGCAGTTTCTTATATGCCTGGCGAAACTGCAACCTCCACTTATAGGTATTATATAATATAATATAACCTAATCGTTTTAAATTAAAGGATGTAAAAAAACAGCCTTTATTGTATCATTATAACAGGGAACTCCCGATGGTGCTAAGTGTTATTGACCCCATCGCCTGATTTATTTTGAAAAATTGCCAAATAAATATACATAATCCTTAAACTATGCCCAAAAGAGAAGTATGGGTACTGCGAATGTCATCTCGCTGTGTGGTAGGGCTCAGCTCAGCGAATGTCATTTATATCGCTAAAATCTGGAGCAGAGCTCGACTGGGGAAGAACCTCCTATACTCCGTACCTTACAGAAACCCACCGCCAAATAGCACTAGATCCTACTTATAGTGTTGTGTTCCTCCTGGTAGGTAAGTAAGGTTGCCAATGAGCTCAAAGAGGACCCAGTGTGTTGACGACGAGGGACCCTCATTTTATTCTGTATTTTATTTTATAGTATTTGTTGTTATAGCGGCAACAGAAATACAATTTTAAATGTCTAACCATCACGGTTCATATCATGAGATACAGCATGGTGACAGACGGACAGCGGAGTCTTAGTAATAGGATCCCGTTTTTACCCTTTGGGTACGGAATCCTAAAAAGAGTAACGTCCAATATACCAGTGTTATGTTATATTTAACATTCAAACGCGGTCGCTTCGCCAATTTAAAATGCTAATCGATGACGTACGTCACGTAACATCAAGGTAATGGGGTTGTCGCTATCACAGGTGATCACAGTCATATAGGATTCATTCAAGAACCGCAATTTATACACAATCTTATCGCATGTGAGTGATAACGTATTAAATTGTAGGTAGTAACTGTAGTAGCTGTGAAACGTCTTCCGGGGGATTTGTGTAACTTTGAAACGGTACTGACACTTTAGTGCTAATTGTAGGCGAATAGATGCTTGACTGAACTCTTGTTATGTAAAGAAGACATAGGAACGAGTAGCGAGGAGTCCATCGAATCAGGTCTGGTACCGCGAACCAACATGTTCGTCCGTTGCTCTATTTGCCTCTCACTCGAATAGGCGTTAGCGATAGAGACGCAGATAGTCTTTTCCTGTCGGTTGATTTCGAATTTCGATGTTTGCGGAAGCTCTTCTGTTATGTCTTACTGTTTGTTTGTAAACTCTTTATTGTACAAAAATAAGTCAGGTACAATATACATCAGGAAAACGTAAGTATACAAAGACGAACTTATCCCTTTAAGGGATCTATTCCAGTTAACCTTTGAGTAGATAAGAGAAGAAGTAAAAAGAGGTAGACAAATGTCCTTAGTTACTTTACTTATTTAGAAAGTTTTTGGAAATCTTACAGATTACAAGAAAAATATTAGCTAAATTAGGTCCTTTACATGGCCTTGGGGTTATGTTTGACATAATAATCAAGTTTCCATGAAAGGACACATGTTCTTTCTATTGCTACGCTGAGGCATGTATATTGATTTTTACACCCCAGTAGGACAAAGCGTCGTTCTAAAGCTCGCATAATAGACTTAAAGGGCTCTCAAGCTCATTACCCTGTTGCACATTATACATTATACTTTCTTATATCTATCTAATCTATTAGTGTTTATACTAGCGTAGGACTCTTGTTCCCTACAATCGCACTAACATCGGAAATGTGGCGTGAAAGTTATTCTCAGGCGGTCCCCGATCGACCTGCCTCTGCCCACGAAACCACTTTCGCTGTACTAACTGTAACAGCCAAGGTTGTGTGGCCAGTGCACTGATCGGAACAACATAAACATTACCCTTAATCATCGTTGCCTTCGTTTTGGTGACGTTATTAATGCCGTCATCACTTTTAATACTTAACCTTCGTGTATTTGGTACTACGCTACGCCTTAAGCGATTCGGCAATGTTATAGTTCATCTTTGGCCACAAACAGAAATCGCAATGTCCTTAGCTTTCTTAGTCGAAACGTCCACAAGCTTTAGAAACCGCGTACCATTAGGCATGTTTGCTATAAAGTTGTGCTGTACAGTCTGTTTGACAAGAGCGTGACCAGTATATTTTTTATTAAATGAATGTGGCGGAGAAAAATAAAGTTTTAGCTGAGTAATATGGTCTTCTGCAGTGTAGGCTCTTTGTAAAAAGAAAAAATCTTATTTTCGATAATAAGCGCCGCGTTTGCTTCTGAGGCAGTATTTCATTGTACACACTCGAAAATACCCAGAATGTCTCACGATCAGGCCGCCAAGTATAATGATCAGGTCGAAGGCATTTGTACTAAAGTGGGTAAAGCTATTTAATAAGACAAAGAACGTCGACTTAACACGGGAAAATAAGACATGAATGTGTCATCAAGGTTCAGTTTATTTTTAGTATTTCGTATGAAAATTCCCTTTGCCCGACACGCTAGTGCCCAATAGTGGACACACCTTTATTACGAATGACTTAAGTTTCAATTTGACATATACTGAGACAGTAACGAGCGCCCAGAATTCTTTAAAGTTTACTGCACACGCTCTTATTGTACACAGTGTTATACACGTGCGGAACTGAAGCTTGAAACGTTATACTCTAGTTGCAACTTGCAATGTACCTAAAATCACATGACCCCCCAGGCATTCCATTACGCAAAGTATTATCCAATATCAAGCCGCGACATTGATTATTTTCACCTCCAGAAAGTAAAAGATTCGTCTGATTGGTCCCACGCGTACAATAGGCACCCGCGAGATTGATTGTCTTTCGCGCCGGTTCGGTTTCTCCTTCACCGGGAAAACTAACGCAATAACAACCAAGAAATTATCTCTATTCAATTTCCGAGGGTGTATATATATAGTTGATAATGATGATAATAATGAAGCTATTAGTTTAGTAGCGGTAATAACGTCTTTGCAACTGTCATGACTCATGAACTGAAAGACGCTGGTTGGAATTGCAAATAATTCCCAAATTTTGCCTCTACTCCAAAACACCTAACCCAATCTGCCACTTCACCTACTTCTACAACTTCCCATATCTCGACCCATTGGTAAAAGTAATCTGTACTGTACTTAGGTTTTATAAATTAAAATTTTAGTTAAATATTGTATACTATACAGAAAGCGGTGAAATGGTAATTCTACTGTATAAACTACAGTTAATTACAGAATCGTTATACCATGTAAATTCCTTGTGCTGACTTGATGAGAATGATGAGATATTAGTTAACTTGAAAACATTAACACTATTCAACATAGATTTACTCCAAATCGTTATTATAGGCGTTTACGCTGGCGATGTCGTAGCTAAACGCCGAGGATTATCAGTTGCGTGAAGACTAATCGAATTACGCTTTGTTTTGAGTGATTAACGTTTTTCTAGCTTCTTTAGCGTAGCGTATCATTATCCCCTCCAGGAGGATACTATATCTAACTATAGAAACCTCGTGTTGTTGACTCCAGACTTGTATTGAAGTGCAAAACAACTTTTTCTAGCTAGATAGCTTTAAGTATGTAGTTGCAGTTATAAACTAAGTAAATCACTAACTCGGGCAAGAATCAATAATTATAGAGGTTGTGCCCGTTGGCTTACTTTGACGTTTTCTAGTTATAACTGACGCTCTCATAGTTACTTAAATAAGGTAGTGTGAGTTAACCGTATACCTATTACAGTCATTAGAGACATATTTTAGACATTCCGAGTATTTATTAAGCAGGCACATGATATGTATAATACGTAAATCATTGTAACCCATTCAGCCATTTTTATTTTAAACCGGACCTTTTCACCTCTAGAACTTTTTGCGCCAAAACATAATTACACGATATATGTATGACGTCGTGTCAGGTGACGACGTTGTCTTGTGGAAATCTACTAAAATGTTACTCAAAAGCTCCTAGTGACGAGGTGCCATATATCACTGCGTAAGAAGAAGAAAAAACAGTCGACTTGAGTATTATATTTATAAACCTTTCGACACGATAAACTTCAGGGTCATTATGCATTAACTTTTTGCCCATCATTGTAGGGTTAATGATGTGATATTTATTTTTGAGAATTTCGAATACAAGATTTACGTTGTACAATACAAGTTTTAGTGGCTGACCTCATCGATACACTGCTTGACAAAGTGATGTAAGATGATGTCATTCGATAGTTTCGATACACCCAAGAAACACATAATAGGAGGAGGAACTTGAAGGAATGTATCAATTAATCACATTACTTTGATTAAGAAATAGGAACATAATAACTCATTTTATATATTAACATTGACCTGAGACATAACCAATGTTTCCCCGACGAACCAAAGACGCGTTTAGCGAACAGGAAGACACGTTGAACGTAAACTATCGGAATTTCCTCGTAGACTCGTTGTGACATAGTTTCTATAATTCCGGATACGGCCCATTACTGCAAGGGCGGCTTATCGAATTGGGACAAGTTCGTCATGTGTTTCAAAGTTCCTGTTGTAACTAACTAGAAAAGTACCCGTTTAGGGCTCCGTCAGTTAATAGGCTAGTGGGGTTTATGCTGAATCACAAACGTTTAGATTGTTTACATTATTGTGCTATCGTTAGCAAGCGTGCATTTATAACTAGTCTATCATTTCTGCAGTCTAGGTACGTGAAAGACATGAGCGCACTTTTGCACCTTCTCATATTATAATAATAAGGTGTAAAAGCAGTAAACATATTTTTCACGTCCACTGCATTTACAAAAAAAATGCATTTTATCCCAGGTTGTCGCAGTATTTATAAGTTGCCGGTTCTGCTATACTAATGCGTTGGTTCTATGTAGGTCCTTATTTGTAAGCACTGTCATCCTGTGGCACCTACTTTTGCCTTCTAACTTAAAATACATTTCTCCAGTAACTTAGCTACGTGCCCACCTAGGTACACTTTCTCATCTAACTCTCGCTTCATTCGGTTTGTCGGTTCAAAATGTATGTCTGATTAGCGTTAGTTTATTAATTAGCGCATTAACTTGTAGGACGGTTACCTACTACCACAGATTAAATGATACAATTGCAGATGCAGATACGAGTACACCAACCAATGAAACTTCTCGAAATACTATAAATGCCATGCCGTTGATTCAAAATTACCACGACTGTTGTTTTTAAGGAGCTTTCATTTAGTAGTAGGAATTAAGTGATAATAACATGCTTATTTGGATCGATCTACAATTTCTTGTTGTTATTTCTGACTTTTTAGTTAGGAGACAAGAGTATGTAACAGTCATTAAGCCACAGTTAGCTGAAATTAATGGAAATGGAGTTCTGGGGACCCCGCGCTGCATAAACTTGTAACATAACATCATGCTTAGATGATGGCCTAATATTATTATGGAATAGGAAAATAGCTACCACAAAAATGCGCCTTTGACTAACTCAAATTCAGTGGTGAATCTACTACAGCATTTACTAATCCATTTTACAACTCGTAGTAGACATGATTTAGCAGGAAATGTAGATGCCGAACATTTCCGCGAGATTACGGTGACACACGAGCCTGTTTGCGGCCGACTGTTGCGTGTTAAATGACAGGCTCTTACTATAACCGTTCCTGATAAACTGTTACATATATATATTTGCTGTACTATATAACAGCTTCTACACTCGAATTTCTTTTCGTAGAATTAGTAGATATTTGGTTAGTAAGTATTCTATTTTGCGCGCGTTTTTCTGAACAGAATGAGAATACATGCGTTAAGCATAACGCAGGTGGCACTGCAATCGGTTCAATTTCCAGATTCCGAGTTCTGAAAAAATAATGTTTTGGTAGTACAATCGCCATCAGATATATCAGAGCGGCAAAGGTGGTCATAAATATCGGAACAATGCCTCTGTTGTCAAGGTGATAAAGACCAAGTTCAGATATTTTTGAGTACCTTGGCCGCGTCTATATATTTGATGGCGACAGTACCAATGATTTGAATTGCTTGGTAACTAAGCGGAGCTGCGGCAGATTGTTGTGTATTGTTAAAAAGCAAAAGATAGTTGAAACTAATATAATATAAGGAGTGGTCCGGAAAAAAAGTAGCCGTGCCTTTTTTGATTTATCTTTTTATTTTGTGCCGATTTAGAAGCAGTGTTTATATTTAAATAATCTCTAGATACAATCATACAAAACATAAATACAATCATACTTAAATAAAACAGCGTTTGGAAGTTTTCGCCTTTTGTATTCCATCATACAAATAGTTTTTTGAACAGCGTCTTCTGACAGAATTTTTGAGGTGTTTCTCAAAAACATGTTTTTTCTTATAGTTTGATTTGATGAGCTATTTTATACCTTAATAAATTGTCTTTCTTCAATAGTAAACTTTTTTATCTGGCTTCATTTTAAGGTAATTACAGTAATTTTTAATTAAATGTATTTGCCTTTTTTCATCGAAAATTATCTCCCATAGAAAAATCTTTGTCAGAGGTTAGATTAGAGAGTCTTCCTGACTATCCTAGCTAAAATACAGTTAATTAATGTAGCTTCTTGGTAAGATGAAATTCTGAAAAGCATTAAACGGGTTGTGAAAATTGAAATACAATTGTGGCATTGTAGCGGATGTCGATTGAAGATTGTCAAATTATGTTGTTCAAAAGGTTACAAACGCGAAAACTTAAATATGCTCACATATTCTTTAGATTAGAGACATTATATTTTATAGAGGCAGAATTTCTTAATTATGTATGGTTCCCTATTTGGAGTTTCCATAAGAGGAACTAGAAATATTCGTAAAAATAAAAATGTGTTTTTTTCTACTTTTCGATTCTAAATTACAAAATAACCGTAAATTCTAAGTATATCATATGTAAGGCTGATTTGTAGGAAATTTTAAATAGTACTGGTATGTATTAATCATGTGCCCCTCTCCTCGATCGACATCCACTTCTCCACATTCTACTAAGATGCTACTATTGGGACAGTTTTGCACCTAACTGTATATATTGTAGGTTTTTATCCTCCTTTAGCTATCCTCTGAAGTAGGTGCTTTTCTAATCCAAACATTACTTTTACATTCAATCTTTCATTAGATCTTTCTTACCACTTTCCTGTAATATCTCGTAGGTGTGGTGTCAGTTTTCTCTTACTTTTTTCGCACCTTCACTTTGATAAGGCAAGCCCTTGTATTACCGAACGCATACAGGTCTTATATCGAAGCCAGTTGAGAAAAATATTTCCTTGTTACGTTAGTGTTGCCTGTCCGTTCGTTGTCATGGGCTACCAAATAAGGAGTTCCGATTGCAGCCCTCTCGCATATTGGTTATGTGTAAAATAGCTAGCGAGGTAAAACCGACCATATTATTATTATTTTATAGTTCCTCTCATTCCAATTCCAGATTCAGCGTCGTATATAAACCTAATAATATTGCGAACCTTTAGGTATGATGTTATCCCATCAAAAACATAAATGTGAAAGGCTGCCAAGTTCGATACTATGGGAATGCTTCGCCTATAAAAGAAGTGAGATCTGAATAAGTACCAAGTTCCATAAAAATACCTCAAATCATAAATAGTTATAGGAATGCACACTTGATTTCCAGCAGTTTTTAAGGTACATTTTGAATAAGTATCACGTTACATAGAAATACCTAAAATTATAATAGTCAGAGAAACGCACACCGGTTTTTTTAGCAATTTCCTGATAACATTTATTATTTTCAGTGCTTTTTAATGATGTTACTTGGCAAGTTTTCACACACCACACACCTTTTCAATGCAATGAATCGACACCTTTGGACTGCAATGTGTCAAGTATATAATTTTCTATTAAAACTTGCCAAGTTACATCATTAAAAAGTATTGAAAATAATAAATGTTATCAGGAAACTGCTAAAAAAACCGGTGTGCGTTTCTCTGACTATTATAATTTGCTGCAGCAGCGGTGCATGATTATGCAGTGCACTGCGCCTGGCCACGGACAGTTTTGTATGCTAATCTGCCACAATCGCATATCGAGTTGTCTAAATATGTTTTTACGTCAGGCAGGCATATCTTCACAAATATTAAGTTCTACAGCACCCAGGCACTGCCTAATAGTAACCTAAATCCGATTGACACACTACTCCGTTACAAATCCCCAAATATGGGCACCACGTGCCATAATGGCATTAACAGTTTCAGATTTCGTAATATCTACTTATATTTTTGAGGAAATCCTGTGCTCATAAGCTTAGCAGCTGTTGAGTTTCTGTGCATACGGTTTACGTTTTTTGCCACTTTACTATAGCGCACGTTTTGGTAGAGGTACCTTGAAATGAGTCTGCTACATCCGTTTTTCGTTTACTTAATTAGCGGCTTGAAGCATCTTGTCGTCGAGGATTTTTAAATAGATGTATGTTTTAATGCTTATTTGGGCACAAATGATACATAGTTCTTGTAGCTAACTATGTATAACTAAATTGATACACAAAACTCGCTTCGTGGTTTGTTGTTGTATTTCGTCGCTATGTTACTTTTGTTTGCAATGACTGTTTAACAAACTAAGAAATGAATGGGTATAGTACGATATTTTGATTCGATATTCGATGCGATCATGAAGACATGTAATATAAATGAACGTAAAATAGTGCGAATGTTAATATTCGACAGAATATTCCTCATATCTCGCTTGCACTAGACACAGGATTACTAAAACACCCACCGCATATCTATGTTTATCAAAATCAAATAAACAAACAGGTTCTTATAGTTCAGATTTCAGATTTGTCTCAGGTGGAGTTAATGGCTAAAGTGTCTCTAGTTTTTGGGAATATAGTCATGTATACCTATGGAAAGAGAATTGGGCTGAATTACAGCTTAATCTACATCTACATACCTATGGCAATTGGGCAGCAAACTAAACAATGTTAATATTGTTACAGGAATAAAGCGATCGCCGACTACCTAGGCAGCAATGGCTACACGGACGCGCTGGAAGCGTTCAAGAAGGAAGCCGACATGAGCGGCGAGATGGATCGCAAGTTCGGCGGCCTGCTCGAAAAGAAGTGGACCTCCGTCATAAGGCTGCAGAAAAAGGTAAACATCATCCTGCTAGCGTCCCGGCTCTTTGCCACGGTTCAATTGAACCTGGTGTCTGCTTGGAAATCCCCTGAAAAAGCTACTGCTATCTGACCTTACAACCTAGAGGAGAAACTAGGTCTTATTGGGATCATGTCCTGTTTCGTCACGATGTTTTCCTTCACCGAGAAGCGAATGGTAAATATCAAATGATAAAAACTCAGTGGTACGACCCGGGGTTTGAACCCGACACCTTTGAATTTAAAGACTGACGTCTTACGGCCAAGCTCCCAGCGCAGAAGAAGGTAACATCAATAAATACGAAGAAAATACCTCCATCTAATCGCTGGTATGCCGTAGATACGACGCACGCGGATGCCGAGGTCGCGTGCATCGAGTCTGTAAAATGACGATGATTTCGTAGAAGCAAAAATGGCTAGATGATGTGTAATTAATGAGTCCATTAAAAGCGACGCAAGCCATAAAGTTTTGGGAAATTTTGTCTATCTGTCTTTCAAAAGTTAATGGGTGGGTGGTTAAGGTGATAAGTTGATCGTGTCGTGTGATCGTAATCTTAACAAGGATAGACTTTTCTTTTCTTAAATACTCGTATAAATTATATAAGAAAGTAATCAGTTCAGCAATAACATGTACAAACATGAGGTTTATAGATACATTTAAATTCCTCTGCAAAAAAATAACGATGCAACATAAAATGTTCTTAATCGACTTAAATATATTTAGCTTATATAATCGAGAATGTGGAGTGCTCTTAATTATTTAACATTCCAGTATTACCAGTCTCGTTTCAACCTGATATAATATCTAGTCAATTGGTTTATAATGTCACATCGGGCCCACTTTCCGGTTTAATATCGCCTTAAGGATAACGAAAGTTATAAGTGTTATGGCGTTGGGATCAATTTTAACCGGTCGACTTTGTTACCATGACCGTCGCAACTCTCGCCCACCAATCGATACCCACGATGAATGTCTGAATTCAGAATAATCGGTGTATATGTCGCAGGGAAATGATTAAAACAGACATTTGAACAAATCTCTAAGGGATATGATAAAATCACGCAGGATGTTAAAATGGAGAATCCATATTATCATTTCCCTAGAAAAATTCAGTTATTTCACCAAATCACTGACTCTGTTTAGTGGAAAGACAAAATAGGCCAATACACGCGACACGCTTTTTCATTTCACTAGATTTGTTTAGGAATTTGACAAAATCCCTAACCACGACAGTAAGTTGACGAAACGAACTCAAACAGTCAACTAGTTTTATCATTTCGCTAAACAAGTTTAGTGAAATGATAAAGTCTGAACTGGAAGATGGAATATGGTGATTTGATTAAATCTCTGAACTGTTTTAGTGAAATGACGAAAAAAAGTACCGAATACAACATTTTACTCTACAGTTGAGCGATTTGATCAAATCTCTGACTAGATTAAGTGAAACAGAGATTTGATCATTTCCCCTCTCATCTTTAATATTGCTTTCTTTTTGTCATAATTGTCATTTAACGACTAAGCCATTGGCCGATTTTGTCTTTCCACTAAACAGAGTCAGTGATTTGGTGAAATGACTGAATTTTTCCAGGGAAATGATGATATAGATTCCCCATTTTAATATTCTGCGTGATTTGATCATATCCCTTAGAGATTTGTTCAAATCTCTGTTTTAATCATTTCCCTGCGACATATATGTCAAGCCGGAAATGAAAGATTATTGCTGTGTGCGATATGTCTATAAATGACAAGTGTACTTTACCCTATAGTTAACTTTTTGAGTTCGTTTTGTCAACTTACTGTCGTGATTAGGGATTTTGTTAAATTCCTAAACAAATCTGGTGAAATGAAAAAGCATGTCGCGTTTATTGGCCAATTTTGTCTTTCCACTAAACAGAGTCAGTGATTTGGTGAAATGACTGAATTTTTCTAGGGAAATGATGATATGGATTCTCCATTTTAACATCCTGCGTAATTTGATCATATCCCTTAGAGATTTGTTCAAATCTCTGTTTTAATCATTTCCCTGCGACATATATGTCAAGCCGGAAATGAAAGATTATTGCTGTGTGCGATATGTCTATGAATGATAACAAGTGTACTTTACCCTATGAATGAAGCGTCTGCTATACCTGCTTGAAGATGGCTAGAATGCTACTTTCAAGAGTGATCCGGGATAAAAGAGTAGGCAATCCCGTCTTCAACTGGCTAAAGGGGGTGCAAGCTACATAGGATTTAATCTTTTTTGTCTGTGATTTTATAAGGATATCATTAATCTTATCTTGTAGTGAACCATTTAGTTTCCCTTTCACATATCAAGATTACTTTAGTTGGACGAGTAATTGACTGGTATACCCTTGTATAACTTAGTAATTGATATCTATATAATCACATCACGAGGAGATGATGGATTACACCAATTAGAAGGTTCCTCAAACATAATTCGGCGTGAACTTTTCGCAACCTGAATGACAAAGCATTTGTCGAAGTGCCATTGAGTCGTGTAACAGTTGTAACGGCTTGCAAGAGTTCTAGTCATGACAACTCTGTTTGTAAGCAATGCATCGATCTTTGTCGTAGACGTTTCTAGGTCGTTTGGTACTATTTTCCCTCGGTCGATCGATGCTGTTGCTCCGAAAATAATGCCGTGGATCTAAACACATTGTCAAGGAGATGAAAATAGTTGTTTTAATGTGAACCTTGCTCCACTTAACCTCTACAGAGTTTAAATTAAACGTACATTACTATGTCGTTCACAAGAAAAAGGAACCGAATTCCGTTTGTGAATAAAGCGCTTCCAGTTTAAAAATGTAATTAGAAATCGTCCGTATTGATAATCAACAAACTGGTTACAGTCCTCAACATATTTAGTATACAATGTCTACATTAATAAAATAAGATAAACGAGAATTATGGATGTGGTAAATGGAATAGGGCGTATCAAAACAGCAATAAATAAGTCCTTATTTATATTTTTTTTTTGCAATAAATAAAATGCAGTCTTATCTTGAACTTTCAAAACAACATCCTTTAACCTTTTGAACGCCACGCATCGGACAGAAAAATCATGCCACCAGCGCCAGAGCAAAATTTGCACGAGCGCACTCAGATACCGTAGTGATTGGAAAACAACATATCGACGAAACATTTATTTCCGCCTAATAGTGGATTTAGTTAGGCAAAATCACTTTAGATATTTAGAAATCATAATAGTAAAGAATATTCATTTCGTATTTTTCTTATACACCTAAAATCAACTACAAAAATATGAAAATTAATATACAATTTTATTTTATTTTGTCAATATAGCCACAGCACTACTTAAGTGATAACGTCACGCGCTGACGTGTTATGACGGTTTTGGCGCTGGTGGCACCGTAACTTATTATGAATGTTAGAGTTGGGGGTGAGAGATATTCATTCATTTCTGTATCGATATTTCCGTGGTGTAACTGTATGAAGGAAAATACGTTAGGTTTTTTAAGTGTTTAGTTGAGTAAAAAAAAGTTTAACAATACCATGAAATAAATGACTTTTATGATAAAAACTAATGAACATCGGACAGAACGGGTGTGTAGGTAAAAAAAACACCTCGCGCGCAATTCATTTTTTGTACATAAAGAAACTTGGTATATCCCTAATAATAACATATTCTTTATTCACTTAAACTCGGTCTCTCATCGATAACATTCATATTGGTTGACATTTTATCTAAAATACCATTTCATTATTTTTACTTATTTGGTATGAATGAAATGGACCGAAAGCCCACGTGTCGTGGTATTTATCATTGTTTAAGGATTAACAAGAATGCGGCGAAGCAATAAGATTAAAAGAAACGACATACACATTGTTAGGTTTTAAATACGGCCCTTATAACACGCATTTTATTTATTCCATTGCGACTTAAATAAAAGTCTTTCTTTTTTAATAAATATTGCATATATTAAAGTAAAAATTTAAAATATATACCTTTTTTAACATTACGATATGTAGTTCCTAAAAATCTTCTACACGAATCACAGTTTAATAATTAGTTGTATCATATAATAAAGCTTAAAATGCGAAAAACATTCATAAGTACAGTGTTTGGTTTTGTTTCAAACGAACAACACTATTTCGAAGTGACGTCACGCCGCTTGACGTGATTACTCGTCAACGGCGAGGAGGGCAGTGCCTTTTTGTTATTTTAAATAGCTTTGAGGTATTTTCAAATTTTTTCTTGAGTTACGGGTTATTTTGAATGAAATTTTAATTAAAAAGATAGGTGAATGGTAGAGCTATAATAAATATACAAAAATATTTCTATTAAGGTTGTTTATTAAGGAGTATTTTGATCTCTCATTTTGGACGTTTTAACACGTCATGGCGCTGAGGGCACGACTTTTCGTTGACGTGTTTGAACGGCTTTGGCGGTCAAAGGGTATATTAACAATTTGTTTATATGTTCTGAAGATATCCGCATCGCAGGCCGATCAATAATTGTAGTAACCGAATATCGTTGATTTTCTTTACGGTATCTTTTCACATGTATGTATACTATCTTCTATGTACCTGCTGACTATACACCCGATTTGATGCGACTCTAATATGACATGACTTCTTTACAATTACAACTCTATAGTTGTAATTGTCCTATAGGAAGAAAATTAATATGGCTCAAGTGAAGGAAAAAGTTAGTGTCGTCAGTGTCGACTAGGCACCTTGCTTTCTCGACAAAGCTGGAAAATACTCCACCGACGAAAAAGTAGCTCAATGGTTACTTTTGACAGATCTAAATGTTTCACACGCATTACCTACCAATGCGCCGCCGCCGGTCTCAACTGCCGAGAATCCGCACAAGCCTTAAGCTCTGTGACGCAGATTCGCCGCATTATTAGATTGTTTAGCTATTACGTTAACGTTCCCGAAGCATGGCGTGCGTAGGCTCGGAGCGGAGCCCACGTATAAACAGTAATGATGTCTATTGTAAACGTTTTTTTGGGCGTTTACACCTTACTTCACGACGAATGGATGATATTTTTACTAGAAAATGGACTGTATGACACGCGCCTACTTTTGAAATTTTTTTATACGAGGGTTTGATGATAGGTTAGACCGTGAAGTTATCATTTTAAACTGGAGTGTACTGTCACAAAGAGAGGCCAAAAGAAAGGGTTATCTAGGGGACTGTTTCTCGTTTTGACTAAGGAGGTAATGACGTCATGAGTCGAGAGTAAGAGTAATGTCCAGTTTCTCTCTTTGTACGTGGGTTAGACGTGAAATACGTACGGCACCTGTTCCCAAACAGAGTAAACGGTATGTACTTCTAGTTGTCTGAGAGATCGTTGTTAGTATTTACAGCCTCAGGTTAGTCAGATTCATAACATAACAATTAATGCGCGATTGAAGCACAGCCCTACAATCAAATGTCAAAATTACAATCTAGTTAACGGTAAAATGTCATAAACATAACTTTCGCGTCACCTATTTACCCGAGTGGCGTCGTATTATATATTCCTTCCAAGTGTCTCTATTTTCATGTGCCTGCTATTTGGATATGCACAGATTGACTCTTATTTTGTTGTGGCAGGTGATGGAGCTGGAGTCGAAGTTGTCCGAGGCGCAGAAGGAATTCATCGAGGGTGCGCCGACACGCGCCAAACGCACTCCTGCCGAGTGGATCCCGCGCCCACCTGAGAAGTTCTGCCTCACCGGTCACCGCGCCACCATTACAAAGGTACACCGTACACATCGCACTACAAATAATATAATATATTTTTTAATAATTGAAGCAAGCTCATTTGTACTTGATTGGAACTCTTCGCTGTTCTCGTGTTGAATGTGGATGTGTAGCACTTAGTGCTAATAAAAGATATATGGCCAGATGCAGATAGTACCCTGTCTGATGTAACATTGACACTAGCCAACATATTATTTGATTTGGTTTCATCTACTTAGGGTAAAGTGATGTTTTCGTATCAACTGCATGTCCAGTACCGCGATTTCTGCGCATTATGTAGTATATAAAAGGGTTTCTTCATGTCAAAGGAATAGACTTCAAAACGAATCTACTTAAAGGTTACTACGCAGTTTTCCAGGTCTGGAACTTGTATTAAACCAACCCTCGTCTCCGCGTAAACAAACATTGCCGTAACAGCCAGTCTGAGCTAATAAAATAATCATCTCGATTCACGTAATGTAATAAATGATGAAAGTCTCAATAAAAATAAATCGTTCTTTACCTCTGATCTAACGAGAATTGTGCAATAAGTAATTACTTTTATCTTCATTGACCATTCCATATAATGCATATCGCTTGCTGCTGCGCGAAGCGAAAACGAAAAACTGTCTTGTCTCTAAAAATCTAATGTGTTCAATGATTAGCAAAGTTTAACCAGTAATATGTTGAGAAGACAACTAATAACAATTTTAATACAATATCTCAAAAAACCGGGTCGTATATTGCCGACAAATTAACAAACCAACGAGTACTAGGTATTCATAACATCTTAAGGTATTTCGTGACTATGTGCACTAAAAGCTTGTTTAACTTCTCAATAAGTCTTATATGATCGGGTTTTTTTGGGAAGTTTTCGTAGATTATAAATTGAATGCTAGCCTAAAGTTTACTGTGTTTTTTACCACACATTTAGGGCCTGTTTCACAATCTCCAGATAAACTTATCTGCAAGTTAAAATTATTGCTATCCTTTTCTTCTTTCTAGCATCAAAATTCAGAATCAATTTAATAAATGAGTTGGTATTATTTTTACTCTCAAATTTGGTATAGTATAAACGAGGTGATGAGGAGGCACGGCACTTTTGGAAAAGTGTGCCGTGCCATTTTTGGTACAAACGGCATATTAAATACGAAAGAATATTTATTGTATGACAGTAAATGTATGAATAGGACTGTGTCACAGACATTATGATCCATATTGTTCATAAAACCTGATCTAAATATACAAATATATCTTGCTCAGATGAACAATTGCATAGAAAGCAAGACATATTTGAAAGTTAACTCATTATTCCATTATGCGCTTTTGATGTATGTGAGATCAAATCGCATAATAGTGTTTTGTCATTGTTCCATACAAGTCATCGTCAGGAGATACTTAGATCGAGCTCTTTATGTGTACAGCCATCAGATATATCGGAGCGGCCAAGGTGGTCACAAATATCTAAACAACGCCTCTATTTTCTACTCATGGCGTGACCGCATAATGTTTTTATTTAACTTGACCACAGAATAACCAATAGTACTACCGTACAGAAAATTCACTCCTTTACAAAAGTCAAAGTCATTTTAGGTATAAAATTATACCGATACTCGCCGCCTGCAAACAAAATTGAAACTTATAACCGCGCACGAACCGTGAATCTTGTTTGCGCGATGACCGAGCTGTGAGTGTCGGCACGGGTTGTCACTTGACAAGTTTTTGTACCTACATATACCTACTGATTTATTATTTTTAAGATAAATATGTAGGAATTACAAACGTTGATTCTGTAAACATAAAATTTTTATCCGGAAGTAATATGTCTGATTCTCACGGAAGTAGGTATGCCGCAGCCGTATTCCTTTGAAAATCCTATATCGGTCAGTTCCTAATATTGTTTCTGGGCAACCAATATTATATCTTTTATACGGATTAGATCGAGGTTTAGGTCTCGAAGCCATTGTGTGTTTTCAATTTTGCGCGAGCGCCACGAGACACGACTATCATGCGAGCCGAGCGGCAGCCCACTGCCATACGCCTGCACGGGAGGCGCGCCGGCCAAATGTACCTAAACTGCGTAGTGAAACCCCCTTGACTTGACCCACTGTTGAGGACTAGACAAAAAAGTACCGTCACATTTTTAATAATTAATCCACTGTCATTTTAATAATGATGCAACCTATAATCAGAAATTAAACGTCTTCCTGGTTTTTGGCATGTGTAAAATGTATTTTGATAGGAAATTAAAAACAACGTGATTATTGTAATCTTAACTAACAATTTAAATCAATGCCACCCGAGACGAAAGTGGAGACTTCGTGTGTTGAAAAAGGACGCAAATGAACACATTTACACGATCGAAAAGTTTCCATTTTTCCTAAGGCATCGCCTAAAAGCATACATTCTAATGCATCACTCTCTTTTACAGGTTATATTCCACCCTGTGTTCAGTTTGATGGTCTCCTCGAGCGAGGACGCCACCATCAAAGTGTGGGACTTCGAGAGTGGCGAGTACGAACGAACCCTGAAGGGGCACACAGACTCCGTTCAGGACATTGCCTTCGATCACCATGGCAAACTACTTGGTAAGTAACTATGTAATTTTGTTTCACTTTGTATTGTTAAGGCTCCCTCAGACTGGCGCGTTTTAGCGGGGCGCGATGAGAGCGTCGCGCCCGCATCACGCTCGCGACCCGCCAGCGCCGCGCTCACAACACGCGCGCATCGCTCTCTCACGAGGCAGTTATGTATATTATTATCTCTGTCTGTGCGGCGCGGGAAGCCGATGGGGCGCTGCGTCCAAGCGTGGATGTTGCTCGCGTCCTCCGCAACCGCCACGCTAACAAAACGCGTGAGTCTGACGGAGCCTTTAGCGCCGATGAGTTGTGCCTTTGGTTTCTCCATCACGCAATGATCACGCACTTTGCACATAAGCATAACCTAGTCCCTTGACATTAAATTCACGTTAGTATTGATATCAATCAAATGAAATCTGGTCTTAAGACACACGTTAAATTCTTATCTCCAACTCCAATATAGGTACTTATCTATGATGAGCTGCATTGGCTACTTTCCTAAAAAAATATATTCAGTCCGTCAGCAAAGGCTATATCTTCACCAATTTTTGTTTGATTGACACAGGAAAGTACCCAATTGTAATTGCAAATAAATCTGTCTCACAAATGTAATATAGCTCACATAAACACCCACAATTCTTTTTATAACCATTATAGCATTTTCCCATTCGGATCATATGCATAATACAACTTATCACATCAATTTCTACAGACCCTAAAAAGGTACATTCGTCAATAGCAATAATTTGCACTTTTAAACCTTAGTTACATTGAAATAGAGCTCAAATTAACAAAGCACTACAACAAACCACTCTTCACATAATAAGTAAATTCCCAGCATGCGATAAAATTAACCTCGCTATAAAACCTTTAACGCCAACCCAATTAAACCTGACACCTTTGTTTTCTAGTATCCTGCAGCGCGGACATGTCTATCAAGCTGTGGGAGTTCAACCAGACGTTCGAATGTGTGAAGACCATGCACGGGCACGACCATAACGTGTCGTCGGTCGCGTTCTCGCCCAGCGGCGACATTGTGTACTCCGCGAGTCGCGACAAGACCATCAAGGCTTGGGAGGTCGCCACTGGGTAAGTTTGACCAGACGTTTGTGTAGGCCATGCACGGTCACAACCATAACGTGTCGTCGGTCGCGTTCTCGCCCAGCGGCGACATTGTGTACTCCGCGAGTCGCGACAAGACCATCAAGGCTTGGGAGGTCGCCACTGGGTAAGTTTGACCAGACGTTTGTGTAGGCCATGCACGGTCACAACCATAACGTGTCGTCGGTCGCGTTCTCGCCCAGCGGCGACATTGTGTACTCCGCGAGTCGCGACAAGACCATCAAGGCTTGGGAGGTCGCCACTGGGTAAGTTTGACCAGACGTTTGTGTAGGCCATGCACGGTCACAACCATAACGTGTCGTCGGTCGCGTTCTCGCCCAGCGGCGACATTGTGTACTCCGCGAGTCGCGACAAGACCATCAAGGCTTGGGAGGTCGCCACTGGGTAAGTTTGACCAGACGTTTGTGTAGGCCATGCACGGTCACAACCATAACGTGTCGTCGGTCGCGTTCTCGCCCAGCGGCGACATTGTGTACTCCGCGAGTCGTGACAAGACCATCAAGGCTTGGGAGGTCGCCACTGGGTAAGTTAGACCAGACGCTTGTGTAGGCCATGCACGGTCACAACCATAACGTGTCGTCGGTCGCGTTCTCGCCCAGCGGCGACATTGTGTACTCCGCGAGTCGCGACAAGACCATCAAGGCTTGGGAGGTCGCCACTGGGTAAGTTAGACCAGACGTTTGTGTAGGCAATGCACGGGCACGACCATAACGTGTCGTCGGTCGCGTTCTTGCCCAGCGGCGACATTGTGTACTCCGCGAGTCGCGACAAGACCATCAAGGCTTGGGAGGTCGCCACTGGGTAAGTTAGACCAGAATTTTGTGTAGGCCATGCACGGGCACGACCATAACGTGTCGTCGGTCGCGTTCTTGCCCAGCGGCGACATTGTGTACTCCGCGAGTCGCGACAAGACCATCAAGGCTTGGGAGGTCGCCACTGGGTAAGTTAAACCACCACAACTAGTCGTAGTAGTAGGTAGCCGCTGTTTTTATCTGCGGCAAAATCATCTGCAACAAAGACAATTATTTTTAATCTGGATTGTGGATGAATATTTCATCAATATTTTAATAAATCTGGCTCTAAAAATGCATGTCGTGGGCAGTGAATAATAGTTTGATAGCCTGTACCATCCCCTCGCGACGTTAAATTTGAATTGTGCAGTCACTGACTGTT
Organism: Pammene aurita; assembly: GCA_947086415.1. NCBI lineage: Eukaryota > Metazoa > Arthropoda > Insecta > Lepidoptera > Tortricidae > Pammene > Pammene aurita. The sequence continues at coordinate 11,594,144 of OX352300.1, read as the reverse complement.
TTATCGCTACATTTACGATGTAATGAAATTTTCGTGTGGGATAGTCAGTTTGACAGAGTTTACAAGTCTTCCTAGGCACTCTATTCAAACCTGTCTAACTTATTAATCGAACGAGCGGAGCGTAAGCGAAGTAAGTTCTTACAAACAACTTCTGGCTAGTGGGACGTCTCGGCATTTCGATGGCTTTTTGATTTTGATAGTTTGTTCCGCGATAACTTTAGTAACGCTTTTCTGATCTTCATGAAATTTGTTGGGGTTATAGCAGAGATACATGTAATTTGAGAGTTCGTATATGAGCATGATCGACCAAGGGGTCATGTAGCTAGAAGACGCGAAAAAAATCATCATCGCGGAAATCGCGAGTTCTGAGTTCGAGGCGGACTACTAGTATCTATCTCAAACAGTTTAGGTCGCTTGACATGTTTCTATTTATGACTACAGTTCCTTGATTACTTAACAGATACTGCATCAAGACATACAAGGGGCACCGCGAGTGGGTGCGCATGGTGCGCGTGTCGCCCGACGGCTCGCTGCTCGCGTCCTGCTCCAACGACCAGACCGTCCGCATCTGGCACGCGGACACTAACGAGTGCAAGGTATAATACTGTAGCACAGACTCATTAAGCTTTTACAAGGAGCACGGGGTCACCACACATAAGCTCAATTTTATTCGTAAATTTCAACGATTCGAACCGCATATCTCTATAGTATTCTACACCATTTTGTAGTATAACAATTCAGGTTAGCCCCTATAACTTGATTTTTGTGGATATTTTTAATACAAATGAGTAATGATCAAAAACGTTCAACTCAAATTAAATACCTCGATTGACCTCGTCGGCGATGGCGAGATGAGTTGGACTCCTTTTTAAAGGAATGGCCGGATGCTGCACAGAATCGGGAGGATTGGAAAAACCGGGGGGAGGCCTTTGCCCAGCAGTGGGACATTACAGGCTTATTTTTTTCATTTATTATATTATTATTAATAATAATAATAATACGAGACTTGTTGGAGCTACTGAATACCACTGAAGTCTTCAGTAGTTCCATCAAGATGGAGTTTGGTGTTGATAAATGTGCGGTTATGCATGTACAGCGGGGGAAAGTAGTAAATTCAGCAAATTTACAGCTTTCTGAGACCATGACGTTCAGATCTATCTCTGAATCAGAAACCTACAAATACCTTGGTATGTCACAGTCCTTGGGTATTGAGGATGCGGGTATTAAACAGGCGTTGAAGGAGCGCTTCTTCGGACGGCTGACAAAAGTACTCAATAGTCTTTTGTCAGGCGGCAACAAGGTGCGCGCCTTCAACGCCTGGGTGATGCCCCTACTCACATACTCCTTTGGCATACTAAGGTGGACACAGACCGAGATGGATGCCCTGGATCGGAGGGTCCGTCTATTGCTCACCACACACCGTATGCTTCACCCAGGCTCGTCTGTTATGAGATTGTACATCCCACGGAAGTGTGGAGGTCGCGGCTTTTTAAACGCCAAAAATCTCCACAACCGTGAGGTGTACAATCTCAGGAATTATTTTCTTAACAACGAGTGTGGGATGCATCGTGATGTGGTGGCAGTAGATAAAGGCCTCACGCCGCTCTCCTTGGCAAACGAGAACTGGCGCAAACATGTGGTGCTAAGCACCGAGGATCGCAAGGCGGTATGGAAGAGCAAGGAGCTACACGGGCGGTTCTACAGGGCCCTCACGGGTCGGGTCCCGTAGACCTGCTCGCGTCGGTGAACTGGTTACGATTCGGGGACCTCTTCGGAGAAACCGAAGGTTTTGCCTGTGCAATTACGGACGAAGTTATCATGACGAATAACTACAGGAGGTATATCCTGAAGGACGGTACGGTCGACATTTGTCGGGCATGCCGCCGTCCCGGAGAGTCACTCAGGCATATCATCTCCGGTTGTTCTCATCTTGCTAACGGCGAGTACTTGCACAGACATAACCTCGTAGCTAGGATTATACACCAGCAGCTTGCTCTTCTATACGGTCTTGTGGACCACGAAGTGCCGTACTACAAGTACACACCTGCGCCAGTTCTCGAAAATGGTCGTGCCACGCTCTATTGGGATCGATCTATTATCACGGACAGGACTATTGTAGCCAATAAGCCTGATATCGTGGTAATAGATCGACCGCAACGCCGGGCCATGCTCGTCGACATCACCGTCCCATGTGACGAGAACCTCGTGAAGGCCGAGAAGGACAAGTCCAGCAAGTACCTAGACTTGGCTCACGAGGTAACCGCCATGTGGGAGGTTGATTCGGCGATCATTGTGCCGATAGTTGTTTCTGCGAACGGTCTCATAGCGAAGAGTCTCGACCAACACCTAGAGAGACTTTCGCTACGGGGTTGTGGTTGGATCAGGGGTCAGATTCAGAAGGCGGTTATCCTGGACACGCCGCGCATAGTCCGAAGGTTCCTCTCTCTGCGGCCCTGACCACCGGCAGCCTGGGCCTTGCTCCGTTGCCGGCGGCACCCTAGGATAGGTTTTTTACAATGTTTTTATTGTTTTTCTATGTTTTAGATGTATTTTTATATTTTACTTTTATAAAAATATTGTAAAAACCTAATCCTAAGAAGGAAAATAAATAAAGAATAATAATAATATAATAAATGAAATAAGCGGTCACGCTCTCATAAAAAAATAGTACGGGAGCGCTGATGTGTGGTGATCTCGAGTTGTATTACGATCAAAGCCCGGATGACGGGAGCAAAAATGCACTTTTACTAGTGCTTAATTAAATATCGACTATTCTATCGACATTCATACGCACAATTTTTGAATCAGATATGTATTGATCAAACTCATTATCTTACATGTCAGGTTGTTACGCAATATTACATCAGGTACCTAGGTAAGCCTACATTATATATTATTTCAGTCAACTAATTATATACTATAATTATTATCAATAATATCATACTCATGGGAGTGATCGTAATAATAAAATAAGAGTGACAGTTCTTTTAAATAGATACTTTTCTCATAACTTATGATCAATAAATTTCTGATTCAAAAATTGTTCGTAGGTATGGATGTCGATATTTAATTAAGCACTAGAAAAAAGTGCATATTTGCTCCCGTCATCCGGGCTTTGATTGTGATCTATCTAGTGATTGAGGTTATCTGTGTACCGTAGTGATACAAGCAGTGTTGTTCCCGTCCAGTTTAGCCGGGCTGCCGTGCGTCGTCTGTAATGGTTTGATGTGTGTGCAGATGGAGCTGCGCGAGCACGAGCACGTGGTGGAGTGCATCGCGTGGGCGCCCGCGGCGGCCGCGCCCGCCATCAACGAGGCGGCCGGCGCCGACAACCGCCGCGCCGGACACACCGGCCCCTTCCTCGCCTCCGGCTCCCGGGACAAGTCCGTCAAGGTAACACACCCTAGTGTAGAGACAGATAGATGTAGTTGTAGATGTAGTGTAGCAAGGATGATATAGATATGGATGGACAATATCCATACAAAATTGCGTTCTCTTTTTTCAGGTTAAAGCACTAGCGTCATCTAGCGGTCACACCAGACACTAAATTCTAGTTTCTAATACTTCATTCGGCGCTTAACGCTGACAGAATAACTCGACTTCAGACTCGACAGATGGCGCTGTGGCCCTATTACCGAAAACAGACGTATAGCCTGATGAACGCGATTTTGTGTAGGCATTGTCAATCCATGTCTTAATCATCTTTGATGCTTATACAAAATCGCGTTCCTCGAACCTTCAGGCTATACGTCTGTTTTCGGTACTAGTGCCACAGCGCCATCTGTCGAGTTATTCTCTCAGCGTTAAGCGCCGAATGAAGTATTAGAAACTAGGATTTAGTGTCTGGTGTGACCGCTAGATGACGCTAGTGCTTTAACCTGAAAAAAGAGAACGCAATTTTGTATGGATATTTTCCATCCATATCTATGTCATCCTTGTAGTGTACTGACGCCCGGCCGGATTCAGGCGGGCTGTCGGTCGCTGCTCGCGTTTATTCAGCACAGTTCCCTGGAGCTGGAGCTGCAGGTTACTGTTCCGGCTGCATTCCCACACTAGTCTCCTCGAGTCTTCTTGTCTTCCTGCAGAACAGAAGGACATCCCTGAGAGACGGATAGGAGACAGATCTACTCACGTACTTAGCCGGGCTTCACCTTTCGTGTATATTTTATTATATATTTAATTAATTATTAGGAACAGTAGTTATAAATATTAGTTACATATTTATGCTCCACAAAACTTTCAATAAAGTTTGACTGTGGAGTCAAGTTTCAGTCTCACAATTACTAAAATATTACAAACATAAATACTCGTAGGCATTATCTCAGTACTTAAGTTGGTACTTATAATTATATATCTTGGATGCTCAGTAGGACAATTTCCCTACAGGGCTTCCAAGAGATATTTTTTACCTAACAACCTACTCTTCTCGGCTTCCTGTACAATGTCCGCAGGCAATGAGTTTATCAAGTAAGATACCCATTTCCTTAGAGTCCTATCTCCATAATAATTATTTACTCTTGGTACGTCAAATTTGCCTGCGGTCAGTGTTCTGGTATTATGGCTATGCTATGACTAATTGGATTGGTTGAGCACCTCTCGTGGTTCGGTTCCGTTTTCAGATCTGGGACGTGTCGACGGGGCAGTGCCTGGCCACGCTGGTGGGGCACGACAACTGGGTGCGCGGCGCGGCGTGGCACCCGGGCGGCCGCCACCTGCTCACGGCCAGCGACGACAAGACGCTGCGCGTGTGGGACGTGCCGCACACGCGCTGCCTCAAGACGCTCTACGCGCACCAGCACTTCGCCACCAGCCTCGGTCCGTATACCCACACACACCCCCGCCCTGACACTCCGACACGAGTACGGTCAAGTGTAATAATAGCAATAATTTTAAACAAAAAAGAACCGACTTCACTAAGCATCCACCTTTCCAACACCAAATGCTCGATTTGCTGTAAAAAATACTCAAATCACCATAGGTGTGCCTATAATAGTTGAAGAGTTCCCTCGATTTCTCCAGGATCCCATCATCAGATCCTGACATGGTTACAATGGGACCAACTGTGAAGTATACGCTTTCCAACAAAAAAAGAATTTTTTAAATCGGTCCAGCCGTCTTCGAATAATCGGTGAACATACATAAAAAAAAAAAAAAAAAAAAAAAGCAAAAACAAAGATTCCGACGAATTGATAACCTCCTCCTTCGAAATCTTGAAGTCGGTTGAAAAGAACCGACTTCACTTAGCCTCCATCTTTCCAAAAGCTCGAGCTGCTGTAAAATATACTCAAATCACTATAGGTGTGCCCATAACAGTTGAAGAGTTCCCTCGATTTCTCCAGGGTCCCATCATCAGAGCCAATAGATACAATAGAAAGATACAATGGGACCAACTGTGAAGTATACTCTTTCAAACGAAAAAAGAATTTCCAAATCGGTCCAGCTGTCTTCGAATAATCGGTGAACATAAATAAAAAAAATAGCAAAATCAATTATTCCTCCTCCTTCGTCGATTGAAAACATAATCGCTGGCCCCAACACAGTCCTCCGACCGTTACACAACAGTCAGTCGTTTAACAATCACACGACCCTCAATCAACCAATCACAACACAAATTCCCATCACCACACAAAATATAGCCTCCAACCCCTATACTGAACACAACCGTCTGTCAAACAACACACAGGCTGTATGATACAGCTATTGGCCTATTTAATAAACACATAGGGTTAGAAAGCGACTTGTAAATTGTCAGTTGTAACTTTATTAAATATAGGCCACATGTATCCAGATCCAGGCGAACTGTAACATAACATAACATACAATAGTCCATCCATCACACAACACATGTACCCGTCCAAACATCACAAACACACACAGTGATCGCACTGTTACCCACACAACCATCCTATCATCACACAATATATACAGTCGTCCAACCTTCACAACACACACGGTCATCGAACAATCATATTACACACAATCGTCGAACCAGTCCAGCTATCGCAACATACACACAGGCGTTGAACTATCATACAACACACACAACCGTCCAACATACAGAACGAAGCGCACACGAACAATCACAAAATATCGAGATATTTAGAATTAGCAGCTATATTCAGTTTAAAATTTCCCATGGTTGTAATAATTTCCCGCACATATTACCTTTTTTTAATCTCTGTTTGGCCCAACGGTTAACGGGTAGATAATGCCTTTTGGCATAAGATCGCTTTTTGTACTCTTTTTTCATTGTGCAATAACAGACTAACATACAGACTGTTCTCCGTCAAAGTGATTCATCACTGGACAAGCTTCATAATATCACTAGCCTTTTCCCGCGGCTTCGCCCGCGTACTATAAGTACTCAAAAAGTATACGATACCCATGTTGATTTTCAGACTTTGTGACCACATTTGCCCCTTTTAGGGGTAGAATTTTCAAAAAACCTGAAACACGTGTTTACTCCTTTATCGTTAGGAATACTCCTGTGAAGTTTTGAATAAAATAGTCTAACAAATCTTGATTCGCCATACAAACTTTGGACCCTCATTTTACCCCCTTAGGGGATGAATTTTGAAAAATCCTTTCTTAGTGCATCCCTAGACCTTATAAGGAACCTACCTGCCAAATTTGGAATCTCGAACCAGCGGTTTGGGCTGTGCGTTGATATGTCAGTCAGTCAGTCAGGCAGTCAATCAGTCAGTCAGTCAGTTTCTTCTTTTATATATTTAGATAGATAGATAATACATATATGTGTCGGTTTTTTAATTTTTATGTTTTGGTTTAATTATTATTTGAACTTTATTTAAAAGTAGTAGGGTTCACTTTCGCGTAATTTCTGTCACCTTTATGTCTTATAAGTTAGTTATAACTATAACCATTAATAAACCTAACTCTAAATTATGCTTTTCCTTGTTCCAGATTTCCACAGGAGCTTGCCATACGTGATATCGGGCAGCGTCGATCAAACCGTCAAAGTTTGGGAGTGTCGCTAGGAGCGTTGCCATTTTAGTAACTTTAACTCACCGATGATATCTTTATCATTATTTTTTCACATTAAATAGCCGCAATGAGAGCAATGTATTGCGATTTTAATGGTTAAATCATTTTAGAACGGAGAAATAGTTTTGATAATTTATTGATAATGTTTCTTCCTTCAGCTCATTGTGGGCCGTTCTCGAACGTTGACTATGCTATGTCCCCTCTTAATCTCTTTATCAGATCCTCTTTACTGTAAAACTTTGGATTCTCACATTCCATTAAATTATAATGGCTCATAGTAGTTGTAAGTGAATTTGGTAACTCCCAAGTGATAAGTTGAAATCCATGTATAGTCAGTTGCAATAATATGTACATTATTCACAAATTATAAAAAGTTATTTCTGGAAATATCTCTAGACAACACACACATTCAGTGCCGAAAACCCGACTATCGGGTATTTGATGATTTCGTTCCCAGGCCGGACGACCCGATAGTCGGGATCGTGGTACTACAGCTTTATATGACGAAAGTTTTGTGGCCTGGCGCGGATGTCTTGTTTGGCTGGGTGGCAATGAATGTGTTAAAATGTATGACATCGACTTTATTGTTAAAACGGAATAGACCATTATTGAGTTTTTAGGCCAGAAATACATTTATAAGTTGTACTTACGTGAGTAGGGACGAAGATATTTGGTAGAATAAGATAGTAAGTAATATTCATCTCTCATTCTGACATATAGCTCCGTCCCTTACGTAAGCAAAACTTACGAGTGTAAATCTGGGCATAAAGCTGTGTATATATTTTTGCAGTTGATTGTACTCAAAAATATCGATGTAGCATTAGTCATGCGGCCGCGGGAACGATGGAGCGAGGAGTAAAAGCTGTGTTATAATTTAACATTTCATTATTCTACGTTTTATTTTATAGTTATGGTTTATTCATAAGATTTGTTTAGATATAAATTTTATTTGGTATTAATAGTTAATTTCTTACGTGTCCGCTCTAGAGAAGAATATTTGTACCTTGATTTGTTTTATGGTAATTTAGTTTACAAAATTTTTGATATTGTTGATTATTCATGACAATCGTCCTGGATGGTTGGTTGCATGCGAGCCCGGGGCGCCCGTCGCCTTTGTCAGCTTGTTCCTGTTATCCTCCCTGCGGCTTCTCTATAAGGGGGATAATCTGAATAAACCGCCTTTGTACATACGCTTCATGTTAGTCTCTGCTCGATCCACTCTCATTGTGTTTGTTCGCTGCCAGTGCCAACAACATTAATGGAAGTCTCCGGGGACTATAAAACTTAATTCATACATTAGATACGTGTTTGGTTGGGTGTTGTGGGCGCTTTTTATTTGCAGTTTCATAGGGACTTATTTTAAGTTTTGGCAATTCAAAACTTTAACTATAAGTTAGAGTGTTATATTTTAAAGTTTTAATTATTTATTATTAACAATTAAATCTTCAATGTATGCTGTCTTGAAAGGTTTTTTACGCAGAATTGCTAGATGACAACTTAGTTCAAAACTATGCAATCGCTTACATCGACGCGTTACTACTAGATCATCCATAATTCATCACTAGAGTCTAAAGTGTGTGATATCCATTAGTAATTCGTTTTCAATCTGATTGAGGTAGCTAGATGCAAAGATTTAATGAGTTCTATTGAGTTTGATACAGTAGTTATTATTTATTGCTATTTTGAGGATTCAATGGGTTTTGATACCCGATATTTTTACTAGGAACTAGAAGTAGTTGTAGGTGAGTATAGTCATACTTTTAGACGCTTAACCGTGTTGACGCCTATACTATAGGACCCTTGTATATTGCCTGGGTGGGTTAACTTAATTATCGATTGAAATTATCTAAGGTGAACTATTTTCAAAACAATCCGAACAAATTATCGACTTTAGTGTCTTTACAAGAACATCCAAATTGTAATGACGGTTTTTGTAAAGTATGTTCATCTCAATAATTTTAATTCGATCCGGTCTTGCGAAGCTAGACTATCAAGTTGCGACGTTTTTCATCCTTGTCGCGATTAGTTCGAAGACTTCCGCCAGTGACTCGGGTGACATTCATTTGTTCTAATGAACTGAGATATTTGTACTGTACAATTTACTTTCAGTTTTTTAAAATAAATGCTTTGTCGTCAACAGTACAGTTTGTTCCATAATTGTGCTTACACACCTTGTGCTCACTTTAGTTATACTGTACTGGGTCACAGGCTAACTACCTAAACTTAAACATTGAGATTATATTAGCACGCGAGGGGGTACCTGTACTGCGCCTGTTATTAAACTATATGATATGGTACGTATATATCACAGCTATTCGCTTACTCAATGTGACATCGTAAATACATGGTGATAGCATCTTAATTGATTTGAAGCTTGCAAACTACATGTACAATTTATCAAGTAAATTATCTGCACTCACATGAATATAATTATTATAAATGCTTACCGTAAGAATAAAATATGTATACCAATTTATCATCATGCAAAATTCTCTGATACCTAGAGAGACTACTAAGTAGGTACACCGACTATTACCACATATGAGAATTTTGTATTTACTCAGTAATCCTGTATTTTGTCTAAATTTATAAATAGAAAATAATTACCAAAATTGTAATAGAATTTGGTTTAAATATTGTGTAAATAAAACAATTAAATTATATGCTGTGTCTTATTACTTTCAATAAGCTAATATAGTAACTACGCAAACGAAGACGTCAAAAGTGCTTTTTAAAAGGGAATAAGAGCTTTAGACGTCTTCGATTGCGTAGTTAGTTTTGATGCTGACTGTACCTATGACACCTCTTGTACCTACTCGGTGTTTTCATACTAAGAAAGAGACAAACTGTAATTTTCTAACAATGAGAGTGACAAAGATGTAATGATAGTCAAAATAGATAAACATAAAAGAATCGTTGTTAGGTTACGGCATAACTCTGGAAGTATTTTTTGTGCTCATTTTGTTAGAGTATAACCACAAAACAGAAAAAACAATAGAAACGTAACGTATGCGCGGCGCGTGTGGCAAAGGTAAGAGTAGCAACTCAAACCCTGACCCCAGATAGCAGTCAGTTCGTCACGGACGGCACGAGCGGTTAAGCGAGACTGATGTGCATTGAAAAGTATAGAAAAATATACAAATATGCCTTATTGTGCTATTTTAGAGTACAAAAACGAGAGCCGGAGGACAAATCTTGCCCATGGTGGCATTTCATACCATCGTTAAGTCTTATTTTCATTATTTTTTAAATATTTATTACATATTTAGTTTTGCGGAAAACATTTCTTAATACGTTATAGAAACTTCAACTGTATCTTAAAGAAATAAGGTCGATATCTATTTAGCATAACACTAAAGAACTTTCTCGAATGTCTCAATTATCGTCCGCTACTCAAGCCAGTGCGAGAAAATGTTAGAAAAAACTTGTCGATATCGATATTTATATATATACGTAATGGTTTTTGATTGATGTTAACATTATGTGTTCATAATAATTTATCTCTAACACTCACTGCATTTCAATAATTAAATAATTTGAAAAGAAAAAACGTACCAATAATAATAGTGTTGAATTTCCGTGCGTAAGTACCGTAATTCATTTATTTACTATGTATTTACGTATTTATTATTATTGTCATTCATTTATTATGTAAGACGATTCAGGGGAATAAACTTGGAAATTGACCATGTCTTACTTCTACTTACGATAGGAGGTTTTTTTATTATTATTCTTGTTTTTTCTTACATAAAGATGTCAAAAAGTGGCAAAAATTATCTTACGGATAATATATAAATATAAATGAACGCCTTCTTGTATACTAAAACCTTCTTCAGAATGTAACAAATACTTTTTTGAAAACCGCGTCAAAATCGGTTCGGCAAAACACGAGATAATCGTGAACAAACGGACATACATACAAACATACAGGTCAGATTGAGAACCTTCTTTTTTTTAAGTCGGATAAAAACGAAAAATCTTGAGTTGTGTTTCTGCCGGTGAGTAGGATTGCCAAAGAAAGAGCTGTAACAGGACGAGGGATCCTCTCGTTTCTTTAGTCGTCAACACAATGAAACTCCTTTTTGTAAAGGGTCAGCAACGCGCATGTGACACCTCTGGAGTTGCAGGCATCCAAAGGCTACGGAAGCTCCATATTACCATCCGGCGGACCGTATGCTGGTTTTCCTTCATCGTGGTATTAAAAAACGACAGTATAACTTATTTATGATACATAACCTTTTTGAACAAACAAGTTTATGCTACTTATATTATAAAAAAAATATTTCACACATCATGTCGCAAGTCGCCACTATGTATTGTTGTATGTATTGATAAAAAAATAAGTACCTAATTTACTTGGAAAACTATACTAATTATTATTTATCGATATGACACCGACTCTTCTACATCACTATTGCATCCTACGACGCAAAGCCCTACCTCCATGTTATCTCGCTTACTCTTACTAAGACCACGCAAGTGTAAGGGAGAAATAATATAGACGAAGATTTTGATATTTGTGACATCTGTTGTCGAGTTGCTGAACTGGAAATACCATAGGTCAAGCTATTCGACGCTAGATGACGCTACTTTGTATGAAATAAGTATTACGAATACAATTTCGACTATGTGGTATTAATCATAAAGTTCAAATTATATAACCGGTCATGGCTCATATTACTTTTTAAACAAGGTAATTTAGCCAATCATCTTAAAGATACTGATGTGTTTGTGTTTAAAGTAGTGTGCGTTTTGGCGACACTGGTTCTCGTACTAATCACGACGTAAGCCGCTTCTACCGTTTTTTCTGTTTTGTGAGTATAACCCATCCATAGTAAATATCATTGAGTGCAGGGGTCGGAAAACGTTTTTTGACAAAGGGCGGCGGAAAATATGGAATTTTTTGAACCTCATCGAGCCGCAGTTTTCTGTTTTTCACTGTAATATTTGTTATTTTTTAATTTTGCGGAACATGAAGAGCCACAACTGACCCTTCAAAGAGCCGCATCTGCTTAAATACATCTCTATCGTGAGGACTTTCATCCAAAGTATATAAAATGAAAATGACGATGCTTCCGAGGGCCATTGTATTGAGGCGAGCTCAAGTGCCACACGGCTTAGCCTCAGCAACACATGTATATATCAGAAGATTCAATAAGACAGGCCTACAGAATCCATACGAAGGACCCTTCAGAGTCACTGACAGACAAGATAAGTCTCTCACCATCATTGTCAATGGCTCGCCGCGCATAGTTTCTATCAACAATGTAAAACCAGCTTTCATTGAGGCAGAAGATACTGCTTTGACATATACCCGTGCTCGATCTGTTCCTGTAGCGTTAACCAAACCAGGAGCTGCTGTTTCATCACCTATACCTGAGACAAGTCCACAGCAAAGTTCTACTACTACTAGAACTGGTAGAACCGTGAGATTCCCTGATAAACTAAATCTTTAAATATGATACCGAACATTTCTCTCTTCTTTTCTCTGGGGAGGGGAGTACTGAGGCGAGCTCAAGTGCCACACGGCTTAGCCCTAGTTTTCCGGGAATCGCCCGACACGCGTCGCGCGCGCCGCTCGCGCCGCGCCGCAGTTCGGCTCAGGCGCCCATGAAGCACGGTCACGCCACTCGTTCTTACGTTCGCCGCTCCCGCGAGCACTCTGTATTCTGTATGTACCGGTGTTATATTGTACCTCAAGTATTAAATCACTTTGTGAACTGTATAAGTGGGTTTTAGTTATCACCCTTAATAAGGAAACCCACAGTATGAACCTAAATGAGGTTAGGCGGTTATCACAGTCTGCATGCGTTGTCTCGCTCACCGGAACGGGACACTGCGCCTGTGTGAAAGCCGCCTACATGTAATGGTGTCGCATACTTTGCGAATTTGACTCAAAGAATATAATACTAACATTTGGCTATGTTCGTGTTGCGCGTTTTTTATTTCCTAGCGGTTTTGTCCCAGTTTTTTGCCACGGCTTCATTGAACCTGGGAGATCCCAGAAAATTGACGTAGGCACTAGTTGTTATAAAAGGGACTGCCATCTGACCTTCCAACCCTGCGGGGAAAGTAGTCTTTTTATATTTTTATTTTCCTTATTGGGATTAGATCATAGTCCAGCCCAGTCCACGTATAGTCCACCCATAGACATACTGGCCATAGATCAATCATGGTAATAATAAGACCAAGATTGAACGGGATGGTCTTATTAAACTATCTATAGGTATGACAGAGAAGGCGCTATTATCGTTGGTCCTTGTCATAGTCGCACATTCTTTATAGCTTACCTGCAAAAGGCCCTAAGTACAATATAAACGTTTGTTCGGCGGCTCGGCTTTCACACTGCTGCGGTTTCCGCATGGGGCGCCGGTGCGCGAGCAAGATAGCGCTCTCTGCATGTGTATAGCGTTGTCACGCTTGCACACCGTCGCCGCATCCGGTTGCGGTGGCAGTGTGATAATCGCGCACAGACTTTTTTTTTAAATATATATATTCATTGAAATCTATAATATTATATTCTTTGCCTTACCCTCCACCGCTTTTTGAAGGGTAACAAAGAAACCGACTAAACTATGTAGGCTAGTTCCGGTATGCTATCAGCCATCTTGAAACGTGTTTTAAAATTAGTCGCGTATTCTGTCCTTGTTGGGCGAACGCGTGATCAACTCTAGAGATACTTGCTTTGAGAGCCCACCGCAGACACGTAAAATCAAACTATTTTTCGGCCTCTAACAGATAATTTTTTTAAACGGGTATTAGACATAGCAATTTGTAGGGCCCAATCTGTGGTGTACCCTGCCTCTCCCTAACCCTCCTTCAGCTCCCTACGGGCCCTACCTCCAATTACACCTCCCAACCTGACAGATTGGGCCAGATTGTAATGTCTAATGCCTACTTTAACCCCAACCCCCACCCCCACTATTACTGTGTATTAGCTGATAAGCGGGTATTTTCTTAATTTTTTTGTAATGTTGGCCATCCCGTTTTTATTAGCGATTCAAACGGAAAGTAGTGATCATCACTATTTATATCCACCATAGACAATTTAAGTTATGTCATGAAACGTCAAACTGCCTTAAACGTCATTTTGGTTCGATCAGCAGTTGGAATGGTACCTATAGAACGCTTAATAGGAATTTCTCGAATTGTATGTGAATAATCAATTACTAGTCTCTTTGAACAGTGCAATCATGGATGTAGAAGAGTGTCTGAAAGATTGGGAGGACCTAGTAACGGATTACAAGCGCTTAGAGGTATGCATAGTCACGTTTAAAATATGAAAACATAATTCGTATAGCATACTCTCCGGATGTTTGACTAGGTTTTCAATTTTTAAAGCAATTACATCAAGTTGTGGAAGCGGGTTAGCATAATTGGGTGTGTTATGTTGTTACTGCGGTACTTTCCAACACCATTTACCACAGGTTCTATCGTATTTGGTGATTTTCTTGCTTCAAAGAGTTAAAAAAAATATTTGAAGGCTTTTTGACCCCTAAATAATTTTGACCTTAATACGGCATTCAACATAACACGGAACTTGTAAAATCTCATGGAATTAGGACATCTTGAAACTAAATGGTTTATACACTTGTTGCCTAATTTGTCAGACTACTTAAGGTAAATTTTAAATTTTCTTACTTCCTTGACCTTGGCATAAAAATTGTAGGGTATTTAATGTAAAATGTTGTAAACAACAATTAACTTAATATAATATCATAAGATATCAAAGCAGTGCAGTTTTTTATTTAACATAAAACAAAATATATTTTGATTTCAGTCCATCAACAAAGATTATGCAGCAAAACTAGAAGAAGTAGGTGAATTGCAGTCATCATGCATGAAGGAACTGACCCACCAGAGATATCGCATGTCAGTTATCGCGGGAGCACTCAAAAGGTCAGATCTATCATCACTAATGATAGTGATTTACCGTAATGAGTTTACACAAGAACATATTATCCATAGTTACAAGAAATGTTACATTATATATTTGATGTGTGTTGATAACAATCTTTATTTAATATTAAAATACCTCATAAATAAAATTGCAGTGTAAGGACAAATTATTGGAAGAAAAGCCAAAGTTGTTGTATTTAACACATTCAGTGCCACATGCTACGCTCGTAGCCCGTAGCCACGTATTCGTCGTATGGAGCGCGTAGTAGCTACGAACAGAGAACCTGACAGTTGGGTTCTCGGCGCTGAATGTGTTAAATGGATTCTGTGACTTTCAAATGCTAATGTAGCAGTTTTTAAATAAAATAATATTGTAATAATCACAAATATTACCACTTAAAATATAAAAAGTATGTGCATTATCATAAAGCTCTATACTTGGAGAAAGCTTCACCTCATCTTTCCAAACAAAAAAGTCTGCCGAAATAAGAGGGGGTGAGGTAGCACACATATAAAATCTGTGCATACAAATGCATAACTCTCTCATTACTATGCACCCACACTAAAACAAAGTACCATGCAAACTTCACAATACTAAGTGGAGCATTAGATAGTCAACTTTATAATTATTACCATATGGTTCATTATCGGATACAGTCCTTGGAAATGTCAAACAAAACCAATAAATTATCATATTTGCTTGTAATTTCAAACAAAATATAGAAGACAGTAATCCTTTGGTGTGTTAAATATGGAAATGTCAAAATAATGACTCTACCTATCAGAATAGAAATAGATTATCTTTGAACTGATTCTGTGAACAAAGCTTACTTTCGATTTGGATTAAATCTTTTCATAAACTAGATGTTGAATTGAAATAGCCTTTATTTCAGATATTTTGTAAGTACATTTAATTTTTTTTTGTTAACATATATATAATTAATTTCTATCTGTATGCCTTTTGTAGGCAAAGGCCTCCCCTAACTCTTTCCATTTATTCCTATCCTTTGTTATTATAGTCCAGCAACCTCCTGCTGCCCTCTTAATCTCATCCTCCCATCGTCTTGTTGGCCTGCCACGCCTCCTCTTTTTGTCTCCAGTAAACCAGTACATTATTGTTTTAGACCACTTTTCTCTCCCTCTAATTGTGTGACCTGCACATTTCCATTTTAAATTCTTAATTGTTGTAGTAATATCTTTTGTTTTAGTACATTTCTTTATATCTATATTTCTAACTCTGTCAGATAGTCGCTTTCCCATCATACTTCTCTCCATAGCGTTTTGACAAATTTCTAGCTTATTGTAGTGGGATTTGTTTAGTGCCCATGTTTGGCAACCATAAGTTAGAACAGGAAGTATACAGGTATCGAACAATTTCCTTTTTATGGTCATACTCATTTCTTTATTTTTCATAACCTCTTTTAGGTTCCAGTATTGCTTCCACCCATTTCCAATACGTCTGATGTCTAGTTCTTTCGTAGTCAAGCCGTCTGGGGATATTATTTGACCTAGGTATAGATATTCAATTACATATTCGATCATGTTGTTGTTGACGTAAATGGGTTCTTGTTTTCCATTGGTCATGGCTTTGGTCTTCAGAGTGTTCATACATACCCTACCCTACTTTTTGGCTTTCTGTATCTAGGTCACATATCATTTTGTTCAGTCTGTCTTTGGATGGTGAGATTATTATCAGATCATCCGCAAATCTTGAATGCGAGAGGTTTTCGCCATTGATTGATAATCCGCATTCATTTCAATTTAATTTACGGAATACCTCTTCTAAGACAGCCGTGAAGAGTTTTGGTGACACTGGATCGCCTTGACGGACTCCTCTTCCTATTTTAATTTCTTCACCCTCTCTGTCCAACTTAATTTTGGCCTTGCTGTTTTCGTAGACGTTTTTTAGGATTCTGGTGTACTTGGTTTCAACTCCTTGGTTTATTAGGGCTTGCCAGATTTTGTCGTGTTCAAGTGAGTCGAAGGCTTTGCTATATCCACAAACTAGATGTAGTAGAACATTTTTTACACCTAAAAAGAGCACATAAACCCATTGAGAATGATGACCGAAATGTTAATCGATTTTTGAAATTGTTTTTATATACTGATTTGATTTTTCTTTTAGCAGAGGGAAAATAGATCCAAGGTGTCTCCAGGAATAGAGCTTTATGTGCCTTATAGACTAAAAACAAAACAATACACGGTGATCGTGAGCACTGCGGTCAATTTCACAAAAAAAAAAAGTTTTGCTTTTCGTTGGTAAACATAAATGTTATTAGTAAAACTGTCGATTAAAATAAATTAGTACATTTTCTTTTCGTAACAAATAGTTTACGCAAAGTATTCCTTGGCACTTTGATATCTGTCAATAAGACTGTCTAGACTAGACCCCATAAAGGGTGAAATCGCCATCAAAAAAGCGTTTTGCACTGAGTCACAATAAAAAATGTTTTTCTATTTAATTGGTAGTAACTCTGAAACTAGGCGAATTCCAGAAAAGTTATAAGACATTTTAGTCTCCAATTATGATCAGGAATATGCTGTTAGAATTATTCGGTTTCCTCATGTTACACCGTGTATAACTTAATATCATTAAATGGCAGCTTAATTCAAAAATTACTATATTTTTAACACTTACAACAACTTAAAATACTAAAAACTTGTATATATAGCCGTGCCTCCTAGAACATTAAATACACTTTGCAAATTAAGCATTCCATTTTGAATCAATTATGCATACACATTGTGTGTATTGTAATTGCTTCATCATAGGTATGTGATTAATAATTACTTAATCTGAAAAGTAAAAGAACTTTAAACTAGCACAAGGGGTGTAAATAAATATGTACAGCAATGATAGGTAAATCAATAAAAAATATTTATACTGTACAGTCGCCATCAGATATATCGGATTGGCCAAGGTGGTCACAAATATCTGAACAACACCATATCGTCTTGACAATAAAGTGCATGCTCAGATATTTTTGAGGACCTTGGCCGCTCCGATATATTTGATGGCGACTGTACTAAGCGTGTCCACATCTGACGCACCTCCTCGCGAGGAAATTGCCGCGCGAGGTGGCTTGGCTAGTGTGAACACGCCTAATGGGTTATGATTTTGCGCGGCATATTCGACCGTGGCAAACCAGTGGACATATATGTAGGATAATGTAGGAACCAGCTTGCACGGCAAACAAGTTCACATTGCGCTCGGTTGCTGCGAACATACAGCCTTGGCCAGAAGTGTTGAGCATAGCAGTATTTTGTTTACAGTTTTGATGTTCAGTATTATTTCCCAATAATAACAATGTACGGTGACGTAAAATGTTATATTTTATTTATACATCTAGAAAACTTCACTTAATAACAATTTCAAGGTACCTATAAAATATGAAAACTTAAGGTAACAAAAATGCGACTTTAGGTCGGTGCGACAAATTGCAAATATTCTATGCAGTTACTACTAACTTCAACAAAACATGCCTGTTCAGTTTGAATTAATTGATAAAATAACTTCCTAAAAGATAGAAACGCTGGACTAAAGTTTCGAGTTTTGTATGAAAATCGCAAGGGTGCTCAACACTTCTGGCCAAGGCTGTAAGTGCCGCGCGCTTTGACACGCCTAATCTGGGCGTGGCTTGATAGTGGCAGCATTTGACACTATTGAGCATGTGCTTGATATCTAGCATAGTGCTGGTTGTCTGGAGTTTGAGACTAAAATAGCGAAACAATAAAAAGTAGCAACACATATGTTCATATGAAAAACTACAACATTTTTATTAAATAGTTCACCATATTTCTAAAAATCTAGCTGGTTCACTTGACTTGACTAGAGCTTATTTGAATACACATTACTTGCATTAGTTATAACAACACATTTTGTGTGTTATCGCTAGGGCCCGGAATTTTGCGTGCGGTTTGTGAAACGTCATAGGAGAGAATACCAATGTTTATCGATATATCGATAAATCGGGAGATTTTTTATTAGTGTCTTTAAAAAAATCTACTCACTACCTCAAACTTTCAAATGATACATAAAGTAAAAGTACCAGTGCTCGACACCCTAATGCCCAATAGATGACACCCTTCTGCCACCTCTTTTGACAGTAACTTAAGAATAAAGGTGGTATCCATTGGGACAGTGTCGAGCACTCGTACGTTTACCGTACATCATCCTTTATAAAACTATAATTTATTATTTTTTAATTATTTATTATAATTTATTTGTTAAGCTTTTTTCGTGAATGACCGTTAAAAAGAGTATGTATCATTTAAAAGTTTGAGGTATCATTTTTTAAAGACACTAATAAAGTAACTCCCGATTTATCGATATATCGATAAACATTGGTGTTCTCTCCCTATGACGTTTCACAAACCGCACGCAAAATTCCGGGCCCTAGTTATCGCTGTTATCAGTAGCCTATTTTACTACAATTTGTTTGATATCCTAATATCATTTTCTCAGGCATAGGATTAATGATAATTTTTACCACTTACACATTCATTGTATATTACCAAGTAGCCAGAAAATTTAAGTTATATCAGTAATAGGATAAACATAGCATATTATTACTTCAAGGTACGTCCTAGGGAATGGAAACGTGTAATCAGGCAGTCTGGATACACCTCAACTTCTCAAATCTTCTCAAAGAAATATAATACAAGTACCTATAGTCTCCCGACAAGCGGGTTTAAAAATGTGCTACCTAGTTGCTATAAGCTATTGTTTTACAAATAACATTTTATAAAATTAAGTTGATATTAGTTTGCTGGAGATAGCCTTAATCTGTTGATTGTAAAGTCCGGTATTATAAAGTAATCAGCTATCAGTGATAACATAGGTTTATTTGTTGTTCGTGTCGTGATGATAACTTTAAACCAATAATGCATGTTATATTTATAAAGGAGATCGTCAATTCTGGGCCACCTGATATCAACCGTATACAGTTTGTACTGCAATGTAAAATAAATACTCATTTTATTACTAAACTAGACAAAATATTGCAAAAAAATTAAACGGGAATTAGAAATACTAAATAAATAAACATTATGTTGGTTTTTCCGCGATTAAAATACAGCAAGACAAGTCGTTAACGTCCTTATGGCATTGACATAAAGTTTAACTTCACTCTGGCCTGAAACGGGATTGTTTTTTGGTTTGACACTGTCAATGTGTATACATTTTCTGCGTTACATAATCTGCGTTTTGATACTGTTCGGTAAGTTAGAACATTGTAATATTAAAATAATATCTAAGCCTACGAATACGAAAGTTTAAATTAGAAATCGACTATATTAAAACGCCTAAAGACTTAAAAAGCGTATTTTTGCATTTTTGATGGAAGTTTGAATATTAAAAGTGGGTTTCATAATGGCATAATATCATGCTCCTTCGATAACGAAACGCATCTTTTTTCAATTTTGCAATGTCAGATACTAGTGCTATCGCACTTAACGGTGGTAAACTGTTGTGTGCAGACCGGATTACCACGTTGAACCAAGCAGCGCTGACCCGCTGTACCATTTACCAGGTCATGTAGGGAGATGAATAATAACGCTTATTTAAAATTGTAAAACATTTGAGCAGTGTAGTTGCAGGTGTTTCCCCGCTGGGAGTTGTTGTAGAAGTGAGGTTGAAGTGAGCAACGAGTACGAGTGCTGGCCTCTTTTATGGGTTTTTTAGCGTGCTCGTACTAGTGGCTGGTATGTGCCGTGTATGTGAGACATTTATTGGCTAATAAGCTTACAGTATTACATGTTTGTAGGAGGGTTAAAATTGATATTTATATAGGACATTTCTTCGTAAATTAGTACAAAATTCTTATAATCTAGACATTTTGCGTATTATGACATGATATCAATAAAATTAGACACAGATAAGACTTAGCAACTAGACATAGAAACACAATATTTATACACGTTATTGACACAAACAAATTGGTATAAACCGAGAAAATGATTGACTTAGATCTAGTTATACACAAACAATGGCAATTTTAAGCTATCTGCGACAATTCTCCCCCACGTGCGTCAGCACAGTCGATTGGTGCAGAGCAGATGAGAATGAGTCTGGAAACCGGGCGGCGAACTTCTCCTGCGCGAGTACGTACAATGGCTACTCTTATGTGGCCATCAGGACCTGGAAAGAGCTGTGCGATCACGCCTCTAGGCCAAGTACCTCGTGGCATCGTGCCGTCGGCTATAATTACTACATCTCCTACGTGTAGTTTCGTCGCGTTCTGGTGTGCACTGGATCGTGGCATCAGGTTTGGACGATATTCTTTCAGCCAGCGTTTCCAGAAGTTGTCAGCTAGTGCTTGAGCTGTTTTCCAGGACGAAAGGCTCATATTTTCGTCGGAGAAGACTCCCAGCGGGGACATAGCGTTCGATCGGCCGATGAGAAAGTGGTTCGGCGTGAGCGCTTCAGCCTCTAAGTCAGGATTCACTGGGGTCAGCGGTCTGGAGTTTACCAGGTGTTCAGCTTCCAGCAATAGCGTATGGAGAACTTCTTCATGGGGTGCTCTGTCTTTTAGCGTGACTTTCAGAGCTGTTTTCACGCTTCCGACTAGACGCTCCCAAGCCCCGCCGGCGGAGGGGTTGCCAGGCGGGATCTTCTTCCAGATCATGCGTCGTTCGGTCATAAATGGTTTGAGACTATCGGGCAGAGAGTTTTTGGCCTCTGATAGCTCGCGTTCTGCGCCGTAAAAGTTTGTGGCGTTATCTGAGTACAGAACGGTGGGTGCGCCGCGTCGAGACATCATTCTTCGTAGCGATAGGATCATAGAGGCTGCCGATAGGGAGGCGGCTAGCTCTAGGTGCACGGCTCTAGTGGTGAGGCACGTGTAAAGGACGCCCCATCGCTTTTCTCGGCGGCGGCCTATGACAATTTGCATAGGACCGAACAAATCGACGGCTGCTGCGGTAAATGGCGGTTGATTCGCCTTGAGCCTCTCTGGCGGTAGGTCGCCTACAGGAACCTTGAGGGTAGCTCCTTTATAGGTCCGACACCATTGGCACTTATTCGTCAGATAACGAATTGTACCGCGCAGTCCGACTATGTAATATCTTTGCTTCAATTCGTTGATCACCGTCGCATGATTTCCGTGGTTGAAAAGTGCGTGGAAATGATGGATCAACAGCTTGGTAAATGCCTCCTTAGCGTGCAAGACAGGTATATGGGCTTCGTCTCTGTCTATTCGGGCATTTAGCACAATTATTCCGTTCTTATCAAGCTTCATAGCAACTCGATGTAATGCAGACTTCCTCGGCAGCGCGCGCCCGGCTTCCATTAGTCGTATCTCTTCGGCATACGACTCATTTTGGCTCCGTTTAATCAGCAGTATCTCCGCTAGACTTATGTGTCTTTTATTCATTTCTGTTTCTGGATTTCTATTGACAGACAATCTGGCTTTGAATACCTCGGCAGCAATCAAAACTCTGGCCGTAGTGCGAACCAGCCTAGTGAACTTCGAGAATCTACATGTCTCGGGCAAGTATGCGAACTTGTTTTGAACGGTATTTACAGAGCAAATCGGTTTTATGACGCGCTCTTCGCACGTTTCTACGACGGGTTCTACTGTTTTCTCGCGCGGCCAATGCTCCTCGGCTTGCCGTATAAAATCAGGCCCTATAAACCACCGGTGGTTAGCTCCGAACTGGGCCGGGACGCCCTTAGTAGCGTCGTCGGCGACGTTTAACGCGCTAGGTACCCAACGCCAATCGGTAGGTTTAGTTGTGTTTTCTATTTCGGCTACTCTATGTGCGACAAAGCTTTTGTACCGACGTGGATCCGACCTTATCCAGGATAACGCTGTCCGAGCGTCGCTCCAGAAATACCTATGTTTGATGACATAATCGGACTCCTTTACTACTGTGTCGGCTAGCCGTGTCGCTAGCACACAACCTTGCAATTCTAACCTAGGAATGCTGACAATACGCAACGGTGCGACTCGCGCCTTGGCGGCTACTAAGGCTGCGGACTTTTGTCCGTCCGGGCCTTCGCTAACTAAGTATATCGCGGCGGCGTATATCTTTTCGCTAGCGTCGCAAAAAACGTGCATGTCGGCCTCTCTATTTCTCGCGGGTACGTATCGCGGTATTTCTAACTCCCTAAGTTGCTGAATATTACTCACGAATGAATTCCACGCGGGTGCGAGCGAGGTGGGTATAACGGTATCCCAGCCTATCCCTGTACGCCAGACTTCCTGCATCAATGCCTTCCCTAAGACAGAGATCGGGCTTACGTAGCCTATGGGATCGAATATCGACATCGCGCTACTCGTCACCTGTCGTTTAGTGGGTAATTTCGTACCGTTGAGCACGTCTTCGGGCGTGTTGCGTAAATTTACGTTAAACCCTAACGTGTCGCGTTTATGGTTCCATTTTAAACCTAATGTGCGCTCGCTTTCGCCTCCCCCGATGAGGGACGTATCCTCTTTGCTAGGAACTACGTCAGAAATTACGTTTGGGTTGTTAGAGGCGAACCCGCGGAGCTCGAACGACGCGCGTAAATTAAGCGCGTAAATTTCGTTTACTATGCGCCTAACGTCGCTCTCACACTGGTCAAAAGCTACGACTAAGTCGTCCATATACGTGCTTTTTATAGTTTTCTCAGCGGCGATCGGAAATTCTTTCGCATGTTCGTATGCGTTTTTGTTTTTGACGTACAATGCCGTCGTCGGCGAAGCCGCGGACCCGAATATCAGTCTTTTCATCCTATATTCTTGCGGTGAGGCTGAGCGGTCCTCCCCCCGCCAAACAAAACGTAACGAATCTCGATCGCGTTCTACAATCTCTATCTGCAGGAACATTTCTTTAATGTCGGCTATTACCGCGGTCCTGCCTTCCCTAAAACGGACTAACACGCCGAATAAGGATTCTAACAGATCAGGACCCGCTAGAAGAGCACTATTTAGCGACCTACCATACGCGGTAGCGGCTGCGTCCCAAACTACGCGCATTTTTCCGCGCTGCGGATGAAACGTTGCGAAATGCGCCAAGTACCATGCCCTAGGCGCGTCCTGCGGGGGCGGCGAGTCTACTTTTTCCGCGTAACCTTTGTCTAACAGGTTATTTATGTGCTTAGTATACTCGATTTTCAGAATAGGGTCGCGATCTAACTTATTTTCCAGGCTGTACAGCCGCCGTAACGCGTGCGCTTTATTATTTGGCAATTCTTCGTTATCGGTACGCCATAACAAACCCGCTCGGAACCTATCTTCCCCGGGGATTTTTTCACATGTCGCTTCTAGTAAATCTATTGCTCTTTGATCGGGATCGGCCCGAGGTAACTTTTTAACTACCCCTAGTGACTCGATATCGAAATGTTCCTTCATGAGAGCTAAAGCTTCATCGTCGGCCGTTTGTGGCCCCATGTGGCCTACAAACGCTACGGTTGCCTCCGATGACCTATGCGGTCCGTGCAGTGACCATCCTAGCCGCGTCAAACTAGCTACCGGGAGGTGCGATTTACCGCTGATAATTTGGCGCGTCACTATCAAATGCCAATTATCTTGACCTATAATTATTGAAGGCGCGGCAGAATCGTAACACAGCTCCTCGGCTATGTCGGCTAAATGGTCGCACTGCGCGACTATGTTTTTGGAGACGCCTTGCGCTCCTACGTTCAATCGATTGATGGTAAGCGCTTCCATCATTTCTAGATGCCTACTGCAAAAGCCGCGGATTGCGAATCGCACGTTACAAGAGTCCGGATCGCTCACGCTCCCACCTATACCTTCTATGTCGAGCGTTTCTCCCCGCTCTCGGGGCATTATACGATCGGCTGTTTCGTGTGAAATCAAACTAAGGGCCGCCCCTTCATCTAACAGGGCTAAGGCTTGCGTAGTACCTAGTGGGCCCGTAACCTCTACGGGCATCATTTTCAAAAACGTGGGCGCTATTCTAATCGCGTGAACGTTACTGACTTTTTTGTCTTCCACGGGCGCTTTAGATGCGTTCAAACCGTGTAGTAACCTGTGATGCCCAGCTTCGCACTGTTGCACTCCGCAAGCCACATACCTGCATTTGAAGCGACCACGGTGCGCCGCGCCTAGACATTTATAGCACAGCTTTTCGTTTTTCGCCCAATCCCAACGTTCGGATACCGATGCATTCAAAAATTTAGTACACGCTTCCACTTTGTGTTCATGATTATGACATATTAAACACTTATCACGTGACGTAAATCGTGCTGGTACCGAATGTTGTTTGGGCTTGGTCCCCGTATACGCGGGCCTTTTAGCCTCGCGGGGCTTCGTTTGAGCTACCGTCGGCGACCTATACTCCCCCGTGTGAGCTCTATCTACTCTATTTCGCGGGCGAGTGCTCTGGTAGCTGTCGTTGGAGTAGCTCGAATAGTCGCGGGAGAACACGGGGGCGGGAGTACGGGTGGGGGCGGTATGACGCCCTGACCTATTGTCCAGCTCAAAGGAAACCGTGTTCACGGCATTTTTCGGCTTCGGACCTCGATGACGACTCGTTCTTTTAGCCGCGGAACTAATTTCTAGCAGAAATTCTGATATCGCGACTAAATCGGGCGAGTTCAAATTAGCTTGTTTGAACTTGCCCCATTCGTACCTAACAATAAGGTTCAACTTATCGACGATCTTGTTGACTAGCTCTGGCGCGTACAAGTATTTTTCTTGCTTTAATGATTTTATTGTCGCTACTGCATTTGCGACGTGCGCGGCAAAAGACACGATATTACTGTTATCTTCGGCTAGGCGCGGCATGCGTTTAACATTATGTAGCTCAGTCAACACGATCTCTTCAGGG
Source organism: Pammene aurita (assembly GCA_947086415.1). Taxonomy (NCBI): domain Eukaryota; kingdom Metazoa; phylum Arthropoda; class Insecta; order Lepidoptera; family Tortricidae; genus Pammene; species Pammene aurita. The sequence goes on along the minus strand of OX352300.1, from coordinate 11,568,467 downwards.
TCCCCGAACTGCCTCTCTAAGGCCTCCATTATCTCGTATGGATCCTGGACGGTATACATTATGGATTTCACCGCGGTACGCGCTTCACCTTTCAACGCGCGCCTAATTCGACTGACGTTATTTACGTAACTAAACATGGGCGCGGTATCGTTAAATTCGGCACGGAATGCGATCCATTCTGTGATATTACCGTCGAAAGCGGGTAATTCGGGTGGCCTATGCATAATGGGCGCATACTGACTAGACACATCTCGCGGCGGGCGATGAGTACTCATATGCGGCTCGCGGGGCGCGGGGGCGCTGGGCGCCGGCGCGCTAGAGGCGAAATTACGTATTGTGTGTAACGCGGACGCTTCATTTTTAGTTACGTAATTGCTCTGATCTAGCTGGGACTGTCGTTCTACCCAATTCCTCACGCGTTGCTCGTCTTTTTCGACAAGAGGTTCGGACTTACCGCTAACAGATTGCGCCTCATGCTGGGCAATCTGTAGCCTTAACTTGGCAGTTTCCGTCTCTTTATTAGCAACGGCGAGGGCGGCTTTATGAACCTCGAGTTCCGCTAGCAACAGAGCTAACTTTTCGTCGCACTTTTCACTATACACACTTCGATTTTCGCGCACTTTTTTACTACCGCGGTCGCCGCACTGAGAAAAGCGGTCTTTTTCCCCGGCGGACGTGTTAGGTTTACACGATGTCCCCGGTGGACTTTTAACTAACGTCTTTTCCGCCTCGTCTTCCGATATTTCCGAATAAGCGGGCGCCGGCGCTATTGCCGGCGGCGGCTGTAGACGCGGTTCGACACTAGGACCATCGCCAAGAGTGCTGGTGGTGCCTTTGTCCCATGTATTGGTATCGCCGGAGGTTGTTTCACCAGACGGCGGGGTAACGGCTCTGGAGGGTTGTCCCTTGTGTGAGCGAAGAGACATCTTGAGCGTATGATCGGACATCTTCTTCTTTCTTCTTGCTTCTTGACGCACGTGGGGTTCCCTAACCTTACCTACCTAAAACCTAATGGCTGACACTGCCTAGTGCAGTGAAAGCGGCCCTACGTTCACTTTACTTACTCGTGGGCGTTAATCCCTGATGCACTGAATCTCGCGCAAAGGCTAAGTGCAAGTGCCAGAGCGTCCGAAAGCAGTGTGAAGACGTCAACCATGTGACGTTGCAACGAAAGTTGCCAGGACACGAACGTGGAGTATGGCCTCTACACGAGCGGTCCGTCCAGCAAGCTGGTAAATAGCACAGGGCTCTTCCGCGAAAGCGGGCAGGTGTATCAGCGGTTAGGCCGGACACCGTATGAAGATTCTGAGCGAAATTAATCCAGCTCAGCGCGTACTTGTTTCTTTCTTCAATTGGCCGCAGTTTTCTGATATCCGGAGCTCGAAGGACCAGCTGTTGTGTGCAGACCGGATTACCACGTTGAACCAAGCAGCGCTGACCCGCTGTACCATTTACCAGGTCATGTAGGGAGATGAATAATAACGCTTATTTAAAATTGTAAAACATTTGAGCAGTGTAGTTGCAGGTGTTTCCCCGCTGGGAGTTGTTGTAGAAGTGAGGTTGAAGTGAGCAACGAGTACGAGTGCTGGCCTCTTTTATGGGTTTTTTAGCGTGCTCGTACTAGTGGCTGGTATGTGCCGTGTATGTGAGACATTTATTGGCTAATAAGCTTACAGTATTACATGTTTGTAGGAGGGTTAAAATTGATATTTATATAGGACATTTCTTCGTAAATTAGTACAAAATTCTTATAATCTAGACATTTTGCGTATTATGACATGATATCAATAAAATTAGACACAGATAAGACTTAGCAACTAGACATAGAAACACAATATTTATACACGTTATTGACACAAACAAATTGGTATAAACCGAGAAAATGATTGACTTAGATCTAGTTATACACAAACAATGGCAATTTTAAGCTATCTGCGACATAAACCTTATCCCTTCGCAATAGGTGTTAGGAATGTTCAGGTTATAGTATCAACGATGGTTTGACAGCCGTCTTTGTTAACCGAAATACAGGAACTATAAATACAATCAAAATATGACTTTTTATTATTTCATCATGATTCCCGTTTTGTTTTCAAGTCCGCTTTTGTACATTATCTTTAAAAAATCGGTACTTTTTTTACATTAATATATAAATCATAGGCAAGCACGCTTTCAAATATTGTCCTAGTCAGATTCAAGTTTTAAATGCATGATTTTTCAATTTTCCCATTAGATTTCGCAATATTTTTACCACTATCCTGATCTAGAAATTATGACGATTCTTCAAAGGTAAGAACCATTCCTAAACGGTCCTAAATAATCTGGGCCAGATCACCTAACAAAAATTGACGATCTCCTTTCATATATTTTTTCTAATGAATATAACAACGACAATTAGTTTGAAATGTATTATACCTAGTCATTTAGAGATTAGAGACCCCATTTGAAAAAATATGCCCTTTAGTAGAAACCAAAAAAAACCTTTTTTTTTAATATATATTTTTATTGGGACGTAGTTTAGCGAAAAGGATCCATCCTCAAAAATTTGTCATTGAAATGAATGGCTTACGGTATTGACATAAAAAATACATTTTATTGGCAGATTTTTGTGGACTGGATCCTTTTCCCTAAACTACGTCCTGTACTGTTTATTTTAAAGCCAGCACCTTACTTGGTCGTAATTGTCCATAGAATCGTGTTGAATATTTTTCTGTAATATAGTAAAAATATATTTAATTTAATACAACCAAGCAAGTTCAATAAAGAAAAATTCGCTGAAAATATCTTACCCATTTAATGCTTAACCATCTTCATTATCATATAGGTTAGAAAATAAAGGCGTAACAAAAGATGAGCGCGTGGCAACCCTGGAGAAAGAAGTAATGAAGAGGAAAGCCATGCTACACGAGATAGAGGCCACATTGCCCAAGCAGAACAGCCTATATCTTCGGATCATACTAGGCAACGTCAACGTATCGATTCTTAACAAAAACGACAAGTGAGTATTTTTTTATTTCTGTAAAATGGTTTTTCGTTTAAAAACAGGTTATTTTCATACTAAAAATAACTAGTGGGTCTGTAGACCTCGCGACAGGGGCGAATTCACCCTAGAGCCAAGCAGGCCATGGGGCGGCAGAACGCCAGGGGCTGCGTGAAATGCCCCACGTACTAGGTTCAGGGCGCCGATCAGTCAGGTACCGTCCGGTAAGGCCTTTATGGCCGGGGCGCCAAATTTCGAAATACGCCTCTGCCTCGCGAGCATAGTCAAAACTAAAGATGTATGACTCCGCCATTTCTATATACGTATAATCAATATCTTAGCGAACTCAAAATGGTTTTAAGCGCCATAGACCAGTCCTTTGTGCCAATTTCCACTATTTTGAACCTTTTCCAAAAAACTAAACGACAAAAAAAATCTACGTAACTATAGAACCTACTCACAAAACTTTACGGGAATCATTGCAATCTGTAGAGGAGAACATCAGGACCGCCGCCGGACGGAGATACGAAATTAAGCAGTTTTACCCAAGCTGAAACGGAGGCCTTGGCTATCGCTTCGGTCAATAATAAAATGCTATGCGATACGAGTAAACATATCTAACTACAAACAAACTGCTATAACAGGGTGTAACAAAAATAATCGGTATCGTATTGCGACTAGACCTTGTATAGACTTGTATAAAATTACCCTTGATGCGACAGCCTAGGGTAATAAAACGACTGTTTGTATGTCCGTCCGCAGCTTGGCTTGGCGACTTTTATCACTAGATTGCTAGCTGTACCTTATAGACGGAGAGCTAGCCACGTCAGATATGACACAATAATGAGAGCGACAAAACCCCTCTCGTTAGTTTGCTATACTATGTTTATTTCTCGGACATCTGGCCGCTGTAAAGTGGTGGAGGTCAAAGAATGCAAACCACTTTAAGAATATAAATCCTAGAGTTCTGGTTTTGATGCAGTATTATGAAAATTATATAAATAATTAGATCATATCATTGCCAAAAGTTTCTGATGGAGGAAAGTAGTCCAAAATGACGTATAATGTAGTTCATAGTATGTCGCCTACTGTTTCTGTTTCCGACATATTACTCATTGTTTTTTGTTCTAATGTTAAAATATAGGCCCCGTCCTCTATAAAAAAGATAGCTTCGGCCGTTTGTACCTATTTTGGTATTACTTTTTTTCCAATTCAAAAACTCTGCTAGTCTGTCACTCTGACATCCACCCATTAAAACCTGCCAGATGCCTGGATCTAGCAATAAGGATAGTATTGCAATCTTCCTAGATGGGTTTCATTGCTCTCATTATTGTGTTATATCTGACGTGGCCAGCTCTTAGACCATTAGCTGTGTACTTACATATCTACACATATCAATCACTTTTATTAGGATTTAGAGTTGTTTTTTTTACGAAGGGTTTTCGTGGGATCGTCTTTAATAACTTATGGCGTCTGATAAGTTGTATTCACACGCGTATCCACGAGACATAATTATCGAACCATATACCTTTTCCAATGCGTACTTTATTTACCGAACAGAACACACAGAGGTTTTGTCTCTATACCTACTATCATTAGTTTAAGATTATTAAAATTATAGGTAGGACACGATCGATGGACTTTGTTTTTGAAGTAATTCTTTGTTTCACAAACTGCACGTGCCGGCTGATTATGAGTTGGCTATTCTATAAAATAAAGTCTAAAGTAACAGCTGGCGAGCGGACATTGTTTATAAAACTATTATTGTTCTTATATAAACACTGACTAACTGAAACTAATAAAATACTCTTAACGCAAATTGATGGTTTTACTCTAAGAGGGAAATTAAATTAGTAAATTTGTTTTTTTTTTCAGGTTCAAGTACAAAGACGAATATGAAAAGTTCAAACTCATTCTCAGTGTCATCGCGTTTGTACTGGCAGTTTTAAATCTCTACATCGACTTCAGGTAAGCAGCAACAATAAAAGTTGGCAACAAAATAATGATGTCACGATTGTATGAAAGATCGAATTAGTAGTTTATGTAACTGTTACGTAATAAGGGTCCTTAAAACATGAGTGTGGTTTTATGAAATGAGCCGCAGGCGAATTTCATAATAAGATCACACGAGTGTTTTAAGGCCTAATTACGTACAGTTGCATACACTGCTTTATCTACACTCATATTATATATATTAAATTAATTGTTCGGAAACCATAGAATGACCGCCATTGTACCGTCATGGCCTACTCGATTGTGTCGGCGCTCGCGCGGGACCAATCGAGTTGGCCATGGCGGTAACATTATGTTATCAAATTCGATGTTCCAAATTTGAAACTCATTGCTTAACAATATTTGAGCATGCATAGTTAAAATTACGTTACTGCCGCAGATAAGAAACTTATCATAGTTAAATCGTTTGTTGTAATGCTTGTCATTGTCTACGGTTTTTGAAAGCATTTTAGAGTACTTACAGTATGAGTGTAGATAAAAAATATTTTCTAACAATTGTTAGCATTGCGCTAGGTATAATACATGTATTTGTTTGCTACACATAGAAAAGACTATATAAGTTTTATTTTTCTCCACCAGGCTATCGCTTTTTACTATTGCAACATAACTTCACATTTTATAACAGTTTTGTCAAGAGCACATGTCGTCTTAGCCATTAGCTTAGAATTCAAGGTCACTTATATTTTGACAAATCACATAATCTATTGACCAAACTATTACAAAATGACAGATGATGGTGAAATAGTTGAATGCAATAGTATGCTAAAGGAAAATATATCTTGTATAATCTTTTCTTGTTGTTATTAACAAATATCTATATAATACCTAGCGCGACGTCAAAAACTGTTAGTTAATATTTTTTACTATACTCGTAAGTAATCATATTATCATATTCTCTAACTAAAAAAGAAAATCGCACTTGTAAGTTATCGAAGCTCAAAACTGTTCGCGTACTGTAGTAAGATCGTGAAATATTGGGTTGTATAGAAGAGGAAAGTTCTTTTATATTACAATTTTCGCACGTGATAAACTGCTAATATATAATTGAATGGTCAACACAACTGATTGCCTATCTATCTATACAAAACGTATAAATGCCATAAATCTGTTAGTGATAACACTGATAACTTAGAAATGTTATTTTCGTGCCTGTCGTGGTTTGAGTTATGCAACACGTGGACATTGTTTAGGATTGATAATGGATTGATTAAACTATTAAACGGAGATAAAAGAAAAAAATATGGGCTCTTGTCATATAAAATAAATAATACCTAACAAAGATATGCCCACCGCCACCTGTGCCGTTACCAAAGATATTTTTATAATACAATAATACAAGGTACTTAAAAATATCAAATTTAGCACTAATCAATTATAAGTAGTACAGTCATTTTACGGGCGGCTAGTATGGCGAATTGGAAATAATTAATAATAGCTAATATTTTGTACGCAATGAAATCCTACATAATATCACTATTCGCTAGCCGCCACAAATATGGATTTTAATGAAAATAATGAATATAATATGTAAGAACAAACTAGATACCACTTATTACTATTTGTTTCTAACGAATTAGGATATATATCGCCCGCGCCGTACATCTGGTAAATTATGTGGAAAGAAAACTTAAATATCGTCATACTTATTTACAAATAAAATAATAGATATTATTGTAAATAAAAATACACAATTTTTTTATACATATTTTTTTTTCTTTTTAACTACTTCCGGGTGAGGATTTTTGCATGTGGTCTTTAAATATCTCATAAGTATGAAAAATAAAAAAATCTGGCTATTATCAATTTATGTTTGACGCAACCGTATCTTTACTGGGGTATTACCAGCAATGTCGTGTTCAGATATTTCTTAAAGACACAAGAAGAATATTTTTTAGGACTTCAACTGTAGAACATTAAAGTAACGCATAAACTAGTGTGCTGTTACTACATTTACTGTCTTGTAGGTACTTAAGATTAGTTTCACTCAGTTTAACAATAGTCACGATTCTATACAATGGGCTGTAAGAAAAGCGCTTCTAAGATAATGATTTGAACATCTTTCCATTAAATTGGCTAAGTAGATAAAGTTATTTGTTTCGTAGCAATCATGAAATCGAATTTGCAAGATTACTATGAGAAAACCAGGTGAAACATATTTTTGCACTTTCAATTACATATTTTTAAATCGGCCAAATCTCATGAATGAGGAAAGAAATAAAGAAAATATCATTTGACTCTTGATATAACCAACAAGTTCTATTAATCAAATTCATTAGTGATTGATTACAGCAAAATACTAAATCGGTCGCGTTCCTTGTAAAGCATTTCTATGACAACTTGCTTTACAGGCCACTCCAACTGATCCTAATATTCCTCCTGGTCTGGTACTACTGCACGCTGACCATCCGCGAGAGCATCCTCAAGGTCAACGGCTCCCGGATCAAGGGCTGGTGGCGGCTCCACCACTTCATCTCCACCGTGGTGGCCGGGATTCTTCTTATCTGGCCGCAGAACCAACCCTGGAGCGAATTCCGCCACACCTTCATGTGGTTCATCGCCTACATCAGTGAGTATTGAAGCTCAAGGCTCAGCATCAAGGATTGGCGGCTGCACTACTTCATCTCCATTGTGGTGGCCGGGATTCTGTTCATCTGGCTGCAGAACCGGCCATGGAGCGAGTTCTGCCACACCTTCATGTGGTTCATCGCCTACATCAGTGAGTATTGAAGCTTAAGGCTCAGCGTTAAGGATTGGCGGCTGCACTACTTCATCTCCATCGTGGTGGCCGGGATTCTGTTCATCTGGCTGCAGAACCGGCCATGGAGCGAGTTCCGCCACACCTTCATGTGGTTCATCGCCTACATCAGTGAGTATTGAAGCTTAAGGCTCAGCGTTAAGGATTGGCGGCTGCAGTACTTCATCTCCATCGTGGTGGCCGGGATTCTGCTCATCTGGCCGCAGAACCGGCCGTGGAGCGAGTTCCGCCACACCTTCATGTGGTTCATTGCCGACATCAGTGAATAATCAATATTCAACGCTCAACGCTCAGCGTCAAGGGTTGGCAACTGCACCACTTCATCTTCACCGTGGTGGTCAGCATCCTGCTCATCTGGCCACAGAATGTAGAGAGTTTTGACACATCCCAATATTTTCGATAATCACCCAACCACCAAAACTATATGGTTCTATTGCGCAACATAATGCCCGAATACATAAAGTATATATCTCATGCCAATATGTAAATGTTGCAACGAGTGAGGCACGCTCCTTACTTTGATGCTCCTTCGTACCACACGTTTTGTTCGAAGAGCTGGCGCCCCTACCTCCCGGATGCTAGCTTTTATGATGGAAATTGGGGGTACCAGCTAATCTTCAATATCTTTATATCTACCTACATATCGATGTATGACAATTATTATCTCAATTTCAGGTGTAGTCCAATACATGCAGTTCCGGTACCAGAGCGGCGTGCTCTACCGACTAAAGGCGCTGGGAGCGCGGCACAACATGGACATCACCATCGAAGGCTTCCACTCGTGGATGTGGCGCGGCCTGTCCTACCTGCTGCCCTTCCTGTTCGGCGGCTACGTGTTTCAGCTCTACATAGCCTACACACTCTACCAGCTTAGTTACCATCCCGAGGCCACCTGGCAGGTATGTTGTTGGGTTATTCAATGGCACAGCATGGACACATCGAGGGCTTCCACTCCTGTATGTGGCGCGGCCTGTCCTACCTGCTGCACTTCCTGTTCGGCGGCTACGTGTTCCAGCTCTACATAGCCTACACACTCTACCAGCTGAGTTACCATCCCGAGGCCACCTGGCAGTTATGTTGTTGGGTTATTCAATGGCACAACATGGATGTCATTGTGGGCTTCCACTCCTGGATAAAGGGACGCAGCCTGTCCTATCTGCTGCCCTTCCTGTTCGGCGGCTACGTGTTCCAGCTACACACTCAACCAGCTGAGTGATTATCCCGAGGCCACCTGGCAGGTATGTTGTTGGGTTATTCAATGGCACAACATGGACATCATCGAGAGCTTCCAAAAATCTTCAAAAATTGCGTTACGTAATACTTGAACGCCCCCTTACTCAGTTGAACTATTATGGCGGATATTAGTAACCAATACTCTCAACTCCGTGTAAGTAGCGTGAGGGCAATAAATATAAACTCGTTGATAGCACTGTAATCGTTGTAAGAAACCTATCTCTTCGACTATGTCAAATTCATACACAATTTTTACTATAAAACTCTCTTGAGACTCGAACATAATAAAAATGTTTAAAGCTTGCTTTGTCTGCGGGTAGATGCTCTAAGATCATCGTAAATTGATCGAGCGAAAATCGACCGTACTGAAACTGTAATCGTAAAAAAACTTTGTTAATTATTCTTTGGATATGTCTCTCAACCCTCTGTACTGTACCCTTAAAAAAAGGCACCAGTTACTGTCTGATGGTTTTTATCCTCATTATAATCAATGGGTTTGTAACTTCATTCATCGTTCATAAATATGTGTACATTTCGTCACCTTAATTCATTGCAATAAGGTGAAAAAATGTACACATATTTATGAACTCGACTGTACGAGTCTCACGAGATTTTTATACCTTCATTGACTGAGCATGCCCCCTGATTCATTTCATATTGGCCCCAATAAATCACATTTCCGTGTAACGGCGCAACAACAGGTCCCCGCGTTAAGTATGTCGTTCCTGCTCACCGGCATCGGCAACACGGCCACCATGCTGAGCGTCATCCCGCAGAAATTCAACGAGCAGGTAGACGCTGACCAGTGAAGCACGGCACGTATGTTACACCTATGCCAGTTTAAGACACACATTTGTTCTGAATTCTTGAAATCATAACTGGTGCCTTTGGCTGGGCGAATCATCTTATAGACCGACACTCGAGCCTCGTAGACAATATTCACAACAGTTATAGTTTTTTTTATAGTGGTTTAGTATTCGCATTGTGAATTCAGAATAATGTGTGAAATGGCCAAGGCCTGATATACCATCATTGATTGTAGTTAGTAAATAAATGAATTATAGTAAATGTACTGAATAGGGAGCGGGCGTGAACAGTCAAATAAAGACAGCGACGGGTGCCCCGTTTTAAAAGTTTGAAGTGTCAATGTCAATTTATTAATTCCAAATAACGTCACAAGGTGTCAAACACTCTAAAGCGCAACTGTTCTAAAGAGGGTGTGGCGAGAGGTCTTTTCGACAGCAGCTGTCAAAATCCACCAATAAAAAAAAATTAAACATGATTGGTGGATTATGACAGCTAGACCTCTCGCCACGGTGCTGCCATTTTGTGAAAATCTCTATCGCAAAAACCCTCATTGTACCAGACTAGAACCTAGGTCCTAGATCGACATTGCGGGGTAATTCTATTGACAATCGTTAGCGGTTGACAGTATGTCTCGTGGAATATGTATACTGCTGTCGGGAACCGGCATATAGTTCAACTATCAAAACCAAGCCACAATGTTTTTTTCCTCCGTACGTTTACGATAGTTCTTCTGTCTCTAGCAAAACTACAGCAACACCATTCTCATATAAAAACGAACATTTCCTTTGTGGTTATTATTCTGTAACTGCTATTAATACTATTATTCTGAATAATAATATCAGAATATTCCCAGCCAAAATGAACCTTAAATACAGTCGAGAACTAAAATTACGACACGAACTGTAACTAATGTATTCCATACGCATTTTTAAAGTATGTAAAGTGTAAATATGAATCAATGAGCAGTGAGCTCCCATTATTTTGGTTTTAAAATCAACTATATATGTGCTCCGTGTATCAATGTACCCTGCTTTCTTCTACTTAGAAAAAAAAACGACAAAGTAAGAGTCAGGCATAGCCATTAGTTTTTTGGGAATGAATATCTGGACAACGCCTCTATTGTCAAAGCGATAAAGTGGATGTTCAGATATTTTTGAGTACGTTGGCCACTCCGATACTTTGGATTGCGTCTGTACATTGGGCGGCACGCATTCTTCTTATTTTAATGATAAAACATGTACTGCCTATGTAGCCTAATTACTATGAAAAACTTATTCCCTTCTATTCCCGGCGGGACTTTATTGCACAATACAGATATAAAGCACAAATGGCGGACTTAATGCCTAAAGGCATTCTCTGCCAGTCAACCGTCATTGTTGGTTCTTTAAAATTGCCTATGGGATACACTACAATCGCACTGAAGTTGTAGGCGATTGTAGTTATCGAACGAGCGAAGTGAGTTCTTACAAACAACTTCTGGCTAGTGGGACGTCTCAGCATTTCGATGGCTTTTTGATTTTGAGAGTTTGTTCCGCGATAACTTTAGTAACGCTTTTCTGATCTTCATGTAATTTGTTGGGGTTATAGCAGAGATACATATAATTTGAGAGTTCGTATATGAGCAGGATCGACCAAGGGGTCATGTAGCTAGAAGACGCGAAAAAATCATCATATGGGTCTTGTTATATTGGTCATCTCGTTTGCAAGGAAATCGCGAGTTCTGAGTTCGAGGCGGACTACTAGTTATATTTGTTTTGAGATTGGCGGTGCCAAAAGTGGTAAAGTCCGATCCATCGTATATAATGTTATCTACGGTGGATCGGAGCTTCTTATTTGAATGGCAGAGTAACTAGAAAATTTAGAATAGTGCGGACCAACCAATCCCTATACAGTTAATGAGAAACCGTCAGTCTACAACGCTACAGAATGCAGCACAAATGGCGTTGTTTATGAAAAGGGACCTTATTGTCGATTAGCGTTTACGTCGTGAGGCGACGAATTGGTAATGGAGGACCAGTAAAAATGGCGTAAGCGCCATCTACAAAAGTTATTTTTCGTTGATAACGCTATAGATGATATTTTTATGTTAATAATTACTCACTGTAGGGATACTTTGTCCTTAACGACATCTTTTTGACTTATGTTTTTTTTTATCTACAAAACTTTGTAGCGTTGTGGATTTATCGAAAGTAGTTTTAACGTGAAAAGTTAATATAAAATAAGAATTTGTTGTAACCAATACTTATTTAATAAGTAGATAATTCTTAAATGAATGTATACCTAACTGTATTATATTTATTTTGTGTTTGTAGTCGATTATACAAGTTTAGTAGGGTAACCTGTCCTGAAGTCGGGTCAGCTACGGTTTATATTTTTATGAGCCGGTTGATTAAATATGAGCAGGTTACCTTAGTAACTTTTTATTATTGGTCATTTGTTTAATTGGGTAGTAAATGTTTGGCGACACTTAGAGGGACTCGGCGGTCGTATTATTTTTATTTAACACAAAGTCAGAATATACTTGAAATCGATTTCGCTTAGTGTACAGTCGCCATCAAATATATCGGAGCGGCCAAGGTAAGTACTCAATAATATCTGAACATGTACTTTAGCGCCTTGACAATAGAGGCGTTGTTCCGACATTTGTGACCACCTTGGCCGCTCCGATATATCTGATGGCGACTGTACAATCCCAATATTTATCTAGAATAATCAGATCTACAGGAAACTGGCTAGGTGCTATCCGATAAATTCACAATTATAATTATTGAAATGATTATTAATTATTAACCTCGAGCGGCCCACCTTACATAATTTACAAATTATATACTTCGAAAATAGGGTTGATAGTCCTTTGTTTCAATTTTAAGGAAACGTTCTAACTTTGAAAACGTTGGAACTTATATTACATATCGTTTAAATTCCATCGCAATAACAAAATGTACATGCCTTAGAGAATACAACCCGGAGTAGGCATGTCTGTCATTTTCTATACAAAAAACGTCTGCCGATTTTTGCGGGGGAGGGGAACGTCAAATGTATGTAGGGCGGCACACATTCCTCTTATTTTTATGATAAAACATGTACCTACTCCCTATGTGGCCTAATTATGTTTGATCTAGTTAAAAAAAACCTATAGAAGTGTGTTATGTTAACAAATCTAGGCGCGCGTGTCTCTCTAAATGTTCGTCTATGAGGCCTAAATTAAAGATCTTTTTAGTTAGCATCAATATTTACATTTCATAAGTATCCTGTCTAGTCGTCCATAATTAGGGCCGGTTTACACTTGCAAGTAGGGACGCAGCTATATGCTAGAATGAAATAGTGGTATTTTTCTCTCATTCTGAACTATAGCTGCGTCCCTACTTACCGCAAGTAAACTTGCAAGTGTACGAGCCCCTTTACACGAGTCATGCCTATGAAGCCTTTGTTTGTATATTTGGAAATCTTCAAATAATCATTTGTTAAGTGTGATGATAATGTAGTTTTTTAGATATTGAACCTCATAGTAAATATTGTAATGCATCGCATTTATTTTTAGCTTCGACCAAATGATTATATCGCAGCATGACCTAGTTAGGGAACGTACCCATACTACGTGACCTGTTTAGGGGGGGGAGGGGGGTCGTCAAAATACTACTCTTGGTCACAAGGGGGAGGGGGGGGTTTAGGTTTACGTCACGTAATCAATAATTATTATAATTATGCTCTAGGGAAATCTCGCGCAAATATTTTTTTCACTTTTTAATTATGGTTTGCACGCACCTTGAGGCGTTACGCGGCAACCGCCGTTTTAATAAATACAAATATGCGCCAAATTATGATTTTTTTACTTTCTGTTTGCAAAAAAACAATATTAAGAATTACTACGTGACAACCAGAGGGGAGGGGGGGGGGATCTTGGCATATACTACGGTTGGTCACCGAGGGGGGGGGGGGGTGAAAATTGTAAAAAAATTGGTCACGTAGTATGGGTACGTTCCCTTAGTAGCTCCGCACTTGTGAAATAAAAGAAAATATTTTTGTACAATAGCGAATTAAATACAATTTTGTATTCCTATGTACAGTCGCCCTCAATTATATCGAAGCGACCAAGGTACTCATAAATATCTCAACATGCACTTTATCGCTTTGACAACAGAGGCGATGTTCAGATATTTGTGACCACCTTAGCCGCTCCGATATATCTAATGGCGTCTGTACAAATAATCACCAAATTACAATTTCATTAGTAAGATTTCAGCGCACATCAAATGACTACATTTTCAGGATAAAAAAAATGTTTTGGTTGTTGAAACTTCGGTCATAAACGTGTAGGTTTAGGTACGAATACCTACTCTTAAATAATAGATCTGATTCGCAACATCGAATAGATTCGTGCCAAAAGATTTTATGTTTATGAATGGAATGACGTAGAAATATTTTAGTATTTATAGAATGTCCGTGTCATTGCAATTTGCATGAATGGTTTTATTTATTTGTCGCATGTGGTATATGATGGATTAAATGCAATACATTGCGTTGCCTTCAGGAGGTTACATCTTACCTAAATTTGTCGTATATTAGCGTAAAAAAAATATGCTTCCGATAATGAATGGAAAACACGACAAGTCAAAGCACAACATGGCAACTAGCTTTGTTTACGCGACTAGATAGTTTATTGCTTCATACCTTTTTTCTTGAGAATGAGTAATAGTTTATGCCTTGAGAAGGCAACGCATAAAGTGTCTTATAAAATCTCGATTTTTGGGTATACGAACCTTTCGCGAAAAATATCTGCTGCGTTTAATAAATATCTAGTATATTGCATAAACAATAGCCGTCCTAAATATTGCCATTCTGATTTAAAAAATGTAAAAATTACCCCATAAAAGCAATATTAACCTTTTGTATGCCGGAACGTTAAGCACCAGCAAAGCGTAGAGTTACGTTCACTAGCAAATCGTATTGCTCATTCGGTTCCAAAAAGAAAGAGATGCCAACATTAATTCTATGAATACAATTAATACTATTATGATTAAAATTTAATTTAATTCAGGCCATTCAGGGCTATAAAGAAATCTCTATTAATATAATAAGTACCTACCTACCGTTACGGTAACTTTGAAGTCTCATGCGGTCTGTTTTCCACGTGGTTTAATGAGGAGAAACGCGCAAAAATATGCGCAGGCGTTGCAATAGTAAACAAACAAACATCTCGTTGGTTATGGTTTGGAAATGTCAAATCCATGCAGTCTCTAGACCTCAGAAAAACGTCAGAAATGGTTCTACAATGGCTGTTATAAAGCACCATTTATATTCCGTGGGTTTTGCACTTATTAATTTCTTTTAAGAATATTATCATTGCCGTGACAGGGCGACCACTAAATGTATGAAATAAGTTTAAGTTAATGTATTATTATTAAGTTAAATTATTGAATTTAGTGTACTTACTTTGTTAACCTGTTTTATTTATCAGCCGCTTGTTGTATTGCGACTTATAATATATTACTTAGGCATTTATAAAAATTGTGAAATTTACATGTATATTGAACAAAAACAGATGATCTATCAAATAACGCAGTCTGTCTGGCTTGTAATTTACACTACAATAAACCTTACATACAAAACAACGATTACCTATCACAAATGTTCTATTTGTATTGTAAAAATATTCATCATTAATTTTTGGATCCTTTCATTTGTATTTTCTTTTCAATGTTATGTAATAAATTTGTTTTCAGTTTTATGCTTGTATTATGATTTATTTATTGTTTGCGACGTTCGGCAGGTGCCTTACCTCGCGGCCATGTTTCTAGTGTTGCACTCTGGCAACATGTACACGATTCTGCGTACCATGCGGAAGAAAACTCAGAGCGGCTTGAAGCTGCGGTACAGACTCCGCGCGATCGCGTACCGGCTGTCCAATGAGCTTACCATCTTGGTATGTCATATACGCCCTAAAATTACACCCAATCATATCATAAATATACTTGCATATCTCTTCAATGGCCTGTGCGGATGAGTTGAAATATCGTATCATCAGGCATGGAAAAATCTTGGAAAATAAGCCTGAACATTGACCAGGTACCTGGCTTTAAATGTAAGAAAGAACTAGAATGAAACAGCGTAATAACTAATTATGGTGCTAGGACTAAATTAAGCTATCGATTAATTCTTCGATTAAATATGCTACTTTATAAATGATGCTACTGATGTAGCATGTGAACCCGCTTAAATTGCAAGCGCAATCATATCACATACAGGAATTTAATGAGCACACATGTCACATATCGTGCCATGATTTTATCAATAGAAGATGATATTTTATAACAACTCAAATCTCCGATAGCACTTACTACATGCTTACAGAAGTTACATATCCACGCAGAACTAAGAAAAAAAAAGACCCTGGGTTACATACCAATACAGAATTGGGTCATGCATTCATAAAAAATGTCTTTCAGGTGGATTGTATCTGTTCTTGTTTGTGATCGTTGAAGCAAGATAATCAGCTAAGGCTGTGGCTACGTTTAATGGGATTGCTTTGGTGTTGTCTAATTTACTAATAGAAATTTAAAACGTAAGGTAAACCAAGCTTTAAAATACATAGGTTATATTAAAAAATATTAGATACTCGTAAAAATTAAAAATATCCGTTTGTTTTTTGTTTAGCATTATCCAATCGAATATATCAAAATTTTAAGAATTCCTGGATTTTATTGCTAGGTAAGTAAATATCTAAAAAACAAGGTTTTTAGATTTCATGTGCTTATGGTGTGTAGGTGTTGGCATATATTTTTTTTGTTTTTTACTTAGTTTTTTTTACAATATACTAAGGGTTTTCAAAAGTTACCTAGTAACGTTACCAAGATAAAATATGAATGAAAACAATAAGTACAATATACAAAATAATAAAAAAACTATTTTGTAACCCTTAAAGCAATATTGTTAAGCATGCTCTGACTAGTGGTACATACATGTAAACAATAGCTCAAAATACCTACAAATAAAGAACGTTATGTATGTCTATTGTGTCCTCATACGCTTGAATCCGTCAAAACAATTTCTGGTATTGTTAAAATGAAAACAATCTCACCTTCCTACTGTAAAAAACCGAATCCCGTTTGCAGTTGTTTGTTAAAATAATGGTTTAAAGTTCCTTCCTGCCAGACAAAAATCTGATCAAAATCCCCTAATCAATTGATGGATTTGGGAGTATTTTGTTATAGTTTGTCCGGCGGCTTAGGGATAAATGCTCCATACTTAATTTATTTATAACTTTATTGCAGACAACAATGATCCATAGTTAGTATATTAAAAACAAAAAAATGGCAAAAAAATGTGTGTTAATGTATGGCGCATTTGTCCGCCGGACAAACTATACTATTGAGTGACACTGAATTTTGAATCTACTGGACCCGATGCTCTCGTTTGTCGCCTACATAAGGCATTCGTCCTGTTTAACCCTTTGGCCGCCGAGCATCGGACAGAAAAATCGTGCACTCAGCTCCAACCAAGGCAAAGCGGTTATATTTTGGACGTGATATCACGTTCTGGCGCTGAGGGCACGACTTTCCGTGCGCGTCATTTGATGTGTTTAGCGGTCAAAGGGTAAACCGTAAAAAACAGACGAAAGCTTTATGTGAATAGAAGCATGTATGTAAAAGAGTACATATGTATACCTTGCTTGGGATTAGCACATATTCTGCATTGTCTTGTGTGTGTCCCTAACTACCATCGGCGTCTATAAGATCATAACAATCATTTGTTTTTTGTTAATTACAGGAACAAAAGTGGCGACCGAATAAAACGGAACAAAAGACAGATTGAGACCTTAATTGAGATTATTTAGAGTAGCCATACTAAGTATATCTTTTATAATCTAGGAATCAATTAATACAATTTATATTTTCATATTATCATGGTGATTGATATTATATAAAGATGCTGTTATAATATATATAATAATATCTTTATGATGTAAGTAAATACATTTATTCAATATTTGGTGTGATTTTATTTTATATGTCAGCGTAAATTAAAACAAGTAGAAATGAGCATCCATAAATTTATTAATATAACAAAACAATTCAACATTACTTTACTTTTGTATACGTTTCAGAAAATCCCTGGATAGGTAATCTTTACCTAAGCCATTATTCGTATTCCCTGTCATAACATATAAGTATTTTATAAATTATACCAGAAATTTAATCATGCATTTATTCTGAAATTAACATAAATTACACCTTAGATAGTATAAACCATAGTAGCGGAAATGTCAACGCATAAGTCTAAAATATAAAGTATTAGCTCTATTATTTACAAATTTTCACATTTACACTTATTCAAACCAATATTACATGACACTGCAGTTTCATTCCTAGACCCCATTATCATCATTATTTTTACTATTAAAACCACAACTCGTGTTAGGTTTATCTTTATCAATGACAATTACAATTTATTCACATTAATATACAATTGCAAATCATTCATCATAATCATTAAACTGTTCATTTTGGTCGCTATCAAAGTTAGGAGGGTCAGGATCTTCTTCAATACGTGGTTTCTTTATTAATAACCCTTGCTTTTGTAATTTTTCTATAGCCTCCAGTGCCGTTCTCTTTGAAGGATTCATTTCAGTTTTTTCCATCTGGCTTACTTGACAGGTCTTTGCTACTTTTAGCCCAGAAATATTACCGAGTCTACTAATTTGTTGCTGTTGAGTTACAGTCTGGGCTTTCATTTGTGTAGACGTCACGACAGAGTTACCTTTCAGAGTTTGACTGGTACTATAGAATTTGCTTGTTTGTGAACTGGATGCATACTGGAAATTGGAGCTGGTTTCTGCAGTCTCATTTCCGGGAATGAGAGATTCTTTAGGTTTTTTAAAACAACTAAAATGTCCTTGTGTGTCTTCATTACCAGGCCTCTTTAAAGTCTGATTTACAACATTTGCTGAAATTTTTAATGGTCTCCCGACAGGTTTCGGTTGGCGTGGCTTTACTGGCATTCTTGGAGTATTCATAGGCCTTATTGGGGTTACACCGGGTCGAATTGGTACTAACTGATTTGATACGGAAGCTCTTACTACAGTACTAGAGGGAGGTCGAACAGAAACTGGTCTTATATTAGGCCGTACTGCCCTAGGATTAGGTTGCCTTACTGTGAGCCCTTTTAGGTTGTTAGATGTATAGATGTTCGGTATTCTAGGGCCCGTGTTCGGTTTCACCATTCTAGGAGCAGGTGACACTTTACTGGCATTGAAAACCTGCTGATTGACTGTTGTTTGATTTACTCTGCGTATGGTCTTTGTGACGGTTGTGGTAATTTCTTCTATCACTGTTTCAGACTGAAAGGTTTTCACATTAACCGCTTTGTTAACAGTATTTACTGCGCCAGTTTTTGTTAATTTCGGTTTCACATTTGGAATGCTTGGACTTGAAGTGCCAGCGCCGTAATTTCGATTAGTATTGGGAATATTAGAAGTTCTAGCTATCTCGCTATCATTTGTGATTTCCGGTTTATTTTGTTTAACGGGCTTTATTAATAATTCTTTACACAAACTACTCTGATTAGTTATCGATCCATTTTCACTAGTATCGACAGTCTTTTCACTGAATGACTTAACTATTATGTTTTTGCTAATATTTTTTAACAAGCTTTGACTATTAGGCTTAAGACTTTCATTTAACTTAAATTTAATGTTTTGACCACTACATTCATCCATGTCTTCTCTTCCTTTTGTAAATTGCTTATCCCCACTATTTGAATCTTCAGGGGACTGAGTGACGATTCCTTGGTTATTACAATCATTTGTATGATCGATGTCTTCGTCATCTTCAGTCATTTCTGTAATTTTTACTTTACCAGGGTACGACTCCTCGTCACTGTCATTGTCATGCTCAGTATTCCCTTGGTTGAAATCTTGTGAACTGTGGTTTATACTTTTTATAGATTGATTAAATGCATTTTTTGATTTAACTGTAACATGTTGACCTAACTGTTTGAGAAAATTATTATGATAATCGTTTTTATTTTTGGTATCCTTTTTAATCAATGTCGGCTTCTGCGATGTATCCAACATCTGTTCAAAATCATCATTATAACCATACATTTCATCATCATGCATTTCATCTTCATCAGAAAACTGTTCTGGAAAACATTCTTCTCTTTTAACTTCTTTTGTCGTAGTTTTATTTGTTGGAGGCTTAACGGTTATATGTTTACTCATATTTTTGATGGCATTTAAAACAGCAGGTGAATTAATGTTAGCTTTGATTGGTTCTTTTTTAATAGGATTACCTTCTTTCTTCATAGGAATAGGTTCTTCTTTATTTATATTTTGTTTTTCGTCTTCATCATCCGAATCATCAATATTGTAAATTTCGATGTCTTGGCTTATCTCTTTTGTGTGCATTGACTTTTTTATAAAACTTTCTTGCTTTATAGCACTAGACTTATTGTTGGATTTTACTGTTACTTGTTGACTTACGCTTTTATTTGTAAGTACTGGTTTCGCCGTTATATTTTTCAAATTCTTTAAAAGATGATTACTGGATTGAATATCAGTCTTCTTAAATTCCTGATTTTTAGCACATGTTGCAACGTAAGTTGACTGACCACTCTGATCAGTTTTTATTTTTACATTCGATTTGTGGGCTGTATTTAAGTTTTTCAGTCTATTTAAAGCAAAGCTGTTATTGGTTTGAGTTTCTATATGTTGTTCATCTTCGAAATGATCAAAATCACCATCATTATTTTCGTCTAGAGCACTGTTTGCTTTTGTCTGTATATTCATAGGCGACCCGGCCTTTTTTGTTACGTTTTTATTAATATTCCAGTGGCTAGACGATGATGCGGGAACGGGATGATCTTTAAATATTGCGCTTTTACTTTTATTTTCCATCGACATACCGCTTTGGTGATTCTCGAAATCACTTGCATCATGATTATCACCAGGGACATCTTTTGGATGTTTCATTAGGGGTGACATGGGTTTTATTGTTATGTTTTTACCAATGTTCTTTAACACATCAGAAGACGACGGTTTAGTAAAAGTTTTAACTTTGGTGTCTTCATTATCACGTTGATGTTCATTGTCACGTTGAATTAATGTATAATCTTCGGGAATATCAAAATCATTATCATTATGTTCGTCACTAGGAACATCATCTTGTGGGTGTTTTGCAAAGGGGGTGATGGATTTTATTGTTATGTTTTTACTTATGTTCTTTATGACTTCGGAATTCGATGTCCTGTGACCAGATTGTTCTTTGATGTGGTCGTCTTTATTTCTACTTCCCTTTGATGTAAAATTTTCCGAATCATCAATATCACTATCGTTATATTCGGCATTAGGAACATCTTTTGAGAGTTTTGGTAGGGGTGACATGGATTTTATTGTTATGTTTTTACCAATATTCTTTAACACATTAGAAGATGTCGGATTTAGAGCAGACTGATCCTTAACTTTGTCGCCTCTATTGTTACTTTGATGTTCAATTAATGTTTCGTCTTCAGGAATATCGTAATCACTTTCATGTTCGTCAATGGGAACGTCAATTGAGTGTTTTATTAGAGGCGACATAGATTTTATTGTTATGTTTTTATTAATGTTCTGTAACACTTGGGCAGGCGATGTCTTGTTAACAGATAGTTCTTTATTTACGTTTTCATCTGGAGCTTCCAATTTTAACCCCTGTGCAGGACTGTTCTCGGCATTATTATAGGTCCTGTGTTTGTACATTGCGTCAGTCTTATCGTTAGTGCTGTTTTTATCCGTTTCTGAAACATTACTAACCTTGAGAGACTTAATCGTAATAGTACTGTTTACATTTCTTAAAGTCTCCAAAGTATTATCTTTTTGCGGATCGTTACTTTTTTGGCAGTTTGTTGTCACACATTGTCCGAGTAATTCATTACTTGGACAATTTGCGCCATCAGTTTCATTAACTTCTGATGTAGCAGTGTTAGCGGTTTGTTCTTCGATACACGTTGCTGATTGTGTAATAGGTTTGATAGTTATATGTTTCCCAATATGTTTAATTGTGTTATTCACGTTATCGCTTACATTTGGTAACTTAATTGGCCTGACACAGGTATTGTCGCATTCGTTTGAATCCGCGTTAGTACATTGTTTATTGACGGTTTCATTAATTCTATCATCAACAGTCATTAAAGGCTCTTTATCATTAATCTCTTGATTATTGGTCGGGCTTGTTTTAGAAATACTGTAATCGTCACCCTTTCCTTCATTTCGCCTATTCGTTTCCATGCTTTCAGGGGCCCCCGTAGAGTCAGCAGTAAGTTGATTCGGTGTTTTTTCTGTGTGGTCCAATTCGCCATCAGGCGTTTTGTCTTGAGCAGTTTTTTTTACTATTTTCAACTGACTGTTGCTTTGATTAAGCAACTTGGATAAAACATCGGTTGATGCACTTATAGCATTTGTTTTTGCCTGTTTTACAATATTTTTAAGTTGTGGGTTAACTTTTATAGGTTGACCTACTGGTTTAACTTTTGTAAATTGTGGTTTGTGACTAGAGGGAACTTTAACAGCGATACCTAGTTTTTGTAACTTTTGCAAGTCTACAGATGACACATGTTTTGCACCTGACTTTGGAATTGGTGTTTTTTTTACCTTCAGCTGTTTTGTTATTACTTTTGTAGGAACTTCCTCAATACCTTGGAAATCTAGATCTTCACCAAACACATCCTGGTTCATACTTAAGAACTCATCAAGGGTAATAGCTGGTTTCTTCGATTTTTTATGCTTTTTGTGTTTTTTTGACCTTTTTTCAGGGAGTTGATCTTTTGGTTCATCCATGGCCATTTGGAGAAAACTTTCCTAAAAATTTGTACAAAATTTTATTAATTAAAATGATATCAAGACTACACAAGTACACAATATGAACCCTTATTCACTTATTCAGTCCGCATCAATGCATATTTTACGAAAAACAAGAGATATTTTCATAATAGTCACATTCATATAACATTTATGACACTAGAAACAACAATGACCTAACCATAGAGAAAAAAGGTTAGTTTACTTACTTATTTATCTATGACCTAACCCATTATCATATAAACGAATTGTAATTGATGACATATTTCTTGTTGAATGATATACTTACAATTCCAATAGCATTCATATCAGTCTGAACATCTGGAAAACTGTTTAAATCTTCAATCCTTTCCATGACCGGCGGGACAGTTTCTAAAGAAAATTCTGTGATTTCATTTTCATTCCTGTAAATCAAACAATCATATTAAAAAAAGTGTGCATGAGCAATGATAGCCAAAAGGCTGTGAATTTAAAACTTATATTATGAGTTCAAACCCTGAACCAATGAGTATTTCGTAACTTATGTATTTCTCCTCTAGGTTGGAAGGTAAGACAAGCTTACACTTATTAGATTACAAACTTCTGGCTCCTGTGATGTAGCCAGGAAAAACGCAAACATAAGCAAGATGTAGTAGCTGTAGTATAATACTTTATTGTACAACAAAGAAATATACAACAGATATGGAAGCCAGTAGCAAAACTCTTTGGCTTCGATGATGGTGCTGCGCTTCCACACTCCGACTGACATTTTATATTTATTGCTTAGTTCCACCGAAATATGTTTTATTTGTCTGTATGTTTACCATTTGGTCAATAAATAATTGCACACTAAAAAAAAAAAAAATATACAACAGAAAGAATACATAATATCCCTTAAAGGGATAAGTTCGCCTTTGTACGTTTATGTTGTGTTATATGTTTTTCGTTGTGTTTTCTTATACAATAAAGTGTTTTATCTACACTCACATTGTAAGTTCTCTAAAACGTGTTCGAAAACGGTAGGCAATGGCTAGCATTACCACAACCGATTTTACTATGATAAGCTTTTTATCTGTAACGTAATTTTAACTTTACATGCTCAAATATTGATGTGTTATGAGTTTTGATAACATAATGTACACCTGCACTCGCCTGCGGCTCGTTTCATAAAACCACACTCATGTTTTAAGGACCATTATTACGTAACAGTTACATAAACTACTATTACTACTACTACTAATATATGTACAAAGGCGGACTTATCCCTTATGGGATCTCTTCCAGTCAACCTCAAGTCAGTCAAGATGACAGGACAGATCAAGTCAGTCAAGATGTGTGATTGAACGTCAGTATTATATAGAATTAAATGTGTAAAAGATAAGGCTTACATTTCATTTGTCTCACTGTACAAGTCTTCTGATGAGTGGAAGGTGAGATGTAGCTCGTAGGCATCCAGATGATAGAAAACGGCTTCACAAAGGGGACACCGTAATACATCCGTCGGCCGTTGATTCTCATCCCCATGATCATCACACATATGTTTCTATAAATAAGATGATAAAATGTTGCATTAT
Source organism: Pammene aurita (assembly GCA_947086415.1). Classification (NCBI taxonomy): domain Eukaryota; kingdom Metazoa; phylum Arthropoda; class Insecta; order Lepidoptera; family Tortricidae; genus Pammene; species Pammene aurita. The sequence goes on along the minus strand of OX352300.1, from coordinate 11,544,294 downwards.
ATTTATACAAATACAAAATTTTGATTCCCCTTTTTTTTAATAATTAAATATTAATGTTTTTAATGTGTTATTGATGTATTATTATAAATGTAATTTGTTTCTAACTATATCTATAGTACAGGAAACAGTTCAGGTAAGAAAGCATTTCAAACATTGTATTTCGTGATTTTCGTCGGAATAGACTTGGCGTGCAGACTTAGAGTAGACAGTCTCCACATGTCAAATTTAATTAAAATAGGTTTAGAATAGAGTAGCTAAGGTGTTAAAGGGAGAGAAGGATATATAATGCATACAATTAGCGCAAGTGCATTACACTACACGTTCCAAGAGCATGAACCAGCAATGTATAGATAAACTTTTCTTGTAACTTGGTTACGTTCTTCTGGGACACTCTTTAAACCACAGTTTCATCACTTATAAATTTATCAAACACGCATTTTTGGTAACTTTCCGTAATGGGCCACTTACACCACCTAGTATAACCTCATAACCTGTATAAAATTTCTTCTAATAATCTGTGCTCGCTGTTTGTCTCCTGGCAGATGGAAAAGAATAACCCCAAAAAATTTCTAATTCAACCAAGAACAAAATAGGGCAAAGTAGAGATGTAATGAATATTGTTTTTTGAACTTTCACGACGAATATTTGCCGCTCATATTCGCGAATGTGAATACGAATATGGGGTCAATAACCTTGGTTTAAGTAATGTTGTGGTATAGTTGAATGATTCAGGTGTGATATTTTCTAACCAAATGTTAAGAAAACGAATTAGATTCAGGTACTTTGTATGTTCTGTTATGCTCTGTTGCATTAGACGCATAATGACCTATTTTACCAACGCAAAATGTCGTGAACGTAAAATGTCCTAAACGTAAGATGCCCTAAACGCAAATTGCCCTAAACGCATAATGCCTAAAAACGCAAAACGCCCTAAACGCAAAATGCCCTAAAACGCAAAACGCCCTAAACGCAAAATGCTCTAAAACCGTGCAGACGTAACAGACGGACACACTGCCGATATTAGCATCCATAGAACCAGATTTCCACCGGTTTGCCTAAATTCCTGAAATGTGAGCAATTTTTCTATCGGTGACAGGTAAGGTAAGCCAAATTAGCTCCGGGTTTACTGCCAATATTTTCTATTTGTCGCCACTGGTAATTATATGGATGAAAATTTATATTTTATATTTATATTTTAAGAATGATGTGTACCAATCCTATCCTATGAAGTAACATCCACAGGTACAACTGTTTTATATAGGTAGTTTTATTTTATTTTATTCGTTTTATTAGTTTCATTCGTTTCATTTGTTTCATTCAGTTCATTCGTTTCATTCGTTTCATTTATTTCATTAATTTTATTCATTTAAAATTATATTTGCAACTTACAGCTAACACCATAGCGTCACAAACTCAGTATATATAACTAATTAAATAACACATTCATTTCTCTCAAACATTCTCCTGCACTCATCTGCGATTCGAGTGACCCGTACCCCAAGTGGCCTAGGAGAAACTGAGTTGGGTACAAAAACGGGAAATATTTGAATTGTTTTTATACAAATTACTTAAAAACTTCTTTTGCACCTTTTCTAACATTAAGATGTACTTTTTCTCGCTGTGATTCCATACAACCGCATACGCCGCGTATAGAGTTCTAAGGTCGAACGGAGTTAGAGACTGGGAATTGCGCAGTACGAAACCCAACTTTTGGATACCATTTTTTGCGACCTGTGTACAATGATCACGAAAGGTCAGATTGGGGTCAAAGTGAACTCCACTTTCCATACCAATTCCGCCAGTTCCGCTCCATTTACGCCAGTTGTCCTCCGTTTCCAACCAGTCCCGCTTAACTTTCTCTCTACTTCCACTGACTTCCACTCAATTCCCGCCACTTTTAATAAACTCTCCTCAAGTTCCGCTTACATTCCGCCAGTTCCGTTCCACTTTCACCCAGCTCCGCTCCACTTCCTCTGACTTCCACACAATCCCTGCCACTTTTAATGAGTTCGGCTCAAGTTCCGCTCCAGTTCCGCCAGTTTTGCTCCACCTCCATCTAGTGACGCTTTACTTCCACTCCATTCCCGCCACTTTTAATGAGTTCCGCTTCTATTAAGCCAGTTCCGCTCCACTTCAACCTAGTTCCGCTCCACTTCCACCCAGTTCCGCTACACTTCCACTGACTTCCAGTGTATTTCCTCCACTTTTACTGACTTCCACTCCAATTCCGCCAGTTCCGCTCTAAATCCGCCGGTTCCGCTCCATTTCAGCCAGTTTTCCTCCACTTCCGAACAGTTCCGCTTCACTTCCGCTCTACTTCCACGTACTTCGACCCAATTCTCGCCACTTTTACTGAATCCCGCTCCAGTTCCGCTCTAATTCCGCCAGTTCCGCTCTAATTCCGCCAGTTCCGCTCCACTTCCACCCAGTTCCGCTTGTCTTCCGCTCTATTCCCACTCAATTCTCGCCTCTTTTACTGACTTCCGATCCAATGTAGCCACTCATTACAAATAGCACATTTACTAAAAACTAGTGCCTGCGCCAAATCTTGTAATTAGATTTCCAAGCTATTTTGGTGTACATCGGGGATCTGATATTCAAATGAAAAAGAAAAGCGATAATATGACGTTTGAAAATATTAATTTCTGTCTTTTTACTGAGGGCATCTCAAGGTCATTTTGTCTCGCAGCAAATTTGAATTTTGCTCACTGTTATTGAGCACCAAAGAACCCTTGTTCGAGCTGCTGAGGTGAAAACAATATTTGACTAAACATGGCTTTGGATATAAATCATTTGTCTAGTGATTTATTTGACAAAATTATAAATTATATTAAAATATATTTATAATTTTATATTAAAATTAAAATTCCGATGCTTGCCATTATGACAATTTAAAGATCGCGTTATTTTCAAAGTAGGGCCTTAAGCGATTAGGGTATTATGCGTTTAAGACATTTAGGACCACATGCGTTTAAGTCATTTTGCGTTTAAGTAATTATGCGTTTAGGTCATAAAACAATTATGACATTTTGCGTTTGGGGCATTTTGCGTTTAGGACATTTTACGACTTTAGGACAATATGCGTCTGATGCGTTCTGTTAACCGGTATATATTAGAAATTATTAAACAACAAATTATATATCTTACATGAAGATGATTAAAAGACGTTTAACAGGATTGTAATTTCCTTTTAAATGTTTTTTCTTAGACAAAATGCACGCAACGACAAATTTCGTGAATACGAATATCCAAAAACATGCCGATATTCACGAATGCGAATACGAATATTTGTTACATCCCTAGTGCATAGTACAGTAGCTGTCTTGCAATTATTTGTTGCAACTGATTGACTGACTTACTTAACTCTTTGACCGCTAAGCCGGACGGAAAATTCCTGCCCTCAGGGCCAGGGCGCACGAGCGCGCAAGGCAAACCGGTTCTATTTTGGACGTGATATCACGTGCTGGTGCTAGGCGCACGACTTTCCGTGCCCGTAATTTGACGTCTTTGGTGGTAAAAGGGTTAAATTATTTACAAACTTACATGCAAATTAACTTTGTTAATGTATTCCTCTCCACAAAATGAGCAGTAATATACTGGCAGTAGATCCTGAAACACAAAAATGATTAGGATTAAAATATTCCTACTTTGCTACAAACTGTAACTGCAATGTCAGGCTTCGCTACATTTTGGGAGAAGATCTGACAAATGTTATTCTTAGACCAGGGGTGTCCAAACTTTTTTACCTGAGGGCCTCAGCTGGCCTCCGCTTTGTTCTTTGCAGGCCAAATTGTATAGAATTTAGCTCTTCTCCAGACTGCCAATCATGGCAGGCTCACGGGCCGTAGTTTGGAGACCCCTGTTCTTAGACAATAGGTCTTTGTTGGTTGTGGAATAAAGATAGTCTCATTGTCACCTTTATAGTAATACTGCTTGTCACTGAAGAAAATCGTACCTCTTATCAGAATGTAGATCAAATACATTATAAAACTATAGTGATCTAATACTGACCTGAATTACCAACATTTGTTTCTTTGAGTGTCCAATAACAGGCAAGTCTGTGTCTTGTCTATGAAAGAATTTATTGTGGTACACCAAAGCAGATGGAGCCACAAAATAAACGCAACAGCTGTCACAGTGGAAATGGCTGTCCTTGCTTCCTGGTACCTCGTCTGTAGCGTCATGGTTTGTATGTAAATGCTTATTATATAGGTGCTAAAAAAAGTTATTATTAGTTCAATAAACTTATGGGAAATAGGTATGAACCCTAATGAAATCCTAAATCCAGATTTAACCAGTTACATTTTATAATTTATAGTATTTTTTAAAATTATTTCTGCTTAAATTGTCATTGAATAGATTTAATAAATAAATATTTATAAATGTAATATTTTTAATATTCAGTTTCTAGGGTGATTGTGCTAGTTTTCGTCCACTCTTGTCAGTTTTCCGTCCATGCTTATTTATATGTTTATCTTCAAGTTTTTCGCAAAATAAAAGCTTAAACTAAAAAATCTACAAAATAATAAACTATAAATATAAACTATATTGACCCTAAAAAGTTTTTCCCATTTATTTGCAGCATTTAAATCAAGTGGACGGTAAACTGGACCTGGACGGGAAACTAGCACAATTACCCTATATAAGTCTAACACAATCTTAACTAAAGAAAAATATATAGCCATAATTATGCTAATAAAACTAGCACTCCATAATTCTCAAGGCTCTTCCAATTAGCATAACATAAAATCTCCATTAATAAGAAATAACTATTCAAAATAATTCACATCTCAGTATGAATTTAGTACTGAGATACGAGTTTTTGAAAGGAAATGAAAATTCTATAGTTACTTTTGGTTGTGAAACTATAATTTATTCTTGGACAAAGTACAAACCGATTGTACGTTTTATTGCCATAGCTAGATAATACTTTCGAATGAGATAAGTGGGGTAGTGTGAGGTTATGTGTCAAGCCACACTGTCTTACCTTCATCGTGAACAGTTTCCCACACCAAGGACAGAAGTACTTCGCGTCGTGCTCAGGGTGGACTTTATGTTTGTGAGTTATGGCCTTAGATATAGTAGGGAACACTTCATCACACACATCACAGTTCACCATTTCTGACGCGTCGTTCGACTTTTCATTCGCAAACGGCGCCTCGTTCTGAACACGGCTTTTGGTCTTGATGCTTTCATTAAACTTAGGATCACCATGTTTCCTGGTAAAGCCATAGAAAAATTAAATATCCAATAATGTACCAATAACATACTTAACATACAACTTTATTAGTTTCAAGTCGCTTTATACCTAAAATGAATTTGTAATTCGTCCTTATTGTCGAATGTTTCTTTGCACAAAATGCAATTAAATTCTTCTGCCGAAGTCATAACGACAAGAACATGAAATGTGCAATATCTTCAATGTTGTATTTATTTACACTGAAGCTTCCACCAATTCACATGAAATTGAAATGAAACATCCATAACACTGCAGTTTTTCATGTAATTATTCTAGCAAGTATGTAGCAAGTGCATTCATTATACAGTAATTAAATTATGGTAATCTTATTATTAATACATATTTATTTTTGGATAAAAACTTTAAAGATCCTCACATTACGTTGAAAGAAATCACAACAAGCAAGCCATTTTGTTTTTGTTTTATTTTTAAATGGCAACAGCGAAAATATTTCAGCCATTGACAGAAGTGTGTTCAAGCTACACATAAAACAGCTAGTTTTAAAACTGCAGATATAATTTGAACTCATTTAGATAACAGGGCTAACATGGTTCTCTTTACCGAACAAGTCAGACTAATTCGAAAATCTGCGAATAATATTTCGGAGAATCATTAGGTAGCCGTTGTGTTTTCATCAAGTAAGCAAACTTTTTTGACGGGATATGTCCGGGAAATAGTCTTAATAGACATCGACTGAAGACCTTCTTATTAAGGATATAGCGATTAATTTACAATAGCAGTCGGCAGCTCTTAAATGTAGTCGGACTAACTTGAACTATACTCAAGTCAAGAACAACGAGAGCGGGTCATTTCGTATTAAAATTTTCATACAATGTGACCCGCTTTCACTGCACTTGGGTGTATTTCTTTATTCTCTATTAGCTTTTTAAATAAATCAATATTATAGGACAATCTTACATAAATCGACCTAGGCCCACAGTAAGCTCAATAAGGCTTGTGTTATGGGTACTAGACGACGATATATATAATAGATAAATACTTAAATACATAGAAAACATCCATAACTCAGGAACAAATATCTGTGATCAACACACAAATAAATGCCCAGACCAGGATTCGAACCCGGGACCTCCTGCTTCCCTGGGACCTTTTTGTCGCACTATCTTGGTTACCTTACCGGTATCATTTTGGTTACCTTTCTTTTCGTGTTGCGTCGCGTCAGTTGAGAAGTTTCTCAATATAATAAGGAATGTGTAGTAGTTTTATATCTATGTATTTTATGTATTCGAGTTTATATATTTTATGTGTATGAATAGTGTAATAGAATTACTTTTCATTAGATGCACCGCCTACAATCTTTTCTGTTTTTCCCCTAAAGATTGACTGGTAGAAAATGCCTTATGGCATTAAGTCCGCCTTCTGTACGTTAATTTTTCTTATGTGTAATAAAGATTAAATAAATAAATTTAAGAATCCAAAGTGATTTCCGTGCTTGTTCCGTGGACTTAACTTTCAAAGATTTTGTAAATTTTAAAATGTATTTCAGGTGTAACTAACTATTGGCAGAAAATGTTAGCACAACTGAACAAGTCCACGTTCTTTTGCGTGAAACGCGCGTATTCCAGTGCTGCAGGAAAAGTAAATGCAAGAAAGTATGTGCTGACGAAATATTTCCAAGGGGAGCCAAGGAAGAGTGACTTTAAAATAGTTGAGGAAGTACTCCCAGAACTAAAAGATGGAGGTTAGTTTATATTTTGAGATGAATCGAGTTACTAACTTCTATGTAATTAGTTACTTTTCTTATTTTACCTGTACTTTTTTACAGAAATATTAACGGAAGCAGAATATTTAAGCGTTGATCCTTATATGCGCGCCTACATGATCGGGTACAAATTGCCAACTGACATGATAGGTGGCCAAGTCGCTAAGTATGTCGCATAATCTGTAAAACGTACAGCTCAACTGAAAATACCTACTGAAATTTATTTTATTAATTCTTAGATATCAATTAACTTGTTTATATTTTCAGAATAATTGAAAGTCGTAATGATCAGTACCCAGTCGGAAAATACGTAGCTGGTTCATTTGGATGGCGTACGCATACAATTTGTAACCCTGTATCATCGCCGTACTTAGGATTTATGCCTATTACACTCTTGCCTGACATGAGCCCACATCCAATTTCACTTGGGTTAGGCGTACTTGGAATGCCAGGGTAAGAAGAACATTTAAAATAAATATATTGTTACAAATTTGAACTTCTACTTAAAACAAAGTTATGTTTTAGTAATACAGCATATTTCGGGGTTAAAGAAATACTTCACCCAAAAGCAGGGGAGACCATTGCCATTACAGGAGCTGCTGGCGCCGTAGGTTCTCATGTTGGACAAATTGGAAAAATATTAGGTATGAAAGGTTTTTGTACTAATTTCTTATAACTAAGAAATAAATCTCTGGAAATAAGATTCAAACTTTTAATTTTCTTTTATTAATCAGGTTGTCGCGTCATCGGATTTGCTGGTACAGATGAAAAATGTGAATATTTAGAGAAAGAGTTGGGCTTTGATAAAGCTTTTAATTACAAAACTGCGAACATCAAAGCAGCTCTGAGGGATGGAGCACCGAAACGAATTGATTGTTATTTTGACAACGTATGCTTATAATACCCTTTTTAATAAAATGTTCCAATTTTAATTTTATTTACTGTATTAGTCTCATTTATTACTACTGATAGGTTTTTTTATTACTATAGGTTGGCGGTGAAATCAGCTCCACGATTATGGGTCATATGAATAAATATGGACGAGTGGCTGTTTGTGGTTCGATATCCTCCTACAATGATACCGATTTACCAAAGGGTAAGTGATGAAAAATAGGACGCAATTAGAAACAATAAGATTAAATTAAAGTGTAAATTAATTAAAAATATTGTTCTTTTCAGTAACTATACTGCAACCATCTATCGTGTTTAAAGAACTTAAAGTAGAAGGGTTTTTGGTAAACCGGTGGCTTGATAGATGGGACGAGGGGATCAAAGCAAATATAAACTGGCTACAGGACGGTAAAATTAAATATCAAGAAAAAGTATACAATGGATTTGATAACATGGTTGATGCACTAGTTGGAATATTGAGAGGAGAAAATACTGGAAAAGCTGTTGTAAAAGTAAAGTAGTCAATATTGTATTGTAATAAAGCAATTCAATCTGTTTGTATTTATTTTATTTTACTTATTGCAATGGTAGAGTCCGAGCACGCTTACTTTGCACCGATCTTGCATGCGTAAAGTATGGAAGAACTAGTTCTTCAATGCCAATTTGATATGAAAATAAGACGACAGTTTTACACTTTACAACGTACGTTGCTTTCGTTTGCTATAAAAGGAAAAAGATGCAATACAAACATTTGAGCAAATACTGATAACACTGATAACAGACCACGAGATCATGTGCTGCCACTAGAGTGCATTGTAGCAGCAGCTAAACCCTAACGTGGTCCAGCTATAGGTTTGGAGCGAAAAAAATACACCCCGACTGTGTACGGGACGTAATTGTAATTACTAAGACCATCCCGTTCAATCTTGGTATTATTATTACCATGACAGCTCTATGGGTTGTATGTCTATGGAATCGATTGATACTATATGCCCCATCCAGAGTCTCCACGAGGCTACAGGAGGGAACGAGAGTACGAGAGTGTGGACGGTGCGCTCGTCTCCCCTCGTCTTTCTTCGACATTTAAATTAAAACAGAAATAATCGCTTTGAAAGTCAGAAAAATTGTGCCCCCCTGTAACTTTTGAACCGAAAGTTCAAAAAATATGAAAAATTGAGAAGATGCGCCTTATCACATACTTTCCACGAAAATTGTTTTGAACATTATCGCTTAAGCCATTTTTGAGTTATCTCCAAAAAACTTAGTCCATAGGCATCAGATACGACATTTTGGTATTAGTTTGGTTCTTATTCCATTAAAAGTAAGGAATCCTCCAGTATGCGTGGTCCGACACGCACTAGGCCGTTTTTTTTGTTTATAATGTTAGCCATTTACTACATATTCCGTCAGGTTTTTTTTTTAATTTAGAATAACAGTTAAATTTTGTAGATTCGTTGGTAATTTATCTTGTTTTGTATTTAAATAATAGAAGGGCTGGGCAGATGAAGTTAGATTCAGGCAGCTCGAGCGGTCATATCTATAATTAAAAAACAGTTTATTTTGTTATTTAATGTGTACTGTTATTAGTACTATCACCGTGCTTCACACATACAATTTTTTGCTGTTTTGAAGGCATCTCTGTTGGTGAGGTAGGGTCGGGAGGGGCGATTTGTAGGGAATGCGTAATAAGGGGCGTTAGGGCCGACAGGAATTGGACCCTATGATTGGGCCCTACAAATTGCTATGTCTAATACCGGTTTATCAAATACAATGTACAATCATGCTAGCCTTGCGTTCTACTGTCAACTCTGTCAAGTTGTCAACTGTACTGGTATGTCAATATCACGCATCGCCGCATCGCGCGCGGATTTTTTTGGAATTTAACTGTTTTTCTAGGCATTAGAATTTTTGAAAAATATCGAATCCCACAGATTTATTACGTTTCAAGGCTTCGCTTTCATCGTAAATAATAATATTTCTCGCATGGTTTAAAATATTTTGTACTTGGTAAGTTAAATTACAAGTAATAAAGCTGCCGAAAATAGGCCATGCCTAATTTGAGTTTCCTCGACAAATACTCAAATAATACATCCAAAATCGTGTACGTGTGTACATTTGAATCTCCAGTGGGTGAAGTAATTGCAGCTGCGGACGATGAATACTTATATGTGGTCACTTTCGAAGATTCCAAAGTATTTGAAAAAAGTTTCAAAACTCTTAGTGATGAACTGTTGTGTAATTTCAAGCAAGAGAAAAATGATGTTTTGAATCAGTTTGAAAAGGAACTTAAGACTTATTTGGATGGCGATTTAAAAAAGTTTACAGTGCCTATTAAAACGTTTGGGTCTGATTTTCAAAAGGTATGTATTTTCATTTTATTCCATTCATAACATAATCCCGTGTATAGGTAGGATTTCCTATTGTTTTACTCATTATTACTAGGGATTATTTTTAATTAATTTTAGTAAATTATAATTCAGGTAGTATGGTTGTAATTCTCATCATCAAACTCAGCTGATAATCAGTGGTGGCCATAGGGGATGTTAAACAGGGTGGTCGCCGAGGACCTTGCGCCTGCAAGGGCCTCGCAACAACCTGATTAGATTTTTACAAGGGCCGCCTGGGGCCTCGCAAAGTTTAAGTCTCCCACTACTGAAGATAGAAAATTTAAGATAAGGTGACCTAAATGACCATTGTAATTTTTAATTGTTTGTGCCATGACAAGAAAAGAATAATTGAGATCATTCTCACTACAACAAAGAAGTTTTTTTAAATGTTACAGGAAGTATGGAACAAGCTCCTAGAGCTTCCATATGCATCAACTCAGTCTTATGGTGACCTGGCTAAAGCCATGGGACGGCCTGGGAGCCATGCAAGGGCAGTTGGGGCAGCTTGCGGAGCCAACAGCCACCTGGTGGTGGTGCCCTGTCACCGCCTGGTTGGATCTACATCGAAGGGTGGCTTTAACAGCGGCGTTGACAGGAAGGAATGGTTACTACAACTTGAAAAGAAACATGCATGATGTTTTGGTAAGGAGCTTTTATCATTTATTGTAAAATTCACTAGAATAAAAAGTATAAAATTATATCATCTAGATATTTTACTAAGTATCATCTAAATATATAAAAGAAAGTGGTGTTAGTAAGACCGTTTATAACTCAAGAACGGCTAAACCGATTTAGATGATTTCGGATTAGTTTGAATGGTCACAGCCCTGGTTAACAGAATAAGTATTAAAAAGTCACAAAACCCTCGATTTCAAAGAACAAATATGACCTTAATTAAAAGCCGGCCATGTCGGCCATTTTGTTTATTGACATTGATATGACAAGCCTGTTCGAGCTCAATATTTAAAAGTGGGTAGCAGCTCAATATTTAAATGAGGGTAGTTATAAAATTGAGTTCAAGCATTCCTAACATTGGCACGACGAGTCTGTTCAAGATCAATACATAAACGCCGGTAGCCGAGTTTGTATTACCATTATTTACCGAGTTTAAATAAACTTTTATTTTATTTTTGTGTTTGACTGTTTGTTGTCATTGTCTGTCATAATTTAATGGTGAATTGTAATAATGTTTACAAGTCGTCATATTTGTGTTGTGCCTTTGCAATCAAAGAAAAGTCTATTGCAATATTTTGAAAATCGACTATCTCAATTCTAGATAAAGCGTCAGCAACGACGTTGTCCTTTCGCTGTATACAGCCTTGGCCAGAAGTATTGAACATAGCAGTTTTTTGTTTATAGTTTTGATGTTAAGTATTATTTCCCAATAATAACAATGTACGGTGACGTAAAATGTTACATTTCATTTATATATCTAGAAAACTTCACTTAATAACAATTTCAAGGTAAATACAAAACATGAAAACTTAAGGTCACAAAAATGCGACTTTAGGTCGGTGGGATAAATTGCAAATATTCTATGCAGTTACTACTAACTTCAACAAAACATGCCTGTTCAGTTTGAATTAAAAATATAGAAACGCTGGACTAAAGCTTCGAGTTTTGTATGAAAATCGCAAGGGTGCTCAACACTTCTGGCCAAGGCTGTATGTCTTATGTCCGTAGACAATCTTTTATATCATATATATAAAAGAAAGTCGTGTTAGTTACACTATTTATAACACAAGAACGGCTGAACCAATTTGGCTGAAAATTGGTGGGGGAAGACGGACATAGGATACTTTTTATCCCATTCCCGCGGAACGTGACATAAAACGTGGTATAACAAAACGCTATACGAGTATACCATTTATAACTCAAGAACGGCTGAACCGATTTTCATGATCTTTGATTTTTAACCGACATCAAGATTTCAAAAGAGGATGTTCTCAATTCGGCGTGTATGTTTTTTTTTTAGTTTATATATATATTACAGATTGGTCCCGTTTTTGTCAATACGCAGTTCAGATGATGGGATCCATGAGGAATCGAGGGAACTCCTCAAACTTTAAAGGCATACATATACATATTTTTATCAAGAAATCCATCATTTTCATTCAAAACAGTGAATCATTTCAAGAATTATTTATTTATTTTCTAAAGCTGTTTTATTATTAATTGTACCATCTTTTATAATTTCATATTTGTGTATTAAAATATAATAGGGTAGAAACTAGAAGCCGATAAAAAATTTTTACCCCTACTTCATGTGAACCTTACCCAAAAAAATGTTAACTTCAGTTTTTATTTCACCATTTTTTCAAGAAGATCATTTGAAGAAGTAGATCTGCTGATGATGATCAGAATGGAACTCTTCAACGATGCATAGTTCACGTTTGGCGATTTGTCCTCTTCGCTGTGTTTGTTAAGCAAGTTTGATTGTCAGGACAAATTTTCGTCAACCTCAAGTTCTGATTATGGGATCCATGAGGAATCGAGGGAACTCCTCAAATCTTAAGGGCATACACATAGTGATTTTTGTATTTTTTTCAACAAATCAAGATTTTCATTCAAAAGAGTGACATTTGATAAAGTGGAACTGCTGATGATGATCAGAACGGAACTCTTCAACGACGCATAGTTCACGTTTGGCGATTTGTCCTCTTCGCTGTGTTTGTTAAGCAAGTTATTTCATTGTATGGAGTCTAAGAGTACACCATCTACATAATAATCTTTCACCAGCTTTCCCCATTGAAGTCGGGTTTTTTTTTCTTAAAAAATATTTGGATGTACTATCGGGTTCATAATTGTATGGCCAATTTATGAATGAATTCATTGATAAATTGACCATGCAATTTTGAACCTGATGGTACATATCTCCACCCCGAATAACAGAATAACTATTAAAATATTGGAGAAACTAAAAAGAAAATGGAACATAATCTATGGAAGTAGGGTTACCAGGCCTAAAAATGAAAAAGCCGCTTAATTTAGCCGGACATTTGATCCCAAAAGCCGGACATGCCTTTTTTGCATACGCTACGCTGGTCTTTCGAATCGTGCCACTGGCGTGACTGGCGCGTAGCGTAAGTCAGACAGAAGCCTAACAAAAGCCGGACAGGCCGGACGAGGAATTATTTGGCCGGACACACTGGTAAAAAGCCAAACATGTCCGGCTAACACCTGGCAACCCTATATGGAAGTTAAGAAAGTGTAAGTCCGTTAATAGGAGTGGATGAAGACAATGGGAGGAGGTGGAGACGATGAGACTGACGTAGTGTAAGAGTCAGTGGGAATGGAGTCGATGGGATGGGAGTGAAGTAGGAGTCGGTGGGAGAAGGGTGGTGGAAGAGAGTGAGAGAAGGGTGGACAAGAGTGGGAGATGGTTGGACAACAGTGGGAGAGTGGTGGGAGACGGTAGGACTGACGTAGGAGTGAACTTGAGGTCGACGGGAGTCTGTGGAAGTTGGCGGTACGAAGTTCGCCGGGTCAGCTAGTTATTAATAAATAAGGGTGAGAGTACCAGTAGTACACCATATACTATGTTTTATATGTATTAAATAAAGAATAATAATACAATACCTTGGAGGTAATTTAAAATTTTCAATAAGTAGGTGTTGCAAAATGTTTGTTAAGAATGATATTAGTACATTCACTCTATTTTATTTAACCTTTAGTAGTTATCATAGTAACTTTTTGTGCTATAGTCCACCCATTGTGTAGTTGTATACTATAGATTCATGTAGCAGGAGCATAAGTGTAGTAGGTAGTACTTAGAAGTAGTGGAATAGTTGCAAAAGCAAAGATAGACAAATACTGCGGTGTATTCCCATCTGTGCCTGACAGGGCATCGGTTTTTTCTCAGGAATCATTTCCCATTTATCCATACCATACCAAACTACACACAACTGAAGCAAGGAAGGGTGGGAATAAATCCTTTTAGTAGGAAATAATTAAATCAAGCCTAAAAACGTGAGCCGAACTTGTTTGTTCTGAACATATTTAATTAAAAAAAAACTTAATCTGTCTGACTCAAATGCAGTACCAAGATTACTGATTTCTAAAATCGTCTATCTTTCTACCTCAATGAGTCTTATAGGTAAATAAAAATTCAAAATTCTGACACTCTTCATGCAAATATTGTTATTCATAAAGTTTGTTTGTTCCGTACCAACTAAGTAGGAATACTTAATCCCTGCCTGACTCAAATTCAGTACCAACCTACCACGATTTCTAATCCTATAAAACAATTTGCTAGTCAATAGAAACAAACTTGTGCTAAAAATATTTATAACGGGTTACTCACGTAATTTAAGTCGATTTTTGCTCGACATGCCTCGATCAATTTACGATGATCATTTTCACGAGCGGCCTTCCACGACGGCAGCGCGCCGGCTACTACGCGCCTGCGCGCGGTGTGCCCTGCAGCGTGAGTTAGCCGTTATAAATGTTTTTAATATGTTAGAGTCTCACGAAAGTTTTATAGTACAAACTTGTGTTCATTTGATGAACTCGTCTATGAAAACTAAAACATCGTCTTCACTACGAATATCCGCGCCGGTTAAGGTTGTAGTATAGTTTCTTAAGGTCCATGAGCTCCTGGTGCGTGCCGCGCTCCGCAACACGGCCACCGTGCACGACGCAGATGGTGTCGGCGTCGCGCACCGTGCTCAGGCGATGCGCGATCATCACGCATGTGCGACCAGCCTTCGCTTGGTCCAGGGCCTCTTGCACCACCTGAGAACAGAATATCACAAATCGTAATTATATTAGTTACTTAAATGGTCATATCAGCGTCTCCGTCGTAATCTTCGTGACATATCAGGTTAACGACATGATTTTCATTAGCTGGTATGACCTCGTTTTGCGAAATCGACAAATCAGACTCTGTTGAGTGGTTGAAAGTTAACTTAACTACAAGATTTGAATCAATAACGACTATAGTGAAGCTAAATTAGCGTAGAGTTTGTTTAGAGTCTAGTTACTTTTGAAGAAAATAGTGTATTCGTCAATATGTAGCCGATTTGACCCCTATCTAATTATTGCCTCTGAAGTAACTATTATTTTGCCCGAAGATACAGATCATTACATTTATTGTCATTGGATTTAGTACAATCATTAGCAAAAGTAGCTTAGCACTTGAGGTGTTCATAATGACCTTGAGTAGAGTGTGTAAAGGTCATTTTGAAAACCTCACCCGCTTAGCTTCTGATGCTGACTGTACTAGGTAGGCAGGTATGAGTAGATAATTATAACACAGCATTGACGTAGGTAAACTGGAGTGGAGTGCCTATCATAGATAAGATGTGTATTAGGCGGTTATAACACGGGCGCCGCAGCCAGTTGCTGCGCCAGTGTAATAATCCCCTTATTGTACCTTTTCACTCTCAGTGTCAAGTGCACTGGTTGCTTCGTCCAGGAGCAGCATTTGTGGTTTTCTTATCAACGCTCTTGCGATAGCCACTCTTTGCTTCTGTCCACCAGAGAGTTGAGTACCTTTTGAGCCGATATTCGTATCGTAGCCCTTGAAAGAAAAAAGAAATTAACTAGCAGGCAATACATAATTGACACACATATAATAGGTACGCCAATGGTTATATAGATTCAAAGCCCGGATGACGGGAGCAAAAATACACTTTTACTAGTGCTTAATTAAATATCGACTATTCTATCGACATTCATACGAAAAATTTTTGAATCAAAAATGTATTGATCAAAATCACATGTCAAATCTTACATGTCAGGTTGTTACACAATATTACATCAGGTACCTAGGTAAGCTTACATTATATATTATTTCAGTTAACTAATTGTAATTACATACTATACTTAATTATTATCAATATTATCATAGGTACTCATGGGAATGATCGTAATAAAATAATAAAATAAGAGTGACAGTTCTTTTAAATAGATACTTTTCTCATAACTTATGATCAATAAATTTCTGATTCAAAAATTGTACGTAGGTATGGATGTCGATAGAATAGTCGATATTTAATTAAGCACTAGAAAAAAGTGCATATTTGCTCCCGTCATCCGGACAGGTTTCATTGCTCGCGTTCTCTTTATGGTCTAAGAGCTGGCCACGTCAGATATGACGCAATAATGAGAGCAATGAAACCTGTCTAGTTAGACTGCTTTACCATCCTTATTGCTAGATCCGGGCATCTGGCAGCTTTCAATGGGTGAAGGTCAGAGTGACAGACTAACAAAGTTTTTAAGTTGGAAAAAAGTAACACCAAAATAGGTAAAAATTGCCAAAGTTGTGTTATTTATAGACGACAGGGCCTATATTTACATATTAGATTAAAAACCATTGTCTATTATTGTGGAAACAAAAACAGTAGGTGACCAACTAAAAATTGCATTATACATCGTTTGGCACTACTTTCCCCCAACAAAAATTTCTGGATATGATATAATCTAATTAATTACATAATTTCCCATAATATTGCATCAAATCCAGAACTCTAAGATTTGTTTTCTTTAAGTTATTTACATTCTTTGACCTCCACCACTTTACAGCTGCCAGATGTCCAGATCTAGAAATAAGCATATTATAGAAACCTTACTATACTCTGTATCTTTAGGTATTTAAATAAAAGTAAATAAGATCTACCCTCAAATGGCCAGTTGAGGGTAGATGAAAACATTACACGATCGAATAATACTTATTGGTTAAAGCCAGGTCGTTAAGTGACAGATCCAGGCAGTTTTGTATTTGATTTGTTAACCAATAAAAGTTATAACTACCCGAAAATGTAAAAATTGTTTGTTTACTTTTATTTAAATACCTAAAGACATAGAGTATAGAGGGGGTTTCGTTGCTCTCATTATTGTGTTATATCTGACGTGGCCAGCTCTCCGTCTATTAATCCTGAGCAGTCGAATAGGGTACACATTTTTAGGTAACAGTTAATTCAAAATTACTTATACTCACCAATGGTAGAGACGTAATGAAATTATGAATATTAGCTTGCTTAGCGGCGGCTTCGATTTCGTGTTGGCTCGTTTTGCGTGAGTTGTCTCCGTAGGCAATGTTCTCGCCAATCGTGCGGTCGTACAGGATGGGCTCCTGCTGGACAAAGCCGATGGTCCTTCTTGCTTCATCAAGCCTAATTTTAGTTAGAGGCACGCCATCCTGGGCCTAGAAGTATAAACGCAGTCTTTACTTGTCAATCCTAACTAGTGTTGCGCTTCTTCCGCACATTTATTGTGCCGGTTTAAAATAAAAAAAGTATACTTTTCACATCTCATGCTCTAAAAGTTCGTCTTTCTGTCGTGCGTAGGCGACCCAAAGTAGCTTTTTCTGCTCTATAGCTTAAAGTAAAATCTTCGTCGAATACCAAGGCAATCGGTCCAACACCAACAACATGGAATAAACTTTTTATTTTATTTCGTTTCATTAATAAACTTTTTATTTTGCATAGAATAAACTTTTTATTTTATTTCGTTTCATTAGTAATCTAAGACCAAGGCAAAGATACCAACAGCCAAAGTTCATCATGTATTCTATTATTACTGAATCAATATACTTAATTCAATTGTTTTGTATTTGTATTTGCTGTTTAAATTACTATTCGTACACTGTTATTATAATTAAAATAATGTTTTATTGTATTTCTTTCCATAAGTGAATAGTATTATGCTTTTAAAGAAATAATTTCTTAAACCATAAACCAATATATTTAAACTATGACAATAAGTTACTTCCTTATCATAATTTTTTATAACTGAGCAGTATGTAACGACCTAAGTAAGGTGTCATGTACAGTCGAGGACAAAGAGATGTATACACTTTTGGACCTTATTGCGTTGTAATAAGGTCCAAAAAGTACACATCTCTTTGTCCTCGACTGTACCTACTAAAATAAAATAAAAGAAAAAAGTTAATTGGTGTGAACCATAATCTTTTTTCATTGTAATATTTGTGTTACACCTTGAAATTTTACGATTAATAATTTCCTCGCAATTAAAGTGAAAGGCAGAGTGTAAAACTCGCCCATAAAACCCATTTTACACTCGAATTTATATCCATAAATATCTCCCGTAAAATGGTACGTTTTATGCACTTGTTGTACAAATGTACAATCTACTACCTATTTTGTCGGTATTGAATATTTATTTAGAAATTGACCTTATCGTCAACCGACAATGACAAAACCTAAAAACTTAGTCTCAAGTAGGCTGAAAATTATTTAGGCGGGCCGTAGTCGTAGGAGAGTCTAAGAGAGGGTATTTTTGAAGTCACTCGAGGAGCGTGTCAGATTAAGATATGAGTGATATCATGCAACCCGTGGAGACCACCCTCAACCACTTTTAGCTGCCTATGTTGGTGGGTTGGTTGGTGGGGGGTTGGTGGGCAGTTAAAAAATTGATTGGTGGATTGTGGATTCGCTCAGTTGATGCTTTGATTGTCCTAATATATATATATTGTTGGCTGTTGGACTAAGCTGAGTCGGGACCATTTCGTGACAAATGAATCGTTTATAGTCTTATTCATTAAGTACATGTGTATCATTTATTAGGCTTAAGAAGTATTACGTCACGAATAAACGTTTTTTCTTTCTAGATAATACTTAATCTGACTTTTATTTTTAGGAATTTTCTAAATCTGAGGGTTTCAATTTAAAAAGTCAGGTTATGTGAAGGCTATCGTAAATTTCAATCCTATCATTAATTTTGTCAGATTAACATACTGCGTCATCACTCATCAGTGACACTTGGCAGTCCTCCAGTTTTAATATCTGACGCGCTGGAGCAAGTACATTGTGACTTTTTTGTTTAAAATCTTTGAAAGCCTGTAGATGCTACGTCCACCGATGAAAGTATACATTATAAAAACTTTTTTTAAATGTAATCTTCAAAATTGTCTAGGTCCTAACGGCGCTCGAGTGACTCCAAATTTAGCATCATGGAATTCCCTTCTATAGAGCGATAATACCGCCTGTTGACTGCCTCTACTTTAAATCTGTGTACTGTACTGTTCTATTTTATTGAGGTGTGCAATAAAGGATATTTGTATTGTATTGTATAGAGCCAGGGGCGTATTTACCCTATGGCCAAAAGGGCCATGGCCCGGGGCGGCAGGCTGCCAGGGGCGGCGCGAGCCGCCCCGTGTGCTTGGTTGCAGGCGCCTTTTTCGATGCTGTACTTCAGTTAGTTACCGGCCCATAAGGCCTAAGAAAGAGTAATTTTAAACAAATAATTTCAAAACGCCACAATCTAAATAAACATGTAGGGCGTTTTTTGTACTTATGCCGCCTTTCCATCTCTGCCATTACCATGTATCACATAAAGTAAACTGCAATTCATCCTAAAAGGGAGGGCAATATTTATAACCATGCCTGGTTATTTAACTATGCTTTCGGTTTCAGTCACAAAAACTTAATCAAATCAATAAAAGCTGATCGTTGAGAATCCCCGATATGAGACTATAATCTTTCCTGATCTTAGGGTTCTTTCAATCTAGTATATTTTGCACCCACTAAAAACTCAGTCGTCAAGTTACTGGAAATAGTACAGTACGCGAACAGTTTTGAGCTTCGATAACTCACAAGTGCGATTTTCTTTTTTAGTTAGAGTATATGATATGATTACTTATGGTAAAAAAATATTTTCTAACAGTTTTTGACGTCGCGCTAGGTATTATATAGATATTTGTTAATAACTACAAGAAAAGATTATACAAGATATATTTTCCTTTACCATACTATTGCATTCAACTATTTCAACATCATCTTTCATTTTATTACAGTTTGGTCAATAGATTATGTAAGCATAATCGAAAACAATTTGTCAAAATATAAGTGATCTTGAATTCTAAACGAATTACAAATGGCTAAGACGACATATGCTCTTGACAAAACCGTTATAAAATGTGAAGTTATGTTGCAATAGTAAAAAGCGATAGCCTGGTGGAGAAAAATAAAACTTACTTAATCTTTTCTATGTGTAGCAAACAAATACATGTATTATACCTAGCGCAATGCTAACGATTGTTAGAAAACATTTTTTATTATGAATACTTAACGTATTCTAAGAGGAGAGGTTACAAAATAGAATCGGACTCGTGATTTAAAAAGGCGTTCCCGTACTCCACTAAAATGGCAGCTTTGGTATGGGTAATGGTTGGGAAAGATGGATAGGCTACGCTACGACTACGAGCCTATTGGACCGGACGGCCACCGTATGATAACTTACCTCATCGAGGAGCAGTTTGAAACCTTATTCATCGAAAAGAAAAAAATATATAGGTCACAAATCACTTGGTCGGACAGCTCTCAGACACTTTTAGTGGTGCAATTTTTATAAATATTAAAAAAATTTGGTGTGGGAATGGCTTTTATAATAAATCGCCATATATTGGAGCACAAAAAAAAAAAAAATATTATGGGGTGCACTCCATATTGTTACTATACTGTTGTTGAATAAAACAAAAATAAATGTTGAAAAATACATTTATGATTTGCAGTTCCGTATGTACGTTTTCAAAAATAAGGTTAAGGTTACTTAATTTTTTTTTTCATACAATAACTATTTAATAAGATATTTGACCATTAAGTTTTATTCTCTTTCTAGCTTCTAAAAAATGCAATTAAAAAATTAAAAATAAATCCAGGAGATAGCGCTTAATACACTATTTCACTAATACACTATTAACGCAAAACCAAAACCGACCAGGCTGAGGGCTGTGAGGGCTGTCCGACCAAGTGATTTACCGACCTATATAAAACTACCTATATAAAATATATAAAACTTGTACTTTTCGATTAATAAGGTTTTAAACTGCTACTACATGAGGTAAGTGATCATACTGTGGCGGCCCGGTCGTTATACCACGTTGACCGTAAGGTACGCCTTTCGCACATCTTTGTAGTGGATCGATATCGTGGTACAGCGCAGCACGTTTCGTTGCGAAACCAGAGCGGATCGAGAGCGAATCAAGAACGGATCGAGAGTGAATCAAGAACGGAATCAAAACCGCCGAACCTCGTTGCACGAATTCGCACTTGTTTCGCTCTCGATCCGCTGAGGTTACGCGCCGAAACGTGTAGCGTTATACGTTGTACTGCGGTGTCGATCCTGCTATGCAGGTGTGCAAAAGGCGGGTGTTTTTTCAACGTTTGACCGTACACTAAGGGTTCAGAGAGTCTCAAGAAAGTTAAAATATTTTTCCTGGTTAAGTAACAGGGGCGGCAAATTTTTCTGGCCCGGGGCGCCAAATTTCCAAATACGCCTCTGTATAGAGCCCGTAGACTTGGTATTAATTTGACCAATTGCTTTAAAAACCTGTAGGTAGCTTGTTGAACTTGGTATTAATTCGACCAATTGCTTTAAAAACAGTCACAATTCCAGAACATATATTTCTACTTGATCAAAGTATACATTTAATCATTTTTATATTTAAAAAAGTCTTAAGTACCACAATGCCTTCATCAGGATCGTAGTATCGTTCAAGCAGTTGTATGACAGTACTCTTTCCGCACCCACTGGCCCCTACTAGAGCGACAGTCTTGCCCTTCTCTACTTCGAGGTTTAGCTCGTTGAGCACGCTGATCGTAGGCCGCGTGGGGTATTTGAAGTATACTCCTTGCAAGCTGGATTCACCAGTTCCTTTCTGTGGACAAGGTTGATTTTATTTAAGATGTTTTTGTATATCAATCAGAAAGTCGGAAAAGGGATATCAAATCGGGGGGGGGGGGGGGGGATCGCAGCTAGATGACATATGCTATGGTGTCTGGTCCAATTCCTCGATGCGGTTCAATATAAAAATAGGTCGATAACAAACTTACGAAATTCTTGACTGCGGGTTGATCTGGATCCCTGATTTTGGATTCTCTATTCAGCAGTACAATGATGCGACCAGCTGCTTTAATTCCTTTTTGGAAGTTAGGAGCAAAAGCGAAAGCTTGGGCCGCCGAGGATGCACCCATTAATAGAGCTTGTGCTGATCTAAAGGAGAATAAATCTGTTAATTTACCTTAAGTCATTAAGTCCGCCATTTGTTTATTTTATGTGCAATAAAGTTTAAATAATAAATAATTTAGTAGTTCAAGCCCAGTGCCGTAAATAGCCTTTTCTGCGCCCTGTGCGAGCTTCTATAACTGCGCCCTTGTTTTTTTTTTGATATCATAGGTGCCCTAGAGCAATGCTATGTATAGGCCTACTTTATTTCAAGGTGATAAAATAAAGTACAAGGAACTTGGTGTTGGTGGACCAATTATCTAATATTTTTGAAGAAAAATCTATTTTTTAAAGAACTGATGTGGGCAAACAACCCCCACTGTCTCTCACTCACTAAAACTCAAACGCAAGTTCACTAGTGCAAATGCGTTAAATCCACAGACCACAAATAAATGAGTTCATATAGTAAAGATTTATTAAAGCAAGCCATAAACTTTTTTAAAGATTTACTTTTAGCGCTTTCTTCATTGCGAAATCGTTGACAACCTTTTCATACGACAGGCACCGTCCTATGTCGCGTTCAATCGACAAAATCGCTAGGCCGGTCAACCTTTCTTCGAGCGCAAGTAAGTTTTTATTAATTTGAGCTTACTGAATGATCTTTCGCAGGAAGCTACAGTCACTGGCATTGTAAAATGAGCGCAATGTTTTGTCTAATTTAATAGACGTTTTTGATGATACTGGTAATACCAGTGCTCGCGGTATTTAAGCTCCCGTAGTGATGAGGAGCCGCCCTGTACAACCCGAACTGACCCAACTTGGACTGGGCGGAAATAGAGGAGTGCAATTTTTTTTATCACAAGACAACCGATTGAAACAGCGGTTGTCTGAAAGAATGTACGCTGGTTATATAATAAAATTTTAATGCCATCCCGCCTGGTTGGACTGGCGCCCTGTACGAAAGCATAGAAAAAAAATGTCAGGCAACCGCTTAAAAATTTGCATGTTTGTTCTTCATCACATACAGATATCGGAAACAAATTGCCATCCGCCCAGGCCGGGCAGTTAATTATCGAACCATCAGTTGAAAGCCGGACGCAAGGTGAATTTTTCGATCGGTGGAGAAGAACTTAGGAAAAACGCACTTACAATCTTTGAAATCGGCTGGTAGGTATTTGGTTTTTGAGTTTTGTATAATGTGGAAAACGATATGCCTAAATAATGCCATCCCTCTCCTATGAAATTTCATCCCTCTGTGGCAATTGATTGCAAAACATTTTATTATTCAAATTTGACGAATTTCTCGTTTGTAGGGGTGGAGAAGAAGAAGAAGCTGTTACAATCGGTTGCCTCGCGATATTTTTTTTTCACCCCCCCTCTATTTCCGCTCCAGTCCAAGTTGGGTCAGTTCGGGTTGCACAGGGCGGCTCCTCATCACTTCGTGAGCTTAAATACCGCGAGCCATCCGGTTGCCTCGCGGTCACTGAAACTACGCACCATTGCTTTAACTAGTACGTATGTGTTGGAATCGAGCACTAGGGGCGGGGCGCAGCGGAAACTTATCAGGAGCAAACCGAAAAAATAATAGTCCTGCCTGGTCTGATGGCCATTCTTGTGCCCCCCAGAGTCTACGCCCTGTGCCTGGGCACCGGTGGCCCCGCCCTATTTACGGCACTACTACTACTATTCAAGCCTTAAGGGCGGACATTTTTATTCATGCGTATAAGGTCGGTTATTTTTTCAAAACTTAAATGTTTCATTGAAAACATAGACTATCTTGCCATTAGAAATCTACAAGCATTTTCGACTACTTTAAAATTAAAATTTTAATGTAACAGGCTTGAGAAAGAAAGATTATTCCATGATATAAGATTGTGTTTGTAACGTAGCTTACGTTTCTGACTTACTTCAAAACAACATCATAAGGGACTTGATCATACACGATCAGAGTTCCACCATAGTACATGGCTGCAGCATAAACGAAATTAAAAACTCCTCTAGAAAGACCAAATACGATGCCACGGTAGTGAGTAGCTTTCTTAGCGAGGCCTAAACCTGGCAAAAGTTTGACACTGTACTCCGTAACAAATTGTTCTTCTCTACCAAGTGAGGCCACTGTTCGGACATTTGCCACTGCTTCTACAGCTATCTGTAATCAATAAACATTTTATTATATAGGTACCTACACATTGATGGATATCTGATGGAAGTTCACGACGTGAATTATGGTTTAACTGAGATAGAAATATTGTAATCATTAAAGATTTCGCATGTTGGCAATTTTTCTACTGCGTGAAAGCTAAGCTAACTCGATCTTGTTGTTTGGAGCATTTAAGAGGCTGATAACACCCGATGACCTTCAAATTGACTTTACTTAAATAGTTTTTGAGCTATAAATAACTACTTGTTTTGGGAAAGTAAAAAAATATTTGTTAATATTCATTACATTTGGAAGAACTTTGTTAATTCCGATATTCCGATACACGATTGGACGAAATGCGCTCCATAGAAAATAATTCCAAAGTTAAATCTTAAAGTAATAGACGGAGAGCTGGCCACGGCAGGAATGACACAATAATGAGAGCAACGAAATTGATATAGTTAGACTGCTATACTATTGTTATTACCTAATCTGGCAATCTGGCAGCTTTAAGCCGGGGGGTTCAAGAGTAGCAGACCAGTAAAGTTGTTTATAAATCTAGGGAACGACGCAATACTGAGAGTTCTTGCTTTAGTACGATATCGTGGCATTTGATGTATGTAATTGGAATATAACGTGGAAGCTGTCGCAGTGGGGGGGAAAAGAGGCAGGTTGAAGTTAAATGCATTTATACCGGACGCCTGCAGTTTATTTTAATCTGATCTGTGAAAACTGTTTGTAATTAATCAGGCGCTCGAATAAAACTTATTAGTTGACAGTTTTCGATGCCAAGACGATATTACCGATAGTTATTTCTAAATAGGAAATCGACTTTAACAGCCAGGATTCTCGGTTTAAATTGTTATGAAAAAATATGTGACATATTAGGTTTTGTTCTGATAATGAACTTAGCTTACAAAGCCACATCATAATACAGCTACTCGTTACTAGATTGCGCTTATATCTACTAAACATAGACAGAATATTACATTTGAATTCCAACTGCTGACCCAGCACGGGTGAGCAGTAGATAATAAACCAATATAAGTGTGCCGCATTGCTACGAATCTCGCGGTCATGTTACACTGGCAGTAAGAGAAATTGGCTCGCCAAGGGGCGCACAACCATTAGGAAGTTACAGATATATGGCTGCCTAATTTGTCGATAAAAATATTAACTGGCTAAGGGTTAATATTTTTTATGGAATATTTTGATTATTAATACTTAGAGAATTCAACCAACCGGAGTCGCCATTGACAGGCGTTCCCTTCTGCCGAAAACATATGACCAGTGGTCATACACATGTATGGACTGACGTTTATCTGACGTATCATCCCGTCCGGGTTGAAATCTCTAAGTTGAATACCGATTCTGATAGCCATCAGCTTAAAATAAAAGTTCTTATTTTATTATTATATTCTCTTTATTTATTACAATATCAATATAAAAGTAATGTTGGAAATGTTATTGTGATAGTTGCCTTCCCCATTCATTTTAATAACATTAAGTAAGATTTAAACAAGGGTGTACATCTGAACGAAGTGACAGCTACGGCCTTGGAACGTATCGGATACCGTTTCGGGGTTGTCAAAATCTCCTTTGTTTATTTGCTGCATGACCACAGGTAAGATAAAATATTTATGTAGTTTATGTAGTAGTTTCGTTCTAAAATAACGGTTAGATTGGGCAAATTAACTAGTAAATCTTACATTAATGTATTTTTGTATTAAAATTACTGATGTATCAGGTAGATTAGGGCAGGTCCAGCAATCAAACTAATCGCGTACTTGTCAACCCTAGATAATCGACAGGAAAAATTGTATGTAGACGTCATATGCCACCGTTCATATGTCAAAGTTCTGTCAAACACTGATTTTGTAGGGAAGATTGAAGAGGAATGGCATGAAACCTTTGCGGAATGAAGATTAACACAATAAATGTCAAAGTCAAAGACAAAGTCAAATAGTTTATTTGTACAACATGGGTATATATATAGTACAAACAGAGGTACAGGTCTTACAGAAATGACGCTTCAAAAATGGGTATTTTATTGGTTAACAAGACATGAGACATTTTATTTTTGTAAACCTGAAAATGGGTTAAGTTTTCACATGAGCATTGTTTAACTTTACTCGTTTTAATATTTTATGTCGATGCTTATCCTTGCCTATTAATCATGAACTTGTATCGATATAAATATCGACTTTGCGCAGCATTTGAGTAGCCAGTATTTGAAGTGACAGAATGATAGAAAGTTCTAGATAAATAATAATTTACTTGGTGGTACTACCAATGAGCAACATAGATTACCTCACTAAGATCCCGCACTTTAGCGTTTATGAAGCTTGCAGTCGTTATCTATATGCTGTTTTATTTATTAAACTAGCTTTTTCCTGCGGCTTCGCCCGCGTACTAAAAGTACTAAAAAAGGACGTTCTCAGTTAGACTCGTATGTTTGTATGTAGGAATGTATGTTTGTCCGCGATCATCTTGCGTTTCGCTGAACTGATTTAGCCTCGTAAGGCCCAGTCCTATTTTTAGGACAAGTGAAATAGTGACCCAGTGTCCTAAAAATAGTACATCATATTTTAAGCTTTCAGCTTCTGGAACAAAGTCTAATTTTGAACAAAAAAGTTGACCTCGTGGGTCATTAGGACTAAATTTTACCGTCCTAAAAATAGGCCATTGGGCCTTACGAGGTTAAAAGCGGTTTTCGGAAAAGTATTCGTTACATTCTGGAGGTTTCGGTATACCACGTTTTGAAGACGGCGGTTCCCTCATTTTTTATTTTAAAGAAATTATTGCAATAATTTGCGTGGAATTAGTAATCCATCCTCCTTTTTACCCGCTTAAGGAATGACTTCTGGGATAACAACTATTATATATCCTTCCCCAGAATGCAAAATATCTCCATACCAAATCATCTAAATAGGTTCAACGGTTATTAATTTCCCATACAAACTTTCAACCCCCGTTTCACCCCCTAGAGGGTTGATTTTCGAGATAAAAACTATCCTATATTGTTTACCGCGACTCAATCTATATAATATGTACCAAGTTTCATTTCAATCGTGTGTTTAGCGGTTAATAATTCGCCATACAAACTACCAACATGTTTTCTACCCCTCTAAGATTGATTTCCGGCTTAAAAAATATTCTATATTGTTTCCTGGGACTCAAACTATATCCACAACAAAATTATCTAAATCGGTTCGCGGTAAAAAAATCTTCATACAAACCTCCAACCCCCATTTCACCCCCTTAAAGATTGATTTTCGAGATAAAAACTGTCCCATGTCGTTTCCTGGTACACAAACTATCTCTATATCAAGTTTCATCTAAATTGGTTCAACGTTTAAAAATTCCCCATACAAACTATCAACCCCCAGTTCACCCCCTTAAGTGTTGATTTCGTAATCAGCGACCCGATAAACCATAGAAACCCATGTTGATATTTAAATTTTGTCACCACATTTCCCCCTTATGGGTTGAATTCTCAAAAAAGCTGAAACACTTGTTTTCTCATTTATCGTTAGGAATACTCCTGTAAAGTTTCGAATAAAATAGTTGAACTAATCTCGTTTCCCATACAAACTTTGAACCCCATTTCCCCCCTTAAGAGGTAAATTTTTAAAAATTATTTCTAAGTGCATCCTTATGCCTTATAAGGAGCCTACGTACCACATTTGGAATATCTAGAACCAGCGGTTTGGGCTGTGCGTTGATATGTCAGTCAGTTTCTTCTTTTATATATTTAGAAGATTGCAATTTGGCACAAATACTTTCAAGAATTTTTATGTCCACAATATTAAATTTCAAAATCTATGCCATTTTCTTAATTAACGTCCCAAAAAATCACAAAAACGACACCCATATGGATATTTAGACATTTCAACCCCATTGTACCCTAACAGGGGAGATGGTATTTCACGTCCGCCACGTCGGATTTTAAAATCGTTGTTGTTTTCGTAATCAATGACCCGATAAACCATAGAAACAATACCCATGTTGATTTTCAGACTTTTTGACCACATTTCCCCCTTTTAGGGGTTGAATTCTCAAAAAACCTGCAACACATATTTACTCATTTATTGTTAGGAATACTTCTGTGAAGTTTCGAATAAAATAGACTAACTAATCTTGTTTCCCCATACAAACTTTGGACCCCCATTTCACCCCCTTAGGGGATGAATTTTGAAAAATTCTTTCTTAGCGCACCCCTAGACTTTATAAGGAACCTACGTGCCAAATTTAGAATCTCTAGAACCAGCGGTTTGGACTGTGCGTTGATAGATCACTATGTCAGTCAGTCAGTCAGTCAGTCACCTTTGAGTTATATATAGGTATAGATATTGAGCCGCCTGTCGCACCAGTGGATTGTAGGTTATGATATGACAATATTTGAAACTACAAAACCTAACGCGTACTCAATGAACTCGATTCATTTCTCATTTTATAAGAAATATTGGCGCCATTCGTATGCGGGAACATTCATACTTTGGCCATATCTCGATTTTAAAAACATGCTGACACTTATTTTTGTACTTATGGAAGATTCCTTCTCATACGCTTAAAATACTCTCGAATAATGGTAACATTACCACTGTTGGTTTCCTTGAAAAGAGAGTTTTTGTGTTTTTGATAACTGCGGACTCTGCATAGGTTTAAAAACTTCCTGCCTGTGCGTACCAACTCCAATGGCTGCCTGCACGTCAACGCAGGACTCTTAGAATTCTCTGTAAGTACTCTCTTCTCTATTTTGTTTGATCTCTCTGTTCCAGACTACCTTAAGTCCAAATTCAGTTTTGTCAACCCCCGTCCCGGGTGTGAACTTCGCTCCTCCCAGTCTCTTAAGCTTCTAGTACATCCTCCCCATAGCGGTTATCTCTCTTCTTCTTTTACAATCCAGACTATTTGTCTCTGGAATGCACTTCCCCTGACAATAAGACAAGCCCCAAGCAAGTTCGTTTTCAAACGCTTGCTTCACAAGCACCTGCTGGATCATGACCAGCGTGAATGAGTTTTTTCCCCTTTGCGCGTATGCATTATAATATATACGTATGTTTATTAGTATGTATATATATTGGTATTTGTGAAGTTTATGTAGCATATATCGAAGTATATTTAAGTAGGTACAAATAAGTTATAGGATAAATCAGCAAGTTTTCTCTTACAGCACCCACTTTAGCGAATTTCTGTTTGGCCCTATGGGCATATTGGCATTAAGTCCGCCATTTGTACTTATTTTTACTTTGCAATGAAGTTTAAATAAATAACTAAAATTCTTGGGTGCATATTCAGATGCACCTATCTGTAGTAATGTTTGTTACAATTGCAGAGTTATTTTGCATAGTTTATGACCAAATACCAAACAATATAAAATGTACATTATTTTTGGGAAACTTATCCCAAACCTAATGTACCATCGGGTTCATAATTGCATACCCAATTTATACGTAAACGTACAGTACGTACAGTAAACGTGATGCTACAAAAAAAACGTATAACATCCTAGTAACTATTTTTATGAGTATTTTTTTAGTATTTACTCAATTCCGGAAAATATTCTAGGGCAGATGCCCCGGTTGTGGCCACTGTGCCGGTTTTGGCCATTTTCAAAATTACTAAGGCATAGACAAATTTACAAGTCTATGGTTTATAGAGTTGATATAAGAGTAAATTATGGCAGCACAGATGGCCCTGTCATCTGTCATGTATCAGTTGTCAGCGTAGCACTATCTATGTGGCTGCTAAAGTGTTTAATAAGTTACCCGTAGAAATTAAATCACTCAATTACTTAAAATTTCTGACAGCACTTAAAAAACATGTTATTGACTTATGCCCCTACAGCTTAAGTGAATATTATTGTCGCAGATAGCTTAAAATTGCCATTGTTTGTGTATAACTAGATCTAAGTCAATCATTTTCTCGGTTTATACCAATTTGTTTGTGTTAATAACGTGTATAAATATTGTGTTTCTATGTCTAGTTGCTAAGTCTTATCTGTGTCTAATTTTATTGATATCATGTCATAATACGCAAAATGTCTAGATTATAAGAATTTTGTACTAATTTACGAAGAAATGTCCTATATAAATATCAATTTTAACCCTCCTACAAACATGTAATACTGTAAGCTTATTAGCCAATAAATGTCTCACATACACGGCACATACCAGCCACTAGTACGAGCACGCTAAAAAACCCATAAAAGAGGCCAGCACTCGTACTCGTTGCTCACTTCAACCTCACTTCTACAACAACTCCCAGCGGGGAAACACCTGCAACTACACTGCTCAAATGTTTTACAATTTTAAATAAGCGTTATTATTCATCTCCCTACATGACCTGGTAAATGGTACAGCGGGTCAGCGCTGCTTGGTTCAACGTGGTAATCCGGTCTGCACACAACAGCTGGTCCTTCGAGCTCCGGATATCAGAAAACTGCGGCCAATTGAAGAAAGAAACAAGTACGCGCTGAGCTGGATTAATTTCGCTCAGAATCTTCATACGGTGTCCGGCCTAACCGCTGATACACCTGCCCGCTTTCGCGGAAGAGCCCTGTGCTATTTACCAGCTTGCTGGACGGACCGCTCGTGTAGAGGCCATACTCCACGTTCGTGTCCTGGCAACTTTCGTTGCAACGTCACATGGTTGACGTCTTCACACTGCTTTCGGACGCTCTGGCACTTGCACTTAGCCTTTGCGCGAGATTCAGTGCATCAGGGATTAACGCCCACGAGTAAGTAAAGTGAACGTAGGGCCGCTTTCACTGCACTAGGCAGTGTCAGCCATTAGGTTTTAGGTAGGTAAGGTTAGGGAACCCCACGTGCGTCAAGAAGCAAGAAGAAAGAAGAAGATGTCCGATCATACGCTCAAGATGTCTCTTCGCTCACACAAGGGACAACCCTCCAGAGCCGTTACCCCGCCGTCTGGTGAAACAACCTCCGGCGATACCAATACATGGGACAAAGGCACCACCAGCACTCTTGGCGATGGTCCTAGTGTCGAACCGCGTCTACAGCCGCCGCCGGCAATAGCGCCGGCGCCCGCTTATTCCGAAATATCGGAAGACGAGGCGGAGAAGACGTTAGTTAAAAGTCCACCGGGGACATCGTGTAAACCTAACACGTCCGCCGGGGAAAAAGACCGCTTTTCTCAGTGCGGCGACCGCGGTAGTAAAAAAGTGCGCGAAAATCGAAGTGTGTATAGTGAAAAGTGCGACGAAAAGTTAGCTCTGTTGCTAGCGGAACTCGAGGTTCATAAAGCCGCCCTCGCCGTTGCTAATAAAGAGACGGAAACTGCCAAGTTAAGGCTACAGATTGCCCAGCATGAGGCGCAATCTGTTAGCGGTAAGTCCGAACCTCTTGTCGAAAAAGACGAGCAACGCGTGAGGAATTGGGTAGAACGACAGTCCCAGCTAGATCAGAGCAATTACGTAACTAAAAATGAAGCGTCCGCGTTACACACAATACGTAATTTCGCCTCTAGCGCGCCGGCGCCCAGCGCCCCCGCGCCCCGCGAGCCGCATATGAGTACTCATCGCCCGCCGCGAGATGTGTCTAGTCAGTATGCGCCCATTATGCATAGGCCACCCGAATTACCCGCTTTCGACGGTAATATCACAGAATGGATCGCATTCCGTGCCGAATTTAACGATACCGCGCCCATGTTTAGTTACGTAAATAACGTCAGTCGAATTAGGCGCGCGTTGAAAGGTGAAGCGCGTACCGCGGTGAAATCCATAATGTATACCGTCCAGGATCCATACGAGATAATGGAGGCCTTAGAGAGGCAGTTCGGGGACCCTGAAGAGATCGTGTTGACTGAGCTACATAATGTTAAACGCATGCCGCGCCTAGCCGAAGATAACAGTAATATCGTGTCTTTTGCCGCGCACGTCGCAAATGCAGTAGCGACAATAAAATCATTAAAGCAAGAAAAATACTTGTACGCGCCAGAGCTAGTCAACAAGATCGTCGATAAGTTGAACCTTATTGTTAGGTACGAATGGGGCAAGTTCAAACAAGCTAATTTGAACTCGCCCGATTTAGTCGCGATATCAGAATTTCTGCTAGAAATTAGTTCCGCGGCTAAAAGAACGAGTCGTCATCGAGGTCCGAAGCCGAAAAATGCCGTGAACACGGTTTCCTTTGAGCTGGACAATAGGTCAGGGCGTCATACCGCCCCCACCCGTACTCCCGCCCCCGTGTTCTCCCGCGACTATTCGAGCGACTCCAACGACAGCTACCAGAGCCCTCGCCCGCGAAATAGAGTAGATAGAGCTCACACGGGGGAGTATAGGTCGCCGACGGTAGCTCAAACGAAGCCCCGCGAGGCTAAAAGGCCCGCGTATACGGGGACCAAGCCCAAACAACATTCGGTACCAGCACGATTTACGTCACGTGATAAGTGCAGTTTAATATGTCATAATCATGAACACAAAGTGGAAGCGTGTACTAAATTTTTGAATGCATCGGTATCCGAACGTTGGGATTGGGCGAAAAACGAAAAGCTGTGCTATAAATGTCTAGGCGCGGCGCACCGTGGTCGCTTCAAATGCAGGTATGTGGCTTGCGGAGTGCAACAGTGCGAAGCCGGGCATCACAGGTTACTACACGGTTTGAACGCATCTAAAGCGCCCGTGGAAGACAAAAAAGTCAGTAACGTTCACGCGATTAGAATAGCGCCCACGTTTTTGAAAATGATGCCCGTAGAGGTTACGGGCCCACTAGGTACTACGCAAGCCTTAGCCCTGTTAGATGAAGGGGCGGCCCTTAGTTTGATTTCACACGAAACAGCCGATCGTATAATGCCCCGAGAGCGGGGAGAAACGCTCGACATAGAAGGTATAGGTGGGAGCGTGAGCGATCCGGACTCTTGTAACGTGCGATTCGCAATCCGCGGCTTTTGCAGTAGGCATCTAGAAATGATGGAAGCGCTTACCATCAATCGATTGAACGTAGGAGCGCAAGGCGTCTCCAAAAACATAGTCGCGCAGTGCGACCATTTAGCCGACATAGCCGAGGAGCTGTGTTACGATTCTGCCGCGCCTTCAATAATTATAGGTCAAGATAATTGGCATTTGATAGTGACGCGCCAAATTATCAGCGGTAAATCGCACCTCCCGGTAGCTAGTTTGACGCGGCTAGGATGGTCACTGCACGGACCGCATAGGTCATCGGAGGCAACCGTAGCGTTTGTAGGCCACATGGGGCCACAAACGGCCGACGATGAAGCTTTAGCTCTCATGAAGGAACATTTCGATATCGAGTCACTAGGGGTAGTTAAAAAGTTACCTCGGGCCGATCCCGATCAAAGAGCAATAGATTTACTAGAAGCGACATGTGAAAAAATCCCCGGGGAAGATAGGTTCCGAGCGGGTTTGTTATGGCGTACCGATAACGAAGAATTGCCAAATAATAAAGCTCACGCGTTACGGCGGCTGTACAGCCTGGAAAATAAGTTAGATCGCGACCCTATTCTGAAAATCGAGTATACTAAGCACATAAATAACCTGTTAGACAAAGGTTACGCGGAAAAAGTAGACTCGCCGCCCCCGCAGGACGCGCCTAGGGCATGGTACTTGGCGCATTTCGCAACGTTTCATCCGCAGCGCGGAAAAATGCGCGTAGTTTGGGACGCAGCCGCTACCGCGTACGGTAGGTCGCTAAATAGTGCTCTTCTAGCGGGTCCTGATCTGTTAGAATCCTTATTCGGCGTGTTAGTCCGTTTTAGGGAAGGCAGGACCGCGGTAATAGCCGACATTAAAGAAATGTTCCTGCAGATAGAGATTGTAGAACGCGATCGAGATTCATTACGTTTTGTTTGGCGGGGGGAGGACCGCTCAGCCTCACCGCAAGAATATAGGATGAAAAGACTGATATTCGGGTCCGCGGCTTCGCCCACGACGGCATTGTACGTCAAAAACAAAAACGCATACGAACATGCGAAAGAATTTCCGATCGCCGCTGAGAAAACTATAAAAAGCACGTATATGGACGACTTAGTCGTAGCTTTTGACCAGTGTGAGAGCGACGTTAGGCGCATAGTAAACGAAATTTACGCGCTTAATTTACGCGCGTCGTTCGAGCTCCGCGGGTTCGCCTCTAACAACCCAAACGTAATTTCTGACGTAGTTCCTAGCAAAGAGGATACGTCCCTCATCGGGGGAGGCGAAAGCGAGCGCACATTAGGCTTAAAATGGAACCATAGACGCGACACGTTAGGGTTTAACGTAAATTTACGCAACACGCCCGAAGACGTGCTCAACGGTACGAAATTACCCACTAAACGACAGGTGACGAGTAGCGCGATGTCGATATTCGATCCCATAGGCTACGTAAGCCCGATCTCTGTCTTAGGGAAGGCATTGATGCAGGAAGTCTGGCGTACAGGGATAGGCTGGGATACCGTTATACCCACCTCGCTCGCACCCGCGTGGAATTCATTCGTGAGTAATATTCAGCAACTTAGGGAGTTAGAAATACCGCGATACGTACCCGCGAGAAAAAGAGAGGCCGACATGCACGTTTTTTGCGACGCTAGTGAAAAGATATACGCCGCCGCGATATACTTAGTTAGCGAAGGCCCGGACGGACAAAAGTCCGCAGCCTTAGTAGCCGCCAAGGCGCGAGTCGCACCGTTGCGTATTGTCAGCATTCCTAGGTTAGAATTGCAAGGTTGTGTACTAGCGACACGACTAGCCGACACAGTAGTGAAGGAGTCCGATTATGTCATTAAACATAGGTATTTTTGGAGCGACGCTCGGACAGCGTTATCCTGGATAAGGTCGGATCCACGTCGGTACAAAAGCTTTGTCGCACATAGAGTAGCCGAAATAGAAAACACAACTAAACCTACCGATTGGCGTTGGGTACCTAGCGCGTTAAACGTCGCCGACGACGCTACTAAGGGCGTCCCGGCCCAGTTCGGAGCTAACCACCGGTGGTTTATAGGGCCTGATTTTATACGGCAAGCCGAGGAGCATTGGCCGCGCGAGAAAACAGTAGAACCCGTCGTAGAAACGTGCGAAGAGCGCGTCATAAAACCGATTTGCTCTGTAAATACCGTTCAAAACAAGTTCGCATACTTGCCCGAGACATGTAGATTCTCGAAGTTCACTAGGCTGGTTCGCACTACGGCCAGAGTTTTGATTGCTGCCGAGGTATTCAAAGCCAGATTGTCTGTCAATAGAAATCCAGAAACAGAAATGAATAAAAGACACATAAGTCTAGCGGAGATACTGCTGATTAAACGGAGCCAAAATGAGTCGTATGCCGAAGAGATACGACTAATGGAAGTCGGGCGCGCGCTGCCGAGGAAGTCTGCATTACATCGAGTTGCTATGAAGCTTGATAAGAACGGAATAATTGTGCTAGATGCCCGAATAGACAGAGACGAAGCCCATATACCTGT
This sequence comes from Pammene aurita, assembly GCA_947086415.1. Classification (NCBI taxonomy): domain Eukaryota; kingdom Metazoa; phylum Arthropoda; class Insecta; order Lepidoptera; family Tortricidae; genus Pammene; species Pammene aurita. The sequence goes on along the minus strand of OX352300.1, from coordinate 11,508,589 downwards.
CTTGCACGCTAAGGAGGCATTTACCAAGCTGTTGATCCATCATTTCCACGCACTTTTCAACCACGGAAATCATGCGACGGTGATCAACGAATTGAAGCAAAGATATTACATAGTCGGACTGCGCGGTACAATTCGTTATCTGACGAATAAGTGCCAATGGTGTCGGACCTATAAAGGAGCTACCCTCAAGGTTCCTGTAGGCGACCTACCGCCAGAGAGGCTCAAGGCGAATCAACCGCCATTTACAGCAGCAGCCGTAGATTTGTTCGGTCCTATGCAAATTGTCATAGGCCGCCGCCGAGAAAAGCGATGGGGCGTCCTGTACACGTGCCTCACCACTAGAGCCGTGCACCTAGAGCTAGCCGCCTCCCTATCGGCAGCCTCTATGATCCTATCGCTACGAAGAATGATGTCTCGACGCGGCGCACCCACCGTTCTGTACTCAGATAACGCCACAAACTTTTACGGCGCAGAACGCGAGCTATCAGAGGCCAAAAACTCTCTGCCCGATAGTCTCAAACAATTTATGACCGAACGACGCATGATCTGGAAGAAGATCCCGCCTGGCAACCCCTCCGCCGGCGGGGCTTGGGAGCGTCTAGTCGGAAGCGTGAAAACAGCTCTGAAAGTCACGCTAAAAGACAGAGCACCCCATGAAGAAGTTCTCCATACGCTATTGCTGGAAGCTGAACACCTGGTAAACTCCAGACCGCTGACCCCAGTGAATCCTGACTTAGAGGCTGAAGCGCTCACGCCGAACCACTTTCTCATCGGCCGATCGAACGCTATGTCCCCGCTGGGAGTCTTCTCCGACGAAAATATGAGCCTTTCGTCCTGGAAAACAGCTCAAGCACTAGCTGACAACTTCTGGAAACGCTGGCTGAAAGAATATCGTCCAAACCTGATGCCACGATCCAGTGCACACCAGAACGCGACGAAACTACACGTAGGAGATGTAGTAATTATAGCCGACGGCACGATGCCACGAGGTACTTGGCCTAGAGGCGTGATCGCACAGCTCTTTCCAGGTCCTGATGGCCACATAAGAGTAGCCATTGTACGTACTCGCGCAGGAGAAGTTCGCCGCCCGGTTTCCAGACTCATTCTCATCTGCTCTGCACCAATCGACTGTGCTGACGCACGTGGGGGAGAATTGTCGCAGATAGCTTAAAATTGCCATTGTTTGTGTATAACTAGATCTAAGTCAATCATTTTCTCGGTTTATACCAATTTGTTTGTGTTAATAACGTGTATAAATATTGTGTTTCTATGTCTAGTTGCTAAGTCTTATCTGTGTCTAATTTTATTGATATCATGTCATAATACGCAAAATGTCTAGATTATAAGAATTTTGTACTAATTTACGAAGAAATGTCCTATATAAATATCAATTTTAACCCTCCTACAAACATGTAATACTGTAAGCTTATTAGCCAATAAATGTCTCACATACACGGCACATACCAGCCACTAGTACGAGCACGCTAAAAAACCCATAAAAGAGGCCAGCACTCGTACTCGTTGCTCACTTCAACCTCACTTCTACAACAACTCCCAGCGGGGAAACACCTGCAACTACACTGCTCAAATGTTTTACAATTTTAAATAAGCGTTATTATTCATCTCCCTACATGACCTGGTAAATGGTACAGCGGGTCAGCGCTGCTTGGTTCAACGTGGTAATCCGGTCTGCACACAACAATTATAATATTGGTCACTGTTAGTTAATAAGTATGTATATATTATAAAATGTTAGTTCATAAGTACATAAATATGTAGCTACACCCACTGGATAAAATTGTATTGATACTATCTGTATTGCTTAACATCATTATGTACACATACAATTTATGGCTAAATAAAAAAATAAAATAAAAATAAAATACCATGGAAAAAAATGGCCAAAAGTGACTCTTGGGCTTTTTATAAATATTTCTCAAAAGAAAAAAAAGATCAGAATCTTAACAGCGAAAGTTCATATAAATATAGTCATACATATTTTATTGAATTTAAACTTTCGTGAGACATAGTAACACTGTATAAGTTTCAAACGGCTGTACTTACTCGTGTTTAGTCACTACACAATATTATCAAAGACTCATTAAATAAATATTTTCATCATTCCTTATTGATACAAAATGACAGACGTCTGAATAAACAAACATTCCTTAAAGTGGCCCAAACCGGGGCATTAGCCCTAATATTTTTAGATGATCGTTTTCAGAAAAAATATTAGCCATTTTAAAAATTGTTTTCCTAGTACCTGCACTCAATTTTCTACTCTTTAAAACAATATATTATTTTTAATTAGTAGGTACAGTCGCCATCAAATATATCCGAGAGGCCAAGGTACTCAAAAATATCTGATCATACACTTTATTGCCTTGACAATAGAGGCGTTGTTCAGATATTTGTGACCACCTTGCCCGCTACGATATATCTGATGGCGACTGTACTTAAATTTTTAACGCTAATATATGTACCCGTAGTGATCACGCGAGTCGTTTTGTATGCTCAATCTAATATGTACATACGTTGTGCCGTTTATTCCCACCAACAGTTGTGCGCACCTTGGCGAGCCAACTGCTCAAACTACCAGTGTAACATGACCGCGAAATTCGTAGCAATGCAGCACACTTATACTGGTTTATTTTCTACTGCTCACCCGTGCTAGGTCAGCAGTTGGAGTTCAAATGTCATTCCCTGTCTATGTTTATTAGCGCAATCTAGTAACGAGTAGCTGTATTATGATGTGGCTTTGTAAGCTAAGTTCATTATCAGAACAAAACCTAATATGTCACATATTTTTTCATAACAATTTAAACCGAGAATCCTGGCTGTTAAAGTCGATTTCCTATTTAGAAATAACTATCGGTAATATCGTCTTGGCATCGAAAACTGTCAACTAATAAGTTTTATTCGAGCGCCTGATTAATTACAAACAGTTTTCACAGATCAGATTAAAATAAACTGCAGGCGTCCGGTATAAATGCATTTAACTTCAACCTGCCTCTTTCCCCCCCACTGCGACAGCTTCCACGTTATATTCCAATTACATACATCAAATGCCACGATATCGTACTAAAGCAAGAACTCTCAGTATTGCGTCGTTCCCTAGATTTATAAACAACTTTACTGGTCTGCTACTCTTGAACCCCCCGGCTTAAAGCTGCCAGATTGCCAGATTAGGTAATAACAATAGTATAGCAGTCTAACTATATCAATTTCGTTGCTCTCATTATTGTGTCATTCCTGCCGTGGCCAGCTCTTAGTCCATAAGCTTTAAACAGTTATATGCTTATATGTCTTTAATTTCTTGACTTATACGTCTGTATTTATTTACTATCACTACTACCACACTAATACTAAAAACTTCTTTATTTTATATTTCTCAATTAATGCGTAGTTTTTTTAAATCATCATTTTGCAAAATTTCCAATTACCATACTAATCGTAACACCCACGTGTTTCTCTTTCACTCGCGCTGAAAAAGATAGGGATGGAATTTAGCTGTTGTCACCCCTTGACGCGTATACATATTCATAACCCTTTAAATTTATTGTTATTTTTATACCACGACGGTAGCAAACAAGCATACGGCCCGCCTGATGGTAAGCAGTTACCGTAGCCTATGGACGCCTGCAACCCCAGAGGATTCGCATGCGCGTTGCCTACCCTTTAAGAACCTATACACTCCTTTTTTGAAAAACCTCATACTGTAGCCCGCTGGGAAAACCTCGGCAGGGAGTTCATTCCACAGTCGCAGCGTTCGTGGGAGGAAAACCTCTTAAACCGTACAGTGCGCGACCCCTTAGGCTCAAGGGTGTGAGGATGAACACCGTTAAAATAGACACGATTTAATGTTTATTTACCTTAGAGCTGGATTCCATAGTCTTGGCTGCTCCAAATGATTGCGCACTGACCATTCTTCCTTCCTTATACAAGATTGCGACCATAATTGGCACGAATGTTAACGCGACTAATCCAACTCTCCATTCATATATCAGAGAAAGGACTAGAGCAAAACCAAAGGTACCAATGGCGGACAAGACTGTGCCAATTCGTTGACCAGTAGCCTGAAACAAAAATGTTTAATAGAAAGTACTAGTCATCCGGAATCAAGCAGTCATGTAAATTGTAAGACAGACATAATTTGCAAGACAAATTCACACACACACACACAGCTAGCCAGTTAGCTGTGATGCACGACGTGATAGACGATAAATTGACAACCATGATACGCGTTCTGCACTGTGTTCGGGTAGTGTCCGTAGGAAACGAAAAGAATAATTGTGGTATGAGGAAACTTACTCCTTGCACTGAAGCTGCCTCGCCAGCAAGGCGAGCGCAGAGAGCGCCCGTGGAGTTGTCTTTATCGTCGTAAAACGCAATCTCTTGCTGCAACAGCTTTCCAAACAGCATACGCCGCAGTCGCTCCGTCAGATGCTCTCCAGCCACGGCATAGAAGAATACCTTTAAAACAGAATTGTTAAATACCTACAATAGGAATAGGAATTGTCATCACACTGGACTGGACGTATAGGTACGCTATAAAAAAAACCGGTCAAGTGCGAGTCAGACTCGCGCACCGAGGGTTCCGTACAAACCTGTAGGTAAGTATATAGGGGTAGTAACTTTAAAATTATCAAAAATATTTTTATTATATGATGTAACCAAAAATTTACAGTTTTCGCAATTTTTCCTTTATCTGTGCTAAAAGACGTTGCTTTGTACCAAATTTCAAGATTCTGAGTTCACGGGAAGTACCCTGTAGGTTTTGATTCCCTTGCGAGTTTCGAAAATTTGCGGCATAAACGGCTGTATCTTTTGATTGCGTTGGCTTAGAAGTTTGATTTTTTCACAGCTCCAAGGGACAGTAGACCTGAGTATTTGATATACATTTCAGCTCAACAGACGGACGGACGGACGGATGGACGGACGGACGGACGGACAACAAAGTGATCCTAAAAGGGATCTGTTTTTTCCTTTCGAGGTACGGAACCCTAAAAACAACAAATTGATTTGGGGTATAAAGAAAAAAAAACAGGATAAGGCCAAGCGAAGAAGAATGAGTAAACATGAAAATTACAAGATTTAAAGAAACGGTATTTACTTGTATGAAATTCGCAATCCCCGAGAAGACGCCTATTCCTACGAATATGAGTGCATATCTCCGGACTTCTGCTCGGACTACGTCAGGATCTGGATTGGATAGTATCTGTAAGATGACGGCTCATATAAAACATATTTAAATGATATACCTAGTAAGTCTACAACTCTTATAAGACTAAATTTAGTTCGTTGCTCACATATGAGTAGAAAGGTACAAAAATATAAGAATTGAAATGTATTTCATTCACACTGAAGTGCTAAGGAAAAATTCAATAATGAAATCATCTGTCACAAACATTTGACACTGATTAAGAACGGTTACGAAACATATCTTACACCAATGAAATCTCCCAAAATAATAGCAAGCAGCGGCATCGCAAATCCGCTAGCCAAAGAGCAGACACTGGCAACAGTGATGGACTTCCATTCGGGCTTGTTGAGCTTGAGGACTTGCAAGAATGAGATATTATTGGCCTCTTCTTTGATGTCAGAAGTCTGGAAATAAAAATAAATACATCCGTTTGAAAAACGCTAATGATGTAAATTATTTTGCTGATTCCGTTTACGGTTAGTGTAACAATCAGGCAACCGCCAATCTTGTTACTTAGTTATCTACGTTCTTTTACCTTGATTCCTTATTGCTGAAGAATGGGTGTGGCCTGCCGGGCCTGCGCGTTGGTCTTCGTTTCTCGAGATCTTGCTTCGAACACTACATATTTGGTAATGGGCCAATACATTTTTAAAACGTAAAAATAACTATGATTACCTACATGTTACCTACCTCAGTATTCATTGGAATAAAATCGTCTTCATCCTTTTCGCTTCTTACTGATATCTCTCGGGCTAATGATGGCCGTTTCTCACCTAGGAAATACAGAGTTAAGTCACAATTTATTAAGCAATATTAATATTAGCACATGCTTCGGTAAAGAGTGGCATAGATTTGACACATGTCCTGATTATTTTATTTATTTGAACTTGCAAGGGGGCTATGCAAATATAGTAGTGGCCGGTGTAGCAGAAAAAATACGGCTTTATTGAATAAAATATGGAAAGAAGATCGCAAGAAACATTTTGATTAGATTTTTCCATTTCAATTTTTAGTACAGTCAACAGTTTTTTAGTACACCCGTATATATAACTACTTAGTTTACCAGTATATATATTTTTAATTAACGAATAATAGGGCTCTCTAAAGCATCTTTTATTTTTCCAAGATTCATAATTGTTTATAAGTTATGGTTTTTTCCCTTGTGAGTAGGTGACACCAATCGCCGGGAAACCGGGAAGATCTGTTTCAAATTCAAATTTGAACCAAAGAAAACTAGGTGAAGCGGGGTCAAGCAACATAGAGGGTACAGTAACCTATTTTTACTCTAATCTAGTTAGATGTAGCCATCAGATCCCTAATTCTGACCGGATACGGACCCGACAAGCACGAAATCATTGAAAGACGATATCCTATCCCAGGGGTCGGCTAACCGCGGCTCGTCAACCGCATACGAGGCGCATGCGGCTCTTTGAAGGGTCAGTTGTGGCTCTTCAAGTTCCGCAATTTAAAAAAAACAAATGTTACAGTGAAAAACAGAAAACTGCGGCTCTATGAGCTTCCAAAAATTCCATATTTTCCGCCATCAGGCTCTTTGTCAAAAAAGTTTGCCGACCCCTGTCCCATCCTAAACGTGAGAAACACTGATTAGAACCTAACCTGAAGTTAAAAGCAAGCTAGGGAGGGATAACTGGCGTAAATGGACTTTACCAAGATCTGCTGATCAATGGGTATAAGTACGATTCTCTGTCTGTTTGTACCTGATTCTTCAGCGCCTGGGAATGTTTGCAGCATAACCATGTCGTAATAATGTCCTTTCCTTCTCAACAGCTCGTCGTGGTTTCCGATCTCTACGACAGTCCCGCTCTTGAACACGTATATGACATCAGCATTCCTTATTGTTGATAATCTGTGTGCTACAACTATTGTTGTTCTTCCTTCCTGAGCCTGTTAAAAAACCAAGGATTTTAGTTATTTATCAGTGCTGGTTTAAAAAACATATTCTATCAATTTATATTTATATGGTTGTGTTATCTATCGTCTATTTTTTTTCTTTATGCTTTAAACTAGCTTTTTCCCGCGGCTTCGCCCGCGTACTAAAAGTACTAAAATAGGAGGTTCTCAGTTAGACTCGTATGTTTGTATGTAGGAATGTATGTTTGTCCGCGATCATCTTGCGTTTCGCTGAACTGATTTAGAAGCGGTTTTCGGAAAAGTATTCGTTACATTCTGGAGGTTTCGGTATACCACGTTTTGAAGACGGCGGTTCCCTCATTTTTTATTTTAAAGAAATTATTGCAATAATTGTTTAATTGTTACGCCATCAACGACTTACTACTGAGAGATTATGATTAATACAGATTTCTACTCTTGAATAGAAGCTTTTCCCCGCGACTTCATTTGCGTGGAATTAGTAATCCACCCTCCTTTTTACCCGCTTAAGGAATGACTTCTGGGATAACAACTATTATATATCCTTCCCCAGAACGCAAAATATCTCCATACCAAATCATCTAAATCGGTTCAACGGTTATTAATTTCCCATACAAACTTTCAACCCCCGTTTCACCCCCTAGAGGGTTGATTTTCGAGATAAAAACTATCCTATATTGTTTACCGCGACTCAATCTATATAATATGTACCAAGTTTCATTTCAATCGTCTGTTCAGCGGTTAATAATTCGCCATACAAACTACCAACATGTTTTCTACCCCTCTAAGATTGATTTTCGGCTTAAAAAATATTCTATATTGTTTCCTGGAACTCAAACTATATCCACAACAAAATTATCTAAATCGGTTCGCGGTAAAAAAATCTCCATACAAACCTCCAACCCCCATTTCACCCCCTTAAAGATCAATTTTCGAGATAAAAACTGTCCCATGTCGTTTCCCGGTACACAAACTATCTCTATACCAAGTTTCATCTAAATTGGTTCAACGTTTAAAAATTCCCCATACAAACTATCAAGCCCCATTTCACCCCCTTAAGTGTTGATTTCGTAATCAGCGACCCGTTAAACCATAGAAACAATACCCATGTTGATATTTAAATTTTGTCACCACATTTCCCCCTTATGGGTTGAATTCTCAAAAAAGCTGAAACACTTGTTTTCTCATTTATCGTTAGGAATACTCCTGTAAAGTTTCGAATAAAATAGTTGAACTAATCTCGTTTCCCATACAAACTTTGAACCCCATTTCCCCCCTTAGGAGGTAAATTTTTGAAAATAATTTCTAAGTGCATCCTTATGCCTTATAAGGAGCCTACGTACCACATTTGGAATCTCTAGAACCAGCGGTTTGGGCTGTGCGTTGATATGTCAGTCAGTTTCTTCTTTTATATATTTAGAAGAAGATTGCAATTTGGCACAAATACTTTCAAGAATTTTTATGTTCACAATATTAAATTTCAAAATCGATGCCATTTTCTTAATTAACGTCTCAAAAAATCACAAAAACGACACCCATATGGATATTTAGACATTTCAACCACATTGTACCCTAACAGGGGAGATGGTATTTCACGTTCGCCACGTCGGATTTTAAAATCGTTGTTGTTTTCGTAATTAACGACCCGATAAACCATAGAAACAATACCCATGTTGATTTTCAGACTTTTTGACCACATTTCCCCCTTTTAGGGGTTGAATTCTCAAAAAACCTGCAACACGTATTTACTCATTTATTGTTAGGAATACTTCTGTGAAGTTTCGAATAAAATAGACTAACTAATCTTGTTTCCCCATACAAACTTTGGACCCCCATTTCACCCCTTTAGGGGATGAATTTTGAAAAATCCTTTCTTAGCGCACCCCTAGACCTTATAAGGAACCTACGTGCCAAATTTGGAATCTCTAGAACCAGCGGTTTGGACTGTGCGTTGATAGATCACTATGTCAGTCAGTCAGTCAGTCAGTCACCTTTGAGTTATATATATATAGATATAAAGTCTTTAAATACACTTTGTTCGAAGATAGATTTTACCTTATCGAGTGCCTTTTGGACCTTTGCTTCTGACGAAGTATCAAGGGCGCTAGTAGCCTCGTCCAGAAGTAAAATGCAAGGATTGCGCACTAGAGCGCGGGCAATGGCAATACGCTGCTTTTGTCCACCTGACATTGAGGCACCGCGCTCTCCGACCAGCGTATCGTAGCCCTGTTGATACATATGGAGCCGTTAGTTGCACCACAGAATAATTAATACTACTACGTACAGAACTACAGAAAGTTAACTATCCTACAAAATCAATGACAGGAATTCGACACTCGTAACTATTCGTCATTAGTGTAAAATGTATTCTTTATTGATTTTTTTCTTGTCACTTCAGTGTGAATGAAGTTACATTTCAATTCTTATATTTTTATACGTAGATTATACAAACAAGATTTGTACCTTTGTACTCATATGTGAGCCACGTACAGTCACCGGCAATAGTATCTTTCTACACGAAGGCCGCGAAAATATGTGTCACACTTTTAGGAAGATACTATTGCCGGTGACTGTAATAAGTCTTATAGGAGTTGTGGGCAATTTACTAGGTATGTAATTTTTGTGAGTGTTTGTTTTAATGTGGATAGGGAGTCCAATACCATACCAACCTTGGGCAGTTTAAGTATAAATTGGTGCGCATTGGCCTGCTTAGCAGCAGCCTCTATATCCGCGTCGGTAGCGTCTTCGCGGCCGTAGCGGATGTTCTCGCGGACGGTAGTGTTGAACAGCACCGGCTCCTGCCCGACCAGCCCGATCTGCGCGCGCAACCACCGCACAGACAACTCTCGTACATCATGTCCATCCACATGCACCTGAAAATTATAATCAATTTAGACAGGAATATGCTCAGGAGCAAGACGATGACATGATCTGGTTTCTGAGGTGAAAATTCAAACATCAAGACTCCCTTTGGATCTCATAATAAACAGACATGGCTGGGAAAGTTATCCTGCCTTATAATAAAAGGATTGGTCTAGGTATACATTTAGGTAACTGAAAGGATAGTCTAGTAATTCTGCTACAGTTCTATCACTCTCTTTGTCAGTTCACTTGACATGTTCCTGGGAAGGAGTAGGTACGCTATCAACTGTGTTCAGAAGTTTCTACATATTAAAATGACTTACGCTTCCGTCGATGACGTCATAGTATCTGGATATAAGCTGAATGATGGTAGATTTGCCACAGCCTGAGTGCCCAACGAGCGCCACTGTCTGACCTCTTTTTACGCTGAGATCTACCCCCTTCAGAACCTACAACGAAACGTTTATATTTCTACATATATTTATACCTATAGTAATCAAGGCATGGAGCACAAAAATTTCTTCTGCAAAATGCAACTGCATTTTTACATACATAGAGCAAGCATGCAGCATACGCATGGTGTCGTGGGTGTTAGACATGATGTCACTAATCATCAGAATTTAGCACTAGAAATAATAAGTTAAGGACTATCGTGTCTATCGTCAAACAGTAATGATTGATAAAACAGCCTGTAATAATAATATATTGATAAACATACTGATATTATATGTCATGCGATCTACATATTCCAATCTGTGATCATTTTATACTAGTCGAACTTTTCGTGTCTGACTCATTTATTTCTTATAATTTCACAATACGATTAATTTTTTCAGCAAGTAACGGTGATGGATTAGATTATACTAAAAACATTTATATTTTTAGTTAGGACAAAGATATAATTATTTTACATGTTTTAAAGTGGGTATTCCACTCATACATTAGTATGTTATTCAATCAAATACAAACATTGAAAACATTGAAAAAAAAAAATAATCAACCCAGTTGGACTCGAACCAACATCGATACGCCTTACCGGGGCTCGATATCGCTTTACCAATTAAGCTATGGGTTCAGTTACCGAGCTGACGAAATTCTCAATGCCCTCAATCATCTTTTTGCATTTATTTTTACATCGACTTTATAGCAGCCGTAAGCGACATCTAGGTGCCAACCACTAGAGTTAGATACCCTTCCCGCCGACCCTTTTTACAAGTGTCACAACGGAAATAACAGATGGCGCCTGCTATCAACTCATAATTATTTTACATGTTTTAAAGTGGGTATTCCACTCATACAATAGTATGTTATTCAATCAAATACAAACATTGAAAACATTGAAAAAATAATCAACCCAGTTGGGCTCGAACCAACATCGATACGCCTTACCGGGGCTCGATATCGCTTTACCAATTAAGCTATGGCTTTTTTTATTGATCGACTTGATAGCAGGCGCCATCTGTTATTTCCGTTGTGACACTTGTAAAAAGGGTCGGCGGGAAGGGTATCTAACTCTAGTGGTTGGCACCTAGATGTCGCTTACGGCTGCTATAAAGTCGATGTAAAAATAAATGCAAAAAGATGATTGAGGGCATTGAGAATTTCGTCAGCTCGGTAACTGAACCCATAGCTTAATTGGTAAAGCGATATCGAGCCCCGGTAAGGCGTATCGATGTTGGTTCGAGTCCAACTGGGTTGATTATTTTTTTTTTCAATGTTTTCAATGTTTGTATTTGATTGAATAGGACAAAGATATCCGGCAGGATGTGCAGAAAATTGTACGACTTTGCGCTGTTAATCTATATTGTTTGTTAACGTTTTTTTTTGCGTATATTGTTATCGTTTATTTATATTATATTTATTTATTTATTTAAGCAACTCGCCTATGTCTGATGACCACCTTTTATTCTGCCAGCAATGATAGTTCAGCTTTCCATTCACTTGATTCTTTTGATACTTCTCACACTTTAAATACACTGTTGAGTCGTGAATTCGACTCCTGTCATTTCAATGTGTGCCACATTAACGCTCAAAGCATACCGTCACATTACACGGACCTTATTGATACGTTTCAAACAGACCTTATTCATGCAATTCTGGTGTCCGAGAGTTGGTTAAAACCTTCACTCGACTCAACGTCGTACGCGCTCCCGGGTTATGTATTAATTAATTAGGAATGACCGTACCGGGAAGGGTGGCGGTGGCGTGGCCATTTATCTCAGGAGCTCCATTTTGTATAAAATCTTGCATTCTACACAATCTCAGTACTGCGCCTGCGGAAAATCTTTCTTGAAATAAATGTCAAAGGAGTCAAGGCTGTTCTGGGGGTTGTTTACTGTCCTCCTACTGTAGACTATTTCTCTGACTTGGAACACACTCTCGAGTCACTGAGCACGGATTACACACATCACCTGGTAATGGGTGATTTAAATACTGACATTTGTAAAGACACGCCCCATAGTAAAAAACTGAAGGCGTTGCTCCACTCTGTTTTTCTTTGCTTCCTCTACCTCCAACACATCACACTGCTACTGCCGATACCTGGCTAGATGTCATCATTGCGTCATCGCCGCATCTTGTTGTAAAGCATGGACAACTTCTGGCCCCTGGCTTCTCCCATCACGATCTTATTTACGCGTGCTATAAAATCAAACCGCCGAAATGCAAGCCAGCTCTTGTAACCATGCGAAGCTTGGCCAGGGTAGACCCTAAATCTCTTGCAAGCGATGCAGCGGCTATCGATTGGCCACAGTGCTTTCTGCTTCATCGGTCGATGCCAAAGTGTCACTTTTTAATGCTGCCGTGTTACGACTTTTTGATAAGCACGCACCCGTACCAGGGGGATTTCACTACGCAGTTTAGGTACATTTGGCCGGCGCGCCTCCCGGGCAGGATATGGCAGTGGGCTGCCGCTCGGATCGCACGATAGTCGTTTCACGTGGCGCTCGCGAAAAATTTGCAAATACACAATGGCGTCGAAACCTAAATCTCGATCTAATCCGTATAAAAGATGTCTTTACGAATGTCTAAATAAACAGAAGAACAAGGAAGCAGAAATAACATTTTTAAATTCCGAACGATATTGAAGGGTCCTTAGTAATAGTAAAAGTAGTAAAAGTTAAAATAAACATTTACACCTTAATTTATTGAATATTGGTTGCCCAGAAACAATATTAGGTACTGACCGACATATTTTCAAAGGAATACGGCTATGGCATACGTACTTCCGTGAGAATCAGACATAATCTCTATAAAAGTTTCTATCTCCGGATAAAAAAATCATGTTTACAGAATCAACGTTTGTAATTCCTAAATATTAATCTTAAAAATAATAAATCAGTAGGTACCTATAGGTACAAAAACTTTGTAGAGGTCCATAGGGTCCTCTAAGTATGAAAATTAGGAAAATAACTTTAAAGGCTGATAGAGCTTCATTTGTAAGCTTTTACATGATATTTTCATGAGTAAAGTTCATGAAAAAATGAAAATAAATGATTCACATAGTATGTATGAGGGTGGAGGTTCACCTTATTACATATTGGTTTTATTTTAGTATGTAAGAAAAGATCAAGTTAATGATCTGACAAAGCAAATAAAATATATGGAAATATATAAGCATCATGTGTTTTATTAGCAACCATACATACCAGAACTTATATAATAAGCTATGATCACTGCTCTCAGGAAATGAGAATATTTGAAAAATATAAAACTTGAAATGTTTACTAGGATTTCTCACAGTTTTTGATAACTTATATTATGTTTAGTTGTAATTATATGTATATTATTACTTATTTTTACATTATTGCATAAGCCATTGATAACATGCAGTTTTGTTAAAAATTGTTCACCGTTGATTGGCAAGATTTTGAAACATTCATGATCTTGGTCGATTAATTATGTATTTTACATAGTTGTATTTTAGATAGAAATAATGATTATTATTATTATTATTTGGGTATTTCAAATGGCATTATGACCATAGGTAGCATTCATATGTAAATTATATATGCAGCTTGTGTAGATATTTAATGTATGTTTTAGTTTTCACAGGAAAAGAGGCTATGGATAACAACTTAACAGGATAAGTATGCAACATTTTGGGGAATTATTATCTGAAATATCCGTTTGTACTATTTGCAGTGGACAAACAGTAATTTGGTTACCGCACTAGATTTGTCATAAAGTTTTAGCAATCTTGAGATGGATTCCTTCAATAAGGGATGTATTATTAGGTAAAATAAAACTCATAGAATAACAGGAGGTTGTATATAAAGTATGTTCTAGAAATATTTACTTCATTCTTAAGATATGTGCTAGGTACAAAAATATATGATTTACTAAAGACATTTTATGACATAGTACAAACTGTTAGTAACATAGACAGGTTCTTTTACCCATTTAGAAATTAGTATTTTGATTACAAATTGCTTTATCATCAGTTTCTTATAATTTCATATTATTCTCATTGTAAGTATACCTAGGGAAGGGAATGACCGACAACTGAGAATATTGTTCGTTAAGTAATGATGAAAATTGATACTTTTAATAGGACTTTCGAGATGAAATGTAGTTTATTGTATAGAATAAATGTATTATTGATAATTTATTCAATAACAAAAAGTAGTACCTAATAATATTTTAGATTTGCCTGAAAATTTGTCCAAATGGAGAGGTTATGTTTTTAATTTGTTAATTATTGTTATAAATCGATACTTAAATTAAAGGGAAAGTAATTAAAGTTATATTGCAGCAAGTATATTAACGAAATTGAACGAATTAAGCGCAAAAAAAACTAAGAACTTACTTTTCGTCCAAAATCGATTTTTGGGAATATTATGTAAAAACTCGTATTATGAAGTTAAATAACGGAAATAAATAAAGTTGGGAGCTTTGTTTTTATAAAACATAAAGATTTCAATTCAGTAAAGCGCTAAAATAGACAAATTTTATGATCGAAAATTGTCGTAAAAAAATTGTAAGTATTTTAAAATTACTGATGTTTGATGGAATTCTAGGCTAGTTTTAGCTTATAAACGTGTGATAAACACAATTTTGATCAAAACAAATAAAGGAAAGTGATGAAAATTAGGATAAAAAGCGAATTTCCTGATAAAAGTTATATTGATATTTTACAGAGTAAATACGCAGTAAATCCGATAGGATCTTGTCATAATACATGCAGAAAAATTATCTTCATCATAAATTATACATATAAATTCAGCTTACTTCGTTTGAATTAAAGAAAATCGTTTTCTTAGAGGTTAGGTTTTCCAAAAAGGTTAGGGCGCTCATAGGAACTTGATTCTTTTAGAAGTATGTAGCGTAGGGATCTTAAGAATCAAATTGGTATACAAAGATATATTGGCATTTTACGGGGAAAATAGACATTAATACTTACAGGGGCTTATTAAATCATACGCGGGGCTAATGTTTTCATCTATTTTCATATAAATTTTCATTGGAAATTGCATAATTGGATAGATATTCAAGAAAAACATTCCCTATGGGAGATAGGAGATTATCGAACTAGGTCACTTAAGTATAGGAATTTGGTCTTTAAAATAGTATGAACTAAAGGATCCATAAGGTTCAAATTGGCTTAAATCAATCTAACCAAGCTACCACAAGGCGGACGTTTCGAACCTCTCTGACGTCACGGGGGTAGTTAGCGTTTATATACGTAATTTTGATGCTATATAAGGGAAGGGCGTACCGTAGGGATTGACTTTGCCTCCGACTAGAGATCTACGAGCACTTGGCCAACAACCTTTGACTCCGACCAGATCTGCGAGCACCTTGCCTTCTACCTACGGGACTACGGGACGACTGAGCAACGGGACCTGACTTCTGCCGCTGAATAGAGCTAGCTACAAGCACCGTGCTACAAACACCGAGGTCCCGCCCTGAGCTGCCAATAGGACCAGCAAAAGAAGTCTAATTTGGTGAGGCAAAATCTATTCACTTATAAAATTTATTTCTTTTCTGTGTATTCTCTTTAGGTCTCGGAGTTGAGTAAGTGCATTTAATTAACTGTTATATTATGAACATTTTACCTTATTACTGTGGTCTTTGCATTTAATTTATGTGAAATTTGGTTGAATTATTATATGCAATATATATATGCGTACGGAATTTAACGGAGCATGCGGAAACATTTTACGAATTTAACGAAATAGGCATGGATGTGTCTATCCCATTTTGCGTATGCGTTATATTTTTATACGGTTGCGGAATGAGTTATATCTCTATACGTTTTGTGGATGCGTTTTTTCCTATATCCTATATGTCGTATGCGTTATAATTTTATATGTTTTGCGAATTTTATTGCGGAATGCGTGATATTTTTATGTTTTGCGGTTGCGGCATATGAATTTAATTGAGTATATATTAAGACGTTTACCCTATTTTGGGAACGATTTTTAGCGTGTTTTACGTACCTGATTTATGAATTTAAAAGAGTGTGTCCTCTATTATACTTACGGTTCATATACTTTGGTATATAAGCATTGACTTGAACTGAAGTAATTATTACTTGTGTGATTGTAACATTATTTATGTATGACAGTGTAACCGACGTTAACCATTGAACGATTATGTTCATTCTTCATAACCACTACCTTGATCCTTCTATGAGGTCTCATTTATATAACTGAAATTATTTATTACTTTTGAGCTAAAATAAGGCATCTGACTATGTACCAACCTTGTGTTGTAAAACAAAACATATTATGAAAATTTTAACATGTTCTCTGACATAGTGAGACTTGTATTTTATCACCATTCACGATAATTGATGAATAAATATTATTGTATTGTTGGAAATACAATTATTGGCAAAGAGAAAGCCACTATAATAAAGTATTGAAATTCAACTGAGAGATTGAATCGTGCTGGAGTGAGTTATGGGAATCCATATCAACTACAACTGAACGAAAATAGTTCATAAGTTAATTCAGGCTTTCATTTCAATAGTGTACATCATCTGTAAAATTTGATAATTAGATGAAGAGTTTGGTAGTTAGAAACAATGCCTCACTCTACGTACTATACTATTTGCTTATCCTTGAAGTTTGAATTAGCATAACTGCCTAACACGACATATTTCTATGATTTATTTCGGCATGACCACAGTCACTTTGGTTGAATTTTAGGTTTAATTTTGATTTAATTAATTAGCTAGGCATCTCAGAGGTTTTCTTGGCGTTTCTTTCCTCTGGTGTGTAGGTTACGAATCGTTGGTAGCTTCACTTAATAAAATTATTAGTAGAGAAAATAATAACACAAAATAAAAATATATAAAAAAAATGTAGATAGGTCTGAGCTAATAATCCCCAACGCACGGATTACAGGCGTGTAGATAAGGGAAAACCTTTCACACATCAGCTACCCATCCTAACTTTTGTTTAAATACTTGCAAAATTATATCTAATCAAAATAATCAGAAAAAACGACTAATTTGAAAAGTTGTTACTGCCTGGATTCGTTAACATTAGCGCTTGTAGGCGTAGGGGTTAAATAAAAAAAAAACATATTAGCTTATAGTTAAAAAATATTCAAATAAGACAAGAGATGATTTCATCGTCAATAACAAAATTTTACAAATTAATTTTCTATCATTAATCTTTACCGCAATTATTGGGAAGACTTTGTCTATATGGAAACTACCGAATAGCCTTTTCTTTTACAGATATCCTGACACCATTCTACAGCCTTATCACTAACCTTCCCGCATCAACAGCTTGAACTTATAACCGAATATTTAATTTACTAATTAATTTTATATACCTATTTACTTAATGTCTTTTCATTGTAAAGTACCATTTATAGGAAATAAAGTTTAAACTAAATATCCTTGTTTTTGTTTCAACAACCTCTTTATCAGTCTCCTAAAAATGATCGGGTTACTACGTAACTAGGGATCTACCACTGAACTTTCACGAGCCATTGTTTGGAAAAACCGCTGGGATTGTCTGACAAATCATGTTTATATAGGAAATTAGTTTATTGGGGTTGTAGTACTTAACGCAGAGTTGTAGTGTTCCTTTCAGAAGGTAAGTATGTATAGTCATCAGAGCTTAGGGAAAATTTTAGTATTACTGGGTTTCAGACGGGGTAGAGGGTTTCCTTCATAGAGAGCCACTTTGGCTTTCTAAGGTTCTAAGCTTTTCAGGTTAAGTAAAAGTTGTACCTTCCTTTAGTAGCTTGTAGAGTAAAGAAATAAAGTTTATTTATGAGCGAGCTTCGCGTTTCTCTTCAACTTGTCAAGTGACAACCCTGTGCCGACGCTCACAGCTCGGTCATAAACTGCGGCGCGCAAAGAAGATTCACGGTTCGTGCGCGGTTATAAGTTTCAATTTTGCTTGCAGGCGGCGAGTATAGGTATAGGACTTTTGTGAAGGAGTGAACTTTCTGTACGGTAGTACTATTAGTTATTCTGTGCCCGTACGTACTGTTCGCGTGAGACGGCCACCCGCACCTTGGATTACCGAGGGCGTTCGTATGGCCATGAGGAAGAGAGACCGGGCATTCAGAATTTATAAACGAGACCGCTCCGACGATAACTGGAAACTTTTTAAAATAGCACGTAACCGATGTAATCAAATGGTGCGCGCAGCGAAGCGTCGATTTATTCACGTCAATGTCTCCTCGTCCTCTATGGCCGACGTTTGGAAGTTTCTGAGATCACTTGGCCTCGGGAGCAAATTAAAGGATGCGATGCCACGTCTTTCTCGCTTAATGACCTCAATACACACTTTTCGTCTGTCATTGGTGTCAACAACCGTATAAAGGCCGTTACTATTTCAGGTATTTTGTCCTTACCCTCTTCTTTGACTGATTTTTTTTCATTCCACCCAACCTCTCAAACCGAAGTAGAAAAGATTGTTCGAGCCATCAAATCTAAAGCCGTGGGTTGTGATGATGTGAGTCGTTACATGATTGTCTAAGTTTTGGACTGTGTGCTTTCTGTAATTAGTATTACTAATTACTCACATCACATCATCATTATTATTTTCTCTTTGGTCTCTGGCGAATTTCCTTCACTTTGGCGGAAAGCTTTTCTTATCCCTCTTCCCAAAATTAATAATCCCACTTCGCCTAGCAAAATCCGACCCATCTCTATCCTCCCCTTTATGTCCAAAATCGCTGAAGCGGTGGCGCATAAGCAGCTTTCTCATTAAATTTACTCCCATAAATTGCTTAGCCACTTCCAGTCTGGTTTTCGACCAAGCCATAGCACATGCACGGCGCTACTAAAGGTGACTGAGAACATAAGAAGCGGCATGGAGAATCAAATGGTCACAGTACTAATTCTGATTGACTTCTGAAACGCCTTTAACACTGTTGACCACGACATCTCCTTGCCCTACTTAAGTATCTTAATATCTCTCCTTTGGCACTTAATTGGTTTTCTGCCTACCTTGGGGGGCGCCAGCAAGTGGTCCGTGTTGACCGGTCCTTGTCAGACTGGTGTGACCTTGCTACTGGCCTACCTCAAGGTGGTATTCCCTCCCCACTTCTTTTTTCTACATTTATTGATTTCGTCACCCCAGATCTTCGCTGCGCTTACCACCTATATGCCGATGATTTACAGATTTACGATCACTGCAAAGTTTCGGACATCTTGGCTACTATCAAAAGGTTAAACCAGGACCTCTTGCATATTAAACAGTGGTCGGAGAAGTTCGGGCTGTTCGTAAATCCCTCAAAGTGTCAGGCTATCGTGATCGGTAGCTCTCGGCAACTTACAAAACTAGACCTTAACGCCATCACACTAGTGATTTTTGACAATATTCCTATTCAATTTAGCCAAAGTGTTAAGGACCTAGGTGTACCTTTGGACAGCACTCTAAGTTGGAGACCTCAAGTTGCTGAAATAAGCCGGAAAGTAACGGGTAATTCACTCATTAAACAAGCTAAAGCATTTTTTACCAGTTAAAATCAAGATTTTATTGATTAATACCCTTAAATTACCCATTCTCGATTATAGTGATGTGTGCTATCCCGACTTAAGCGAAGAGATGCTTGGCAAGTTGGACCGACTACTTAATAACTGCATACGTTTTATCTTCTGTCTCCGGAAATATGACCATGTGTCTTCTTTTCGTAAGCAGCTTGGCTGGTTCCCCATACGTCAACGACGTGATGTCCGCATGCTTTGTACGTTATTCTCCATACTTAATAATCCGCAGGCCCCTGAATATCTTAAATCCTTCTTTCACTTTCTTTATACTTCCCGTGACCATCAATTGCGCTCTGCGAGTAATTTAACTCGTCTTTGGAATGGTCTCCCCACTGAAATTAGGAAAGCTCCGTCGAGCTACGTTTTTAAAAGGTCTGTGCGAGGCTTTCTTTGCTGGTGGCTCAAAATAAAATTTCTGTATGTTCTCCAAAGTGCTTTTCTTGGCGAGATAAAATTAAATATATAAGTATTTGTGTGAATGTATATTATTATATGCATTTATGTATTTTATGTATTCTAGTTTATATATATTCTATGTGTATGAATAGGGTAATAAAATACCCTTCCGTTATTAATTTCATTTGATGCACCGCCTACAATCTTTTCTGTTTTGCCCTAAAGGTTGACTGGTCGAGAATGCTTTATGGCATTAAGTCCGCCTTTTGTACGTTAAGTTTCCTTGTGTGCAATAAATATTAAATAAATAAATAAAATACCTAAACCGGTTTATGAATACTATGATAACACAAAGTCCGCCCTTGAAACGAATTATAACGGTTATCATTACATTCAAGTCTGCATGGGTTATTGTCTTCGTGTTACCCTATGTTGATATGTTTGTCTGTATAAATTAATATTATAATTTATCTAGATAGTATAATCGCTTTAATCTACTTGATCTAGAGCCACTGCTTCCTTGTCGATTATAAATCTAAATTGTTCGAAATAACTTTTAATTCAAAAAAGAACAGACTTCTTAGCTTAGACAGTCCAAATGCCATTCTTTAGTCTTCATCAGCGATTAAGAAAGATAAAAAAATTGCCGTCGTAAAATACAATTACGAATAAAAACTGGATTTCCGCGTTGCCAAATTGTGCGTTCTGACAGAAAATAAATGCCTAGCCTAATATAAAAACACCCAAAGCAATATATTGTCCTAGGTGTTTTTAAGTCTACGATTTTTCAAGCATCTCATCAGATCGTGACCCGATGAAAATGAGAGCCATTGTGAATTAAACATTAATACATGCTTTAAAACAGGAAGAAAATTTTCCAATTTTTAGTCGTCTTCGTTAATCTTTGAAGTTACTCAATGGAAATAACATTAAAAAAACAAAGAACCTGTCAAATTGAGAACCTCCTTTGAAATCTTGAATTTTGTTTAAAGTTTTTTGGGCTGTTAAAACAAAACGCAAATAACGAAAATATACATATATTCACCGACAATCTAAAGAAATAGCTTGGCAATCGAGTAATGAGAGCCTGATAAGATAATAGTAGTTTATGTAACTGTTACGTAATAAGGGTCCTCAAAATACGAGTGTGGTTTTATGAAACGAGCCGCAGGCAAGTTTCATAATAAGATCACACGAGTGTTTTAAGGCCTAATTAAGTACAGTTGCATACACTGCTTTATCTACACACATATTATAAATCCTAAATGAAATGTTCGGAAACCATTAGAATGACCGACATTGCACCGCCATGGCCAATTCGATTGTGCCGGCGGTCGCGCGGGCGCGTGCCGCCAGCCTGAGAGGAGGGCATATTTTCATACGGTTTAACCACACTGTCACTGATATTACGTTACTGGTTGCAGTAATGATGGTAATTACATGCGGTTTCCGAACGCGGAATAGAGGATTTATGATATTGGTGTAAAGTAAAAAATAAAAACGCAGCCTTAATTTGCCTTTTGTTTAACTGCTTCGCCATTACAGCTAATTAAGGTCGTCGTATTTTAACATTTTTAACCGGCTTGTCTATTTTGAACACTCGTAAGAAAACCTAAGCCTAAGCTTTTCAACCGCGTAACATATTTTATCTACACCAATATCATAAATCCTCTATTCCGCGTTCGGAAACCGCATGTAATTACCATCATTACTGCAACCAGTAACGTAATATCAGTGACAGTGTGGTTAAACCGTATGAAAATATGCCCTCCTCTCAGGCTGGCGGCACGCGCCCGCGCGACCGCCGCCGGCACAATCGAATTGGCCATGGCGGTGCAATGTCGGTCATTCTAATGGTTTCCGAACATTTCATTTAGGATTTATAATATGTGTGTAGATAAAGCAGTGTATGCAACTGTACTTAATTAGGCCTTAAAACACTCGTGTGATCTTATTATGAAACTTGCCTGCGGCTCGTTTCATAAAACCACACTCGTATTTTGAGGACCCTTATTACGTAACAGTTACATAAACTACTATTACTTTATTATTCAAGCTTTTATTTAGTTTAACCTGCCCCTGTAATCACATCTTGCAAGTTAAACTGGACCCATTTCCCGGTTTCCGATTGAGCTGAAATTTTGCACGCATATGTATATCGCGTGACAATGCAATATTATGATGACATGGAGCTGCTCTGATGATGAAGACCGAAGGTGGCCATAAGAACTCTGTGATAAAACAATATATGGAATCTCACTGGGTTTGGGTTTGTTAGAATCATCTCCTTGAGCAGATAACTTGCAAGAAAAGTACAGTTGGTGTTAAAAGCTTGTATTAAAAAATCATTTTTTTGAGAAAATCTTTTTACACGTGTAATCATTTACATAATCTATCTAATTAGCAAGGTGAAATGACAGTTAATCTGGCCGGATAAGAAGTAGTACCTATATATTAGTAAACACTATCATACACAACACAATGGGTAACCACTGCTGTCGTAGGGATAAATACTGCAAGTTCATAGGCCATCTTATCCCCGTTCAACTTAGATAAGATGATGAGAGTAAAAGTGAAATGAGGTCGAAGATATATGCGATAATCTTCAAGTAAAGTAGAGACTAGATATCAGAGAAAGGCGAACGTTAAAATTATCTTAATTATTCCCTCGGTGTTAGGGATCGTGACATTTTTCCTTCAGATTATTCTTTGGAAAAAGGGCTGAGATTGGTCGATGGTGATTATAATGAAGATTACTCACTGGAACATCAGGTCTAGAAGGATAGTGGAAGAAGACATTCTTCAATTCGATGTTGCCATCGATGGAACTGGGAGTGACGCCACGGTTCAGCAGCGGGTTGATCGAAGGCACATTGTCGATCACAAAGAAGATTTGTGCTCCAGCACCCTTCGCTATCCCGAATACTTCCATCAGAGTCGACGATATACCGAAGTTGGCTGATCCCATCATGACTCCGAAGAATACCTGAGCGGGAATAATTAGGTAATACATATTATATAAAAGTTGTATGTGTGCCTGTTGGCATCAAATAATGTATAGAACTTACGGCAATCATAGTTTCCACAGTGTAGTTCTCATCAGGGTCCGAAAGAAGTCTATAACCGAACCAGAACGACATAGCGTAAGCGCAGAAAATGCAGAAGAACAGGGTTCCCATTGCCATTCCGTTGAATAAGCCTAGAAAGGGCACATTTGGAATTATTCATAGTTTCTCATTTACTCATACCATTTTACTCCTCCAACGATCTACAATTCTACTTTGTCCAAAAGGACCAAATCGTAAATCAAAAAACTCATAAGTTCAAAAGAAGATCGCATACACAAAACACACAACACTAGCGGAGCTTTTTCCATTTTAGACTCTGAAATCGACTAATGTAGATTTCAGAGTCTACAATGGAAAAAGCTCCTCCTTTTCGCGATCGCGATTGCGTTTTGGGCCTTTTCGTACTTAATTACTGATAATGGGCAATTTGTTCGTATTGTTCGTACGCATGTAGATATTTTAAGATTTTTTTTATAGAAAAAAAATTAGTTATTATATTATGAATTTACCTTTCTTTATGTTTATTTTTCTTACGTCTTGCAAGTGCCCTTGATATCTTTCTATTTCTTTTTGCTGCCCACTAAACGCGTAAACTGTGCGTACGGCGCTGATCACTTCTTCGGCTATAGAGCCTGCTTTCCCAGATGCTTTAGCTTCCTTCTTGGATAGTTTAGAACTTATCTGCAATGATACACTATCTATTAGGCCTTGCCATTTCGTGCTAATTTCAGAATAGTAGTTTTACGTTATGTATCTAAGAATCTAAGTAACTATTTCTGAGTTTTACACTCTAAATACAAGGCATTGTTAACCTGGCATCTGGTAGTGATGCAAACTTGTATTTTGCGATTTCGGCATTGATATTTTGCTTTAATAATATCATGTCAAAACTTTATGAATATAATCAGCTATTTAGCATATTTACCAGTCCAGCGAGCCCGACGAGAAACAGTGTAACTGGGAAAGATATCAAGCACAGCAGCGCCAGCTTCCAACCCTTAATCAGAGCCATAATTATGCAACTGATGAATGCTGATTGGAAGAATATAAATGTAGCCAATTTCTCCCCCATACCGTCTTCAACTTTAACCACGTCGCTGCAAACAAAGGAAATAATTATACTTAAAACTAATCAAGTTCTTAAAGTTCTAATATCATTTGCAATAGTGTTCGTATGTACTTAATACTTACTCTGACATTTTAGAAGCAAAATCTCCCGTTTGATGAGTATCGAAATATTGAAAATCTTGATTTAATGCTGCTTTTAAGTATTCTTGTCTTATTTTGTATATCTGAAAATAAAGGAAGATTATTCCCTTTCCAAGCATAGTACTATTACCGATCACCTACGTCCCAATAGACTTTCAAACAGAACTTAGATTCAAAATTAAGTATATTGAAGTTCTAATGTGCTTACCTGATTAAAAGCAGATATATTCATGAAGACTGTGGCAGCATAAGATAGGATCACAAGTGCTGCGCCCACCGCACAATTGTATATGGCAAAATCCCGGATCGCTTGAAGGAAAGCGTCGTCACCGGGGCCCCCTATCATTACGGAAATACCGTAGTCTACCATGCTTTGGAGCAAGGAAGAGAACAGCAATGTATTGACAGGTGTCGTGCTTCCGGCCAGCACTGAACATATTATAGCCAGGAATATGAAAACTTTGTCTTTTGTGGTAGCGAATCGGTACTGAAAACAAATGACGAATCATTAACAGTCGGAGGTAGCTGGACTGCATCTCTTTTATAAATAAATTAGTGGTGCCACGATTATCGTTAAGATAACTACAGTGAGTAGAGAGAGTTCAGCGGGGTAATCGCCGTCAATTTTTGTAGCACGAAGGCAACGCGTACCCCTCGTATGTCACAAAAAGGAATACGAGTATAATAGATGATTATGTCAGTTAGCAGTTAAGTAGCTATTATCTTAACAATTGAGTCGTGCTGAGATCATTTCAAACATCTCACCTGCTGCTAAGCTACTTCTGCTGTAATAATATAATAGGTACAGTCATTATGGTATGATAAGCAGCCCAAAAGAATGTTATCCGTTAAGGTTATTACCTTATCCGTGCAAAAGCTTTTGTGGCATGGCGCAAGGCAGAGTGATCAGTTAAAAGGCGACTGCCATTAGTTCAAAGTGTGGGTAAGAGGGTATTAAAAATACCAATGACCAATTTTTCCTCCAATAGATTTTCTACATATTTTTATTTTATAATAACTTTATGTTATGAACTGCTTGGAATAATAAAACGGTAGCTCACCAATGTGAAAAACGATATGCTAGGTACTTCTTCCTTTCCTTCGCTTTCAGATACACTGAAAAAGAAAAACGTTTCTTTATTTCTTTCATGGAGGTAAATTAAGAGCCCTTTAACGTGTCCACTAGCGCCACTGGTAAATAACTGTGATTTTTAAATTTAACGATATATAGTTAATAGTTATTTAAAAAAGGTGGCCGCTATACGTTTTTACGTTGCTTGATTCGTCGATCTATGAGCTTAAGAAAGAGGTTTTTTGGAGATAACTCGAAAGCGCTTTTACCGATACTGTTTAAAATAATTTTCGTTGAAAGAATATGCAAAGATATATTTTCTCAATTTTTTTTATATTTTTTGAATCTCCGGTTCAAAAGTTACAGTAGGGGCTTACTTTCGTTGTCACTGTTGATTGTTGTTTAGTTTCGGGATCATACGCAGATATCCAGCATTCAGCACCTGTTTATATATTATAATCAGCTTTTGAGTTACCATAGTTATATGTTTTCAACATTTTCTGGCACCATTCGACGCGAGCATCTTTTGGATCCTTAGTTAAGTTATGTGGGATCCAACGCCACCATTTTTTTTACCGCTAGATGTTTATACAATATCTTATTAATGCTCGTCATACCCCAGAGGCCCAGAGTCGCCTCTTTCTCGCGATACGTAACATGACGGTCATGCATTATAAGTTTTCGCACAGGTTCAACATTTTGTGTTGTACCGATTTCGGGCGACCTGCCTTAACTTCGTCAGTGAGCAGACTACGTCCACGATTGAACTCACTACACCAGTGATACCCAGTGGTTTTCTATGGAACTTCATCACTAAAAGTCGAAGTTAATTCATTGATCTATGCACTGTTGTTGCGTTAAACCACGCCGAAAATCGTTATAAATCATAGCACGAATATTTTCACGAGCGAGTTCCATTCTTGAAACGATATGATATTTTAAACCCGCTAAAAACAAAAGACTAGCGCACATAAGAAAAATAAAATTGCGGCCAGTATCAGAAAAAAAGTTCAAATTTTACCATGGAGGTCAGATATATTCGGTCAGATATAGCGGATATATTCATGCGTATTGTTTCATCTTTCATAAAATATATTTTAGTTTTAAGTTAGCATAATTTAACTAGACTACTTAATTTATGTACGTACCTCGGACGTGGTTACTAGTAATATTCATCTTTGATGTGTAATAAGAACGAGAACATTTGTAACCTTAATGCGTCAGAATTTAAGGTAGACGTTTGACTGTATGTTAGTCTATTCTATTACCGACGTCCGACAACAGCTGTTTATGCAATGTACAATGTTGTTTGTTTAATTTAAACGTGTACTTTTGTCTAGTTATATTTTTTTGCATGTTTTTTTAAGTTGTAAACTTAAACGCACTAAATTGAAAACTTCGCTTCGGTTTTGGACCCGGGGTATGTCCTTAAACTACGTCCGGACTTGGGTATGTCCTTAAACTATGCCAAAAAGAGAGGTATGGGCACTGCGAATGGCATCTCGCTTAGTGTGGTAGGGCACGTTCAGTGAATGTCATCTCGCTCAAATCTGGAGCAGAGCCCGACTGGGGAAGTACCTCCACCTTACAGAAAACCACAGCCAAATAGCACTAGACCCTACTCATAGTGTTGTGTTCCTGCTGGTGAGTAAGGTTGCCAAAGAGCTCAAAGAGGACCCAGTGTGTTGACGATGAGGGACCCTCTTGTTCCTTTAGCCGTCAACACAGTGAATCCTCCTTTTTGTAAAGGGTCGGCAACGCGCATGTGACTCCTGTGAAGTTACAGGCGTCCATAGGTTACGGTAGCTGCTTACCATCAGGCAGGCCGTATGCTTGTTTGCCACCGTCGTAGTATAAAAAAAAAAAAAAAAAAAAATATTTATTTATGTATCTACCTGCTTTTGGGTTCAGTTCATGACTTATGTATGTATAACCTACCTAGTGGTCAGTACCTACCTGTTTCAGTTATTTTACGGTCAGCTGCAGAGAAAAAGGCCCACGCTGCATACAACGTTTGTATGCAGGGGGTCTTTTTCTCTGCAGCTGACCGTACCTACTAAATTATGAATATTAGTTACGTATACAATAAAGGGGGAAAAGTGTTATGTATGCGTATAGGTATATCTACAGTCTATGCAATGAACGCCAGTCATTACCAGTTCGCCTTGTTTCATCACCTCGCAACCTTACCGTAAGAGTGACGCCGGACAGATAAATAAGATAAATTCATTCATTCAGATACAAGATTTAGAACTTCATAAATATAGCGGTTGTTTATGTACACGATATTCAGAGCTTGTTGTGCATCATCAATTGTTTTTAACTAGTTTTAATGAACAGCCCATTTAGACTGGAAATATCTTTCATTATCTTGATAGGAAGGAATACGTTGAGTTGACATGGATTGGTTGGAAACTAGTACCTAGCTAACACTTGCTTTACAATTTTATCAAAATAGGAAAGCAGTCCTTAGCGCGTTAATTTCTTTGAAACCTAAGCTGCCAAAAAGAAGGGGTGCGGGAGGGGAACACGCAATGCTAGACAGGAAACGCGCGATTGTCCCGTGGGGCGTAAGAGAGAGTCAGACATTAATGGTTGCCATGGAGACGTACTAAGTTTACTGTCACGTCCAATAATTAGTGTCTTACTATAGAGTGAAATTACTTCGAGCGTGGCAGCGGGGGTCGCCTGGCTATGCGGGGTCTTGGGTTAATTAGTCTATGGCTACACTACACAGTAAGAAAATGGATAAAATTATTGAGTTGGTAGCCATCCCGTTCCGTCAAAAATACACGGTCAGTACCTACACATACTATTCAGGCCATTTTGCATATTCACAGAACCATTCATAAATAGTGAGAGTACGTGTGTGCTCTACACACGTACTCTCACTAAAGCGTAGAATTAGATATATTAGTCAGTGCCGTTAATGCCAAAACGAAAATGTGCTTATATATAATAATTATTTTAATTAAGTATACATTAAACTGCCGCAGCCCTTGATCAGGGTTGAGTTTAGCGGCTCATTCCGCTATAAATATTATATATTATAGCCAGTAGCAAGACTAGAGCCTTCAGATGAAGACAGGTCCTCCGTGTTCAAGGCTCAGCCGATATAAATGATTTGATTTGTTTGTACCTAAAACCGGTATTAGACATAACAATTTGTAGGGCGCAATCTGTTGTGTACCCTGCCTCTCCCTCCCCTCCTTCAGCTCCCTACGGGCCCTAACTCCTATTACACCTCCCAACCTGACAGATTGGGCCCTACAAATTGCAATGTCTAATACCTACTTAAGCAATCGTCATAAATGTCATGATTAAGTTCTGAGTTCAAGAGATTTTAACGACAGATGTCGTCTTGTAGTCCCTTAATCTATACATATAATATATATAATATGCGTAGATATTTGTGCGGTGACTGTGCCTAAAACATCCCGATTTAACGTTTGTATATTTATAATAAGTAGGTACCCAATTTTTACACAGCTCTTACTCCTTTTGTTAAGATTTTTTGTAAGTAACAAAACAATGCCTTATGGCTTTAAGTTTCCTTATGTGCAATAAAATAAAATAAATAAATAAAACAAGACAGGGTTTAATAGTTAAGGTTAAGAATTGTCTAATGGGGCTAGTTTAACAATAGAATTTACTTATAAAGATTGTTTAGCTGGTATTCATTGTAGTTTCCGGCACGGAATGCAAAAAAAACGTTAGTAATCAGTATCGCTTAGTCATAAAATTACAGAAATCCGTTACTCAAACAACTTTTTAAAATTATGTTAAAAAGTCTCCATTTATCATATAATTTTTAATTGGTCAACTTATCCCAAACGCATATGCTCAACTTAATACCTTAATATTGGCGCATGTTGTCCATACGTACACTTTTATTATTTCAGAAATAAATTTCTTATCGATAACACTAGGTTCGTTTTCCTAAGACACAAAACGTGCTCAACATTCTCCGCCATACCCCCTAATACAAGTATATTGCCGCATTGTAAGTCCGTACAACTTAATAATTAATATATGTACGCAAATACTTACTCCTTTTCCGAGTCTGCTTTTCCATTTGTAAACTGCACATTTGAGAGATCTGTGTTTTTATTATTCTTGGGTCTGGACTCTTCTCCAAGTTTGTAAGTTCCGGAGCGTTTCATTTTTCAAATCTAGTTAAATCACTATAACTACTAACATTGATTTATTGTTCATTTGTCTTCATTTAAACGTAAAATTTTGAATAAGTAATTTAATTTATAGAATTAAATGTATTAGGAACTAAACGCCACGGCCGTGGCGTCCCAATCGCAACTATTACTCGATATCAGTGGTATCACCTGCCATTAAATGATAAATATTTGAAGTGTGTACGCGTTCACATCCCGTCTACGCACGCCTGTGCTTACTTACATGTTATCTTAAACACGGAAAGACAATATCTCTGCATTAAGGTAGCCATTCAATTGAACAAAACCCCGACGGGTGTATCAAGACGACACACGCGCGCGAAAAGTGTGTGGATAGATTACTAGTTGACTAGTTCCTAGCCTACTACGTAGTACTATTAGTTATTCTGTGCTACTACCAACATACATGCGGCTCCGGAAATAGACGCCCCTGAAATTCACGACTTACGGCAACACAGTTAACTATTGATTTCTTAACCATTATTGTATTAAAATAAGTATATCTAACTGTATTTTTTAGTATTTAGTACCACCTGCAATGAACTACCGACTAAGTTACAATCACAATTAAAATAAAAACAAGAAGTTATAATTTATAGTTTATGATTATTGATTATTAGCGTACGGATACGGACAGGTGGTAGCATTATCGAACAGAGAGGGCATTAGAGTCGCCAAGGTAACATTTTATGATTGTATGACTAATGATTAAATTATTTTTCTGTCTGTAACATACATTTCTTGCCAATATTTTTGGATCGAAATATTGAATTATTTTTCATATTATTACTCAATTAAATTGGGCAGACCAAAAAATTCTTTGAAACATCAGCCAAAGGTCTAGCGGAGAAAACGAGGGGGGATTCAATAATAACCTGTCCGTACGCTATTGATTATATTGATTACTAGCCTTTTCCCGCGGCTTCGCCCGCGTACTATAAGTACTCAAAAAGGATACGATACCCATGTTGATTTTCAGACTTTGTGACCACATTTTAGGGTTGAATTTTCAAAAAACCTGTAACACGTGTTTACTCATTTATCGTAAGGGGGCGTCCATTAATCGCGTCATACGTTTTTGGCTTGTTTTAGACCCCCCCCCCCTCCCCCATGGTGATCTTTGGTGATATTTTCAGGACCCCTCCCCCCCCTGTCCAATATGACGTGTAATTTTTTGCTGACTAAAGTAAGTACAGTTTTCTAACACGTGAACCTACTTACGTAACGTATGTACACGTAAAGGGTAAATGAATGAAACTACATGCATAGGTACATATAAAATAAAATTATCTTTAATAGAAAAATAACCGGCCAAGTGCGTGTCGGACCACGCGGTTTCGTACATACTATCGAAAAAGTAATATCAAAAGGTCGTATCTGCGTATGAAATGAGTTTTTAGGAGATAACTCAATAATTCCTAAACCGATAATGTAATTTTTTTCAATTTTTTCGGATCTCCGGTTCAAAAGTGACAGGGGGGACACAAGTTTTTTAGACTTACGGGGTGATTTTTTCTTAAAATATTCACTAAATAAAAAAATTCAAACAGACCTCAATTTTTTTTGACAAATAATTACATGTATGGAGTAGTGCCCCTCCTTAAAATATCTTTTTCAGCAATTTTACTACAAAACTAAGTAGCGGCATACAAAAACACACCTTATATTTAAATATTTATTAAGATTTACGTTTTATAGTTTCCGAGTAAAATGGCTGTGATATACGGACGGACAGACGGACATAACGAAACTATAAGGGTTACGTTTTTGCCACTTTGGCTACGGAACCCTAAAAACCTACTTCACAAAATAATATGTCAAATGCCATTAAAATATTTACAATCATAGTGCTAGTGCAATTTTACTCTGCTTTTGACAGATTGATTCATATAAAAGTTGATAATTTTTATTTTATTGACCATAATACAGTATAGCACAAGGACAAAAAAATTACGTGATATGTGTCCAGACCCCCCTCCCCCCTGTGGTGATCATTGTTGATTTTTTCTTGACCCCTCCCCCCCCTAAACAATATGACGCGATTAATGGACGCCCCCTTAGGAATACTCCTGTGAAGTTTCGAATAAAATAATCTAACAAATCTTGATTCGCCATACAAACTTTCGACCCCCATTTTACCCCCTTAGGGGGTGAATTTTGAAAAATCCTTTCTTAGTGCACCCCTAGACCTTACAAGGAACTTACGTGCCAAATTTGGAATCTCTAGAACCAGCGGTTTGGGCTGTGCGTTGATATGTCAGTCAGTCAGTCAGTCAGTCAGTCAGTCAGTTTCTTCTTTTATATATTTAGATAGATGAAGTACGTTACTAAAGAGCACGTTTTCTTCGGCATCTTTTTTAACTAAGTATATCTATACATATTTACACTTCAGAAAAACTAAAAAATGGTTTAACACGCTAATATTTATTTTGCCTGCATAATCATTGTGATCATACGTATGCTTTTATCTACATATATTTTATCCGTATAAAGGCTTCAATTTCAGGGGTGTTGCAAAAAAATACACTTTATGGTATATTTATTTGTATGAGCACTGATTTTGAAAATAAAGTCATCATTTGAATTTGCTCACGGGTACGTAGAGTCGACGTCAGTAAAATGTGTAAGTACTCAAAGCTTAGTTTACATTTGTCCTAGTTAGCTTCCTAAATGATTTGTGACATTGTCATGGTAAAGGTAATATATTGTCGGTATTGAGTTATTGGTACCTCCTTATAGTTCAAAACATTTTCATATGCATTTCATATGCAAAAATAACGAGATCGCTATGTTGAGTATTTTTATTTTTATAATTTTTTTGAAGTTTCAACATATCTTTGTACTGTTTTGAGATATTCTAGTTTAAAGTTTGAAAGCCTAAAAAACCTACTTATGGGTTGAAGTTATGGAGATAGCGGTTTTAAAATGTTCCACATACATTATATTACTCGACAAATCATATGTTGTCTCTAACATTTTACATTTTATAGAAATAATACAATAATAATGCACGTAGGGTGTAGAGTCAAGAATCAAACATAAAATATTTTATATAACTCAAAATCGACAGCTTTTCAGCTGGCTTATGTTGATTTCTGAATATGATGTAGGCAAGGTTTATAATAAAAATAATGAAACAACCATATCTCAAGGCATAATTTTTTTAAATAATAAAACAAAAAAAATCAACACTTACATAAAAAATATACAAAATCAACATTATAATTTTTAATTCTCATAGTTTACGTTAATTTAGGAACAAAACTAACGATCAAGTGTAATTAAACACAAAAGTAATGTAGTTTTCTATAAAAAAGTGACTTCAAAGTTTAGACTTTTAACATGATTTTTTGTATGTAAAGTGATCTAGGGACATTGTCGCTATTCATAAGTTTAGAGAAATAAGAATTCTACTTCCATTATTTAACATAGTGTCCGCACTATAAGTGGATATATCTAATACAAATATTATTATGAATCAATAACATAACTTATTTTATAAAAAATAACAGTCTTTTCGTCAGCTTTACTACTTTAGATCAAGTTTGTTAGTTTAACATTCCTTAGCGTCCCACATTGTCGCCTTATGACTTATGAGATCAAACTTATTATTAAGACTTATTATAATAAAATTATTCCTTACAAAAGTAATAATTTGCATTTAACATCATTATGAAAATGATTTACACTACTCAACCTCGCACCTAGGAGTACGTAAGTGGTGACGCCAAGTCTTTTTAATTATTACGTCTGATTGAGGGATTGGTGACTTTGTACAGTATTAATTGATTATCTATACGGTTGTCCCTCAGAAGCTTGTTAAATATAAGTCAACTATATTTTCTGTTAAAAAGTTTTGATTTGTCACTAACATATATCCCGCCCCTTATTTATATTTAAGTTTTTGTTATGTAATTAATCAGTATACAAAGCATCTGCCAGGCACCCGGATTATTAAAATTGTTAGTATGGCACACGAACTAGAGACATTTTCATTTCTCTATATAATAGCAAACCTATTTCCGTTGCTAGCTCTCCGACTAGAGCAACGCGTGCGCAGCGTACGAGCAGCATATTCGTGGCGTATTAAGACGGTCTGGACGCACTTTAAAATTGTAAATAATTTTATTATCCTATGTGATCTATTAATTTATTTTTAACAATCCAATTGAATAAACTAACATAATATGAATTTTGATTAATATATTTTGTATCTAGTTGATTGATTTAGGCCAGATTAAAATAGAGAGTTTTGCTTTGTCTTAATAATTATTGCTTATTGACCACTATTGTTAAAAGGGTAACATAACAAAGCTAAGTGAACGTAACGGGCAGCTGAGTTACGAACTGTCAAGCAAATGGATGGGAGTAAACTGAGATTTAGACAATACGTGTTACTACATTTTCCAATGGCCCCGATATTACTTCAAGCTTATGAGCGACAATGTGGTACCCTAGTCGATAAACTTTGACTGTGTTTTTTTCCTACTTTTAGTTGAAACGTTTAACTTTCTATCAATACCCCGTATTATTTTAAGTGTGTAGAAGCTATTTTTAATCAAAACCAATTTTCACTATTTTCGAGTTGATTAACAAAATCAGTGATATCTCGGAATCCATAAGCGACAAAGTGGTACCCTAACCATGATAACGTCACATTTAGTTTTTAAATTTAGTCACGTGTAACCGCATTGAGCAAGTAAATTTGCTATAAAAACAAGTTAGGATCCTAATTAGGATACTAAAAAAAGTAAAGTGTAACTGGGCTTTTAGTACCTACACTTTTGCACCTTACTCCTGTGTAGTTGCAAAAACGTAGCATACGCATGACATCTTCGACGACGACTGTATTTGCAATATTGATTGGATACCACTTACTTAAAACTAACAAAAACAAATTTGACAGATCTTGTTTAATAAAACAGCACAACCGCTTCAAACTCATTTTTAATTTACAAATTAAAACATAAATAACTCTTAATTTTATTTATTTTAATTTTAATTTATTTTGATACATGGAAAACCAACAGCGATAAACAGTATACATAAATTACAATAGAATCACAAAGCCAATTATAGGTTCTCACTTATTTAAGTAACTTATGCTAAATTTATTTTAAAAAATACGGAAAAAGTCCTCAAAGAATACAAGTTACTGAAGACAAATAACAACACTAGCATAAATAGACACGTGAGACTTTGAAAAGTCGCCACAACTATTTGTCAGCCGTATCCCACGGCAACAAGTAGACGTTGTCAGCCAGGCCACGCATGCGCAACTCAACTCGCGCAACATCGCAACAACAACTGCAGAGATAAGTAAATAATAGGCACTATTCTAATTCATTACAAAGATTTGGTATAATAGTACTGTAAGCTTTTCGTAATACTTTCTTATTAGGTGTTCACTAGGAAAATCCTCGTCGGTGGAGGTTGTAGTACAGCTTTCTGAGATCCATGAGCTCCTGGTGCGTGCCGCGCTCCGCAACACGGCCGCCGTGCACGACGCAGATAGCGTCGGCGTCGCGCACCGTGCTCAGGCGATGCGCGATCATCACGCACGTGCGACCAGCCTTCGCCAGGTCCAGGGCTTCTTGCACCACCTGTCATGAAAATATAACAGCGAATATTGATAATATGAATATACTTACGAAGATTCTTTTTAGGGTTCCGTAGTCAACTAGGAACCCTTATAGTTTCGCCATGTCTGCCCGTCCGTCCGTCCGTCCGTCCGTCCGCGGATAATCTCAGTGACCATTAGCACTAGAAAGCTGAAATTTGGTACTAATATGTATATCAATCACGCCGACAAAGTGGTAAAATAAAAAGTGGAAAAAAA
This sequence comes from Pammene aurita, assembly GCA_947086415.1. Classification (NCBI taxonomy): domain Eukaryota; kingdom Metazoa; phylum Arthropoda; class Insecta; order Lepidoptera; family Tortricidae; genus Pammene; species Pammene aurita. The sequence goes on along the minus strand of OX352300.1, from coordinate 11,472,896 downwards.
TGTTTTATTAGGGTACCTCCCCTATACGTAAAGTGGGGAGTGATTTTTTTTTTAATTTCAGCCCTAACGTGTGATATATTGTTGGATAGGTATTTAAAAATGAATAGGGGTTTACTAAAATCATTTTTTGATAATGTAAATATTTTCGGAAATAATCTCTCCAGAAGTAAAAAAAAATGTGTCCCCCCCTCTAACTTTTGAACCATAAGTTTTAAAAATCTGAAAAGTAAACCTTTATAAAAACTTTCTAGGAAAATTATTTTGAACTTGATAGGTTGAATAGTTTTTGAAAAAAAAAATACAAAATTATTTCTGAACTAAGTTTGTAATTTAACCGTATAAGCAGGTGTGTATTGTACCTGTAATTTCTACAAAATTACAATGAAAAGACTTGCTTTCAAATAAAGTAAAAACGGTGAAAATCGGTTCACGCAATAAAGAATTATCCCATAAAAATCATCTTCCATACTTTAAGCTCGCGCGCAATAGTTTACTTAATTTGCCGATAGATGTCGCTGTACGTAGAACGCTCATATCATATCCTACATGGCGGTGTTATTTTAACTCTTAAGTGGGGACACTTACTGTGACGGACGAAAAACTACGGAACCCTACACTGCGCGTGGCCCGACACGCTCTTGGCCGGTTTTTTAAATTTCAAAGGAGATCGTCAATTCCGGGCTCTCTTCCGATATGGTCACGTATTATGGTTTCTTCTTCTTTTTTAAGCATATGCCCATTTTATTAAGAGACTAGAGAAAATATTTAATAAAATGTAACGGTATTTAGAAATACAAAATAAAAAGTAATTTCGTTCATCTTTCCGCGATCTAAATAGTGCTACATAAGGCGTGTTTTATGCCTACGAATAATTAGAAGACTGGTGTAGCCGATGGATGCAGGCAGCGGTCCAAAGGAGCGAAATAAGAACAACGAGGAGTACTTTTTAGATGAAGTGTTAGAGCGCATGGACATACGTGTGTCGCTCGGAAGCTATAGGGCAACTGAGGCTTGATTGGTCGATAGGCGATGCACACATATGCATGCTCTCGCGCACACTTTATTGTACGCATATACATAGGAAATCAACAGCGGTAAGTACCTACATATTATTTTTATAAAATTAAACAAAATATATACTAATTTCTAAGTTTTTATGTTTCAGGTTATCCAGTTTATTGCGTCGTCTACAACTGGATTAAAAAAAGGTTCGTATTATAATGCCTAAAAATTCAAAATGTGTATTTCTGCATCGGAATTTGGATATTTAATGTGGGTTTCATGATGGCATAATATTTACCATGCTCTTTCGATAACGAAACGCATTTTTTCCAATTTAGTAATGTCTGATATTAGTAGTGGTGCACCAACACCGGTAAACCATTTGTTTCTTTGTAATATGTGTTACGACTGTTGAGTTAACATTAATTAGTAACGATGGTTTGACAGCCATAACTTTGTTTCTAAACTAGTATCATCATCATCAAGGCCTCTTACATCTTGGCAGATGATCTGTACGCGAGGAGCAGCGTCTCTCGCAACTGAACAGGCCAATGCGGGAACGACATTTGCGTCCGCATTTGTGGCATTTAAAATGTGGTGTTTCGTCATCGGAAAGCTCTTGACAAATATGCCTTTTGGCGCGCTTTTGGGCCAGATCTTGGAACCAGGGGTTTCGCAGCCCTTCGCGATCGTACTCCTCCACCTGTCGCGATTTTCAGCAAGCTCCTGCCGTGTGTATCAAACGTAACCATATCGTGTTTTGCGCAGTCCTTGAATCGAACCATGAGACGCCCTACTCGACGCTTACGAAATGCAAGTTGACCAAATATGATTTGCCTTGGCGAACGAGAAATATCCATGCGATGCACTTACCCAAGCGACCGCAAAACGCTCTGTTTAATCAGGGCAGTATTGCTAGGACGCTGTGCAATCTCCAGGACTCTCTCATTTGTAACCCTGTCCTTCCATGAAATGTCGAGGATACTTCGAAGACTTCGCATATGAAAAGTTGATTAGCGTACGACGTCCAGGTTCCGGCTCCGTACAAGAGCGTGCTCAGGACACACGCTTGGTAAACAATCATCTTAGTCCTGATAGTAAGATGCTTATTATTCCACACTCTAGCACGCAGCCTGCCGAACGTCGTTGCGACCCTGCCGATGCGAAGGTTGACCTCTCCACCGAGGGAAAGGATGCTCGACGCGGTCGACCCTAAAGTAACAGAATATACCAACTACTATTAAAGGTACACCCTCCAGCAGGATGGACGGTCGGTGAGTGTATCCTTGCGCCAATATTACAGTCTTCTTAGTATTTATAAACATGGACACTTAGTATAAACAGGGTACATGCGTGGCCAAATTTATCCAGTGGGACTTGGAGGTCGTGTGGACCAAATTTGTCTTTTTATTATTTTGTTATAATTTCATTTTCATTAACATGTAAGATTTTGCAGGAATCCTTTAATAAACCGGTATTTATATGTAATTGTGTTGTAGTAATCATAAACAAGTACGCTTTTACATAGTGTCCTTACCACATTCATGTTTTCTCATCCACCATTTTGAAATTTGCCTTATAAAAAAATAAAAAAAGAACTGTTTATTATTATGAAATGGGTTAATAACAATTTCACTTAACTTAGTATTAATCTTTTACATTTAAGATTGTATTACCAAGCTATTATTTTGGGGTTGCAACCCCTAAGTAACACCACTTTTCTGCCCGTTAGATTTCATGATTATTTTATGACCGCTTTGATCTAGAAATTAAGGCAATTGTTTTGATGTTCATTTCATAATTAGTTGCTCCTTTATGATCTAGGGCAAATCACCTAACAAAATTGTCGATTTCCTTTGTGTTAAGCTTTTTGCTAATTTAATTTTCTTTGAACAATTCCTAACTGCACCCCAATACGAATGCAACAAGCCCAAACACGACGGGATAGTGTTGAGTAGTTGAGGAGTTCCTATAGCCACCATCCAGCTCCATCATCAGATCTCACTTCCATGTCATAATAATATTGTATTCCCATCAGATTGATGTACACACGAATGCAAAATTGCAGCTCAATTTGAAAACTGGAAGTGGATAAAACTAATAAGATTTGATTACAGATAACGGGACAGGTGAAACTAAATAAAACCTTGTAAAATAGCGTCAGAGCGTCTGTGTCACTGTAATAATGTTCGTGAGCGTGACATAGTGGTCTTCATAGCAGAATAATTGCAAGATTGCAAAAATTAGTGTATAATGCATGTCTTGTGTATGTCGCTGATGTCAGAATTCGGTTGTAGGCGAAAACCCAAGAAATGCGCAGAACCTTGTGAGTGTCGTAAGTAATGATTTGCGTGCCAAACTGCCATTGGTCTTACAAGAGGTTTACCGAAGACTGTCCGAAGTGGAGAAGAAAAGTTAACATCGTTGTGGCCCCCAGGCCACGAAGCAATAGCCTTAATTTCTCAGCGTTACCAGCATTAGCGTTTTGCCATACTTATTTGAATTAATGTACCTATAGTGACCATTTATTTTTATTTATCGTATGGCTACATGTCACTGGATTTCTTCAGGCATTTCTTCCCTGGGGTAGTAGTAGTGAGAAAGCAGATGATAATGAAAATCCAGTGAGTGCTGCGAGGTCCAGATGAGACAGTGCAGCTGCCAAGTTTGTTACTCTTTTAGCACCACCCAGGGATCACGTGTAGGGTCGTCTAAGGTTTTTCCTACGGACGCAGAGTAGCATTGATCCCCTGTGTGGGATCAATGCTACTCTGCGTCCGTAGGACACATCTGTGTATTACGCGGTTTTCATACGGGCACCGAAACCGGTTGCAGCGCCAGTGTAATCTATACATATAATAAAGCTGAAGAGGGTCGAAAGTCTGTACATGGAAGATAATCGAAAAAAAGTTGGCTGGGGATACTTAGAATCGATAACAGAACACGTTCCAACAATTTTTAGAATTTTTGTCTGTTTATCTGTTTATCTGTTTGTCTGTTTATTTGACCGCGCATCACGTGAAAACGGCTGAACGGATTTTGATGAAAATCTGTATAGAGATAGTTTGAGTCCCGGGAAAGGATAATATATAGTTTTAATTTCGAAAATCAACCCTGGTGGGGATGAAAATGAGGTTGAAAGTTTTTATGGAGAATTTTAACCGCTCAAACGATTTAGATAGAAATGGGTATGGAGATAATTTGAGTCTCGAGTAACGTCATAGGATAGTTTTCAAACCCTTGTGGGGGTGAAAAGGGGGTTGAAAGTTTGTATGGAGAATTTTTAGTAGTAATTAGTATGGAGATAATTTGAGTCCCGAGAAACGACCGAATAGTTTCCATCCCGAAAATAAACCCTTGTGGGGGTGAAAAGGGGGTTGGAACTTGGTATGAGGATTTTTTTACCGCTGAACTGATAAAGATGAAATTTGGTATAGAGATAGTATGGGTCTCAAGAAAGGACAAAGCATAGTTTTCACCCCGAAAATCAACCCTAAAGGGGTGAAAAGGTAGTGGGAAATTTGTATAGGGAATTATTAACCGCAGAATCGATTTAGATAAAATTTGGTATGGAGATAATTTGAGCTCTGGAAACGGAAATAAAATAGTTTTATCTCAGAAATTATCCCTTAAGCGGATGAAAAAGGGGTGGAAGTTAACATGGGGAAGAAACAACCAATAACCGCTGTACGTATTTAGATGAAATTTGGTATTGAAATAGTTTGTAATTTTTTGGTCAATGTGTTCATATTTATAACAAGTTGCCCGTCGATGCTTTAAATTTACCTTTACCCGCTCTTAAGAAATATTTGAAAATGTCATTTTTGTCAAAGGGTTATTCTGCAATAACGAACCTGCGTTCGAGGACTATATATGACGGACAAAGATGCATGGCCAAAAACCAGAAACTACTACAAAATCATCTAACATTTATACACCGTTTAGGTAGGAAAACATATCAAACGTTTTGTGAAGCAGTCAGATTAGGATTTATTTTTCTTTATAATTAAACAGTAAGTACATTATCTGTCTCTCAAGCTGTTTTAATGTCTTCTTGAAGAACTTCGCGTTCTTTTGTATCTTTGAGATCTAATAATGTATTACTGTTTTGAAAAAAATAAGTCCCGTCGAGTTTCTTTTCGGTCATAATACTTCTCGGGCCAGAGGTGTAGGGTTAGAACCGGTGGTAGTTTTGGAACGAAGTTCCTTATCGGACGGTTCGCGGATGGGGGCTAGGCGAAAAAGTCACGTGACCGTCACGAAAAAGCGTCACGTCACGAAAACGCGACACCCATACGATTGAGAAACACGTAAAATGGAATGAAATAAAAAATATAAAATAGAATAACGTGAAGTGAAGTGTAGTGAAAAGTGAAAGTGAGAAGTGACAAAGTGAAAAAAGTCGAGAACCTAAAAGTAAAAAATGTCATAAATGACGAAAATGTCAAAAATTTCAAAATTTCATAATTAAAAAAAAAAAACAAAAATTTCAATTTTTTTTTAAATATTTCAAAAATATCAAACATTTCAAAAATTATAAAAAAAAATATATTAAAAATAATAAAAAAAACAAAATAGAAACAAAAATTACGAAAAAGTCAAAAATGAAATAACATAACTGTAACCGATTGTTTCACGACACTCACGTATTTTTTTCTCTGACGTTCATTATAGTCCATTGTAATGTGCTTACATTGAAGAATAAATATCTTGATCTTCACCAATGTCATAAATCCTCTATTCCGCGTTCGGAAACCGTATGTTATGAACACCATTATTGCAACCAGTAACGTAACATCAGTGTATTATCTGTGACAGTGTGGTAAAAACGTATGAAAATTAACGTAATGAAAATGCGCCCTCCTCCCCGACTGCCGGCACCCCCCCCCCCCCAACCCAATAAGGTTGGTCATGGCGGTGTAATGGCGGTCATTCTAATGGTTTCCGAACACGTCATTTAGGATTTTTCAAAAAAGGGTTTCTCCTCCATCTAACTTTTGAACCGTGGGTCCAAAAAAATGAAAAATAGTAACGGAAGTGAGGCCTGATAAGAACTTTCAATAAAAAAAAACTATATTGAATAAAATCGGTTCAGCCGTTTTTGAATTATCAGTCAAAAACGCATAGTGAATGGAAGTGCCGGATAGTAAAATCTAGCGTATCCATCTGTCAACTTTACTTCAAGTTCCGCCTCCAGGGTATAACAGGAGAGAAATTAGGGGTGAATTAGCCGCTTACTGACACAGATCGAATTCCACGCGGGCGGAGCCGCGGGCACAGCTAGTAAATAATAATCGCCTTATTCTACCTTTTCACTCTCAGTGTCAAGTGCGCTGGTTGCTTCGTCCAGCAGAAGCATTTGCGGTTTCCTTATCATCGCTCTTGCGATGGCCACTCTTTGCTTCTGTCCACCAGATAGTTGAGTACCTTTTGAGCCGATATTCGTATCGTAACCTTTAAAGAAAGTGACAAAAAATAGTTACAGTGCTTGTATTTTTAGAACGAATATGGTTTTATTGGTGGGGTCATTATAACAAATGTCGGATTTTGATTTAGTAATTTAACACGTCAAATGCACAATTTCACCAACTTACGTGTCTTTATGAACTTACATTGAGGTATTAATCAAAGAATCGATCGGCATTTATTTTGATTGATCGTCAATAAGATACACGTTTTCAGGCTATGCACGTTTTTAGGTGTGCTCTGTATCTCGCTATTTGCATAATGCTAAAACTTACCAATGGTAGAGATGTTATGAAATTATGAATATTGGCTTGCTTAGCAGCGGCTTCGATTTCGTGTTGACTCGTTTTGCGTGAGTTGTCTCCGTAGGCAATGTTCTCGCCAATCGTGCGGTCGAACAGGATGGGCTCCTGCTGCACAAAGCCGATGGTCCTTCTTGCTTCATCAAGCCTAATTTTAGTTAGAGGAACGCCGTCCTGTGCCTAGAACGAATAGTATTAATTCTTCTTCTTCTTCTTATTCACTTATGAACAATCAGCCCACACGTACATTCTAATGGACTAAGAACTGGCAAAACAAGTCTGGTTAGGTTGCTATACTAACCTTATTTAGCAATAAGGATAGTATGGCAACCTAACCAGACTGGTTTGCGGATTATAGGAGTTAATTTAAAACCTGCTATATTTAGAATGTTATAGTCTAGCTACTCTAGCTATTTAGTCACCTTAGAACTGGATTCCATAGCTTTGGCTGCCCCAATCGATTGCGCACTGACCATTCTTCCTTCCTTATACACGATTGCGACCACCATTGGCACGAAAGTTAATGCGACTAATCCAACTCTCCATTCATATATCAGAGAAAGAACTAGAGCAAACCCAAAGCTTCCAACGGCCGAAAGGACTGTGCCAATTCTTTGGCCAGTTGCCTGAAAATAAAAATATCCTTCAAAATAATTTAGTGTGGCTTAGTGTTTGTAATACGCATGTATATGATGTTACGATCACATATGCGTGCGAGTGACGAGCCGAATAGCGCGCGACTGTTTACACATGCGTGTTGGCAGTTGGCACTTGTGCGCGCTCGTGCTCGCGTCGGGGAGTTGTACGGGGAGACCAATATGTGAACGGACATTCGTGTTGGCAGTCGTAGGTGAATGATTCGTCGAACTATACGACGAGCACCGACGCGAGTACGAACACGCTGGTGTGAACGTCGTATGAAACATTGCTGAAGTTCGTAGACTGCGAAGAACTTATATTATAAATCTTAAGTTTACATTTTTAATATCGATGTGACCTGAGAAAACTCACTCCTTGCACTGAAGCTGCTTCGCCAGCCAGGCGGGCGCAGAGAGCACCCGTGGAGTTGTTCTTATCGTCATAAAACGCAATCTTTTGCTGCAACAGCTTCGCGAAGAGCATGTGACGCAGCCACTCTGTTAGATGTTCTCCAGCCACTCCGTACAAGAATACCTTCCAAATATTAATGTTAAATAAATTATAATATAGATTTGCCAAAGAGCTATGCAACGTAGTATCTATTTTGGGCGTGAAAATAAGCGATCGCATTAGAAATACAATACTACGTTCTAAAAGCTGATGTAAGTAGCTCAAACAGCGGGAAAACTAACATGGGACTTGACTGGACTCGTCTGCCGTATGCTGGAAGACTTATGGGCTAGAACAACCACCAGGGAGTCAATTCGACATGGCATAACTGACAGTAGGTAGCGAGACAACTATGAGATCACACTTTTGTGACAGTTGATTCACCTAACCACCTACGTCAAAATCAACAGGTCTCGCTAGAGGAATTTCTCTATTGGCATGGGCGCCATCTTATTGTTTTGACGTTGACGTCAGTAAATTATGGGAATCCCACGTAAGGCATTTATTTACCTCTAGTAGGTAAAGAGAGCCTTGAAGCATTTTATGAAAACTCATTTGAAAGCGACCTCTCTGAATGTCTTCTGAAACTAAATACGTGTGTGAGTATGTGTGTAAATCATACGTGTATGTTCGTGCTACAATGCTAGGCTAGAACTAGGGTAGTCTACATAGACGGCTTACAAGCAATTTTTTAGATTTGACGATGCATTTTTGGGTGTAGCAACTATGAAGAAACCTGTGCTTTGGGTAAAAGATATGTGACAAATATTACATATTGAATAAAAATGACTGGTATGAATGATTTTAAGATATCTTGTAACCAATAAATGTTTTTTGTCACAATAAATAAAACAAAACATTGACTTGCAAACCGACCACGTAGATCCAATATTATGTAGAAAAAGTTTAGTGTAAATAAATTATAATATTAAGAATACAACCTTGATATCTATCTCACGTGTTTATATCGAGACCCGAAAATGTGAAAGATTACAAAATTATAACGAGTGTATGGTTAAAAAAGTGGTATCTTGAGCGTTGCGGGGGGCACTAGAAGCAAACAAACTGCTGCCGAGAGTATTACAACATTTTTCACCACGCCACGGCAAAAAAATACAAGCTTAGGTAAATACATAAAACAAAACAAATTAATTCTGCCAAATATTTATGGTTCAAAATCATCGTTCTATAATGTAAAGTAATTACTGTTCTCCCTTGTGAAAAAAAAAACAATTTTACTGACGCTTTAAAAAAATCAAGATATGCGGTGGTGCCGATGTGGTGAAAAAGCATTCATACACAAGAAAATAATTTTAATAAGAAAATCTAACTACTAATAATACAATTATTTAATTTTGCAATGTTTCTGTCTGTTTTAATACCTACTTATAGTGCTGCAGTCTTTGTTACGTCAACGTCTATGGAAAGTTTGAGGCATTTCAAAAACATCAGAAAAGAAATTAAATTCGAGAAATAAATGAATATTATAGGACAATCTTACACAAATCGAACTAGGCCCACAGTAAGCTCAGTAAGGCTTGTGTTATGGGTACTAGACGACGAGTATATATATATATATTAGATAAATATGGATAAATACTTAAATACATAGAAAACATCCATAACTCAGGAACAAATATCTGTGATAAACACACAAACAAATTCCCTGACCAGGATTCGAACCCGGGACCTCCTGCTTCGTAGGCAGGGTCACTACCGACTGGGCTAGGAGGCCGTTATTTCTATCGGTAGCCTGGTAGTCAGTGCCTTAAAGGATTGTTTGACATTTGATACCTCACGCAGATAAACATAGTAGAAAAATGGAGCAACAGTATAGTAATTATCAAAACAAACTCTGGTAGCCTGGCGGCCAGACGCCCGACTTACGCTCTAAGGATCGCGGGTTCAAACTTGGCTCCTACTACTGCCTCCTAACTTAACTAAGGTTTTAGACACTTCGAACAATTTTACACATATTCTTCATAGATTCTAATCTAATGTAAGACTCTTATATTACAAAGGTATTCCTAATCCTGAGAGTTGAGGATGTTATGGAAATATAAACATATCAGGTAAATAAATACAGTGCACAGTAGTACTAGTCATAATCCTCATGATTATAACTAATTGCCACTAACAAGACCCAAGTTTTGAATTACTATTTAGGAGACTCGGGATATGAAAACCTTGGGTAAATGGGTCTTCATTTCAAAAAAGAAGTTGACGTTTACTGCAAGTAAATGTAATTGTGTATCTGACTGACTTACGTGTAAGTTATATTCCAATATTATATCATATTATATTTCTTACTAGCTGTGCCCGCGGCTCCGCCCGCGTGGAATTCGATCTGTGTCAGTAAGCGGCTAATTCACCCCTAATTTCTCTCCTGTTATACCCTGGAGGCGGAACTTGAAGTAAAGTTGACAGATGGATACGCTAGATTTTACTATCCGGCACTTCCATTCACTATGCGTTTTTGACTGATAATTCAAAAACGGCTGAACCGATTTTATTCAATATAGTTTTTTTTTATTGAAAGTTCTTATCAGGCCTCACTTCCGTTACTATTTTTCATTTTTTTGGACCCACGGTTCAAAAGTTAGATGGAGGAGAAACCCTTTTTTGAAAAATCCTAAATGACGTGTTCGGAAACCATTAGAATGACCGCCATTACACCGCCATGACCAACCTTATTGGGTTGGGGGGGGGGGGGGGTGCCGGCAGTCGGGGAGGAGGGCGCATTTTCATTACGTTAATTTTCATACGTTTTTACCACACTGTCACAGATAATACACTGATGTTACGTTACTGGTTGCAATAATGGTGTTCATAACATACGGTTTCCGAACGCGGAATAGAGGATTTATGACATTGGTGAAGATCAAGATATTTATTCTTCAATGTAAGCACATTACAATGGACTATAATGAACGTCAGAGAAAAAAATACGTGAGTGTCGTGAAACAATCGGTTACAGTTATGTTATTTCATTTTTGACTTTTTCGTAATTTTTGTTTCTATTTTGTTTTTTTTATTATTTTTAATATATTTTTTTTTATAATTTTTGAAATGTTTGATATTTTTGAAATATTTAAAAAAAAATTGAAATTTTTGTTTTTTTTTTTTAATTATGAAATTTTGAAATTTTTGACATTTTCGTCATTTATGACATTTTTTACTTTTAGGTTCTCGACTTTTTTCACTTTGTCACTTCTCACTTTCACTTTTCACTACACTTCACTTCACGTTATTCTATTTTATATTTTTTATTTCATTCCATTTTACGTGTTTCTCAATCGTATGGGTGTCGCGTTTTCGTGACGTGACGCTTTTTCGTGACGGTCACGTGACTTTTTCGCCTAGCCCCCATCCGCGAACCGTCCGATAAGGAACTTCGTTCCAAAACTACCACCGGTTCTAACCCTACACCTCTGGCCCGAGAAGTATTATGACCGAAAAGAAACTCGACGGGACTTATTTTTTTCAAAACAGTAATACATTATTAGATCTCAAAGATACAAAAGAACGCGAAGTTCTTCAAGAAGACATTAAAACAGCTTGAGAGACAGATAATGTACTTACTGTTTAATTATAAAGAAAAATAAATCCTAATCTGACTGCTTCACAAAACGTTTGATATGTTTTCCTACCTAAACGGTGTATAAATGTTAGATGATTTTGTAGTAGTTTCTGGTTTTTGGCCATGCATCTTTGTCCGTCATATATAGTCCTCGAACGCAGGTTCGTTATTGCAGAATAACCCTTTGACAAAAATGACATTTTCAAATATTTCTTAAGAGCGGGTAAAGGTAAATTTAAAGCATCGACGGGCAACTTGTTATAAATATGAACACATTGACCAAAAAATTACAAACTATTTCAATACCAAATTTCATCTAAATACGTACAGCGGTTATTGGTTGTTTCTTCCCCATGTTAACTTCCACCCCTTTTTCATCCGCTTAAGGGATAATTTCTGAGATAAAACTATTTTATTTCCGTTTCCAGAGCTCAAATTATCTCCATACCAAATTTTATCTAAATCGATTCTGCGGTTAATAATTCCCTATACAAATTTCCCACTACCTTTTCACCCCTTTAGGGTTGATTTTCGGGGTGAAAACTATGCTTTGTCCTTTCTTGAGACCCATACTATCTCTATACCAAATTTCATCTTTATCAGTTCAGCGGTAAAAAAATCCTCATACCAAGTTCCAACCCCCTTTTCACCCCCACAAGGGTTTATTTTCGGGATGGAAACTATTCGGTCGTTTCTCGGGACTCAAATTATCTCCATACTAATTACTACTAAAAATTCTCCATACAAACTTTCAACCCCCTTTTCACCCCCACAAGGGTTTGAAAACTATCCTATGACGTTACTCGAGACTCAAATTATCTCCATACCCATTTCTATCTAAATCGTTTGAGCGGTTAAAATTCTCCATAAAAACTTTCAACCTCATTTTCATCCCCACCAGGGTTGATTTTCGAAATTAAAACTATATATTATCCTTTCCCGGGACTCAAACTATCTCTATACAGATTTTCATCAAAATCCGTTCAGCCGTTTTCACGTGATGCGCGGTCAAATAAACAGACAAACAGATAAACAGATAAACAGACAAAAATTCTAAAAATTGTTGGAACGTGTTCTGTTATCGATTCTAAGTATCCCCAGCCAACTTTTTTTCGATTATCTTCCATGTACAGACTTTCGACCCTCTTCAGCTTTATTATATGTATAGATATAATGAATTGATATGGTTACACATGGCACTTTAAACTATGCATACTTGTTTCTTTAAACATCGATTTTTTTTAAGGGTGTTCAGTTTTTCAGTTGCTTTCGCCACCGCATCTGTATGTTTATTGGATCCGGTGAGGTGAGAAGCCGCCAGTGTGTCTACGTATGTAGTATCCCATATGCACATGTACATGGGGAATGGCTATACAGCCGCATACAGTCAAGGCGTTGTAGGAGATTTATTGCTAGTGGCTTGCTTAATCTGAGGAAATCTACTCTAACATAGCATCCAAATTACACAAAATAATGCAAAGCACAGTGAATGCAGGGTACTGTAGAGATATTCCCAACAGCAGGGTGGAAGAACACCTACAACTCATCGCACTTTTTGATGTTTATCCATTCGCTCCTCGGCCAGATATCGACATTTCTTTTATGGCATGTTAATTGAACTTTAGGTTAAATAGGTAATGCCAATCATATTATATTTTAACAGTTATATATTTTTAATAAATACCTACAATTGAAAATCATAAAAATTATAAATATCTTACCTAGTTTGAATAGTCAGAAATCAACTTCGCGCAAAAGTTTCGTGGGGGCAATTACTAGAGGTTGCCTCCATCATTACTATCCTGGTAGTCAGTGCCTTAAAGGATTGTTTGACATCTGATACTTCACTACTTAAACATTATAGATACTGGTGCCGGCTATACTGTAAATTTATCTAAAATCTAAAATTATCGGTCGGCTTCCATATAGCGTTGACAGCGTTGTAGAGCCCATCACGGAGATATTGAAAACATAAGTCTTAAAGGTCGTAAATGGGCGCTAGTATGTGTGGCGTCAAGTTGAAAATACAATAAAAATACGTTAATTTATCGTTACGCTTAAATTTTCACACATGGCGAAGCCCACTTACTTAACCACCCACAAAATCTACATACTTACCAAATTTAAGGCCATTACGGCGGGCGTATAAGGTTTTAAGACCAGTTGAAATCGCAATTTGTTGAGCCTTAATTTATTTTTGAGCTTACTGCTCGAAATTTTTACAGAAGCTATAAGACCCGTTTAGTAAGAAAATACCAAATTTAAGACCAAACCGGTGGGCGCATAAGGATTTAAGACCATTTTAAGAAATAGTCGGCTTCATAACATCAACTGTAAGACACTCCTCCGTCTACAGCTTAGCCAGCCTCGTAGGTAAAGTCACTAAAATCTTACAGGATCCCCACCCCCAAACCATGGAACTGTGGGCTTAGAGGAGGCCAAAAAAGCTTGGTGAAGTGGTTGGCGGGTCAGGATGTTTTTACCCATCCAAATTGCCATTGGAGCTGGGACGACGTATTGTGCCAAATTTCTTATGAGTCACTCACTCCTAAGCCGCAGCACTGGCTACCGGCTTACCCGTCACCAAACAGGAGGTTTGGTGACGGGTGGACAGCTTTTCCAGACACTGTCAGTAATAATGACATTATTTCTCTACTCATCTTGCTCATCCTTCATTCATATACATGGGTACAGAAATATTGACATTATTACTGGATAGAAATAAGTCAAATAATAATAACATTAAATAATCAAAATACTTTAAAAAAAATGAAAAAGAAAAAACATATAAATGTACAAAAATGTATAACATAAAAAAGTTAAAAACTAAAATAAAAACGTCTTCTAAGGCTTTTCCACAAAATATGCACTTAATGAATACACACAAATCATATGTAAGTTAACCAGTGAACGCACCGGGTAGTTCGGTTTGACTGGTCCCTATGCACAACATTACATTGTTACATTGCGCTTGGTGTTACCAGGGGGGTTTCACTACGCAGTTTAGGTACATTTGGCCGGCGCGCCTCCCGGGAAGTCGTATAGCAGTGGGCTGCCGCTCGGCTTGCACGATAGTCGTGTCACGTGGCGCTCGCGCAAAATTTAATATACACAATGGCTTCGAAACCTATTTCGATCTAATCCGTATAAAATATGTATTTACGGATGTCTGAATAAACGGAAGAACAAGGAAGCAGAAATAACATTTTTTAATTCCGGACGAAATTGAAAGGTCCCAAAGTCCTTACTTAGTAATAGTTAAAATAAACATCCTTAATTTATTGAATATCGGTTGCCCAGAAATAATATTAGGAACTGACCGACATATTTTCAAAGGAATACGGCTGTGGCATACCTACTTCCGTGAGAATCAGACATAATCTCTATAAAAAAATCTATCTCCGGATAAAAATTTCGTGTTTACATAATCAACGTTTGTAATTCCTACATATGTATTTATCTAACAATAATAAATCAGTAGGTATAGGTACAAAAACTTGTCAAGTGCCAACCCCGTGCCGACGCTCACAGCTCGGTCATAAAACTGCGGCGCGCAAAGAACATTCACGGTTCGTGCGCGGTTATAAGTTTCAATTTTGCTTGCAGGCGGCGAGTATAGGTATAATTTTATACCTAAATCTGACTTTTGTTAAGGAGTGAATTTTCTGTACGGTAGTACTATTAGTTATTCTGTGGTGTTACCGAGCGCCTTTGTTCTTAACTCGTCCACCAGTTTTTGCATTCTACCCTCTCCCATTTAGCTTTAAGATAAATACTGTTTTCTCAGTAAGTGATTTATGTAAATCTTTTTGAGAAATAAATGTCTTAAACCGTATAGTATCTGGACCGGCACCTGATTGATTGAAATCTGATTCCGGCTTTGAGTCCGTGTTTGTGCTCCACACAGGTGTTCTTGCGGTACTTAAGTAAATGCCACATGCGTGCCTGTGGGATGCTATATGCGTAGACACACTGGCGGCTTCTCACTTCACTGGAACCAATAAACAAGCAGGTGCGGTGGCCAAAGAAGCTGAAAAACTGAAGACCCATAAAACAATTTTATACCTTTCGTAGGCGAGACCCTTGGCGCGTGGGGACCCAGTGCTCAGTAACTTTTTAAAGAACGCAAAAAGAGGCTCGTCGACTCAATTGGTCACCAAAGAGCTGGCAGCTTCCTCGCTCAACTCATAAGTTTTGCGATACAGCGGAGAAATGCTGCCACCATCTTCATTTTTGAGTTTCTAACATGTCGATACATATAATATATATCGGAACCTCGACAAAACAAATACCCATGGTAAATACCCCGTTTTAAATAGTTTTTGTATCTTCTATAAAAAAAATTGCGTTCTACGACGTTAAAAAAAAATTGTTTTATTTAGAACGTCATATAAATATTGAATACCTTTTTTTTTTCAAAAACAAAAAAATATAAGGATGAACATTTAAAGCATTCTTTTAAAAACATGAATGAATGAATGAAAGATTTATTAATGACAATTACAAAAAACATTATAAACAATAACATATACAACCCGAAACATTAATTGCCACGAAATCGTCGCAACTCAGCGATAAATGCCGGCAGGGCCAGCGCTGGTCTTCCGTTGCAACCATTTGACGACACGGCGCATTGACGCCACGATCACATCCCCAAAGTAAGAATATCTTAATCAAAACAAGAGACATAAAAACAATAAAAAACAGGAAAAAAAACATATACCTGTTATGCGCTTTATAACGGCATGTTAAACTATAAGCCACTTAAACATGGATATCCAGTTATGCGTGTGCCAATTAAGTAAATTTTTGAAACTATTTAAAGTATTTTTTTCAAAACTGTCCCGCAAGGTTAACTTTTACGGTTTAAAATAAGGCGGCGAAGTGCCTAGTTTATGGTCAAAAAATTTGGAGTGGTTAGCTCAAAAATAATACAAATGCAAAAATTGCGATTAGATTCGAATCTTAAAATAGGCATTATGACACATATTGATTTATGCAATAAAATTTAGTTGATAGGATGCAAAATGATCAATATATCCAACTAAAGTGAAAATTTATAAATTCTTTTGAAGTGGCTCAAAGATATCAAGCTGCAAAATTTCTAAATTTTACGATTTTTTAAAGTGTGAATTGAAATGATTTTTAACATTGTACTGTAAAATAAATTGTATGGCAACCATACACATAAACGCAACATTTCACTGTAAAAATAGCAATTTCATATTTTTCCATACTTTAAACAGGGCACCTATGACGACGTCACTTTTGCACGTCATTTTGTTAGGAGCGTTTTGAGAAACAAATGCAAATCTCGGACTTTAAGTCTCATTTCTGACTTTTCTGTTGCTTTAACGCAATTGGCTCCATATAGACGTTTGATCCTCCATGAAAAATTCACCATGCCTATTGTATGCTCCCACCGGAATTTGGTATGTAGGTTATTTGAAGTAGACTTTACCGTGAGTACAAATTTGGAGCGGTAAAACCACAGAATAATTAACGTTATTTTCTTGTATTTTCAACTTTACGCCATATGATCATCATCATCCTCTTGCCCTTATCCCATTTACTTGGGGTCGGCGCAGCATGTCTTTTTCTTCCACACATCTCTATCACCCGTCATCTCATCACTCACATCCTTTCTTTTCATATCATCTCTCACACAGTCCATCCATCTTTTCCTAGGTTTGCCTCTTCTCCTACATCCTTCCACATTCATTCTTAATACCTTTCTCGTAACATGACTTTCATCCCTCCGCATAACATGCCCGTACCACGCTAGGCGATTAGCCCTTAATTTATCAGTTATTGGTGCGACTTTCAGGCTTCCTCTTATATATTCATTCCTTATCCGATCTATTCTCGTCACTCCACACATCCACCTTAACATTCTCATCTCCGTTGCATGCAATCTCTTTTCATCCGTCACCTTTAGGGCTCAACACTCTGATCCATACATGACAACAGGTCTTATAACGGATTTATAGATTTTCCCCTTCAGGCGAAGGGGCATTCGGGCGTCGCAAATGGTTCCCGCGACCTGTCGCCATTTCATCCATCCTACGCTAATCCGGTTTTTGACGTCCCGGTCAATATCGCCATCGCACTGCACGAGCGAACCGAGGTATTTGAAGTCGGAGCAGATCGGCAATAAAACGCCATCGAGTTCTATGGTTGCAGAACTGGAGAGACCGCCGAAATCGCAAAACATGTATTCTGTTTTCGATCTAGTGATCTTCAGGCCAACACTCTCCAGTCTTTGCCGCCACTTCTCAAGTCTGCTCTGTACCTCGAGTCCGTCTTCACCCACAAGGACAATGTCATCGGCGAAAAGCATACACCAGGGTGCCTCTTCCTGTATGTCCGACGACAGAGCGTCCATAATAAGCAGGAAGATGTAGGGGCTTAGAGCCGAACCCTGATGCAAGCCTACCGTGACACTGAACCTGTCGGTGGTGCCACCCGCTGACCGGACACGTGTACAACATCTGTTATACATTGACCGAATTAGCTTCACACACTTTCCAGGCACGCTTTTCTCTCTCAGGGCCCACCACAAAACCTCTCGGGGTACTCGGTCATACGCCTTCTCTAGGTCAACAAACGCCATTTGCAGGTTCTTTTTTGCGTGCCTGTACTTTTCGCACAATTGGCGAAGTGCAAAGATGGCGTCTGTTGTACCTTCTGTCGGCATAAACCCGAACTAGTTTTGTGTTATATCACTCTCATCTCTCAGGCGTCTCTCAATTATTTTCTCCCTTATGTTCATACTATGTGAAATAAGCTTTATTCCTCTATAATTTTTGCAATCCTGGACATCCCCTTTGTTCTTGAAAATGGGCACCAGTAAACTGTCGCACCATTCGTCAGGGATAATTTCTTCATGCAACAACTTATTGAAGAACTAGCTTTTTCCCGCGGCTTCGCCCGCGTACTAAAAGTACTAAAAAAGGAGGTTCTCAGTTAGACTCGTATGTTTGTATGTAGGAATGTATGTTTGTCCGCGATCATCTTGCGTTTCGCTGAACTGATTTCGAAGCGGTTTTCGGAAAAGTATTCGTTACATTCTGGAGGTTTCGGTATACCACGTTTTGAAGACGGCGGTTCCCTCATTATTTATTTTAAAGAAATTATTGCAATAATTGTTTAATTGTTACGCCATCAACGACTTACTACTGAGAGATTATGATTAATACAGATTTCTACTCTTGAATAGAAGCTTTTCCCCGCGACTTCATTTGCGTGGAATTAGTAATCCACCCTCCTTTTTACCCGCTTAAGGAATGACTTCTGGGATAACAACTATTATATATCTTTCCCCAGAACGCAAAATATCTCCATACCAAATCATCTAAATAGGTTCAACGGTTATTAATTTCCCATACAAACTTTCAACCCCCGTTTCACCCCCTAGAGGGTTCATTTTCGAGATAAAAACTATCCTATATTGTTTACCGCGACTCAATCTATATAATATGTACCAAGTTTCATTTCAATCGTCTGTTCAGCGGTTAATAATTCGCCATACAAACTACCAACATGTTTTCTACCCCTCTAAGATTGATTTTCGGCTTAAAAAATATTCTATATTGTTTCCTGGCACTCAAACTATATCCACAACAAAATTATCTAAATCGGTTGCGGTAAAAAAATCTCCATACAAACCTCCAACCCCCATTTCACCCCCTTAATGATTGATTTTCGAGCGATTTATGATTGAGTTTTGAAAACTGTCGCATGTCGTTTCCCGGTACACAAACTATCTCTATACCAAGTTTCATCTAAATTGATTCAACGTTTAAAAATTCCCCATACAAACTATCAAGCCCCATTTCACCCCCTTAAGTGTTGATTTCGTAATCAGCGACCCGATAAACCATAGAAACAATACCCATGTTGATATTTAAATTTTGTCACCACATTTCCCCCTTATGGGTTGAATTCTCAAAAAAGCTGAAACACTTGTTTTCTCATTTATCGTTAGGAATACTCCTGTAAAGTTTCGAATAAAATAGTTGAACTAATCTCGTTTCCCATACAAACTTTGAACCCCATTTCCCCCCTTAGGAGGTAAATTTTTAAAAATTATTTCTAAGTGCATCCTTATGCCTTATAAGGAGCCTACGTACCACATTTGGAATCTCTAGAACCAGCGGTTTGGGCTGTGCGTTGATATGTCAGTCAGTTTCTTCTTTTATATATTTAGAAGAAGATTGCAATTTGGCACAAATACTTTCAAGAATTTTCATGTCCACAATATTAGATTTCAAAATCGATGCCATTTTTTTTTTCTTTATTGAGGGAAACAAACAGCATACAATAATACAAGAAGCATATAAGTTAATACATAAGCCAAAACAGTTTCCACTTATAAGTAATACAAAATACCTTTGCTCCGAAAAATTTACATGAGAAAGAAAACATGATATAGAGAAGAGTCTAAGAATTTTAAAATATTATCATTACTATCAGGTTTGAAAACAATAACACATAATACTTTAGTGTCAAATCAAAAGGTATACATGCATATCTATATACGGGATTCTCTCACCTCTTCTGTTCCCACTTTTTATTAATCTTATCACCTCTAAACTAAAATGCTCCTACCATATGTATGCTGATGATTTACAGCTTTATACCCAAGCGAGTGCCATGGATCTGGATCAGGCAATCGCTGAAATTAACTCAGACCTAAACCGTATTTCCACTTGGTCACGCTGCTTTGGTATCACGGTCAACCCTACCAAATGCCAGGCCATTTTGCTTGGTAGCACCCGTCTACTTTCTTTAATAGACACTGCTGAAGTGGCGCCAATCCTCTACGAACAGGAAGTGATACCTCTAGTATCGCAAGTGAAGAACCTGGTGCTAATTATTGACAGCGGGCTTACATGGGAACCTCAGGTGGCCCACGTTTCTCGTAGAGTAACTAATACTTTAAGAGCACTCTATCGTTTTAAACATTTTCTCCCAGTCAGCACTAAAATTCTCCTTGTCCAATCTCTTGTCCTGCCTGTCCTTGATTATGCTGATGTCTGTTACACCAATCTCACCCAAGACTCATTGAACAAGTTTGACCGGTTACTTAATAACTGCATACGCCTCGTGTTCGGTCTCCGTAAGTATGACCATGTTTCCAATTTCCGCAGAAAACTTAATTGGCTTCCGATCCGAGAACGTAGGTCACTTCGTATTCTCTGCACTCTGTATTCCATATTGTTTGACCCGTCCGCTCCAAATTATCTTCGATCGAAATTTAAATTTGTTTCCCCACGCCCCGGCACACATCTTCGTTCTTCTCGTTTTCTAAAGCTCATTGACAATGTGCCCCGACATGGAACTGGTTTTATGTCTAATTCTTTCACCATTCGGGCAATCCGACTTTGGAATGTTCTGCCGCTCTCTCTCAGGCAAGCTCAGACTAAATTCACTTTCAAGCGCTTGTTGCGCAAGCATTTCCTTGACAAGCTTTCTTCATCGTCCTCCTAATGGTTCACACAAGGTATATAAAATATATGTATGTATGTTTATTATTATATGTATTTGTGTAAGTTTATGAATATAGCTTATATGTATCTATTGTTAGTTTTTTTCTCTCTTTTAATTCTGTCATATTTAATGGACCCTGCACCTACTTAACCTTTCTGTTTAGCCCATCGGTTGACTGGTAGAGAATGCCTTATGGCATTAAGTCCGCCATTTGTACCATCTTGTATTGTGCAATAAAGATTAAATAAATAAATATATATATAAAAGTAGAAACTGACTGACTGACTGACTGACTGACTGACATATCAACGCACAGCCCAAACCGCTGGGTCTAGAGATTTCAAATTTGGCACATAGGTTCCTTATAAGGTCTAGGGCAGCACTAAGAAAGTATTTTTCAAAATTCACCCCCTAAGGGGGTAAAATGGGGGTTAAAGTTTGTATGGCGAAACAAGATTTGTTAGACTATTTTATTCGAAACTTCACAGGAGTATTCCTAACGATAAATGAGTAAACACGTGTTTCAGGTTTTTTGAAATTCAACCCCCAAAAGGGGCAAATGTGGTCACAAAGTCTGAAAATCAACATGGGTATTGTATCCTTTTTGAGTACTTATAGTACGCGGGCGAAGCCGCGGGAAAAGGCTAGTAACCAATAAAACAAGCACATTTAGAATTTAAAACTAAGCAAGAACAATTTGAATTTGGATTTAGGTACAACATGCAAAAGACTTTATTTGTAAATTTTCTTATTTCTACTTTTAAGCTAAATTTAAGCTTTTTGATGCTTTTTGATGGCGGAAACAAACCTATTATAATTCAGCTGGAATAAATCAATATGCGAATATTTTATGTTGTAAATATTGGAAGATCTTGCAAGAAACCCATTACTTACATATCTTTTGCGACTGAAAGGAACAGATAGCAAAGCAGTGGACCGTGTTCGGGAACGAGGACATCTCAAAAGAATCTTGCTAAGGAGGGCTTCAGAATCGACAAAATTATTTAATAATTTGTATAAAAATATTATATCTCTCTTTTCTCTTCTCACCTGGAGGGACTCAAAATTATCAGGTATGAAAGATTTAAATTTATACTTCATACGATTAAGGAACTTATTTTGAATACGTTCTATAGATTTCATGTGCACTAAAAAGTGGGGGTTCCAAACTGTAGACGCATATTCCAAGTGTGATCTTACAAACGCATTATATAAAAGTAGTAACGTCGTAGGGTTTATAAAATCCTTACTCTGACGAAAAATGAAACCTAACATTTTATAAGCTTTAGATGTTATCTTGTTTATATGTGATACCAATTGAATTTCACTATCCAGATACACTCCCAAGTCTCTAACCTCCGTAACTCTTGTAAGTGTTTGGCTACCTATGGTGTAATTAAATGTTATTGGATCGAGCCTTCGTGAGAATGTGATAATCGAACACTTATCTATGTTTAAATAGAGATAATTGCTCAGACAATAATTATTTAATCTATTAAGGTCATCCTGTAAATTTATGCAATCAGCTTCGCATTTCACCAAAGTAAAGATCTTGGTATCATCAGCATATAATAATACTTTAGAGTGTACAAAGCAGTTGATGACATCATTAATAAATATATTGAATAATAGGGGTCCTAAGTGGGAACCCTGAGGGACCCCTGATGTAATTGGGACAAAACTGGAAGTGTACCCTTTAATAGTTACAGCTTGGGTTCTATCGCGTAGGTACGATGTAAGCCAACGCAGCAAGTCCCCGTGAATACCAAATGATTCGAGTTTCTTTAATAAGATCGAGTGCGAAATTTTATCAAATGCTTTTGAATAATCCGTATACACAGCATCCACTTGATAATCCTTGTTCATTGCGCTCAGAACATAGTCAAGTAGCTCGCATAAATTGGACTCTGTTGATCGTTAATTAATAAAGCCATGCTGCTGCGTTATAAGCATCGGTCTTATTGTTGGGTACAGCGTGTCATAAATAAGTTTTTCAAAAAGTTTAGGAAGTACTGATAATTTAGAAATGCCACGATAGTTTTTAATATTATGTTTATCACCATTTTTGAATATAGGCACGACAATAGATTTTTTCCAAACTCTTGGTAAGGATCCGGATCCAAGTGAAATGTTAAAGAGTAAACATACCGGCAACGCAAGAGAATTACTGCAACGTTTTAAAAACATGGGGTGAATGCCATCAGGGCCACTTCCCTTTGACTCGTTTAATGTTTCTAAATACCTTTCCACAAGGGGTACATCAATTTTAACGGTGTTAATAACATATATTTGTGAGTATTGATATTAATAGGCGCAGAAGAATTAATCGGTTCAAATACTGAATGAAAAAAAACATTGAATAAATTAGCCGCGCTAAGTCCATCATTTGCCGTGATATTATCTAAATAGAGTGAATCGGGGATACCACTGTTATCTTTTTTTGATTTGATAAATGACCAAAACGACTTAGAGTTAGTTTTTATATTATTTTCTGCCCTAGAAATAAATAAGTTATAACAAGAAATTTCTTCGTTTTTAATTTTGGATCGTAAATTTGAAAAGTCGTTGTAGTCGGCTATCCTGCCATATATTTTCCATTTTTTATGTATTTTATTTTTTTTCTTAATCAAAGTGATAAGATTGTGAGAGTACCAGGAAGGAAAATGACTTTGGCTTTTAATAGTTTTAGATGGAACTAATTCCTGTATTATATTATTTATAGTTACATAAAAGTCATCAACAGCAGTTTCAATATTATTTGTATTTAGTTGTGCCTCCCAGTCAATTTCCTTTAGTTTTGAATTAATTTTAATATAATCGGCGGCAAAAAAGCGCCGTATTACCCGTGGGGCCGGTTTTAAATGACGCCCAGTCGAACCAATGTCAATCGTTATGCAAAGGACTGGGTGATGAGCGTCAATTGGTACAAGAGGATCAGCGCTTGTCACTTCACACATGCGGTTAGATAGGACTAGATCAAGATATCTACCGTTCTTATTGGGAATGTTATTGTATTGCTGCCAATCTGAAAATTGTAAGAATGCTGATAATTGTGTTGTGAGACTGCTATGATTAGGATTGCTTAACTTAAGGCTAGCAAAGCCCTGATCAGGCTGACTCCAGACCGCATCTCCGATATTGAAATCACCTACAACTAAAAACAAATCATCTGGAAAATCAGCATGCAAGTCAGACAAATACTCGAAAAACATAAACTGGGAGTCCTTCTGTTCTCTACCTTGGGGGAAATAACAAGTATATAACCTAAGTTTTTTTTGAAGAAGGCCCTTGAGTGATAGGAATATCGAGACATGTGATATCGGCGTCGGGCAGCGCCACGACAGGGCGCACACCGCGCGCGTCGGCCCGCAGGTCGCGGCGCACCGCCACCAGTGTGCCGCGCCCCCCCGCGTCACTCCCAATCGCTCGCAGTCACGATCCGTCCTGTATACGTTATACCGTGAGTCAAATAATTCCGAATTAAAAATGCCAGGAACCAGCCACGTTTCAGTAATGCAGATAAAGTCGTAATTATGTTTTAATACATTTCGTGAAAATGTAGTGGTCTTAGTCCTAAGCCCACGAGCATTTTGATAATAAAACTTAAGATACATTATATATACAAATATTCAAGATATTATAGTTATTGTGTAATATTCTTTTATAAAAAAATCAGCCCATCAATAAAATATGTATTTTCAAGTTCCGTGCAAAAATATCAAAATATTGTCGCAAAATAAATGTATGCATAACCTGTAAAGTAAGTACCACCATAAGAAATACAATATTTAAAAAAAATTGTTTCCGCCATACAAATGACCTTTGAACAGTATAGGTATTTGAACTAATCTACGAGTAAGATTACAATCTAGCAACAAGGACAGGGTTACTCTTATGTTATTTTGTTTAAAGCTTCCTCAGTCGTAATATATAGAATAGGAGAATTATCCGAATTATTTTCTTAATTAACGTCCCAAAAAATCACAAAAACGACACCCATATTGATATTTAGACATTTCAACCCCATTGTACCCTAACAGGGGAGATGGTATTTCACGTCCGCCACGTCGGATTTTAAAATCGTTGTTGTTTTCGTAATCAATGACCCGATAAACCATAGAAACAATACCCATGTTGATTTTCAGACTTTGTGACCACATTTCCCCCTTTTAGGGGTTGAATTCTCAAAAAACCTGCAACACGTGTTTACTCATTTATTGTTAGGAATACTTCTGTAAAGTTTCGAATAAAATAGACTAACTAATCTTGTTTCCCCATACAAACTTTGGACCCCCATTTCACCCCCTTAGGGGATGAATTTTGAAAAATCCTTTCTTACCGCACCCCTAGACCTACGTGCCAAATTTGGAATTTCTAGAACCAGCGGTTTGGACTGTGCGTTGATAGATCACTATGTCAGTCAGTCACCTTTGAGTTATATATATATAGAAGATAAAGTTAGCCACTTACATCCGTCCTCACTCAGTAACTTCCAAACCTCTCCAGGTATATCATCTGGTCCTCCAGATTTGCCATTTTTCATACTGCGCACAGCCTTTCTCACTTCATCCATCCCTATATCTTTCACTACACCCATATTCTCAGGCTTGTTGTTTAGAATCCTATTCCAATAATTCTCTTCATTCATTAGCCTTCCAAAGTATTGTTTCCAACGCTCTTTTATACCTTCATCATTAGTCAGTACCTTTCCTGCATCATCTTTCACACATTTCACACATTTTACACAGCTGCTCTGGCAATAGCCACTGCTCGCCTTGCCATCTTCTTACATTCCTTATACACATTTCTGTTCGCTTCTTTTTCACTCTCCCGTCTACTGTCAACACTTTGCCATTCTTTAAATGCTTGTTTCTTTTTCTTTAATCTTTCCTGCACCTCCTCATTCCACCACCACGTTTCTTTATCTATTGCATATTTTCCTTTTGATTTCCCTAAAATATCCTTTGCGGCATTCCGTATACAGCTGGCCATATTGTTCCAACATTCATTCACACTAAAACCTTCCATATCTTTCATTCCTATCATTTTATCAATCACACGTTCTTTGAATTTATGAAGACTAGCATAAAACTGGCCAAGTGAGTGTCGGACCACGCATAATGGAGGGTTCCGTACCTTCAATGGAATAAGAACCAAACTAATACCAGAAGGTCGTATCTGATACCTATGGAAGAAGGTTTTTGGAGATAACTCAAAAATGGCTGAACTGATAATGTTCAAAACAATTTTCGTAGAAAGTATGTAATATAAAAATAAAATAATCTTCTCAGATTTATTTAAGTATATTATATGGACTTAGGGTTCAAATGTTACGGTGAGGGGGGGGGGGGGGTTCACTCAATTTTTCTGACTTTCGAGGCGATTATTTCTGAAAATATTTACTAAATCACAAAATGTTAAAAAAAAACGTTATTTTTAAACACCTATCGATTGATGTGCAACATGTTGATATTAGGGGAAACATTGTTTTTTGTAATTTAGTTACATGGAGCGCCCCCCATAAAAATATTTTCTCCTTCAATTTAACTACATATAGTCTGGCCAGCCAACGAACGCAGTAGCAATGTACAGCGACCAAAAGTATGACAACACTAAGAATCAGTGAAAAAAGCAGCAATGATCATCAAATTCTATGTTTTTAATTTTAGTTGGTATTTCCACCCCTTTCATTACGTGACATTCACGGTGTGTAAAAAGGAGACGGATATATTTCGTCTGATTTGTCATCAACTGTAACAAATAATCTGGTTGAGGCATTTCACTTTCAATAAGATATTTCACTTTCTTAAACAATCAAATGTACGGAAATACGCTAGACCACTGGTGGCCCCTGGAAGCACGTCAAGTGTTATGAACTGAGTCACTCTTTGTTGACTATATTCGTTTTAGTTGTTTACTCGGAAACAGTTGATGGTCTGCTCCTGACTGTCCCTACCAATCAGGAAGTTTTGTCGAGTGGTCCCTTATCAATCTTATCATGGGAAGGTTAAGAAGCATTGTTTTGGGGGAGGGGGTGAGTGTAGTTTGCCAAGACAGCTATAAACAACTTCTTACACCAATGAAATCTCCTAAAACGATAGCAAGCATTGGCATTGCACCACCGCTAATTAAAGAGCAGAGACTGGCTACAGTGATGGACTTCCATTCTGGTTTGTTAAGGTTGAGGACTTGCACGAATGAGACATTATTTGCTTCATCTTTTACGTCAGGAATCTGAAAACAAAAACGGACAGGTGTTGAACTACAATATTACAGAATGCTAATTTAAAAAATGTTTTGGTCGTATGGCTTGCCAACATGTATAAAAAATTTAATACTCATTAGGTATGGCCTTGTCTTGAAAGACCGCCACCTTGTTCTCGTAAAATTCTTCTTTCTCGTTTCCTTACTGCTGAAGAATGCGGCCAACGTCTGTGGTCCGCGTGCTGCTCGTTGCCACCGACCGGTTTCTTAACAGTATCAGATTATCTCTTATGTATCATATTCGCGTGCCTTTTATATACAATTGTTTTCTTAAGTTGACCACAAAGTATCAAACATAACATGTGAAAAAAACATTGTTACCTCACTGTTCATCGGAATTAAATCGTCTTCATCCTTTTCGCTTCTGACAGACATCTCTCTGGTTAACGATGGGCGATTATCACCTAGAAAATTTGAAAAATAGAGAAATGTTTTGTTATTCAGGATATGTGACTTGTTTGTGGTAATTAGTAACAAGACCTAGGCATTTTAAGCATCACTATATCACTCTGCGAAAAGTATATCCGATTAAGAGCATACGAAACATTTTTTCTCCCTATTGCATTTTGATTTAGTGTACCTGATTCATCAACGCCTGGGAAAGTTTGAAGCCTAACCATGTTGTAATAATGTCCTTTCTTAGTCATTAGCTCGTCATGGTTTCCGATCTCTATAAATAATCCGTTATTGAACACGTATATTACATCAGCATTCCTTATTGTAGATAATCTGTGTGCAACTACAATTGACAATATTTCAAAATTACCAAATTTTATAAATCGAAAACCATTTCGAGAAATACATTTGTAGAACACAAAAATCATTTTTTTTGAATTTTTTTTCAGTAATTTTTGGAAAAATCACCAAAATATGTAAACCGGAAAATGACGTCACACGGCTGATTCAATACTACCACTATGAAAAAACGTTATCTTCCGTGTTTCCGTTTGACAACTTTGACAATTACAACACTACTGACAGTGACAGGACAGCTGACAGTTAATTAATTCAATTCGAATATTTGCTTGTAATTTACGTTTCCTTGGATTAATTTACTTATCTACGTGTTGCGATTTGTCACGGACTCTGGACTGCTTTCTTCTACGACGACCAGAACTCGCTTTCTAACAGACCCCGTATTGCATTCTTCAACGATGACTACGATTTTCGCTTTTTCACGGATCCCGGACTGCTTTCTTCTACGACGACCTGACGATGGAATTCAGGGAATCCTCGAAAAATACCCCGGTTGGGTATTGACCAATACCTCTACAACGAAGCGGACACGAGAAACTCAGAAAGATTTGTCAAAGCTGACAGCAGGAGTGCGATTTTTGAATCTCACCAAGTGACTAAATCTCACCGATGTGAGTGATTTACTATCGGAAATCACTCACATCGGTGAGAATTAGTCACTTGGTGAGATTCAAAAATCGCACTCCTGGAGCTTGCCGCGTGTGAGTTTTTGTAAAGCTCGGATAAATATAATTTGCCTGGCACAAGAGATACCGAAGCTTCGTTATCTTCGCGGAGTTCTTATGTACAAACTGGCAAAGGCCTTTATTAAGTGCAGCCTCATGTTCCTTTACTATTTGTAAACGAAAACAGTATAGAAGTGATGCTGACGTCCCAAATCTTCAAGAGTTTCTCCAAGAAGCCAGCAATCATAAAATGGATGACTGTTTGTGCTTCTCCAAACGGAATCCGTGACGATTTGGCTTTCAAGTTGAAATGTCCATGTGATAAAACTGAGAAATTATATCAATCACGAGCCAAAGTTGTTTTGGATTGTGGTAAATAAATTACATTTTATAAGAAATAAAGTACTTATTTTATTAGTATGAACACTTGTCATTTTTAAACCTGTATCCTAAGTAGGCCCTTAAGGCGACGATATATGCAAACACGTCAAATCGAGGTGTTTTTGTGCAAGGTTTTTGAAGAAAACAAACCACGTTGGAGCATGAATGTTACATTTTCTGTAGGGGCATATAGTTGGGTTCGCTGTACCGATACGTGCTTGGTCTTGTATAACATAATTAGGTATATATATCATCGTTAAGAAACTGTTTTGGAGAAAACTTGTCGCAAGTTTTATATCGGTCAGAAATAATTCTATGTTGCGAAATTAAACATAACTACTTCTTAGCACATTACTAATGTTCGGCCGATAACTATAGTCGTATTAAGCGCTTAATAAAGGTTTTAGACGCAAAACCTTGTAGAGCCTGTAATAATTCAGAACTATGCAATTGCTGCAATAAAACTTATAGGCGTTTATTCTATTGCAGCCAGAGACATGTTTCATGTGTCAAATTTGAGTAATATGATTAGTAATTTTGAATGCGGAAATTCGTTCCACATAGCTTAGGTTATAGTACGCTTGCTTTCTAAGTAGATATGTCCGAGTTCCAATCTAGGCTGATGTTAACTTTTTTGTTTATTTTTTATCTCATTTCTCATTTATATTTTCAATCCTGATCCTAAGCGATTTATAGGTATTTTTGGACAAAAAAAAAGTCAAATCATACTATAGTCAAGTTACTAGTTAGTTTAATCTTTTTATTTTGACTTTTTTACCCAATATATTTAAACTACCAACTTATAAAAGAGACTAATTCATTATTCAATTTTTACAGTGGGTATGGGTACTTTTTACCATAGACGGCTTCGTCCATGTTTTTACCATAATTTGTATTACAAGAGCGCGTTTGTTCGAGCAGTTTCCATCCGCGGCGACGTTGCCAGCTTACTTTCATTTGCTCATTTCGCGTCTTGCTTTGCGCTGTTGCAAGCTAGATCTATATTATGATATGAATGACGGATACATTGAATAGAATCAAATGCGCTTGAAGTTGAAACACATTCGTGCATTTGTCAATGATTTGTCCACATCATCGTGATAGGTTATATCTCTCTCTTTACTATGGAATAAGAAAGAAACAATCGGCTCGGCTGTCCCGGTACTCTACGATGTCTGGTCGCGCCATTAGGTTTATATGGCTTATTGTATGTTCGTTTTCGTACGATTTAAAAGATATGGTGAATTATTAATATTATTATTAGGTAGGTAAGTAGATATGGAATTAATTTAATCGTATAAGTATATATACCAATATAATTTCTCACAATCCCTAAAATGAAAAAAACAATAAGTAAGGTACGATGGGGTAAGACCGGACCATTTTTGAACTAGTTGGTCAGCTTTCAGGGCTGACTTTTATGCTTTACCTTTGTAAAAATTTCTCGAAATATTAATCCTTGTTTCAAATCAGTATGAAGTGTACCTAAGCTGTTTTTCCTGTATAAATTTTCAAAATCTACTCCTTCTACTTAAGATTGGACTATTGAATAAAATGTACTCTTAGTAAGTTTTTAGGTGCTAGTTTTCTTCCACTTATCGATTTTGCCAGCTTTGTAATGCAATAATAAATTTTTAAGTGCCCTTACTTATCGTTCTAGAGCTTATATGGTCTTGTTTAGATTAATATTATACGAGAATAAATCATACTCGAAAGGTTTTTTTATAATAAAACATTTTTTGTAAAAGTGGAGTATGTGTCAGTTTTCCGTCCATACTTATTGATATATTGATATTCAAGTTTTTGAAATAAAAGCTTATAATTAAAATATCAATTAAAGAATAAATAATTATTATCAATGGCAAATTTGACCTCAAAAAGTTTTTTCCATGTAGACGGAGAGCTGGCCACGTCAGATATGACACAATAGTCAGGTTTTATTGCTCTCATTATTGTGTCATATCTGACGTGGCCAGCTCTTAGTCCAATAAATTTGTAGCAGTTTAATCAGGTGGACGGCAACCCGGACGGGAAACTAGCATAACCACCCTATGCACGGTTTCAAATAATAGATATAATTATAAACCGCCTTTATTATGTTAATTCATAATAATTCAAAAACGAGTGAGTTAAAAATATTGAGAGTGGAAAGACAAGATGTTTCAAACCTTTGAAGCAAGATGTTTCAAAATTTAAAAATTTTAAAAAACGCTTTTGGCTATAATTTTTTTTTTTTTCCCCAGCCTACTTGAAGAGATATAATACGTATCCATACTAATATTATAGTGTGTCTGTCTGTTAACTCTTCACGCTTAAACCGCTCAACTGATTTAGATGAAATTTGGTATGTATAAGGGGATGAAAACGGAATGGAAGTTTATACGGAATTGTTGCTCCCTGTTGACTTGAAATAGCATACATGCTAGTTTTATATTTGCTCTTAGATTTTACTAACTAGTAACTTTTATTTTGCGTTTTATTATGTAATTCCATATGGCTCATGTTAATTTCGCGCAGACGAAGTCGCGGGTAAAAGCTAGTATTTTAATATTGTAATGGATTTTGATATGATAAAACTTTTGAAATAGATGGCAATTAACCAAAACTAACCCAAAAATGTACCCAAAAAACCGTGACGACCCTATACACGACACGATACAACTAATCCATACTAATATTATAAATGGGAAAGTGTATGTGTGTGTTTGTTTCTTTGTTTGTCCGTCTTTCACGGCAAAACGGGGCGACGAATTGAAGTGATTTTTTAAATGGAGATAGTTGAAGTGATGGAGAGTGACATAGGCTACTTTTTGTCTCTTTTTAACCCCCCACTTCCCTAAAATGGGGGGTGAACATTTGTATGGTTTGTTACCCCGAATTTAACGCGAGCGAAGCCGCGGGCAAAAGCTTTTATATGTTATTAACTTACTCGTGCTGACTTTTCGTGTTTTTAAATCTTTTGTGTAATTTCAATTTATAATTCTTATGTGAGACGACAAACGCTTTTATATTTGTCAATATTTTTAGTAAAAAACACTTATGGTATATAAATGAAAATGGTTAAAACATGTTAAAAAAATAATCTTAAACTTTAGGTTGAATTAAGTTATTTGCTTTTTAGCTATGGTTTTCTGTAAGGTACTTCCCCAGTCGAGCTCTGAGATAACATTCGGAGTGCCCATACCTCCCTTTTGGACATAACATACCCGTGTCTAAACCTGTTCCTAGTAACCAACTAGGTACCAATTTAAAAAATGTTCACAGCAACAATTAATTGGATCCAGTCTTAAATGCCACGCAAAAACAAATCAAACCATTTTTTGTGACAAACAATTGAATTTATAGAACGAAACTTTTTTGTCTATAAAGATCACATGTATGCGCGACTTCGGCAGCAGATAGCACATCCTCCATACTACCCTCTTGAACCTGATGTTTATTCAGTGTTGGGCGTAATTTATTAGATGGTACCTACTTTTGTAATGAATTAAATTGCTAATTAAATTACATGAAAATCAATTATATTAAGTAATTGAAATTGCTTGTAATTGAGATTACATGTCAGTAGTATTCCCGATTACATATAATTTGTAATTGCAATTACTTTTATCTTAACTACTTTTACTTGTAACTTCGATAATTTGAAATAATATACAAGTTCAATTTCTTTTTGGGTCAGTGGGGGCAGCTACCAGATCCCTCGCTGCAACGCGAAAATGGTCTTAGAAGACCTTCCCTCAATTTCAAATTAATCAATCTTCATTAATTTGAAATTGAGGGAAGTTCTTCTACGGATTTTGGAAAAAAACATACAGGATGCGAGATGAGGTCACTTTTGGTAAACTTCTTTTTGATGCCAATCGATCCCATTCTTGTATGGGATCAAAAATAATTTGCGGCTAGAAAAGCCACAAGTTGAGAAAAACTTTTCCCATACTTTATGAAAATTGTTTTTTTTATTTTTCACATGCTGCTTTTTTATGCCAATCGATTCCATTCCTATCGTTTCTAATAGTTTCCTATTATTAGGTATTGTACTAAAAAGCCACAAATTAAATATTTTCCATACATTTACTATAAATAATAAATAAATATTATACGACAATCTTACACAAATCGACCTAGGCCCACAGTAAGCTCAATAAGGCTTGTGTTATGGGTACTAGACGACGATATATATAATAGATAAATATGGATAAATACTTAAATACAAAGAAAACATCCATAACTCAGGAACAAATATCTGCGATCAACACACAAATAAATGCCCTGACCAGGATTCGTACCCGGGACCTCCTGCTTCGTAGGCAGGGTCACTACCGACAGGGCTAGGAGATCGTCAAATAAAGAATAAGTGATTTTTAGGGTTCCGTAGCGAAATGGCAAAAAACGGAACCCTTATGGATTCGTCACGTCTGTCTGTATGTCTGCCCGTCCGTATGTCACAGCCATTTTACTCGGAAATTATACGACGTATCTGAATAAAATTTACACATAAGGTGTATTCTGTATGCCGCTACTTAGTTATGTATTTAAATTAAAAAAAAAAATTTAAGGGGGGGCGCTCCATACATGTATCTAAATTTCAAAAAAATTGTTTTTACCATATATCAACATGTGATACATCAATCGATAGGTCTTTAAAAATAATATTGAAGTTTTTTTGATCATTTTGTGATTAAGTAAATATTTTTTGATATAATCGCTTCGAAAGTCAGAAAAATTTTGTAGCCCCCCCTGTAACTTTTGAACCGTAAGTCCAAAAAATATGAAAAAATTTGAGAAGATGCGCCTTATTATATACTTGCTACGAAAATTGTTTTGAACATTATCGGTTTAGCCCTTTTTGAGCCATTTCTAAAAAACTTCTTCCATAGGCATCAGATACGACCTTTTGCTATTAGTTTGGTTCTTATTCCATTGAAGGTACGGAACCCTCCTATGCGTGGTCCGACACGCACTTGGCCGGTTTTTTAAACTTTTCACTCAAACAACAGTCGTTTTTATTAAGCATACCTACCGGAAGAAACATTTAAGTAAAATGTTAATGTACCTGAAAAAAGCGGCATCGCCATTATATCAAAATGCAACTAGGTACAGGTACACAATAGTGTTGGAGGATGTGTGGTTTGTATTTGCAACTAAAGGATAATTTTCCAGATAGGTAATTGAATTATCCGATGTTCTCCCGATGCGGTCTTATCCCAACGCACTTTACCGTCCTCATTGAAAGCGATTTTGACCATCTCTAATTTCGTTATAGATACTAAAAACCTGGATTTTTCAGAGCAGAAGAGGACATAAAACAAATTAGTTACAAATAATATTATCTTCAGTTAAGTACATTTTATTTGAACTTTTATTTTGAAAGACTTGACACGTACTTGACACATAGAAATATAACCGCCATGATGAATGCTTATTTTGGATATTTAGAATAAAACATTATAATTGTGCGATTATGATACTGTAGGTAATGGCGTGCGTTGATCAAGTAGTTTTATATTATAGGTAACTTTAATTATTTCGTCATTGATTACCTACATACAATAGTAACTTTAATTAAGTAAGTACCACGGATCAGAATACAATCCGGATAGTACTTTTACTATATTC
Source organism: Pammene aurita (assembly GCA_947086415.1). Taxonomy (NCBI): domain Eukaryota; kingdom Metazoa; phylum Arthropoda; class Insecta; order Lepidoptera; family Tortricidae; genus Pammene; species Pammene aurita. Next base: position 11,438,283 of record OX352300.1, on the reverse strand, counting down.
CCCTAACCACAGTTGAACCTTATTACCGAGCAAAACAGTCGTTCATAGGTCACTAGTAAAAAGTAATAAAAACGGTCCGATAGAGAGCATAATGTAGGGGGCGGTGTCTCACTCGCACAATGCTGCCAACTTATGAAACTTACCAATATGGTTTTATTTATATACATTTATTTTAGTAACACACTAGAAGTTACTTCCTACTTACAATAATTTATTGCAAGATTTTGAATTAATACTTTGTCCCCTTTTAGCTGCTTTGATTTTTTTTACGTCGTAAATATTATTCATTCATTAAATTAAAGAATTGCAATTAATATTGCAGACAGTAGTAAGTTTTGTAATATTTAAAATACGGTCTGGTATCCCCATCCCATCAGTCCCATCACTGACATAATATGTCACTGATATTATTTCAAATGACGCCGCTCAGCTCAACATTTCGTAACAACATTTTTAAGTAAAAATGGTCAAGATATGTTGCGTAAAAGGGTGCAGGGGTGAGACTTTACAATAAAGTAGACTTGCCTTTCACCGGTAATCCACAATCATTCAATTTTACGATTTAACAACAAGTTAAAATTGTCAAACAATAGGGTGACTATGATGTCGGCAAGCTGCGGGTCGGTTTTGCTGTTTTTACAGAAATGTACATAAGTACATGGTCTGTTCCTAAGTATTACTTACACAGGACAGGAGTTGCCCGCGGGTCGTTTTAGGCCCTTTCGAAAGGGTCCTAAAATGGCACAAGGCCATACAAAAAATGGTAGTAGTGGCAGTATAATAAATAAATATTATGGGACAATCTTACACAAATCAACCTAGTCCCACAGTAAGCTCAATAAGGCTTGTGTTTTGGGTACTAGACGACGATATATGTAATAGATATATACATATAAATACTTAAATACATAGAAAACATCCATAACTCAGGAACAAATATCCGTGATAAACACACAAATAAATGCCCTGACCAGGATTCGATCCCGGGGCCTTCTGCTTCATAGGCAGGGTCACTACCGACTAGGCTAGGAGGCCGTTAAAATATACTTTATAGTACAACATTTGTACAACAAAAATGCAACAGGAAAGTACAAGAAAAATGCAACAGGAAGAATATACAATATTTGTACATGGAAGAGATCTCTTCCAGTCAACCATTGAGCAGTTTGATGTATTGGTGTTTTCTTTATTTACCTTTAAGTATATTAAAGTCGGAGAACTGTCCACATCAGATATGACGCAAACTATTGCTCACTAGAGAGCCACGAATCCCCTGTACTTACTTAGTTTTAGTTTGCTACACTAACTATCCCCTATTTTAAGACGCGGACATCTGGCAATTGTTCATCGGTGTTATGCAAACGAGTTGTAAGAAATAAATTTCTTACAGTTCTAGGTTTGATGCAGTGCAGTATCATGTAATAAATAAGATTATATCATTTTCAGGAGTTTCTGTTGGGGGAAAATAGTGCAAAATGATGTTACGTTAATGTATTGTTTGTCGCCTACCTACTGTTTTTTTTCCGTAGCTATACGCAATGTTTTTACTTTTTTGTTATTATATTAGCGATAGGCTTCGACAGTTTTTACCTATTAACTGAAATATTTTGCTGGTCTGTCACTCTGACGTCCTCCGATAAATAGCTGCCAGATGCCTGGATCTAGCAATAAGTTTAAAATAGTAAAGTAATTAGAGGGGTTCTCTGCTCCCATTATTGCGCCAACGTAGCTGAAGTGGCCAGCTCCTTAAGCCAGTAGAATGTATAAGTTCCCATATGAACTATGAGACTTCTCTTTCTGGACAATACTTACTAGACGACAAGCATATTTTATATTTATCTTCATACTATCCCAATCCCACATACATCATAGTACATTTGGTCACCCTACTTAGAATGAGACGCAGCCCCCCACATTACCCTCTCTTTCGGCCTCACTTTGTGGTCGAAGTATGATCTCCAGATTGTATTTAACTTCATGGTAAGTACACATAAAATGGAATCATTATCAAAGCGCCATCTTACTGTAAAAGACCGCGATTGCTTGACTATTTAAACATGTCAACATTGAATTGTCATAGTTCATCTCAAGTATACTAGATGGAAGAAGCGGAAGCTGCGATTATAAAAACGCAAAATGCAGTCGTCAACCGCGATACCCGTCACCTTAAGTACTTTCTGATGACCTGTCAAAAATAAGTTAAATATCTTTCCTGTACTTAGAATGTTACTACTGGAGAAGTAAAATTCACCATGTGTTAATCAGGGGAGAAATAAAAGGTATATTATAATAAAATTATTTTAATTTCGTTCAGTTATTCATTAGGCGGATACCTTCATATACCTAGCACATCTGTGGTGGAAACGTGGCCTAATATAAAATATACATTCTCACACAATATAATAAACAAACCAACATAATGACACACATCGGCGCAAGAAAAACAACAAGATGGACCTCTCCTCAGGTCCATCTGTATATAGTCTCAGGTAGTACTTCCCTCAGCTGATGGTAGAACAGTAAATAACTGGGCTATAAAAATGTGCTGCTATTGTAAGTTTTCATTAGGTAATATTTAATGCAAGGCATTTTCAACAATCCTTAAGATATCTTTCGAAGTTAGCGGTTTGATATCTCAGTTATATACATATTCATATATGGTTTGATATTTTAAGTTTTGACGTTTATCTTGTGCTTCAAATGTCAAAACTGTTTAAGCGCACTATGGTCACGCTATGGTTTTTACGTAAATGTCAATCAATGTAACTATTTCAACGTTTTTTTCAGTGTATGAAACACAACATGTGACGTCATTTAGCCGATACTTCGACGACTGTTACATACGCCCTTTCTGCCCAAGTAATAATATAAATGGATTTTTCCACTAAAAACATGGATTTTCGCAAAAATAAAAAAATACGGATCTCTTAAAATTGTGAGTTCTTTCGGGCCATACAATAAAAGGTAGCACTAAAAAAAATTAAATGTTGTCAATTGTAGTTCGTCCTTCCTGAGCCTGTGAAAATAAAGCGTTTTAGTTACCTGTGGTCGATGCTAGCTTAAAAAGGTATTTACTTACAAATTTTTTGGTTGCCTACAATCGGTCATCTTATTTCAGTTACCGCTTTCAAAAAAGTTTTTAGAAATAGCTTATTTGAAGATTTACTTTACTTTACCTTATCGAGTGCTGTTTGCACCTTCGCTTCTGATGAAGTATCGAGAGCGCTAGTTGCCTCATCCAAAAGCAAGATGCTAGGGTTGCGCACCAAAGCGCGGGCGAGTGCAATACGCTGCTTTTGTCCACCCGACATAGAGGCACCGCGCTCTCCGACCAGCGTGTCGTAGCCCTGTTGAAGCGTAACGTGCTGTTAGACGTAAAATCAACGTAGAAAGAGTCTTCCTGCATTGATTTTAATCATTTCCATTCGGACACTATCCAGTCGGCGACTCTTGCATGTAACTTTTTGTACGAAGCGTATAAACGTTTGGCTTCTAAACTACACTGTGATAGTATTTACTGTGTAACTTAGATAATCCAGTACAGACCTTTGGTAACTTAAGTATAAACTGGTGCGCGTTAGCCTGCTTAGCAGCAGCATCTATATCCGCGTCGGTAGCGTCTTCGCGGTCGTAGCGGATGTTCTCGCGGACGGTAGTGTTGAACAGCACCGGCTCCTGCCCCACCAGCCCAAAATGCGCACGCAACCACCGCACAGACAATTTTCGAACGTCAAGTCCGTCTATACGCACCTGAAAATTCTAATCAATTTAGACAGGAATATTCAAGGAAGGAGCAAAACAATTCGCATATTCTGTTGTCCTGGAAAAGATAGGAAGCGAGTATTCCTAGAAAATTCCCTTTGAGTCACTTGGCTCATCATATCTTAATAATGATAGACATGGTGGGAAAAGAATAATATCCTGTCTCAAATAAGATCTGGCGTGGGTAGAACAACACAATCAAAATAAGACAAAACTCGAAATCCGCCGGACAGTTTTGAAATTTGGTTTGTATGTTGATTAGAGGTCCCGTTTTATTGTCCACACCATTTGACATTTGAGGACCTCGAGGAACCGCCAGCACCTTGGAAAATGTCCCCCATCCTGAAGAAATTCGCTTTTCCCTTCGAATCTACGCACTCTATGAAAATATGATCTAGGACAATATTAAAGCTCATTAAATTTTACATAGAAACATGCTGGACTCTTTTGCTGAAAAATGCACCTCCTTAGAGATATCACTTGAGGAAGTGAAGTGTATCGTCAATGCCTTTCCAGGGGATATTCTCATGATATGAAGCTTGTGCGAATACAAAGTTAACGTTTATTTATAGTTTTGTATGCCAGCTACACCTCCCTCCACTACTGCCTCCTAACTTAACTAAGGTTTTAGACACTTCAAACAATTTTACACATATTCTTCATATATTCCAATCTAATGTAAGACTCTTATATTACAAAGGTATTCCTAATCCTGAGAGTTGAGCATGTTATGGAAATATAAACATATCAGGTAAATAAATACAGTGCACAGTAGTACTAGTCATAATCCTCATGATTATAACTAATTGCCACTAACAAGACCCAAGTTTTGAATTACTATTTAGGAGACTCGGGTCTGTATCTGACTGACTTACGTGTAAGTTATATTCCAATATTATATCAAAATTAATTCTTATATAATGAATTGATTTGGTTACACATGGCACTTTAAACTATACATACTTGTTTCTTTAAACATCGTTTTTTTTTAAGGGTGTTCAGTTTTTCAGCTGCTTTTGCCACCCCATCTGTATGTTTATTGGATCCGGTGAGGTGAGAAGCCGCCAGTGTGTCTACGCATGTAGTATCCCACATGCACATGTACATGGGGAATGGCTATACAGCCGCATACAGTCAAGGCGTTGTAGGAGATTTATTGCTAGTGGCTTGCTTAATCTGAGGAAATCTACTCTAACATAGCATCCAAATTACACAAAATAATGCAGAGCACAGTGAATGCAGGGTACTGTAGAGATATTCCCAACAGCAGGGTGGAAGAACACCTACAACTCATCGCACTTTTTGATAATTATCCATTCGCTCCTCGGCCAGATGTCGACATTTCTTTCATGGCATGTTAATTGAACTTTAGGTTAAATAGGTAATGCCAATCATATTATATTTTAATAGTTATATATTTTTAATAAATACCTACAATTAAAAATCATAAAAATTATAAATATTAATGTGGTCTCAGTGAAAATGTCTTAAAATCATATCAATTTTATAATTACTTCTAGTAGGTATCTTACCTAGTTTGAATAGTCAGAAATCAACTTCGCGCAAAAGTTTCGTGGGGGCATTTACTAGAGGTCGCCTCCATCATTACTATCGGTAGCCTTGTAGTCATTGCCTTAAAGGATTGTTTGACATCTGATACTTCACTACTTAAACATTATAGATACTGGTGCCGGCTATACTGTAAATTTATCAAAAATCTATAATTACCGGTCGGTTTCCATATAGCGTTGGCAGCGTTGTAGAGCCCATCACGGAGACATTGAAAACATAAGTCTTAAAGGTCTTAAATGGGCGCTAGTATGTGTGGCGTCAAGTTATAAATACAAAAAAAAACGTTAATTTATCGTTACGCTTAAATTTTGACACACGGCAAAGCCCACTTACTTCACCACCCACAAAATCTACATACTTACCAAATTTAAGGCCATTACGGTGGGCATATAAGGTTTTAAGACCAGTTGAAATCGCAATTTGTTGAGCCTTAATTTATTTTTGAGCTTACTGCTCGAAATTTTTACAGAAGCTATAAGACCCGTTTAGTAAGAAAATACCAAATTTAAGACCATACCGGTGGGCGCATAAGGATTTAAGACCATTTTAAGAAATAGTCGGCTTCATAACATCAACTGTAAGACACTCCTCCGTCTACAGCTCAGCCAGCCTCGTAGGTAAAGTCACTAAAACCTTACAGGACCCCCACTCCCAAACCATGGAACTGTGGGCTTAGAGGAGGCCAAAAAAGCTTGGTGAAGTGGTTGGCGGGTCAGGATGTTTTTACCTATCCAAATAGCCATTGGAGCTGGGACGACGTATTGTGCCAAATTTCTTATGAGTCACTCACTCGTAAGCCGCAGCACTGGCTACCGGCTTACCCGTCACCAAACAGGAGGTTTGGTGACGGGTGGACAGCTTTTCCAGACACTGTCAGTAATAATGACATTATTTCTCTACTCATCTTGCTCATCCTTCATTCATATAAATAGGAAAGGATGGGTACAGAAATATTGACTTTATTACTGGATAGAAATAAGTCAAATAATAATAACATTAAATAATTAAAATACTTTAAAAAAAAGAAAAAGAAAAAATATATAAATGTACAAAAATGGATAACATAAAAAAGTTAAAAACTAAAATAAAAACGTCTTCTAAGGCTTTTCCACAAAATATGCACTTAATGAATACACTGAAATCATATGTAAGTTAACCAGTGAACGCACCGGGTAGTTCGGTTTGACTGGTCCCTTTGCACAACATTACATTGTTACATTGCGCTTGGTGTTACCGAGCGCCTTTGTTCTTAACTCGTCCACCAGTTTTTGCATTCTACCCTCTCCCATTTAGCTTTAAGATAAATACTGTTTTCTCAGTAAGTGATTTATGTAAATCTTTTTGAGAAATAAATGTCTTAAACCGTATAGTATCTGGACCGGCACCTGATTGATTGAAATCTGATTCCGGCTTTGAGTCCGTGTTTGTGCTCCACACAGGTGTTCTTGCGGTACTTAAGTAAATGCCACATGCGTGTCTGTGGGATGCTATATGCGTAGACACACTGGCGGCTTCTCACTTCACTGGAACCAATAAACAAGCAGGTGCGGTGGCCAAAGAAGCTGAAAAACTGAAGACCCATAAAACAATTTTATACCTTTCGTAGGCGAGACCCTTGGCGCGTGGGGACCCAGTGCTCAGTAACTTTTTAAAGAACGCAAAAAGAGGCTCGTCGAGTCAATTGGTGACCAAAGAGCTGGCAGCTTCCTCTCTCAACTCATAAGTTTTGCGATACAGCGGAGAAATGCTGCCACCATCTTCATTTTTGAGTTTCTAACATGTCGATACATATAATATATATCGGAACCTCGACAAAACAAATACCCATGGTAAATACCCCGTTTTAAATAGTTTTTGTATCTTCTATAAAAAAAAATGCGTTCTACGACGTTAAAAAAAATTTGTTTTATTTAGAACGTCATATAAATATTGAATACCTTTTTTTTTCACAAACAAAAAAATATAAGGATGAACATTTAAAGCATTCTTTTAAAAACATGAATGAATGAATGAAAGATTTATTCATGACAATTACAAAAAACATTATAAACAATAACATATACAACCCGAAACATTAATTGCCACGAAATCGTCGCAACTCAGCGATAAATGCCGGCAGGGCCAGCGCTGGTCTTCCGTTGCAACCATTTGACGACACGGCGCATTGACGCCACGATCACATCCCCAAAGTAAGAATATCTTAATCAAAACAAGAGACATAAAAACAATGAAAAACAGGAAAAAAAACATATACCTGTTATACGCTTTATAACGGCATGTTAAACTATAAGCCACTTAAACATGGATATCCAGTTATGCGTGTGCCAATTCAGTAAATTTTATTTTAGGTAAGAAGTCATTTATTAAGGAAATAGCTAATAATAATGTATATAAAATAACTAGCCTTTTCCCGCGGCTTCGCCCGCGTACTATAAGTTATCAAAAAGGATACGACACCCATGTTGATTTTCAGACTTTGTGACCACATTTGCCCCTTTTGGGGGTTGAATTTTCAAAAAACCTGAAACACGTGTTTACTTATTTATTGTTAGGAATACTCCTGTGAAGTTTCAATTAAAATAGTCTAACAAATCTTGATTCGCCATACAAACTTTGGACCCCCATTTTACCCCCTAGGGGGTGAATTTTGAAAAATCCTTTCTTAGTGCACTCCTAGACCTTATAAGGAACCTACATGCCAAATTTGGAATCTCTAGAACCAGCGGTTTGGCCTGTGCGTTGATATGTCAGTCAGTCAGTCAGTCAATCAGTCAGTCAGTTTCTTCTTTTATATATTTAGATAGTAAAAATTCACATCTCTGCAATGCACGGTCAGGCAGGTGACAGTTTAGTTAGAGCTGGGAATGCCTGCTCCGTCGTCGAACCCCAATAGTTTCGCTGCAGGTTTGAATTTGTGACGTGTGCCTCGTATGCACATACTGGTTGCTCGAATTATAGTAATGCATATCCTTGTTCTAAGCCAACCCAGTATCGTACTCAGCGATTTATTCCAGCGGTCCGCGAGTAAATTAATTAAATATTAAGTACATTTTTGAAACTATTTAAAGTATTTTTTTCAAAACTGTCCCGCAAGGTATACTTTTACGGTTTAAAATAAGGCGGTGAAGTGCCTAGTTTATGGTCAAAAAATTTGGAGTGGTTAGCTCAAAAATAATACAAATGCAATAATTGCGATTAGATTCGAATCTTAAAATAGGCATGATGACACATATTGATTTATGCAATAAAATTTGCAAATGCAAAATGATCAATATATCCAACTAAAGTGAAAATTTATAAATTCTTTTGAAGTGGCTCAAAGATATCAAGCTGCAAAATTTCTAAATTTTACGATTTTTTAAAATGTGAATTGAAATGATTTTTAACATTGTACTGTATAATAAATTGTATGGCAACCATACACATACACGCAACATTTCACTGTAAAAATAGCAATTTCATATTTTTTCCATACTTTAAACAGGGCACCTATGTGATCGTGACGTCACTTTTGCACGTCATTTTGTTAGGAGCGTTTGAGAAACAAATGCAAATCTCGGACTTAAAGTCTCATTTCTGACTTTTCTGTTGCTTTAACGCAATTGGCCCCATATAGACATTTGATCCTCACAACAAAACGAATCGATTGATACCATACATGAAAAAAATTCACCATGCCTATTGTATGCTCCCACCGGAATTTGGTATGTAGGATATTTGAAGTAGACTTTACCGTGAGTACAAATTTGGAGCGGTAAAACCACTGATTAATTAACGTTATTTTCTTGTATTTTCAACTTGACGCCATATGATATGATATGATATTTATTCAAGAACAATTTACATCGTGTTATACATACTAGCGCCCATTTAAGACCTAGTAAGACTTATTTTGTCATGATCTCGAAGATGGGCTCTATATCGCTATATGGAAGCCAACCGATAAGATTTTTGATAAATTTACAGTGGGGCGGGCTAACAAGGTGTATTCTGTGTTCGTATCACGGATTTATATGAAGTGGATCTTTTTCTTAAACCTTGTCCCTAACCAAGGATGTGCATTTCTGTCATTGAATTTGACAACTAGTATCCGATACGTTTGCCTAAGTGAGAAAGAGAACTTGCCATGCGTGAAGAAGGGACAACATGATTCGTAACGTCAAAGAGGGACCTCTGTATAGTACTGTTGTTAACTCGGTGCCCTAGCCACAGTTGAAAATTATTACCGAGTAAAAGAGTCGTTCATAGGCGACTAGCATAAAACCTGCCAAGTGCGTGTCGGACCACGCATTATAGAGGGTTCCGTACCTTCAATGGAATAAGAACCAAACTAATACCAGAAGGTCGTATCTGATACCTATGGAAGAAGTTTTTTGGAGATAACTCAAAAATGGCTGAACAGATAATGTGTAAAACAATTTTCGTAGAAAGTATGTAATAGAAAAATAAGATAATCGTCTCAAATTTTTTTACGTATATATTCACTAAATCACATAATGTTCAAAATAAAACTCAATGTTATTTTTACACACCTATCGATTGATGTGCAACATGTTGATATTAGGGGAAACATTGTTTTTTGTAATTTAGTTACTAGGAGCGCCCCCATAAAAATATTTTCTCCTTCAATTTAACTACATATAGTCTGGCCAGCCAACGAACGCAGTAGCAATGTACAGCTACCAAAAGTATGACAACACTAAGAATCAGTGAAAAAAGCAGCAATGATCATCAAATTCTATGTTTTTAATTTTAGTTGGTATTTCCACCCCTTTCATTACGTGACATTCACGGTGTGTAAAAAGGAGACGGATATATTTCGTCTGATCTGTCATCAACTGTAACAAATAATCTGGTTGAGGCAATTGACATATGCCATAAAAACTAATTTAAATTCAATGTAGAACGTTGTAGGAGTTCTATCTTACTCGCGCTTAAGACGAGAGAGTGACATGCACTAGAAACAAATTCAATGTAAAATAAATGTGAATTGAAATGTTCGTCACGAACACGGTGTCTCATCACAAAGGGTTGGCACATGTACGTATTTTGAATTTGCCGCGCTTTTCTACTGTAAAAATGGTTTGCCAGACTATAATTAAATAGCGGCATGAAAAATACACCTAATGTCTAACTTTTATTTTATTCGTCTTATAGTTTCCGAGTAAAATGGCTGTGACATACGGACAGACGGACAGACAGACGGACATGACGAAACTATAAGGGTACCGTTTATGCCATTTTGGCAATCCTTAAAAGTACTAAAAACGGTCCGATAGAGAGCATAATAGTGGGGGGCGGTGCCTCACTCGCACTCGTTACAAAATTGTCACATTTGACACATATTCACATTTTGATTGTCTGATGACGTCATTACCTCCTTAGTCAAAACGAGACACTCCCTTAGATAAGCTTCTCTGTCGGCCTCACTTTGTGACCGAAGAATGAGACCCACTTCATATACATCCATGGTTCGATACCTACGTATACCTACTAAAAATAAACACCAAACTCTCTTCTATGGGATTCCCAATGTCCTGTCAACATATCTAAAATAGTGGCCATAGCCATAGTCAAAACGCTCTAGCGAGACCTACTGACAGCTTGATAGGTGTATCACTCTATCACCTAGCGAGACAAGTGTGAGAGCAACGTCTCGCAGTTTAGCATCTCGAATCGAGGCCCAGGGAGTCTATTCGACATGGCATAACTGACAGTAGGTAGCGAAACAACTATGATATCACACTTTTGTGACAGTTGATTCACCTAACCACCTACGTCAAAATCAACAGGTCTCGCTAGAGCAATTTCTCTATTGGCATGGGCGCCATCTTATTGTTTTGACGTTGACGTCAGTAAATTATGGGAATCCCACGTAAGGCATTTATTTACCTCTACTAGGTAAAGAGAGCCTTGAAGCATTTTATGAAAACTCATTTGAAAGCGACATCTCTGAATGTTTTCTGAAACTAAATACGTGTATGAGTATGTGTGTAAATCATACGTGTATTTTCGTGCTACAATACTAGGCTAGAACAAGGTTATTCTACATAGACGGCTTACAAGCAATTTTTTAGATTTGACGATGCATTTTTGGGTGTGGCAACTATGACGAAACCTGTGCTTTGGGTAAAAGATATGTGACAAATATTACATACTAGCTGTGCCCGCGGCTCCGCCCGCGTGGAATTCGATCTGTGTCAGTAAGCGGCTAATTCACCCCTAATTTCTCTCCTGTTATACCCTGGAGGCGGAACTTGAAGTAAAGTTGACAGATGGATACGCTAGATTTTACTATCCGGCACTTCCATTCACTATGCGTTTTTGACTGATAATTCAAAAACGGCTGAACCGATTTTATTCAATATAGTTTTTTTTTATTGAAAGTTCTTATCAGGCCTCACTTCCGTTACTATTTTTCATTTTTTTGGACCCACGGTTCAAAAGTTAGATGGAGGAGAAACCCTTTTTTGAAAAATCCTAAATGACGTGTTCGGAAACCATTAGAATGACCGCCATTACACCGCCATGACCAACCTTATTGGGTTGGGGGGGGGGGGGGGGGTGCCGGCAGTCGGGGAGGAGGGCGCATTTTCATTACGTTAATTTTCATACGTTTTTACCACACTGTCACAGATAATACACTTATGTTACGTTACTGGTTGCAATAATGGTGTTCATAACATACGGTTTCCGAACGCGGAATAGAGGATTTATGACATTGGTGAAGATCAAGATATTTATTCTTCAATGTAAGCACATTACAATGGACTATAATGAACGTCAGAGAAAAAAATACGTGAGTGTCGTGAAACAATCGGTTACAGTTATGTTATTTCATTTTTGACTTTTTCGTAATTTTTGTTTCTATTTTGTTTTTTTTATTATTTTTAATATATTTTTTTTTATAATTTTTGAAATGTTTGATATTTTTGAAATATTTAAAAAAAAATTGAAATTTTTGTTTTTTTTTTTAATTATGAAATTTTGAAATTTTTGACATTTTCGTCATTTATGACATTTTTTACTTTTAGGTTCTCGACTTTTTTCACTTTGTCACTTCTCACTTTCACTTTTCACTACACTTCACTTCACGTTATTCTATTTTATATTTTTTATTTCATTCCATTTTACGTGTTTCTCAATCGTATGGGTGTCGCGTTTTCGTGACGTGACGCTTTTTCGTGACGGTCACGTGACTTTTTCGCCTAGCCCCCATCCGCGAACCGTCCGATAAGGAACTTCGTTCCAAAACTACCACCGGTTCTAACCCTACACCTCTGGCCCGAGAAGTATTATGACCGAAAAGAAACTCGACGGGACTTATTTTTTTCAAAACAGTAATACATTATTAGATCTCAAAGATACAAAAGAACGCGAAGTTCTTCAAGAAGACATTAAAACAGCTTGAGAGACAGATAATGTACTTACTGTTTAATTATAAAGAAAAATAAATCCTAATCTGACTGCTTCACAAAACGTTTGATATGTTTTCCTACCTAAACGGTGTATAAATGTTAGATGATTTTGTAGTAGTTTCTGGTTTTTGGCCATGCATCTTTGTCCGTCATATATAGTCCTCGAACGCAGGTTCGTTATTGCAGAATAACCCTTTGACAAAAATGACATTTTCAAATATTTCTTAAGAGCGGGTAAAGGTAAATTTAAAGCATCGACGGGCAACTTGTTATAAATATGAACACATTGACCAAAAAATTACAAACTATTTCAATACCAAATTTCATCTAAATACGTACAGCGGTTATTGGTTGTTTCTTCCCCATGTTAACTTCCACCCCTTTTTCATCCGCTTAAGGGATAATTTCTGAGATAAAACTATTTTATTTCCGTTTCCAGAGCTCAAATTATCTCCATACCAAATTTTATCTAAATCGATTCTGCGGTTAATAATTCCCTATACAAATTTCCCACTACCTTTTCACCCCTTTAGGGTTGATTTTCGGGGTGAAAACTATGCTTTGTCCTTTCTTGAGACCCATACTATCTCTATACCAAATTTCATCTTTATCAGTTCAGCGGTAAAAAAATCCTCATACCAAGTTCCAACCCCCTTTTCACCCCCACAAGGGTTTATTTTCGGGATGGAAACTATTCGGTCGTTTCTCGGGACTCAAATTATCTCCATACTAATTACTACTAAAAATTCTCCATACAAACTTTCAACCCCCTTTTCACCCCCACAAGGGTTTGAAAACTATCCTATGACGTTACTCGAGACTCAAATTATCTCCATACCCATTTCTATCTAAATCGTTTGAGCGGTTAAAATTCTCCATAAAAACTTTCAACCTCATTTTCATCCCCACCAGGGTTGATTTTCGAAATTAAAACTATATATTATCCTTTCCCGGGACTCAAACTATCTCTATACAGATTTTCATCAAAATCCGTTCAGCCGTTTTCACGTGATGCGCGGTCAAATAAACAGACAAACAGATAAACAGATAAACAGACAAAAATTCTAAAAATTGTTGGAACGTGTTCTGTTATCGATTCTAAGTATCCCCAGCCAACTTTTTTTCGATTATCTTCCATGTACAGACTTTCGACCCTCTTCAGCTTTATTATATGTATAGATTGAATAAAACTGACTAGTATGAACGATTTTAAGATTTCTTGTAACCATTAAATGTTTTTTGTCACAATAAATAAAACAATACATTGACTTGTAAACCGACCACGTAGATCCAATATTATGTGGAAAAGGTTTAGTGTAAATAAATTATAATATCAAGAATACAACCTTGATATCTATCTCACGTGTTTATATCGAGACCCGAACAAGTGAAAGATTACAAAATTATAACGAGTGTATGGTTAAAAAAGTGGCTTGAGCTTTGCGGGGGGCACTAGAAGCAAACAAACTGCTGCCGAGAGTATTACAACATTTTTCACCACGCCACGGCAAAAAAATACAAGCTTAGATAAATACATAAAACAAAACAAATTAATTCTGCCAAATATTTATGGTTCAAAATCATTGTTCGTTTAATTTTGCAATGTTTCTGTCTGTTTTAATACCTACTTATAGTGCTGCAGTCTTTGTTACGTCAACGTCTATGGAAAGTGTGAGGCATTTCAAAAACATCAGAAAAGAAATTAAATTCGAGAAATAAATAAATATTATAGGACAATCTTACACAACTAGGACCACAGTAAGCTCAATAAGACTTAGGGTACTAGACGACGACGATATATATAATAGATAAATATGGATAAATACTTAAATACATAGAAAACATCCATAACTCAGGAACAAATATCTGTGATAAACACACAAACAAATGCCCTGACCAGGATTTGAACCCGGGACCTCCTGCTTCGTAGGCAGGGTCTAGTGACTGGGCTAGGAGACCGTTATTTCTATCGGTAGCCTGGTAGTCAGTGCCTTAAAGGATTGTTTGACATTTGATACTTCACGCAGATAAACATAGTAGAAAAATGGAGCAACAGTATAGTAATTATCAAAACAAACTCCGGTAGCCTGGCGGCCAGACGCCCGACTTACGCTCTAAGGATCGCGGGTTCAAAATTGGCTCCTACTACTGACTCCTAACTAAACTAAGGTTTTAGACATTTCAAACAATTTTACACATATTCTTCATAGATTCTAATCTAATGTAAGACTCTTATATTACAAAGGTATTCCTAATCCTGAGAGTTGAGGATGTTATGGAAATATAAACATATCAGGTAAATAAATACAGTGCATAGTAGTACTAGTCATAATCCTCATGATTATAACGAATTGCCACTAGCAAGACCCAAGTTTTGAATTACTATTTAGGAGACTCGGGATATGAAAACCAATGGGTCTTCATTTCAAAAAAGAAGTTGACGTTTACTGCAAGTAAATGTAATTGTGTATCTGACTGACTTACTTGTAAGTTATATTCCAATATTATATCATATTATATTTCTTATATCATGAATTGATCTGGTTACACATGGCACTTAAAAACTATGCATACTTGTTTCTTTAAACATCGGTTTTTTTAAGGGTGTTCAGTTCTCAGTTTTCCAGCTACTTTCGCCACCGCATCTGTATGTTTATTGGATCCGGTGAGGTGAGAAGCCGCCAGTGTGTCTACGCATGTAGTATCCCACATGCACATGTACATGGCGAATGTCTATACAGCCGCATACAGTCAAGGCGTTGTAGGAGATTTATTGCTAGTGGCTTGCTTAATCTGAGGAAATCTACTCTAACATAGCATCCAAATTACACAAAATAATGCAGAGCACAGTAAATGCAGGGTACTGTAGATATATTCCCAACAGCAGAGCGGAGGAACACCTACAACTCATCGCACTTTTTGATGTATATCCATTCCCTCCTCGGTCAGATATCGACATTTCTTTTATGGCATGTTAATTGAACTTTAGGTTAAATAGGTAATGCCAATCATGTTATATTTTAACAGTTATATATTTTTAATAAATACCTGCAATTAAAAATCATAAAAATTATAAATATTAATATGCTTTCAGTGAAAATGTCTTAAAATTATATCAATTTTATAATTACTTCTAGTAGGTATCTTACCTAGTTTGAATAGTCAGAAATCAACATCGCGCAAAAGTTTCGTGGGGGAAATTACTAGAGGTCGCCTCCATCATTGCAATCGGTAGCCTGGTAGTCAGTGCCTTAAAGGATTGTTTGACATTCGATACTTCACTACAAACATTGTCGATACTGGTGCCGGCTATACTGTAATTTATCAAAAATCTATAATTACCGGTCGGCTTCCATATAACGTTGTCAGCGTTGTAGAGCCCATCACGGAGATATTGAAAACATAAGTCTTAAAGGTCGTAAATGGGTGCTAGTATGTGTGGCGTCAAGTTGAAAATACAAAAAAAATACGTTAATTTATCGTTACGCTTAAATTTTGACGCACGGCGAAGCCCACTTACTTAAGCGAAAAAAAAAAGTTTTTTTTTCGCTTCATTTTTTTGCCACTTTCCACGGAGACACAACTATCAAAAAAAAATCCTTAAAATACAACCAAATCCCTTGCGGAGGCCACTCTTGTTAGCTTAGCCTGCTAGACCCTTTCGAGCAGTAAACTCAAAAATAAATTAAGGCTCAACAAATTGCGATTTCAACTGGTCTTAAAACCTTATACACCCACCGTAATGGCCTTAAATTTGGTAAGTATGTAGATTTTGTAGGTGGTTAAGCAAGTGGGCTTCGCCGTGTGTCAAAATTTAAGCGTAGTGAAACATTTTGCAGTGAAACACTTCTTACTTGCATTAATACGTTTAATTTTGACGACAAAGTAAACATATTTAATATTAGCAAAAATTATCAATTATTTAAAATTTAGCATTTCACGTAAAAATCACAATAATGGCATCTAAATAAGGGTATTTCACATTCAATAAGTTCCCTAGTGGTCAGAATACAATTAAATTATAATAACAAAAATATTTAAATTTAGCACTTCACTTAAAAATGAAGAGAACTGTACCTATTTCACTTTCACGTTCAACAACCTCCCTAGTGACCAGAATGTAATTAAATTACAATAATTAAAAATATTTAATATTAGCACTTCACTTAAAAATGAAGACGACTGTACCTAAACAAGGACATTACAAATTCAATAGTTAGCAAAACCGGTAAGTAAAAATAAAGACTCGGCTAGTAATAATTTGGCTGCAGGAAAATAACTGTTAAAATATAATCAGCCTTATTCATAAAAAATCCTTAAATGAGGTTTTAACCATCATATAGTTAAAACGCTATATAAGCCTAAATGACGTTTTAAGAAATGTGTGATTTATAATCTCTCCATAAGCCGACAATAGTAATTTCATTGATTCGACTCGTTATGTTGGCACTCTTGGCAAAATCATAGACAAAATCGTATCCCAATCGCAATTTTTAAAAAAAGTTTGACAGCGAATGTCAGTAATGACCGGGAAATCGGCGAAATAGAATCGAATAAATGCAAATACTAGTTTAGATAAATCTAATTTAAATCAAATAAGCCTTTGCATTGAAAAGACGAATCGATGCAACAAACAAAGGGAGTAATAATAATTACACGTCAACTGTGTGCACGTCATGCAACAATACAAGGTAAGAATACCAATTCATTTACTTATAATTAGGTTATGTGAAGTTGATTCTTGCTTACCTTTAATGTTTTTAATGAATCTAATCATTGATATATCCTCCTCAGGTATTACTACAAGAGCAAAATATAAAAAAAAAATACTGGATACAAACACCAACGCCTTCAAGATTGACCTTTTGCAAGTAAGTACAATACCTGCCCAAGTGCCCAAGTCAGACATTTTCACAGTAATAATTCTATACCAGTGCCTACAACTAATAACATTAGGTATACTTATTGTAAACCAGTTATATCTGTCTGATATCGCCTACAGTTAATGCAGTGAAATAATCATGTACTAACTATACCCAGAAGGATGATATTAAAGTAGTGAAAAATCAATGGTTAGATAATGTGCAAAATTTATTGAAACATATGCATTAGTCAGGTAGAATTTTATTGTTATTTTCATTCAAAATCCTTATTAATATCACCATAATTGCAGAATATAAGTAGGTATTCCACATTGTGATGCTGTAATGTCTGTAAATGACTATATTATTCAGTCAATCAGTCAGATGCTGACAATAAAAGGCATCAAGCAGATGTACTTACATTAGTGTCGTTTATGGTCAGGAAAATTTGACTACATACTTATGTAATAAAATAACTACTAATAAGCAGTGGTGATAGATAGAGATTAGGATGTTGGTCGTTCTCAATTAAATGTAAATGTATGGTTATAATATGTATGTAGTCACATCGATTTCTGCCTATTTTATAGAAAACTTCCATATCCTGGTATATGGAACAATATATATGAAAGCTAAAAATAAAAAAAGTGTTCGTTTAAAATTAATTTAATTAAATTTGTTGCATTCTTTTCAGGTCAGCACTTATCATCAGCCGTCATCATCCACTGCCATTGTTAAGGCAGTAAGTCGTCAAGCATTAAACAGGAAAGGGCGACCAGGTTAAGAATCCACACAAATCCAGGAAAAGTCTACCGGCCCCGGACATGTTCGAAGCCAAGCAGTCCTCAGCGGCAAGGCAATCAACTGAAACATAAAAAAGAAAAATAAGAAGCTACATAGCCTGATTTTGGTCAAACTACTGGTTCTGACCCCATAATACTCTCACACTCTTTAGCTTTGTTTTATTATTGAATTGTATGTTTAATTTTGCTAAATAAAATTTTTTTTCATGAAGCTTTTGTAATGATTTTTAATGCTTCTCTCTCTGGGAGAATCTGTTTATTTAGTGGCATATTATTATTCAAGAGCTTAATCTTAGCCTATGGAGAAACCTGGTCTTCAGCAGAAGGACATGATGTCACGATCCTCAGCTCTGAGGGAACGACTGATGATGATGATGATAACCTTTTGGTAATAACATTTATGTTGCAATAATTATATTATAGTTTGTCCGGACAAACTATACCTCTGTGGTTGAATTGTAATGAACAACATCAGTAATGTATGTGCATTGATTGCCGCTTTAATACTTGTATTACAAATACCACTTCGTCAGGGCGACCCCTGACCTTGGGCAGTGTAAAGTATATAATATTACGACAAGTTGATAGTAAATGACAAATATGCTCACCAATACTTCTTTCTTACCTTATGTTATGATACATATTCCAAAATCGGCTTTCGTAGTTGTACCTATTCACATGCTCCATTGCCTGAATTGGCATTTTATAGCAACAATTACACTTCAAAAGTTCACAGTCACTTTAAAAGATAGGTTTTTAATTTATTACATAAATAATAATATTTTTCACAAAACATAAAAATTGTAACGATAGGTAGCTTCCATTCAGTAGAAATCTTCTGATTTGTGTTCGGTGTCGCTAGTGTCAAAATCAGCTGACAATATTATGGCGGCCATTTTGATCCTTATCGAGGAGATAAAGAAGGGTCCTGGGTCATGTAACTTTTCGAACATTTGCAATAGGTTTGTAGAGCTTTTTAGAGATAAATAACGTTTATAAATAACGTTTTTGGGCTTCCGGACTTCAAGTAGGTTTGAAGGAGGTTGTAACTTTTTATGAATAAGGCTGAATATGATTGGCATTACCTATTTAACCTAAAGTTCAATTAACATGCCATAAAAGAAATGTCGATATCTGACCGAGGAGCGAATGGATATACATCAAAAAGTGCGATGAGTTGTAGGTGTTCCTTCACTCTGCTGTTGGGAATA
Source organism: Pammene aurita (assembly GCA_947086415.1). Lineage (NCBI taxonomy): Eukaryota > Metazoa > Arthropoda > Insecta > Lepidoptera > Tortricidae > Pammene > Pammene aurita. Next base: position 11,418,655 of record OX352300.1, on the reverse strand, counting down.
TATCTACAGTACCCTGCATTTACTGTGCTCTGCATTATTTTGTGTAATTTGGATGCTATGTTAGAGTAGATTTCCTCAGATTAAGCAAGCCACTAGCAATAAATCTCCTATAACGCCTTGACTGTATGCGGCTGTATAGACATTCGCCATGTACATGTGCATGTGGGATACTACATGCGTAGACACACTGGCGGCTTCTCACCTCACCGGATCTAATAAACATACAGATGCGGTGGCGAAAGTAGCTGGAAAACTGAGAAGTGAACACCCTTAAAAAATCGATGTTTAAAGAAACAAGTATGCATAGTTTAAAGTGCCATGTGTAACCATATCAATTCATGATATAAGAAATATAATATGATATAATATTGGAATATAACTTACAAGTAAGTCAGTCAGATACACAATTACATTTACTTGCAGTAAACGTCAACTTCTTTTTTGAAATGAAGACCCATTGGTTTTCATATCCCGAGTCTCCTAAATAGTAATTCAAAACTTGGGTCTTGCTAGTGGCAATTAGTTATAATCATGAGGATTATGACTAGTACTACTATGCACTGTATTTATTTACCTGATATGTTTATATTTCCATAACATCCTCAACTCTCAGGATTAGGAATACCTTTGTAATATAAGAGTCTTACATTAGATTAGAATCTATGAAGAATATGTGTAAAATTGTTTGAAATGTCTAAAACCTTAGTTTAGTTAGGAGTCAGTAGTAGGAGCCAATTTTGAACCCGCGATCCTTAGAGCGTAAGTCGGGCGTCTGGCCGCCAGGCTACCGGAGATTCTTTTGATAATTACTATACTGTTGCTCCATTTTTCTACTATGTTTATCTGCGTGAAGTATCAAATGTCAAACAATCCTTTAAGGCACTGACTACCAGGCTACCGATAGAAATAACGGTCTCCTAGCCCAGTCACTAGACCCTGCCTACGAAGCAGGAGCTCCCGGATTCAAATCCTGGTCAGGGCATTTGTTAATTTATCGTTACGCTTAAATTTTGACACACGGCGAAGCCCACTTGCTTAACCACCTACAAAATCTACATACTTACCAAATTTAAGGCCATTACGGTGGGTGTATAAGGTTTTAAGACCAGTTGAAATCGCAATTTGTTGAGCCTTAATTTATTTTTGAGCTTACTGCTCGAAAGGGTCTAGCAGGCTAAGCTAACAAGAGTGGCCTCCGCAAGGGATTTGGTTGTATTTTAAGGATTTTTTTTGATAGTTGTGTCTCCGTGAAAAGTGGCAAAAAAATGAAGCGAAAAAAAAACTTTATTTTTTTCATCCAAGTTCAAGGATATGAATATCTGTAATAATATGCATTATGAACCCCATTTTATGTTCCTTAATTCTGAATTTATTTGGTGACTCTCGCTTGGTTTAGCTAAAATAACAGTTTTAAAATTACCTTGATTTTTTGACATTTTCGTGAATAAGTCTGAAACAAAAGAAGATCGAAGGCTGATATTACGCATACAATGTTCTTAGGTCCTGCCACTACTGCACCTCAAATTACAATCAAATCCCTTGCGGGGGCCACTCTTGTTAGCTTAGCCTACTAGATCCTTTTTACAGAAGCTATAAGACCCGTTTAGTAAAAAAATACCAAATTTAAGACTATACCGGTGGGCGCATAAGGATTTAAGACCATTTTAAGAAATAGTCGGCTTCATAACATCAACTGTAAGACATTCCTCCGTCTACAGCTCAGCCAGCCTCATAGGTAAAGTCACTAAAATCTTACAGGAAGCCCACCCCCAAATCATGGAACTATGGGCTTGGAGGAGGCCGAAAAAGCTTGGTGAAGTGGTTGGTGGGTCAGGATGTTTTTACCCATCCAAATTGCCATTGGAGCTGGGACGACGTATTGTGCCAAATTTCTTATGAGTCACTCACTCCTAAGCCGCAGCACTGGCTACCGGCTCACCCGTCACCAAACAGGAGGTTTGGTGACGGGTGGACAGCTTTTCCAGACACTGTCAGTAATAATGACATTATTTCTCTACTCATCTTGCTCATCCTTCATTCATATACATAGAAAAGGGTGGGTACAGAAATATTGACATTATTACTGGATAGAAATAAGTCAAATAATAATAACAATAAATAATTAAAATACTTAAAAAAAATATTTATATATATATAAATGTACAAAAATGTATAACATAAAAAAGTTAAGAACTAAAATAAAAACGTCTTCTAAGGCTTTTCCACAAAGTATGCAATTAATGAATACACACAAATCATATGTAAGTTAACCAGTGATCGCACCGGGTAGTTCGGTTTAACTGGTCCCTATGCACATGTAATGTTGTGCATTGCACAACATTACATTGAAGCATTGCGCTTGGTGTTACCGAGCGCCTTTGTTCCTAAATCGTCCACCAGTTTTTGCATTCTACCCTCTCCCATTTAGCTTTAAGATAAATATTGTTTTCTCAGGAAGTGATTTATGTAAATATTTTTGAGAAATAAATGTCTTAAACCGTATAGTGTCTGGACCGGCACCTGATTGATTGAAATCTGATTCCACCTTTGAGTCCGTGTTTGTGCTCCACACAGGTGTTCTTGCGGTACTTAAGTAAATGCCACATGCGTGCCTGTGGGATGCTACATGCGTAGACACACTCGCGGCTTCTCACTTCACCGGAACCAACAAACAAGCAGGTGCGGTGGCCAAAGCAGCTGAAAAACTGAAGACCCATAAAACATTTTTATATCTTACGTAGTCGAGACCCTTGGCGCGTGGGGACCCAGTGCTCAGTAACTTTTTAAAGAACGCAAAAAGAGGCTCGTCGACTCAATTGGTGACCAAAGAGCTGGTAGTTTCCTCGCTCAACTCATAACTTTTACGATACAGCGGAGAAATGCTGCCACCATCCTCGTTTGTTACTTTCTAACATGTCGATACATATAATATATATCGGAACCTCGACAAAACAAATACCCATGGTAAAAACCCCGTTTTAAATAGTTTTTGTAACTTCTATAAAAAGAATTGCGTTCTACGACGTTGTAAAAAAAATTGTTTTATTTAGAACGTCATATAAATATTGAGTACCATTTTTTTTTCAAAAATAAAAAAAATATAAGGATGAACATTTAAAGCAATTTTTTAGACACATATACCTGTTATACACTTTATAACGGCATGTTAAACTTTAAGACACTTAAACATGGATATCCAGTTATGCGTGTGCCAATTAAGTAAATTTTTGAAACTATTTAAAGTATTCTTTTCAAACCGTGTTAACTTTTACGGTTTAAAATAAGGCGGCGAAGTGCCTAGTTTATGGGCAAAAAATTTGGAATGGTTAGCTCAAAAATAAATCAAATGCAAAAATTGCGATTAGATTCGAATCTTAAAATTGTATGCTCCCACCGGAATTTGGTATGTACGTTATTTGAAGTAGACTTTACCGTGAGTACAAATTTGGAGCGGTAAACCCACTGATTAATTAACGTCATTTTCTTATATTTTCAACTTGACGCCATATGATAATTATGATACGATATTTATTCAAAAACAATTTACAACGTGTTATACATACTAGCGCCCATTTAAGACCTAGTAAGACTTATTTTTTCATGATCTCGAAGATGGGCTCTATGTATATCGCTATATGGAAGCCAACCAATAAGATTTTTGATAAATTTACAGTGGGGCGGGTTCCAGTACTAACAAGGTGTAATCTGTGTTCGTATCACGGATTTATATTAAATGGATCTTTTTCTTAAACCTTTTCCCTAACCAAGGATGTGTCATTCATTTCTGTCATTGAATTTGACAACTAGTATCCGATACGTTTGTCTAAGTGAGAAAGAGAACTTGCCATGGGTTAAGAGGGACAACATGATTCGTAATGTCAAAGAGGGACCTCTGTATAGTACTATTGGTTACTCGGACCACGCATAATAGAGGGTTCCGTACCTTCAATGGAATAAGAACCAAACTAATACCAGGCGGTCGTATCTGATGCGTATTGAACAAGTTTTTTGGAGATAACTCAAAAATGGCTGAACTGATAATGTTCAAATGTTACAGGGGGGGGGGGGGGGGGGTTCAATGTTATTTTTAAAGACCCATCGATTGATGTGCAACATATTAGGGGGAAAATTGTTTTTTGAAATTTAGTTACATGGAGCGCCCATTTTAGCTGGTATTTCCACCCCTTTCATTACGTGACATTCACGGTGTGTAAAAAGGAAACGTATATATTTCGTCTGATCTGTCATCAACTGTAACAGATAATCTGGTTGAGGCAATTGACATAATTCGAGGGTTGCGAGGTGAAACCCGATAAGTAGAAATAATTTTTGATTTAAATAAGCACCTAACGTATGTCAGCTTATTGTTCTATTTTCAAAAACCTATTAGCTCGAGTTATCGGGTTTTACCACGCAACCCTCGATATGCCATAAAAACGAATTTAAATTCAATGTAGAACGTTGCAGGAGTTCTATCTCACTCGCGCTTAAGACGAGAGAGTGAAATGCACTAGAAACAAATTCAATGTAAAAGAAGTGTGAATTGAAATGTTCGTCACGAACACGGTGTCTCATCACAAAGGGCTGCCACATGTACGTATTTTGAATTTGCCGCGCTTTTCTACTGAAAAAATGGTTTGCCAGACTATAACTAAATAGCGGTATGCAAAATACACCTTATGTCTAAATTTTATTTTATTCGTCTTATAGTTTCCGAGTGTGACATACAGACAGACGGACTGACGGACTAACCGACAGACAGACGGACATTACGAAACTATAAGGGTACCGTTTATGCCATTTTGGCTACGGAACCCTTAAAAGTACTAAAAACGGTCCGATAGAAAGCATAATAGTAGGGGGCGGTGTCTCACTCGCACTCGTTACAAAATTGTCACATTTGACACATATTCACATTTTGATTGTCTGATGACGTCATTACCTCCTTAGTCAAAACGAGACACTCCCTTAGATAACCTTCTCTGTCGGCCTCACTTTGTGACCGAAGAATGAGATCCACTTCATATACATCCATGGTTCGATACCTACGTATACCTACTAAAAAAACACCTTTTACTCTTTGCCATGGTATTCCCAATGTCCTGTCAACATATCTAAAATGGTGGCCATAGCCATAGACAAAACGCTCTAGCGAGACCTACTGACAGCTTGACATTTAGGTGTATTACTCTATCACCTAGCGAGACAAGTGTGAGAGCCACGTCTCGCAGTTTGGCATCTCGAATCGGGGCCCAGGGCCCCCATTGCCATTCCGGTGAATAGCGCTACGAGTAACACATTTTAGATTATTCGTATTATCAACTTATTAGGTACGGACTCGCCCAATGAACGACTGCCTAAAAGGAAAAAATCAAAAATTGAAACTAAACTCATGAGAAGACTCAACACACTACGAATCAAGGCATAACTGAAGCGGTTAATGCCATATTGCACCAAATTCAGACTACCCATTGGAGCTCCCTCCTGGATTAGTCCTTTTAAATTTTAATTGTCTTAAGTGTTGATCCTATATTTATTTTTATATTTATATTTTCTATTTATTTCAATTAATTATTTGAAGTAATGCGTGCTTGAAAATAAAGGCTATTTTGTTTATTTTATATATTACCTTTCATTATATTAATTTTTCTTACGTCTTGCAAGTGCCCTTGATATCTTTCTATTTCTTTTTGCTGTCCACTAAAAGCATAAACCGTGTGGACTGCGATTATCACTTCTTCGGCTATAGATCCTGCTTTTCCAGATGCTTTAGCTTCTTTCTTAGATAATTTAGACGCTATCTGCAATGTTACAATATCTGTTAGTGGAGCTTGTGGTGATTTTACAATATTTGTAAGTTTTGTGTAAAGTAAGCGACTGTTTCGGCTCGTCTGACTTGTCTGTACCGAACAGTGTTAGCTCAAGCAGGTTCATGCCACAACGGTGGCATATAAAGCGTACTGCCACTACTGCCCTCTTTATTAAGGGGCGCATAGCCACTTGCAACTTCATTGGAGGATCATGAAAATCGACGAGCAATATGCTGCGGCATTGGACATAACATAAGCGGCAAAACCTGCAAAATTGAAATCCAATACGGTTTTAATTAATCCTCTTATGAATATTACCAACTCTTTAGAATATTTACCAGTCCAGAGAGCCCGACGAGAAATAGTGTCACTGGAAAGGATATCAAGCAAAGTAGCGCTAGCTTCCAACCCTTTATTAGAGCCATAGTTATGGAGCTGATAAACGCTGATTGGAAGAAAATAAATGTGCCTAATTTCTCCCCCATACCTTCCTCAACTTTAACTTCATCGCTGCAAACAAATGACAAAGAATAATGGTCAAAAGTTAGCCATAAGATTAGTTCAGTAATTTTCGACTGGTTAAAGAACTTACTCGGACATTTTAGAAACAAAATCCCCGGTTTGATGAGTATCGAAATATTCAAAATCTTGATTTAATGCTGCTTTTAAGTATTCTTGTCTCATTATGTAGATCTGCAAATAAAGAAAGATAAAGTTCTACCTTTTGCGTTTTTGGGGTTCCAAATGTCGGCAAATTGTCTAATTGACTGCGTCGTTTTGTATCTTTGCTCTCTGTTTGTCTTCTAAATTATCTGAGTCCGATCATACATACCTAACTTGTACCTTTGGTAAAGCTAATTCAGACTAGTATGAGCCTACGATTTTTCAACTACTACTTATAGGTGCTTATATCTAATTTTAAAATTAGATTGGACTCTAGCAATAAGTGATTTGTCTTGAAGTGTCAAAAACTGAACTTTGATATTTTCTTTTTATTGACTTGATTATCTTCTGCTTCAAATACAACCCAAAGACCAGTCGGTTTAATTTAAAGCTGCAGGCATAAGAGCAGTGCCGGATTAAGACCATTTGATGCCCTAAGCAACCCTGTGGTGCCCCCCTCCCTCCTATCCATGAGCAATTTATATCGTATGTAGGTTTCCTGTTTCTGGTGCCCCCAAGACGTGATGCCCTAAGCAATTGCTTAGTTTCGTTATGGGTTAATCCGGCACTGTATAAGAATTAACATACTTACCTGATTATACGCGGATATATTCAGTAAAACTGTTGCGGCATAGGACATAATCACAACCGCTACGCCCAAAGTACAGTTGTATATGGCGAAGTCCCGCACCGCGTTAAGGAAAGTGTCGTCTTCCGTGGCACCTATCGTTATGGAAATACCGTAGTCTACCATGCTTTGGAACAAGGAAGACAATAACAGCGTGTTTAAGGGTATCGTGGTCCCGGCCAGCATTGAACATATTATCGCCAAAAAAATGAAAATTTTGTCTTTTGTGGTAGCGAATCGGTACTGCAAATAAATAAGACATTATCACAAACAATGTACATTGTCCCTTAAATCAGTATCAAGACTTATAGGGCTGATAGAACAGCTGATGGGCTATCAGATAGAAAATTTTACCCTAATAAAAAATGAAATAATTTCGAGATATTCTTCTTCTTCTTTCTCCTCGCCACTTCCCGTTACGCGGGGTCGGCTTTCTTAATCTTGAGGCGCCACTGGCTTCGCTGATAAGCATCGTCGGGAGTTAGGCCGAGATCCGTCGTGTCCCTCTGGACATTCGTCATCCAGGCAGTCTTCGGCCTACCTCTCCCTCTTTTACGTGCAGCCATGGAAAGGCACTTTTTCACGATGTGGTCTTCTGGTCTTCGCACAACATGACCGTACCACCTCAACCGTGACTCGGTTATTTTGTCGGCGATAGGCGCTTCTTTAAAACTACCCCTTATATAACACTGATTTAAACTTTCACGGTTTTTACACATATCTATTTGTAATAACGGGACTTAACGTCGAAGGTAATTTTTAGAAATATATACGCGGTTAAGTCCCGTTATTACAAATAGATATGTGTAAAAACCGTGAAAGTTTAAATCAGTGTTTTGTAAACCGGTACGGGCCGGAATTAGCAAACAAAATAAAACGTCTAGGATATTTGCGGAATAAACGAGTGCGAATAATAACGTCGTTGGCATTTTTAAATAAGTGTCGCGATTCGGACATTTTACCTACGTGTGTTAGAATAAAACCGCGTAAGGACATACCATTTTCGGCAAATATTCTAAGGGCTGCGAGCATCCGTCTGTTAAAACAGCTTATAAGAAATAATTATTCGGACTTGGACAAAGTGCAGTGTGAGTTGTACGAGGTGCATTGTTTGTGTAGTGAAGTGTTGACCCGAGATGATTTTGATTTACTCGATCGGATAACCTATGAACAAGCTGATCGTATTTTTGAGTCGAGTAGTGCGGGGCATGATAAGAAATATGACAGACTGCTTTGTCGATATGGAAGAAACGTGAGTACGAATCAAAATCAGTCCAACAGAATTAAAACCACAGTTGTAAACTTATCAAGTGCTAGTTTGGATGATGCAACTGTTAGCGTACTGGAAAAAGGGTTGAATTTCGCAATTATGCCTAAGCGGGTTCCGTATGAGGCTGTAATATGTGGTGTCGAGGAAACTATAACGGGTAATAAGGTGCCGTCGTGTGACGCGAAAGCGTTAAGACAGGATGTTGCCGTTATTCTTCGAAAAGCCAAATTGCCAAGGAGTAATACCACTGCGGAGGAGCGATCGGCCCTTAAGGATCTGAAGAAGAATGAGGATATCAGGTTCTTAAGGCGGACAAGGGAAACGGCACCGTAGTGATGGACTCAACTGACTATGACAGCAAAATTCGACATCTACTGGATGACAGGCTCGTATACAAACCTGTGTCGTACAATCCTACTGCTAGGGTCACTCGTCGTATTAGGGCTGTAATCAGGGACTACAGGGAGTCATTCGAGGAGGACGTTTTCAATCGTTTGTATAGACCAAAGATCGTACTACCACCTAAATTATATGGACTGCCTAAAGTACATAAAACTAATGTGCCTTTGCGGCCAATTGTGAGTCAAATCTCTTCCCCTACTTACGACCTCGCAAAGCATGTTGCGTCAGTACTGCAGCCTCTTGTGGGTAAAACGTCGTCTTATGTGAAGGACTCTCGTCACTTTAAAGACATTCTCAAGGAAGTAACTTTGGAACCGGAGGACGTAATGGTGAGCTTCGACGTGGAGTCGCTGTTTACCAATGTTCCAGTGAAAGAATGTCTTGAGGTTGTCAGAAAGAAGCTTAGCGATAGTGGCATGTCGGAGTCAATTATGGTGTTGCTAAGAAACTGCTTAGAGGGTAGTTACTTTTTATATTGTGGAAGACATTATCTCCAGATCGATGGGGTTGCCATGGGAAGCCCTGTAGCACCGGTTTTGGCAAATATCTGGATGGAACATATCGAAGCCAGTATAGACCTGCAGCAATGGGCAGTGAAGTTGTGGAAGCGGTATGTAGATGATGTCTTTTGTATTATGAAGGGTGGGAGGCAGGAAGTAGAGCAACTACTCCAACATCTAAATTCAATTCATCCTAAGATTAATTTTACGTATGAGTTGGGAGCACAGCGCAGTTTACCCTTTCTGGACGTCAAAGTGATTGGTCATACAGGTGGAACCCTAAAACATACCATATACAGAAAGCCGACGCACACAGACAGGTATTTAAACGCTCTTTCTCACCACCATCCCCGTCATCTACAATCGGTTGTCAGCTCATTAGTGAACAGAGCACATGATCTGTGTGACCCTGAATATTTGGAGAGCGAGATGTCGCATATTCAGGAGGTACTTAGGTGGAATGGGTATAAGGTGAAAAAGTGGCAACCCAGACGAAAGGCAAGAGTGAAGCGTACAAATGTGTCAAGACAACCAGCATTTTTGCCTTATGTAAAAGGGATAACGGATAAGATTGGTACAGTACTGGAGAAGTACTCTATAAGGACCGTGTACACACCGTTGTCGAAAATCGGGGAAAATCTAAGGTCGCCGAAGGACGTTATCCCTTTTCAGTCACCTGGCGTTTATAAGATCGATTGCAGTTGTGGTAGTTCCTACATCGGACAAACGAAGAGAACAATAGCAGAAAGAGTCAAGGAACATATAGCAGCTGTCAAAAATCGTCAGGTGAACAAGTCTGCCGTTGCTGAGCATTTACTGGAGTCAGGACCGGACCATTGGATTGAGCTTCATAATCCTAAAATCCTTTCTACGGATCGTCGGTTTTACAGTAGAAAAGTTCGTGAAGCCATTGAAATCAAAAAACACTGCAATTTCAATCGGGACGATGGTTTTAGGATCTCATCTACATGGAATCCTGTCATTAGTAAATGTAAGCGTCAACGAATACCGCCGGTTCGAAAGCCGGACATTGTGAGTGTTGTATGTCGACCGAGTGACATCCCTAGTGTGCAAAACGTTCAAGTTGTTCAAGAGTGACATCCCTAGTGTCAAAAAGGGCGACAGTTCGGACCCGTCGAATTACAGGCCTATCGCTATAACCTCCCTTCTCTCTAAGGTTATGGAGCGCATAATCAATGCAAAGCTCCTGGGATACCTATAAGAGCACGACCTGGTCAGTGATCGCCAGTATGGCTTTCGCCACGGTCGCTCGTCTGGTGACCTTCTAGTGTATCTCACTCACCGCTGGGCTTCAGCCATAGAGAGTCAGGGAGAGGCCTTGGCAGTCAGCCTTGATATAGCTAAGGCGTTCGATCGGGTCTGGCATCGAGGTCTTCTGTCGAAGTTGCCAGCTTACGGCCTGCCCGAGGGATTGTGCAGATGGGTTGCCAGCTTTTTGTCCGGCAGGAGCATACGAGCCGTAGTCGACGGAAGTTGCTCCGAAAGCATGGGCATTAACGCTGGTGTCCCGCAAGGCTCCGTGCTATCCCCAACGCTGTTTTTGCTGCATATCAATGATATGTTGTCTATCGGCGACATTCATTGTTATGCGGACGACAGTACTGGGGATGCTTGTTACACGGGCCGTGCCAATATCCCTCGATCCGTTGTGGTAGAGAGTCGTGAAAAACTTGTGTCCGATATCGAGAATACTCTTTCTGGAGTCTCGGTGTGGGGTCAGGACAACTTAGTCAGATTCAACCCCACAAAGACACAAGTTTGCGCGTTCACCGCTAAGAAAACCCCATTTACTGTGGCCCCTCAGTTCCAAGGCACAACCCTTACAATGTCAGGGAGTATTGGGATCCTCGGTGTGGACATTTCCAGTGACGTCCAATTCCGTAGTCACCTTGAAGCGAAGGCCAAGCTGGCATCCAAAAAGCTCGGTGTGCTCAATAGAGCGAGGCGATACTTCACTCCGGGGCAGAGACTGCTCCTATACAAGTCGCAAGTCAGACCCCACATGGAGTACTGTTGTCACCTTTGGGCGGGAGCACCTGGATACCAGCTTGGGACTCGGTGCAAAGGCGCGCTGTGCGGATCGTCGACGATCCCAAACTCACGAGTGATATTGAACCTTTGAGTCTTAGGAGGGACTTTGCCTCCTTATGCGTGTTCTATCGCTTGTACAATGGGTTGTGCTCTGAAGAACTGTTTGATATGATGCCCACGGCAGCTTTTTATCACCGCACCGCTCGCCGCCGGCAGGGTGTTCATCCCCACACCCTGGAGCCCAATGGGTCGCGCACAGTACGATTTAAGAGGAATTTCCTCCCACGAACGCTGCGGCTGTGGAATGAACTCCCTGCCGAGGTTTTCCCAGTGGGCTACAGTATGAGGTTCTTCAAAAAAGGAGTGTATAGGTTCCTAAAGGGTAGGCAACGCGCATGTAAATCCTCTGGGGTTGCAGGCGTCCATAGGTTACGGTAACTGCTTACCACCAGGCGGGCCGTATGCTTGTTTGCCACCGTCGTGGTATTTAAAAAAAAAAAAAAAAAAAAAAAAAAAAAAAAAAAAAAAAAAAAAAAAAAAAGTTGATAATCAAGACCAAGTGCGGGTAGTTCGAAAAACTCGCGCAGCTAGAAGATGTTGATGTCAACTGGAGCCAGTCTTTCTTCGGGACCACGGGGACAATGTCGTCCTCGAAACGTCGAAGGTAATTTTTAGAAATATATACGCGGTTAAGTCCCGTTGTTACAAATAGATATACCCCTTATATATTCGTTGCGCACTTTGTCCCTGAGCGTAACTCCACCCGACCAACGCAGCATGCGCATTTCAGTGGTGTGGAGTTTTTCCTGCTGAATTTTCTGCATAGCCCATGTTTCGCTGCCATAGAGTAGAACCGGTCTCACAGCTGTTCTGTAAACCTTGCCTTTCGTTTTTATCGGCATCTTCGGATCACAGAGAACTCCTGATAACGTGCGCCATTTATTCCACCCTGTGGACGTTCTGTGTAGTACGTCGGCGTTGATTGTTCCATCTTCCGATATTACAGATCCTAAGTATTTGAATTTGTTTGCCTGGGGTTTGCAGGGCCTGACCACCCAGTTTTACTGTGTTAGTTGGTCGGATGGGTTCGCCAGGATCGAAGTGGCACACCATGCATTCTGTCTTGGTTCTGCTAATGCGCAATCCGTTTGACTCTAAACAACTCCTCCATTGTTCCACATTTTGTTCAACATCATGTCTGCTGTCTGATATAAGGGCCACATCATCCGCATAGAGAAGATTTCAAGGAGTGGATTTCTGTATGTGCGATGTTAGGTAGTTCATAGTGACGTTGAATAACATGGGACTTAGGGCGCTGCCTTGGTGTACTCCTACTTTAATACTGAAACTCTTCGACGTACCAGCTGGGCTTCTAACGCATGTTTTAACATTTTGGTACATGTCCATTATGAGTCTCACGTAGCATTCAGGGACATTTTGGTTTCTTAGAGCCTGCCATATTATTGTTCTCGGTACGCGATCAAACGCCTTCTCGAGGTCTATGAACACCATCCACAGGTTTTGTTTGGTATCGCGGGCATGTTCTACCATTAATCTCACAGCGTGTAGCGTCTGTAGTTCCTTTTCCAGCAACAAAACCGAATTGATTTTCTGTTAGGTTTATCAGACCTTGAAGGCGCTCACAAAGGACCCGTTCCCAGATCTTGAGGGTGTAGAATGTAAGTTTTATACCGCGAAAATTTGCACAGTCCCGGACGTCTCCCTTATTTTTGTAAAACGAGACCAGCACACTTTTACGCCAGGCGTCGGGCATCGTTTCGCTAGTTAGGATGTTATTAAAGAGCTCACATAGCCATACTTCCCCATCAGCACCAAGAGATTTCTAAAGTTCAGAGGGTATATTATCTGGGCCTAAACATTTATGGTTTTTCATTTTCCAGATCGCTTTTCGTACCTCGGCCACGGTGATTTCATTTGCCGGGCCCTGTACCGTTGGTAAAATAGCTTCTGGGTGCCTGGCGAATTCTTCGTTTAGTAGCTCCTTATAATAATTATGCCATCTTTTACATATGTCCTCATTATTTGTTAGTAGCAATCCTTCTTTGTTTTTAATGTACTTCGTGGTATTGAAATATTTGCAATTATTATTTCTGTGTTTAGCTATTTTATAGATGTCGACATCAGTTGCTAGTTCTAGGCGTTGGTAAAGGTCCGCATTTGCTTTTTCCTTTTCAATTGCGACTGTTCTTCTAGCAGATTTCTTTGCAATTTGATACAGCTCTTTATCTTCTTCGCTACTAGATTTCTGCCATGTTTTGAATAGACGTTTCTTTTCAGACACACTGTCCTTGGCCTGAGCGTTCCACCATTTGGTATCCTTTGTATTATGTAAAGCTCCTTTACTAATTCCTAGCTCACGCTTTGCTGCATTGACATAGTGGTTTTCGAATTTTAGCCAAATTCCTGATGAAGAGTTGTCTCGAGGAGGGTGTTTACAAATAAAATTTACCACCTCATTACGTAGGGTACTTCCTTTTTCCGTATTCAGCTCATGCCATTTTATCTTCTCTACTTTAGGTCTAATAATTTTAATGGGCTTTTTAAGTTTAAGAGCTGCTAATAATAGCCGATGTTGGGAAGTGAGGGGTTCCCCTGGAATAATCTTGCAGTCTTTGATTTGCTTTAGATGTTGTTTGTCAATGAGTATATAATCTATCTGCGTCTTTGCGTTCCCGCTTTTATAGGTGATCAAGAGTCCATGCTTCTTTTGGAAAAATGTATTAACAACTGCAAGATTTTGGGAGGCAGCGAATTCCAAAATAATTTCGCCTTCAGCGTTCTGTTTACCGAATCCGAAACGCCCATGATAGCCTTCGAAACCATCCCTGTCTTTTCCCACGTGGCCATTTAAATCTCCACAAATAATTCTTTGCTCCGTTGCCGGTAGAGTTCTCATATGTTCTTGTAGGTCTTCCCAGAATTGTTGCTTTTCTGCATCTCGGCAGTTGATCTGTGGTGCATAGACAGAGAGTATGTTAAGGCACCGTTGTTTCTCTAAGGCGATCTTCACGGACATGATGCGGTCGTTAACTCTGTTGATTTCTACAACGTTCTCCCTAAGATGTTTATCCAAGACTATTCCGACACCATTTCTGGTGTTCTCTATGCCGTTGTAGATGAGTTTGAAGCCCTTTCCGATTTGACGAGATTTGGCACCTTTCCATTTTGTTTCCTGCACACAACATATATTTATGCGACGTCTTTCTAAAATAGCGCTTAGTTCGGCACTGCGTCCTGTCATTGAACCAATGTTCCAAGTAGCTATGCGTAGTTCGAACAGTGGTCCAAGGACTCGTTGTTCTGGCTTTTCGTCGCTTCCGGGGGACGCCCTAGTATTTGCAGCATATCCGTGGTGAACGTCGCTTGAGGGGGATGCCCTAACATTGTGTCTCTTTCCATTATTGTAGTGCCTCATGATTAATATATGGGTTGGCTATTGGTTTTTTACGGTCGGTTGCCACCTGACACCAAGACTATTGCTTTGCTGCAAAGCATGAGTGCCGCCGTTGAACCACGAAGAACTCATCCGCCACCAACTCTACTGAGTGCTCCAGCCCAAGCACCCAGCACTGTAGTCGGCCTCGCCTCCGATGATGTCGAAGAAGCCCGACTCCAGGGGTTTGTTAACGAAGTTACCATCTCCGGCCTGTTGGTCCGCGGGGGCTATTTTATTTCACCCCTACCCTGCATATCTGCCGAGCGTTTCGCGTTCTCTAGGGGTGAGGCTCCCCCGAGAAATAATTTCGAGATATTGGCAAAATGATTAAACTTTATGATAAAAGTGCCAATATCTCGAAAACTATGCCATTTTCATTAAATACAAATTTACTTGACCAGATACCCCATCAGCTGTTCTATGCCTTTAAGTCTTAACGTTGGTTTCAGGGGCAACCTGTACGTAAGATAATGTAAATTCAGTAACGTGACGCCTTCAGTGAGTAATAATAAGACTTTTAATGTCGCTTTTTATGGGGGCCCATCTTGTGGAGGGCGAGTCACCGTCTGCCGGAATTAAAATTGGATACCGTTTTATTAGGCAGGCGTCCGCTTCTTCATCCAATAGCCCAGTAGTTAGTCCATACTCTTCACCCAATAGCCTAGTACATTTTAGACTCCATTAACTCTCAATAATCCTTACACCATGGCGGTTGCTGTCTCTGCGTGCGTCACATGAGACGGACAGGGCCAGCATCTGCTTAGTGTGTGTACCCCTCACTTTTCATTAAATTGTCGAAAGGACCTTGGCGTGTGCGTTGGCTTCGGCTCCGCATTTGCCTCCCAAAGGTCCGGAACACCATTGTTCCGTGGTCTACTAAGCTAACACACACGTCTCATAGCTTTAGTGAAAGACCTTCTTAATGGCCATGGCCTGATTGAAGACATGAAAAGTGATAAGTATGATATGATATGAGTAGCAGCCTCAAAGAAGGCGGCGATCACGCCAAAGATTAATTGGCCATTTGCTAGATTAAAGAACTCATTTTGTCTAGAGATTGTACTATAGAATAGACTATAGACTGTATGGCTATTACATTTCCGAACAATAACCGACCAGACCTTGAATTCTAGTTGATAACTATTAGAAATTTAATTGACCCCGTCACAATGTTACACCAAGTGGCCTTACAATGTTAAAGAAAGAAGTAGCAGATTTTAAACATACGACTACTAATGAAATCGCAAAAATTATTGCTCACTCAAACCAAAACACTAGTTCAGGATTAGACGGTATCACTGTAAAAATTCTAAAATGTATTAAAACTCTAATATGTGATAGTTTTGCTAATTGTATTAATCGATGTCTAGATGCTGGAGTTTTCCCTGATTCATTGAAAATAGCCAAAGTAAGACCCATATACAAGTCCGGTGATAAATTAGACCCCAGTAATTACAGACCTATATCGGTCCTACCAGTCACATCAAAAATATTTGAAAAGATTATACATCAGCGACTAACAGAACATTTTGATAATAATAACTTCATCTCCAATAAACAATACGGTTTTCGCTCAAAGTCAAACACACTCTCGGCAACTTCAGATCTTCTTACAGAAATAAAGGTAAATATAGACAAGAAAAAAATTGCACTGGGTATCTTTATAGACCTAAAAAAGGCATTTGACACAGTGAGCCATACTCTTTTATTAGCAAAACTAAACTCCATAGGTATAGTTGGCAAGGCACTAAAATTTTTAGAATCATACCTTAATAACCGGATACAAATAACAAAACTAGATAAAACCCAAAGCAATCCTCGGGAAATTAAATATGGTTTTCCACAGGGATCTATTTTGGGACCATTACTGTTTTTAATCTATGTTAATGACATGCATAACATTGGATTGAAGGCTCATCTATCATTATACGCGGAAGATACCTGTCTATTCTACTTTGGCCCAAAAATAGAAACTCTAATAGAGCAAGCCCAAAAAGATTTAAATTTACTCCACAAATGGCTTCTCAGTAACCTTTTAACGATTAACGAGTCTAAAACTAAGTACATAATATTTGCCGCAAAAAATAAAGTTATACAAGATCATGAGCCCTTAGTTATCAACGGTGTAACTTTACAAACCGTGGAACAGGAGAGATACCTAGGCTTAATATTAGATAGTAAATTATCATGGAAACCACATATTGATTCCCTACGCTCCAAAATCACGTCACTAACAGGTGCATTAAGACGAATAGTTCGATGTCTGCCAAAAAGGGTTCGTTACACTATTTATAATTCCCTCTTTAAGCCTAATCTCGAATATTTAATAGAAATATGGGGCTCTGCCCCTAAATCTACCTTAAAACCTTACAGATCTCGCAAAATAAAATAATAAAAGTACTGTTTAGTTATAAGCGCCTTACACCTACTGACACTGTGTATGGGGAATCCAAAATACTAAATATTTCGCAAACTTATATATACAACACGTGCATCCTAGTAAGAAAAATCATAAATAAAGATATACACAGCCATATAACTTTTACTAAAAGATCAGAGGTACAAAAAAGACTGACGCGACAAGCAAATAATATACTCCTTAGACCATATAGAACATCTTATGGGAAAAAGAGCATAATAAATGAAGGAGCTCAACTCTATAACAAACTACCAAAAGATGTTAAAGACGCCAAATCAATGATGGTCTTCAAAAAAGCACTAAAACATTACGTGTCTAATCATATACCTAGCTAGGCATTTTCTTGTTTCTCTGACAATGCCTAACTGAGTATATTAAGAAAATCCGATATCTGCGTATTAGATAATTTGAAATAATACCTAGAAATAAGTCAAATAATAATAACAATAAATGTATAACATTAAAAAGTTAAAAACTAAAATAAAAACGTCTCCTAAGGCTTTTCCACAAAATATGCACTTAATTATTACACACAAATCATAGTTATGTTAGTTAACCAGTGATCGCACCGGGTAGTTCGGTTTAACTGGCCCCTATGCACAACATTACATTGTTGCATTGCGCTTGGTGTTACCGAGTGCCTTTGTTCTTAACTCGTTCACCAGTTTTTGCATTCTACCCTCTCCCATTTAGCTTTAAGATAAATATTGTTTTCTCAGTAAGTGATTTATGTAAATCTTTTTGAGAAATAAATGTCTTAAACCGTAAACCGTATTTTATCACAGATGTCAAAATTAGAGAAAAGCATTTAGTATCATATATTTTGTCAATTTAAGTACTAATCTTTTATGTCATAAAATAAAGTAAAAATAAAACATTCATTTCAATTCAACCTCAACTGCAATTGTCAAATCACACGTGTGATCTTATTATGAAACTCGCCTGCGGCTTGTTTCATAAAACCACGCTCGTATTTTAAGGAACCCTATTACGTAACAGTTACATAAACTACTAATTAATAAAAAAAAATGACGTTACGAGATCATCTTGTGATTAGATTTCCCAGCTATTTTTTTTATGGTCAAGACAACGCTTATAAAATTCAAATGCTTAAATAAAATCAATGTATTGATAAATCTATTATAAATTAAACATGATATAGTATGTTATTCAATCAAATACAAACACTGAAAATATTGAAAAAATAATCAACCCAGCAGGATTTGAACCTCGCATCGATACGCCTTACCGGGGCTCGATCGCTATTGTATGAGTGGAATGCCCCACTTTAAAAACATGTAAAAATAATTATGAGTTGATAGCAGCGCCATCTATTATTCCCGTTGTGACACTTGCAATAGGGTCGGCGGGAAGGCGGATCTCTAGTAGTTAGCACCTAGATGTCGCTTACGGCTGCTATAAAGTCGATGTAGATCAAAATAAATGCAAAAAGATGATTGAAGGCATTGAGAATTTCGTCAACTTAGTAACTGAACCCATAGCTTAATTAGTAAAGCGATCGAGCCCCGGTAAGGCGTATCGATGCGAGGTTCAAATCCTGCTGGGTTGATTATTTTTTCAATGTTTTCAGTGTTTGTATTTGATTGAATAACATACTATTGTATGAGTGGAATGCCCCACTTTAAAAACATGTAAAAATAATTACTCAATATAACATTTACAAATACGTAGGCATAGCTTTACTATAAATACAAATATATTTAAGTATGTTTAATGACGGCGTAGGCACTTTGACAGTTGTGACCTGTATCGTGCCTGATAAAGAACCCTGTACATCGTTCTGTCAACTTTTTTCTAATCTCCAAAAAAAAGAATTATAGATATGATTTTCACGATAGATAAATAAACAGTACCAGTTGTGTAAGTAATATTTTTTATTTTTTTAAAAATCACTAAAATCTGAGTATTTATCGTGAACATGTAGGTTTCGAGTTGTTTGCTTGTTTGTGTGTAAGCTGCCACCGGAGTCAAGGGAATGTCAGTGGATCCATCTGGTTCTATCACCATTTATGTGTGGATAAGACGTATCTAACCATTTTTAAGGGACCATCACCATTGACAATAGTTACTGGGTAAATTGTTATTCTTTATTATGTACTTGTCTCTGGCCCAGATATGAGTAATTTGCCTGTCAGGCGGTGTAGTCTTCTGATACTCTTGATCCTGAGGTACATTTTCCAATCTGTAATTAAAGATGTAGTTTTAAATTATTTTTCAAAGTATAACTATATCCAAAACTGACAGAACATGTAAAATTTAAAAAAAGTTGTAATCGTTCGTATGTGGGCCATGCGCTTGTTCGTTACCGTCACGATATAAACTCAACCTATCATCTAGGTAGGTAGTACTGACTCTGAAATTTTATTACATCTATGGCAACGAAACCGTTTCAATGTCATCAACTGAGCATGTTACATTTAAAAGGCAGTAATAACCTTTGAAGACGCATTATGTTGTGCATCTTATGTCCGTGACAGTAAGGTGTAAAACGAAATGACAATTAAAAAACTACGACAGAGGCACTTTCCTCACATAAAAACATAACATTTCATACTCGGCGCGCGAAAAGCAAGCGTTTTGGTAATTTGCGACTAAAATTAACTGAAGTGGAGTTTAACAATTGTAAAACTATACCGACTAATTCACTTGAAGGTCATATTAATAATTAGTAACTTATAATAATCTTACCTTGAAACTTCAATCATGTGCTTCTGTTTGTCCTGATACAAGCGCCTTTTATATATTTTCACTTTATTTCCCATTATTTACAAATGTACACAATTAAACTAGGTATAATATTTTTACAAGTTTTTTGACACTAACATGATATATATATATATACTATATAACACAAATTATTAATTTTACGACTAGAAAATCAATAAGTTTCCGATATTTTTGATACGCAGACGAGAAGCTATATAGGTCCGTCTAGCACGGCGCGTCAACGCGCACTGTCTATTTGTACCGGAGTGAAGAAGAAGCACTGCGAGCGCAAGCCGGCGGCCGGGCCGTAATCGCAAAAGTGTTAATAAAAAAAAAACAGTGCACTTTTTGAGAAATAGAAATCTACGAAGTTCTTAGTTTAGTCAAGTAGAAAATTTGTTTTTTATTACAGTCATATGGGTCAATAACATAAAGCTATACGACTGTTTAAAGGCAAATTTAAGAGGTAACTTCGGAATTATTTTCTATCGAGCCGATTTCGTCCAACTATGTTTTGAAAGCAACTAAGTTCTCGAAAATATAATGAATTTTAACATATATTTTTCTTGCTTTACAAAACCATTTAGTTTCTTTTAAAACACTGTTTAAGTAACTTCAATTTGGAGGTCATCGGCAGTATTCATCATCTTAACTCCATAACTAAGTAGCGGCATACAAAATACACCTTATGTGTAAATTTTATTCAGATACATCGTATAGTTTCCGAGTAAAATGGCTGTGACATACGGACGGACAGACAGACAGACAGACATGACGAATCCATAAGGGTTCCGTTTTTTGCCATTTGGCTACGGAACCCTAAAAAGATATTTATTCGTAATATAACATTCTAAAAAGACAAATTCTAACCCCCTTATTCATAAACGTCTTACAAGCCTCACTTAACTAATAATCGCTTGTCCTTATCTGTCACTTTGACAGTTGTGTTTGTTAGAAACAGACAAAACAGAAATGATGTAATTGCGGCCTGTGAGACGTTTGTGAATAAGGGGGTGAGTGTTTTTCCTCTCCGCAGAACTTTTTTTAAATATGGAATTTTACATTTTTAATATCAAAAATGAATTCTGCACGTCTGTTTTGTACGGAAATTATACCACACAACCCCTAGCAACCTTAACCAGAGAGTAACTACTAACATACCTATTGCATGTGACCCCAGATTTAGACTTGAAGGTAAAAAAAATGCAAAAAGATGATTGAAGGCATTGAGTGTGAACATGTAAAATAATTATAAGTTGATAGCAGCGCCATCTATTATTTCCGTTGTGACACTTGCAATAGGGTCGGCGGGAAGGGTATCTAACTCTAGTAGTTAGCACCTAGATGTCGCTTACGGCTGCTATAAAGTCGATGTAAAAATAAATGCAAAAAGATGGTTGAAAGCATTGAGAATTTCGTCAACTTAGTAACTTGACCCATAGCTTAATTGGTAAAGCGTTCGAGCCCCGGTAAGGTGTATCAATGCGTGGTTCAAATCCTGCTGGGTTGATTATTTTTTGAATGTTTTCAATGTTTGTATTTGATTGAATAACATATTATTGTAAGTGATTAAAAGTATAAATTATAATAGTTATAATAATAAGTAAGTTGTTTTAATGTTGTTCATAAAAAATATGAAATATACGAGTAAGTATGTGAAAATACTTACTCTTTTTCCGAATCTGTTCTCCCGTCCGTCTGTTTGTTTTGCTCTGGCATGGGGTTATCTCTAAGTTTATAAGTTATGGAACGCTTCATTGTAAATATTTTACTTAAAATTTAATCACAGCTAACCTGATTTATTGATCATTTATTGATATCTACAGCTTACACTTGACCAGTGATTAATATTTTTATACAATTTGTAAAATTTACCAAAAAATAAACACCACACACCGGCGTCCCAATCACAATTATGAGATATGAGTGGTATCACCTATTATTATATGATTTATATGATAAATAACTGAAGCTAGGTACTTCAGGACGTATATGCTGTTTGTGTTTACATCCCGCTATGTGTACTAAGTCTGGCTTGGTTGGAAAGGCGAGCCACAGCTGATAAGCGAACGGTTTCGGCGGACCCTGCAATCCAGCAAAGCCTTGCTGAAGGCTTAGGGCGACGTTAGAGGTCAAGTGAACGTCGGCCAGAGGCTGCATCCGGACCCTTCTCCGGTCGTAACGATCTTCGTTCCAGCGGTAACAGAGGGGCGAGGAAGAGAGAGTGCTCCTGTGTCTGCGCGCATACTTGAGCACTAAAATATGTCCTGCGCATGTGACTGGTACTGGTTTAACGGACTCCGAGGTGTTTTAAAGTCCTGTGGCGATGGGCAGAGGCAGAGAGGTTCAGTTGTAGTGCCAACTGGGCTTTGGCTAATGCTTGCACACAGGCGGCACAGAGAGAGTGGTCGTTTCTGTGTTGCACTGGGTTAACACCATAGATCCGGCAGCACTCTGTGTGACGAAGCAGCCCTGTTTAGGGAGGCACTGCTTCCCCCGCTCAGCCGGGGAAGGGGCTAGAAAAGGTGTCCCAAACAAATGCTTAACCCAATCCCAGACAGAGGCAGCAACCGCGGTTGCTTCTGCACTAGTAAAATCGCGGTCGAAAGGAAATATGCAAAAAACGAAACACCTACAGAACTGGGAATATGACATTTGGTGCATGGAATGTGCGCACTCTCCTTGACCGTGACGCCAATATTTGCCCTGAGCGTAAAACTGCCATTATGGCCCGTGAGCTCGGACGTTATGGTGTGGATATTGCTGCACTTAGTGAGACTCATCTGGCTGACGAAGGGGAGACAGTGGAGCACGGCGGCGCCTACACTTTCTTCTGGAAGGGTACCCCAGTTTCTGAGCCTCGGCGCTCAGGCGTCGGTTTCGCAATTAAAAACTCTATTGCGGCCAAGCTTGAGGAGTACCCTATACATGTCTCGGATCGTGTTACTTCCTTGCGCCTTGGACTTGACAACAACAACTATCTGACGATAATCAGTGCGTACGCGCCAACGATGGACCGGGAAGACGATGTGAAGGACAGGTTCTATGAAGAAATTGCTAGCCTCCTCTCTAAAATTCGTCCTAGAGAGCAAGTACTTATGTTAGGCGACTTTAATGCGAGAGTTGGGCGTGACTTTGAAGCTTGGCCAAGTGTCTTGGGAAGGCATGGTATTGGTAACATGAACAGCAATGGACAATTGTTGTTATCTCTCTGTGCCCAGTTTCAGCTGGCTATTACCAATACCATGTTTAGGCTTCCGGCCAAATACAAGACCACCTGGATGCATCCCAGGTCTAAACATTGGCACTTGATTGACTACGCTATCGTTAGGCAGCAACACCTCTCTCAAGTACATATAACTCGTGTGATGCGAGGTGCCCACTGCTGGAGTGATCATAGACTCGTAGTAACTAAGATCCGCCTGCGCCTGCGGCCTCCTCGTAGGAAAGAAAGAGCAAAATCTAACCGCTTGGATATAAACAAACTAGAACGCCTACCAATACGGAACACCTACATTCAAGCGGTGTGTGATACAATTCGAGAATCATCGGTCGAGACTGGTGATCCTCTGGCCCATTGGCAAGAGCTGTCGTCGAATCTTCTTCGTATTGCTTCCATTACGATTGGTGTAAAGGGTAGCAGACATGAGGACTGGTTCGATGACAATGATGAGGTCTTGACCACCGCTGTTAGAAATCATCGTCAAATCCTGCGGGTAGGTAGAGACGCTCAAACGGTCAAACACAGTAGTGCAGAGCTGCGAAGAGTGGTGCGTGAAGTTAAAAACAAGTGGTGGAGAGATAAAGCCGCACGCGTTCAATGGCTCTCAGATACCAACCAGCAGTCAGAATTTTACGAGGAAGTGCGTAAGCTCGTTGGCTCGGCAACTCGCAGTAATGTACCGCTAAAAACTGAAGACGGTTCGAAGCTGCTAACCAGCAAGCAAGACGTTTTGAATCGATGGGGTGAGCACTTTAAGAACCTGCTTAATGTCGATCGCGCTGCAAACTTACAGTACATAGATTCAATAGCACCGCTCCCCACTCACTCTACGCTGGATAAGCCATTGGATTTAAAAGAAGTCGTTACTGCAATACAACAGCAGAAAAACAAAAAGGCTGTGGGCGTGGATAATTTGCCTGGAAAACTACTCAAATATGGGGGTGAAGAGTTGCATGGAACTGTTTGGAGATTGTTTAAGCGGATGTGGGAGCAGGAACAAGTGCCTCTTGAATTTCGGATATCCCGCATCAGCTCCTTATATAAAAACAAAGGTGATCGATCCGATTGCAACTCGTACAGGGGCATTTCTCTTCTGTCTTCTCCGGGTAAAGTCTTTGCCCGCGTACTACTAAATCGCCTTTTACCATTATCTGAAAACATATTGCCGGAGACGCAGTTTGGCTTCCGACCTGACCGAGGCACCTGCGAAGCTATCTTCTCAATACGACAACTTCAGGAGAAGAGCAGAGAACAAGGTCAGCCACTATTTCTTTGCTTTGTTGACCTGGAGAAAGCTTTTGACAGCGTGCCTCGTGAAGCCTTGTGGAAAGTGCTAGCGAAACTGGGATGCACGGCTAAGTTTGTCAGGCTCATCAGACTTCTGCACGATGACATGCAGTGCTGTGTCACCGTAAAGGGCGAACAATCAGAATTCTTTGGTGTCAGCTGTGGCGTCAAACAAGGATGCGTTCTGGCACCAACTCTGTTTGCTCTTTACTTTGCTGTTGTCGTCAGAGATGCCTTACGAGCGCTGGCGGATGGCATCCGTATTCGCTTTCGCACAGAAGGCGGTGTTTTCAATCTACCACGACTGAAGGCTCGCACAAAAGTGTCTCTGGCCTCTATTACGGAGATAATGTACGCAGATGACCTTTGCTTTGTAGCGAATTCCCCGGACAGCTTGCAGGTGCTTATGAAGGGTCTTAACGAGTCTTGTCAGCGCTTCGGCCTTAAAATCAGTGTCAAAAAAACCGAAATCATGGGGTTAGAAACACTAAGGCCCGTTGACATTAGGCTCGGTGACGACTCTCTTAAGCAAGTAGACCGGTTCAGGTATCTGGGGAGCACAATAACATCTAAGTGCCACCTTGACGACGAGATTAACTGCAGAATCGGAGCGGCTGCTGCTGCCTTTGGTAAACTTCGCGTCAAAGTGTTCCGTTCCCATGACATTAAGCTCCAGACAAAGGTTTCTGTGTACATGGCGATCGTGCTGCCCAATCTCCTGTATGCCTCTGAGACATGGTGCTTATACCGAAAGCACATTCGTACGTTGGATAGGTTTCACCTTAAGTGCTTGCGTGATATTATGAACATCTCCTGGTCGGACCGTGTAAGAAACACGGAAGTTCTACGCCGTGCGAATGTCAGCGGCATGGAAGCCTATCTAATGCGACGACAACTGCGGTGGTGTGGTCATGTCTTCCGTATGTCTGACAGCAGAGTGGCTAAACGCATCTTCTACTCAGAGCTGCAGAATGGCAAACGGAAACAGGGCGGCCAGCTTCTGCGCTACAAAGATGTGTTGAAGCGCCACATGCGAAGATGTGACATTGAGCCATCGCACTGGGAGGCTTTGGCGCAAGACCGGCCAAAGTGGAGGCATACAGTGAGGTCAAACGTGCAAGCCTTCGAAGAACAGAGGCGAATTGAACTCGACGCTAAACGCGATGAGTTAAAGACCCGTCCACCTGCGGTCATCAACTATAATTTTGTCGGAGGGGTGCTGACCTGCAGTGAGTGTGGCCGCACGTTCACTGCAAAGATAGGGTACGTCAGTCACCTGAGAGCTCACGACCGACGCTCTACCTAGCCAGTACATTCAGTCGCCATGGCCGAAATCGGCCTGGATAAGATGATGATTGTGTTTACATATTATCTTAAACATGGGAATCCCATATCTCTTTATTTACCATTAAATTATCTATACAAGGTGTAACAAAAATTGTATTTATCCGTTTACGGGAAAAATTGGTATCGTATTGCGACCAAGAAAAAGTAGGCGAATAAATTTTTAGACGCGAAAAAATTTTTTTTTTTGTTTCGTATGATTTTAAATTAGTTTTTTATAATTAGAATATTTAGAATACGATACCAATTATGCGCTTATACGGACCACCACTATTTTTTTACACCTTGTATTAACCATTAAACATAAGGTCAATGGAATTGATGTATCAAGCAAGAAAAGACAAGACATTCACACGCTCTATTGTAGGTTTAGTTTTCGGATGTAAATACGTATCAAAACTTGCAAGTAATTTGAAGGGTACACGAAAAGAACATGTCTAGTCACATTGACAACATTTTGAGTTGGAACGATGCAATTAACCATACTATTTTCGTAACTAGATGGTTTTTATGAGTTAAGAAGTGGATATAAGTTAAAATTTACATCTTTAACAGAAGTTGTTACTAATAGTTCATTGCAAGCTCTACATTTTGATATAAAAATCTGTTCTTTCCGTGTACCCTTCATTTATTGAATCAGGCGTTACTTTGCGGAAGTCCTGTAACTCCTGTATATCAACAACAGTAATATTGCTTTGATAAGTGGTATACTAACCCGTGATCGGATTTTACGGTGCAACAGGGCGGATGCACGTATTATGCGAATATGGTGGTTAAAACGTTAAAATGCAATTGATATGAATTTGATCTAACTAAATTAAAAAACGTAGGTCCTAAAATCCCGAAGATCATACCTTATAAAATATTCGCATAATTTTTGAAATAAAAAAAACTGTGTTGCACCCTAAAATCCGACCACTTAATTAATAACGGGTTGGCATTTATCGACTACTTCGACAAGGACGTTATTATACCGCGTAATAGCAAAGCAATATTATTGTTGTTCAAATCAGGCAAGTTTTTTTTTATACTACGACGGTGGCAAACAAGCCTACGGCCCACCTGATGGTAAGCAGTTACCGTAGCCTAACAGTTAAATCCGAGTAATCCGACCTACTTTTAGTGGCTGGAAATCGGATGTGGATAGTTGTAAATTGGTAGTCGCATTGATCATTGATCTGACCTAGCTAGCCTAATATGGTCAGATTTTTATTGTCTGTCAGGTGGCCGGCTTTAGCCGGACATGTTTGGCTTTTTACGGGTGTGTCCGACCAAATAATTCCTCGTCCGGCCTGTCCGGCTTTTGTTAGGCTTTCGCCTGACTTACGCTACGCGCCAGTCACGCCAGTGGCATGATTCGAAAAACCAGCATGTCCGGCTTTTGGGATCAAATGTCCGGCTAAATTAAGCGCGGAGTCCGGCTTTTTCACTTTTGGGCCTGGTTACCAGGCCTATTATTTTTAGGCTATAAATTATTTACAAAATGGCGTTGGTCTATATAGACGGAGAGCTAGCCACGTCAGATATGACACAATAATGAGAGCAACCAAACCCCCCTAGTCAGTTTGGTATACTATGCTTATTTCTAGATCTGGACATCTGGCAGCTTTAAAGTGGTGGAGGTCAAAGAATGCAAACCATTTCAAGAAAACAAATCCTAGAGATCTGGGTTTGATGCAATATTATGAGAAATTATACGAATACTATACAATATTAAGATAAATTATACAAAAGTTTATGTTGGGGGCAAGTAGTGCCAAACGATATATAATATAATTCATAGTTTGTCGCCTACTGTTCTGTTTCCATAATAATACACAATATTTTTTGGTCTAACGTTTTTTATCGATTTTTGACCAGTTTTGAGTCGATATTCCAACATATTCACTACAGATAGAATTATAAAGCAAACGACTATCGGTTCTTGAATCTTATATCTCCATTCTGTAGAGCCGGATCTTGAAATAAATGAGCCGTTATTTTTTTATGATATTTTAAAAATATGGTCTAAAAAAACACTTTTATCGATATTCGAATGGTGTAAAGAATCTTACATATACGTAATCTACATATTAGGGTTCCTCTTTGATGTCTCTAAAAACTGTAGAGATTTTAATTTTTCACTAATTAACACAATTTATGACCATAAAACCACTTTTTTAGCCTAAACCGCTCCAATATCTCGAAGACAATGAATATTGAAGTAAATATAGGATATTGTTTAAAGCCGTTACTGATAATATGATAAGCTATATAAATCATTAGAAAACCAAGGGAATCAGATCTAAGGTCGTTGGCGCCAGGGAGCCCCTTAAAATATAGGCCCTGTCCTTTATAACTGAGACAACTTCGGCAGTTTTTACCTAGTTTGGTATTACTATTTTCCAATTGAAACATTTTGCTAGTCTGTCACTGTGACCTCCACCTATTAAAAGCTGCCAGATGCCAGGATCTAGCAATAAAAATAGTATAGCAATCTAACCAGACGGGTTTTGTTGCTCTCATTATTGTGTCATATCTGACGTGGCTAGCTCTTAGTCCAATAGCAGCTCAGTGACCCTTAAAAAAAGCTTATTAATGCCTACAGCATTACACGTGAGTAATTATGCTATTAAACTACATTAAGCATTATATACTACTTAAAATTGCTATTGTAGACCCTAAGGCACTAAAACAGCTAAAAGCTGTATAGGGGCTGTTCATAAATGACGTCATCAATTTTTGATGTTTTTTTACCCCCCTCCTCCTAAAATCATTCAACCGTCCCCCTGCCAAATAAAGTGACGTCATTTAAAAAAAATGCGTTTTTAGCTTTATTGTAAAACAAAAAACTATTTAGTAGATAATATTTTATAACATTAAGGCTCCTTATTCCCTAAAAGGTCGAAAAACTCTATTAATGAAAAAAGCCGCATAAAATGCTATCTATAAGATAGTTTGAAGTATTAGTAATACAAAAAAATACTTTTGAACCATATTTATTATTATTAAGAACCCAAAAATACGATTCTTACAGAAAGTGTCCTGTGAAGTATGATTTATAGGTCATTTTTAAAAATTCATACTAAATTAAAACGTACCACTATAGTAATGGTATTTTTTATCGTGATAGAAATATAGTTTAACTTTACTATGGTAATCTTTTTAGGGCAAAATGTTTATAGAGTTTTCGTGGAAAAAATTAAATGTAAACGTGTTTTAATCAAAAAAACTGGCATATAATCAGGAGGTATTTTGTCTATTATCCAAGATGAATCTTCGATATTTATTTCCATGGCCGTCTCAGACATGATATACTCAATTGAATTTTATTCAAGTTGAATAAGAATTGTTACCCTTTCTTGCGTAATTTGGAAATGAACGGTACATCTAACTGGAAAATCCGGAAAGGCCTTCCAAGACGACCAATTTTTTTCATGTTTTACTCGTTAAAATGTAATATTTGCTCCGATGGCCGTCTAGATAAAGAAATGAACTATTATATGCATCAATAGTTGATTTAAAAAAACTAAGTACTTTAGCCGTAGCCTTCGAAGAAAATGAAGCATTTTAAGAAATTCGCTCTGTTTGGGAATAAGGCTTCTTAAAAGTTTATAGAAAGTCAATTAGAAACACGAATTTCATTCCTTTTTTTACACATTGAAGCACTTTTTAAAGATGCGAGAGATGATGTGATCTTCGGAATGACCGCCCCCCCTCCTACGTCATGCTACCATCATCCGATGTCCAGACCCCCCCCCCCCACCTTTGAAATGACGTAATTTATGAACAGTCCCTTATAGTGAATTACTTGGCTTTATAATGGTTTATATTATTGCTATTAGCAATGTATTACCTACTTAGAAATGCTATTGTACACCCTAAGGCACTAAAAATAGCTGAAAGCTGTATAGCGAATTTACGTGGCATTATAATCGCTAATATTCATGCTCTTAAACAGCATTAAGCATTTATTTATGCTATTGTAGAACCTAATGCACTAAACCACACCGAAGCATTAGTGTAGCAAACCAAAAACGCAACTGTACAGCATTCAGCTGTACAGTTGCATTTTGGTTCGCTGCACTAAAACTAATGGCTAAACAAAAGCATTTACATATGCCATTATACAACCGTTATACAGCGTAAAGCATTATATAATGCTAATGTAGAATCTAAAGCACTAAAAACAGCTGAAAGCTGTATACCGGATTAACGTGGCATTATAATGGCTAATATTCATGCTCATAAACAGCATTACGCATTTATTTATGCTATTATAGAACCTAAGGCACTAAACCACACCGAAGCATTAGTGAAGCAAACCAAAACGCAACTGTACAGCATTCAGCTGTACAGTTGCATTTTGGTTCGCTGCACTAAAACTAAAGGCTTTAAAAAAAGAATTTACAAATGCCATTATACAACCGTTATACAGCTTAAAGCATTATATAATGCTATTGTAGAACCTAAAGCACTTAAGTGCTTTTAAACAGCTGAAAGCTGTCCAGTTGCGTTGTGGTTTGCTGCACTAAAGCTAAAGGCTTTACAAAAGCATTTAGATATGCCATTATACAACCGTTAAACAGCTCAAAGCATCATATAATGCGTCAAGTTGCTCGGTGAACGTATATAAGAGTTTATACGGTCCTTAAGTTCGAAGAGAGTTTTAAGAGCATGAATATTAGCCATTATAATGCCACGTAAATTCGCTATACAGCTTTCAGCTATTTTTAATGCCTTAGGGTGTACAATAGCATTTATAAGTAGTGCAGTAAAACACTTCTTACTTGCATTAAATACGTTTAATTTTGACGACAAAGTAAAAATATTTAATATTAGCAAAAATTATCAATTATTTAAAATTTAGCATTTCACGTAAAAATCACAATAATGGCATCTAAATAAGGGTATTTCACATTCAATAAGTTCCCTAGTGGTCAGAATACAATTAAATTATAATAACAAAAATATTTAAATTTAGCACTTCACTTAAAAATGAAGAGAACTGTACCTATTTCACTTTCACATTCAACAACCTCCCTAGTGACCAGAATGTAATTAAATTACAATAATTAAAAATATTTAATATTAGCACTTCACTTAAAAATGAAGACGACTGTACCTAAACAAGGACATTACAAATTCAATAGTTAGCAAAACCGGTAAGTAAAAATAAAGACTCGGCTAGTAATAATTTGGCTGCAGGAAAATAATGGGTTAATGAGGCGGGTGATATGGATGGTGACAGATGATGCGCTGGCTGAACGTAGCCTAAATTAAAGAGCCAGGTCTTTATACGCCCGTCAAACGAGGCAATTGGAATTTGGGAAATTTAGCAAAACAACAAAAAAACTATTATGGCACAAAAATACTGGATACAAAAAAGGAATCCGATTTGTAACTTTTTTTTAACAAAAATATAAATAATTTGATGTTCTCGAAAGCAGGATGCAAAAGCTGTTGCTTAAATTAAAAAAGAGTTCGTGGGCCAGTGTCCGCTTTGATACGGCGGACCCAATAGCTCGCTGAACTCCTTTTCTCACTTGCGAGAGCCCGCTGGATGCGGACTCTAACTCTCCGATGATGTGGCGAAGAAACCCGCGGAAATCGCGGCAGCTGTCGCGAACATCGCGAAGCAGTTCGTGCTTGCCGGTTTTTCGGATAGATGGCGGTAGCAGTCACGTTCGATCTCAATATCGCTTTTAGTATGGACGGATTTTTTGAAAGGGGTTGTAGGGTAGATACAGGGACGACGGGAGGAGAGAAGGTTGCGCGTGAACAAATCAATGGTGAGCGCTTTAATTTATCTTTCTACTCGTATCAGTTCATGGACTTTCTTACTGTGTTATTATGATGATCATGTGTCTTGTGTTATTTACCAGCGTGTATCAGTGCTCAGAGAGATCTTTGATCCCAGTGAGTTGTCAATGGTTATGAACTCAGGGTAACCATAGTGTGAGGAACGGGGTCGCTGTAAGGGGAGGTGGAGGCGACTATTTAGCCCGAGATACCAGATGGATAATCACGGGAGGCTCATAGGCCGTAGGAGTAATCAAAGGAGATATCGTCAGCTCACACCATCAACGTCCAGGCCGTGTCTACGTATAGTATCTGCGTGTCCGTTAACATATTTACATCATTCGTATTCTCTAGTCAGTAAACTCATCGGCTCAGTATACCAGAAAAACATGGTGAAGCTGACGACAGCAGCTGCAGACTGTCCCGCCGGCCCGGCATCCACAAGGGCCTTCCGGAATCAGGCGGTTTCAGGGTATAGCACTTGCTAAATAATTTATATTGGGCCTCTTCGCCCGGCAAGGGTTTCGGTTTTATTTCTGCTCCAACAATGCAACAATAGCACTTGCCATACAATGTTTGAAATAAATCGCACTTTATCACGATGCAGCTAAGCAAATTATGGCAAAAAAGACCAGAACAAATCCAGATTATCTCTTTTTCTTTCAAAATCTCACGGCGCTCTGACAGACTCCATCAAAAATCAACTTTTTTCTTTTGACAATCCGGAATACCTCAAAATTCACATTCAAAATTAGCGCGAGTCTTATCTCAATTTTACAACTGCCAGACGTATTACAAAATACGGACTGATATAAGCGCCATCTACCTGTAATGCCGTGAATCACAATGTACGCTTTTTTATATATCAACCGTGACCTAGCCTTAGACACAGAAGTTCAGAAGTTCTAAAGAAAGTCGACAGATGTCGTACGATACGTAGCGAAATGCTACAGCATCTCCCTACCAAACAAAGAAACAAACAAACAACAACACAAGTAAACACAAGAAAACTAACCCCAAGCAACAAAAACAAACACAACTTAATGCTAAGGCCAAAAAACGGCACAACAAGAGAACCCTAAACGAATTCCAAAAAAAAACAAAACTAACTAGTGATTAACATTACCCCTAAAGACTAACCTAATAGATTAACAAGATGACAAAACGCCAACCAACGCGTCACGCGGTCCAAGACGTGACGGCCGGGATAGGACAGAAACTGCACCTGGCCACAGATCTTAATCCCTCACATCGAGTCATCAAATTATACAACCAGGCTATCATAGACCGGGAAAGATAAACGAAGCCTTAAACACCAACGGTAAAAAAGGTCAAATCTGGAAAAAGGAGCAAGGAAACGCTCAAACGAAAACAAAAAAACGATAAGAAACAAATCAAGCAAGGATTACCGACAAGGGAATGGCGGACTAAAGCGCATTTTAGAATTTTGAGAAAACTGAACGGGCCGAAAGAAGAAACTATTTCAAGATATCTTTAATATGATAGGTACCGACGTGCTCGGAATCGGTATCAGCCAGTACATATACCTGTGGAGACACCCGTCTAACCACACGGCACCGAACGAAACGTGGAGCGAATTTACCGCCTCGAAAAGGATCAGCGGATCCACGCTGGAAATTCCGGCGCCAAACGATTTGGTCACCAACGATTCTTGGCGAAGAACGGTTCGTGTTGAACTTGGCGGCGTTACGATGAAAGGCTAAAGCCATCGAATCAGAAACTTTATCGTACACCTCACGAAGCGTCTGAAGATTCGAAGCGTGTTCCATCCGGCTGAGTCCCACATCTTGGTCCACAACCTGATTCTCAACACGTTCACGAATCATTGACAACTCGCGGCCGTACATCAAAAAATTCGGTGTATAAGCAGTAGCCAAATTTATACAAGAGTTTAAATAAAGAGCGACCTGATGTAAATGACCCGACCAACTGCGTTGGTCATTTTCAACTAAAATGCTCAAAGTTGTAATCACGACCTGGTTATATCTCTCCACAACATTCGCTTGTGGCGAATAATATGGGGTATAACACGGACCTGGAATATTATAGCTCGCCAGGAAATCCAGAAATTGACGACTATGAAAAACTGTAGCATTGTCACAGAGAATGTTAGTAGGAACACCGTACCGCAAAATAACCTCCGACTCTAATGCCATCGATATTGACCTCGCATTCACCAACTTCAAAGGGACCAACCAAACAAATTTGGTAAAAACGTCAACCAAAGTCAAAATATAACGACACCCATTACGGCTAACCGGTAAAGGACCAATTAAGTCAATGGAAAGAAGATCCATTGGAGCCGCAACACGACGAGGAAATAAGCGAAGTCCACGAGGTTGTGAATTTGCAATTTTATAAGACTTGCAAATCTGACATTCGGAAAGGAACCTTGTAACATCATGGTACATATTCGGCCAATAGTATAAGTCACGAGCTTTTAAATACGTTTTCATAACACCAGGATGAACGTTGGGAAATCCATTATGAATTTCAGCAACCGCCTCTCTAGTCCTTGAAGCAGGAAGAACTATACGCCATGGATTAGGTGCTAAAGGGTTTTCGATAGATACCCTGCGCATTAAGACACCATCCCGAAGAGCAAATGCAGTAAACATTTGAGGATTGTCCAAAACTCCCTGGTAAATTCGTTCATACCAAGGATCTCCAGAAGGATCCATGCCACGCGCGAATGAGATAAGCCCAACTTGAGCGCGGGACAAGGCGTCTGGAACAACATTAAGGACACCTTTTTTATGTTCAATCTCAAAGTTATATTGGGAAATCAAAGTTGCCCAACGAGCCAAGCGCCCGGTAGGATTATCAAGGGTGATCAACCATTTAAGAGCAATATGGTCAGTAATGATCTTAAACCTCATTCCATCGAGATATCCGCGGAAATGCTTTATGGAATCAACAACGGCGAGAAGCTCATGTTCGGTTGTCCCGTATCCACGTTCAGCTTTAGTGAATAAACGAGAATAATAAGCAATTGGATGTTCAACGCCGTCAAACTCTTGAGCCAGGACCGAGCCTAAGCCAACCTGGCTAGCGTCACATTGAAGGATAAAAGGTTTCGAAAAATCCGGGCAAGCCATCAACGGAGCGCTCATCAAGGCATCCTTCAATTTAGAAAAAGCTTTACTAGCACTATCGTTCCAATCGATGGGATCACGTCCCTTTCTCTTACCAATAAGTGCCGTCAGAGGAGCAATAATCGAAGAAAAACCATCCACGAAACGGCGATAATACGAACACATACCAATGAAAGCACGTAGAGACTTGGCAGAAGAAGGGGTAGACTAATCCCTAATAGCTTCTAATTTCTTTGGATCAGTTTGAAGACCACGCTCATTGACGATGTAGCCGAGATACTTCAATTCAGACTTACAAAACTCGCACTTATCTAAATTAACCGTAAGACCAGCTTCTTTCAACCTATCACGAACCTTACGAATAAGCCGCATATGACTGTAAAAATCACGAGACACCAAAATCAAATCATCAACATAGCCGAAGATAAAATCCTCAGACTCAGGGGTATATTCAAAATTGACAATCATGTCAGTAAGCCTCTGCATCTCGGACGCAGCGTTGGTTAAACCAAAAGGGAGACGAACGAACTCAAAGAGGCCCCTTTGGGGTACAATAAAGGCCGTTTTCTCACAACTGGCCTTATCAGCTAAGGGGATTTGCCAAAAGGCGCTCCTAAAATCCAACGAAGTTAGATATTTGGCACCTCGTAGGTTATCAAGGATGTCCTGGACGCGCGGGAGAGGGTATGAATCCCTGATGGTAACGCTGTTCAACTTCCTACTGTCCACGCAAAATCTGACACTACCATCTTTCTTGGTAACCATCACCACTGGGGAAGCCCAGGGTGATCGTGAGGGACGAATAACGCCTGACTCTAACATCTTGTCGATCTCTTCGTTGAGAATCTTGAGTTTGACTGGAGATAAGGGATAGTAACGTTGACGGATGGGCGAACCAACAGTCTCAATTTTATGCGAAAGCCACGAAGTACAACCTAATCCAGCTTTATCAGAAGAAATCTCCTCAAACTCGTCAATAACACATTGGAGTTTTGATTCCTGCAGTGGTGCAAGCACCGTACGAGGGTGGACATAGCGAACCTCACCTACTCGTGGGACTGCGACAGGAACATGATGTGAAGCGACGTAAAGCTTACCTGACAAACCATCACGGAATGCCTTCTTTAAAATGTCAATGAGACCAACAGCATTCCAAAACTCAATTCCTAAAATAAATGCAGTAGGAAGATTACTGCTTACTAGACAGGGGTGCAGAACGCGAATGCCACTAAAAAGAATGGGGACGTCCAAACCGCCTAGAATTTCAATAGGAGAATTGTCGTCGGAGACAACATAAGGCCGGATATCCTTGTGATATGTTATACCGAGCTCCGATAAGAGGGATATATCAATTAGTGAAACCTGAGCACCAGAGTCTAAAAGAGCTCTTACCGAAGAGCCAGCAACTAAAACATCAATAAAAAGTCTATTATCCGGGGAATTATTCATATAAACGGGCGACACCGATGGACCTCTCAGTGCGCCACTTATTTTTTTTTTGACGGACCAGAATTACAACTAGGACAATCGCGTGTGATTGCACCAACACGCTTACACTTGAAGCACACTGCCCCTGAAACGTTAGGACAATTACGATAGTTGTGACCAGTTGCATCACACTTCATACACACTATAGAACTGGGTTGACCTACAACTTGAGCACTAATCGGTGCAATAGCCAAACGTGCTGGACGTGAACCTTGAAAGGCTTCAAAATTTTTCGCGACTTCTAACAAACCATCAATATCCCTGACCACGTTAGTTGCAAGACAAGGATGATATCTAGGATTCATTCCATATTTAATAATGTTAAACAGGTTGTCTTCGGAAACCGGTGTACGAAGCTTTGCGTTTAGATCGCGCGCCTGAATAACAAAATCAACCACTGACTGGTTGTCCTTCTGTGATAAAGCGCGAAGTTGGCTCTCAAGCTTGAAATCGAAATCGGCTACGTCGAAGGTTTTAACGAATTCAGACTTTAATTCCGCATAAGTAAGACCTTGATATCTGATTGCCCTAAAATGTTTCAAGGCACTATCTGACAACAATTCATGGAAACGTCTGACAACATATGAAGGATTGACGTTACGCGCCATACCTTCTTCCTCGATTCGAAAGAAAAATTCGCGAACACAAGTGTCCCCGGAAAAGTTCAAGTTCCATTTCGTAAGTGAATAATCTTTGAAAGGAAAAGGCGGGGGAAGTCCGGACATATGCATCGCCTGAGGTCGTGGTTCAGAATCAAAAAACTGTTCTTCATCGTCTGCCATTGGATCTAAAATCCTCGGATCGTACGAGTTTAAAGATGAGTGCGCATGAGGTGTCTCAGCAATTGATCCTTCATTACTTAAGTGCGACATGGCGAAAAGTCGAATGTTGTCTTGCGTTGCAAGTTCAAACAAAAAATAAAGTTAATCTACCTAAAAGAATAAAATCCGAAGTTCGAGTATATCCGTGGTCTAAACCAAGCGCTTAAGTCAAAGAAAGAAAATAACACTCGAAGTCTAAATGCCAAGTTAGAGTTCGAATTTAAAAAAAACAAGTTCAGTTTCTGAAAAAAATAACAAAACGCAAATCATACATTCTATGTCTGACTTACCTGCGAATTCCCTAACGTCTACGGGCTCTAACTACAGGACTCAGACTATGAAATAAGGTATTCGGGATATGTTACGGGTAATTGAGAAAAAGGCATAAGTAAAGGGCAACAGATAAATTCGTTTTTTTTTAACATAAATAAAAGCAATTTTTTATATGACGGAATTCGGGTTAGTGATGGGACGTAAGGAGGCAGCAGGCTGAAACAAACCAAAATCAAGGTTAATAGAACCGCGACCGGTCTACGGTCACCGTCTCACAAATCCAAAAAAAAAAATAAAAATATTTAATTACAATTATTAAAAGTAAATCCAGAGTTCTTTACCTTCTCGGGCGCCATTTTGCAGTAAAAAATTTCTTACTTGCATTAAATACGTTTAATTTTGACGACAAAGTAAAAATATTTAATATTAGCAAAAATTATTAATTATTTAAAATTTAGCATTTCACGTAAAAATCACAATAATGGCATCTAAATAAGGGTATTTCACATTCAATAAGTTCCCTAGTGGTCAGAATACAATTAAATTATAATAACAAAAATATTTACCCGGACCCGGGATTGGACCCGGGGTATGTCCTTAAACTACGTCCGGACCTGGGTATGTCCTTAAACTACGCCAAAAAGAGAGGTATGGGCACTGCGAATGGCATCTCGCTAGATGTGGTAGGGCACGTTCAGCGAATGTCATCGCTCAAATCTGGAGCAGAGCCCGACTGGGGAAGTACCTCCACCTTACAGAAAACCACAGCCAAATAGCACTAGACCCTACTCATAGTGTTGTGTTCCTGCTGGTGAGTAAGGTTGCCAAAGAGCTCAAAGAGGACCCAGTGTGTTGACGATGAGGGACCTTCTTGTTCCTTTAGTCGTCAACACAGTGAATCCTCCTTTTTGTAAAGGGTCGGCAACGCGCATGTGACTCCTTTGGAGTTGCAGGCGTCCATAGGTTACGGTAGCTGCTTACCATCAGGCGGGCCGTATGCTTGTTTGCCACCGTCGTGGTATAAAAAAAAAAAAAAAAAAAAAAATTAAATTTAGCACTTCACTTAAAAATGAAGAGAACTGTACCTATTTCACTTTCACATTCAACAACCTCCCTAGTGACCAGAATGTAATTAAATTACAATAATTAAAAATATTTAATATTAGCACTTCACTTAAAAATGAAGACGACTGTACCTAAACAAGGACATTACAAATTCAATAGTTAGCAAAACCGGTAAGTAAAAATAAAGACTCGGCTAGTAATAATTTGGCTGCAGGAAAATAATGGGTTAATGAGGCGGGTGATATGGATGGTGACAGATGATGCGCTGGCTGAACGTAGCCTAAATTAAAGAGCCAGGTCTTTATACGCCCGTCAAACGAGGCAATTGGAATTTGGGAAATTTAGCAAAACAACAAAAAAACTATTATGGCACAAAAATACTGGATACAAAAAAGGAATCCGATTTGTAACTTTTTTTTAACAAAAATATAAATAATTTGATGTTCTCGAAAGCAGGATGCAAAAGCTGTTGCTTAAATTAAAAAAGAGTTCGTGGGCCAGTGTCCGCTTTGATACGGCGGACCCAATAGCTCGCTGAACTCCTTTTCTCACTTGCGAGAGCCCGCTGGATGCGGACTCTAACTCTCCGATGATGTGGCGAAGAAACCCGCGGAAATCGCGGCAGCTGCAGACTGTCCCGCCGGCCCGGCATCCACAAGGGCCTTCCGGAATCAGGCGGTTTCAGGGTATAGCACTTGCTAAATAATTTATATTGGGCCTCTTCGCCCGGCAAGGGTTTCGGTTTTATTTCTGCTCCAACAATGCAACAATAGCACTTGCCATACAATGTTTGAAATAAATCGCACTTTATCACGATGCAGCTAAGCAAATTATGGCAAAAAAGACCAGAACAAATCCAGATTATCTCTTTTTCTTTCAAAATCTCACGGCGCTCTGACAGACTCCATCAAAAATCAACTTTTTTCTTTTGACAATCCGGAATACCTCAAAATCCACATTCAAAATTAGCGCGAGTCTTATCTCAATTTTATAACTGCCAGACGTATTACAAAATACGGACTGATATAAGCGCCATCTACCTGTAATGCCGTGAATCACAATGTACGCTTTTTTATATATCAACCGTGACCTAGCCTTAGACACAGAAGTTCAGAAGTTCTAAAGAAAGTCGACAGATGTCGTACGATACGTAGCGTAATGCTACAGTAGGTAATACGTTCCTAATGCAGTATAATAGCAATAATATAAACCATTATAAAGCCAAGTAATTCACTATAAGGGGCTGTTCATAAATTACGTCACTTCTAATGGGGGGGGCGGGGGTCTGGACATCGGATGATGGTAGCATGACGTAGGAGGGGGGGCGGTCATTCCGAAGATCACATCATGAATGTGTAAAAAAAGGAATGAAAGTCGTGTTTCTATAAACTTTTAATGCTATAAAATATTATCTACTAAATAGTTTTTTATTTTACAATTAAGCTTAAAACGCGCTTTTTTAATGACGTCACTTTATTTGGCAGGGGGAGGGTTGGATGATTTTAGGGGGAGGGGGGTAAAAATCATCAAAAATTGATGACGTAATTTATGAACAGCCCCTATACAGCTTTTAGCGGTTTTAGTGCCTTAGGTTCTACAATAGCATAAATAAATGCTTAATGTTGTTTAATAGCATCATTATTCACGTGTAATGCTGTAGGCATAAATAAGGCATTATTTAAGGGTCACTGAGCTGCTATTGGACTAAGAGCTAGCCACGTCAGATATGAAACAATAATAAGAGCAACAAAACCCGTCTGGTTAGATTGCTATACTATTTTTATTGCTAGATCCTGGCATCTGGCAGCTTTTAATAGGTGGAGGTCACAGTGACAGACTAGCAAAATGTTTCAATTGGAAAATAGTAATACCAAACTAGGTAAAAATTGCCGAAGTCGTCTCAGTTATAAAGGACAGGGCCTATATTTTAAGGGGCTCACTGGCGCCAACGACCTTAGATCTGATTCCCTTAGCTTTCTAATGATTTATATAGCTTATCATATTATCAGTAACAGCTTTAAACAATATAGTATCCCATATTTACTTCAATATTCATTGTCTTCGAGATATTTGACATCAAAGTCGAACCGGTTTAGGGTAAAAAAGTGGTTTTATGGTCATAAATTTTGTTTTAATTAGTTAAAAATTAAAATCTCTCTACAGTTTTTAGAGACATCAAAGAGAAACCCTAATATGTAGATTACGTATATGTAAGATTCTTTACACCATTCGAATATCGATAAAAGTGTTTTTTTAGACCATATTTTAAAAATATCATAAAAAAATAACGGCTCATTTATTTCAACATCCGGCTCTACAGAATGGAGATAAAAGATTCAAAAACCGATAGTCGTTTGCCTTATAATTCTATCTATAGTGAATATGTTGGAA
Source organism: Pammene aurita (assembly GCA_947086415.1). Taxonomy (NCBI): domain Eukaryota; kingdom Metazoa; phylum Arthropoda; class Insecta; order Lepidoptera; family Tortricidae; genus Pammene; species Pammene aurita. The sequence continues at coordinate 11,377,938 of OX352300.1, read as the reverse complement.
TATCGACTCAAAACATATTATTATTACCATACATCGGGGTTTTCGGTGCGGGAATGTTTCACATTAGCCAAAGAGTAGGCATTAACTTAAAAAACAGAATGTACTCTAGCACGTTGCTACTTAATGAATAATTGATCGAAAAAATCATAGGTATATACAATTTATATGTAATAGCTGACTATTATGTATATATATTTTACGTACATATACCTATGATTTTTTCAAGTATTTTTTATTAATTCATGTAATGACTGATCATTGTCAACCTCTTCAGTTAATCAAATAGTTCATAAATATCAGACGTCAAGATTAATATTTGACACTTATTATACCGTGTCTTTGTCTTAGGTAGATCTAGTTAATAAATTTCGGATATGCAATAGCATTTTTAAAATACTAAGTATATAATAGTCAATAAAAACATGCCTCTAAGAAAAAAAGCTCGTATCATAGTGTGTAAGCTATTCACAGAGAGGTAGTTATTCATTAGGCATAATATGATATTTTCTCAGACTAACTCTCAACCTATCTGTTTATCTCTACTCTTTCTCAAATCGTTCTCGCACCGAAAACCCCAATGTATGATTATTACGGAAACAAAAACTGTAGGCGACAAACTATGAACTATATTTTATTATACATCGTTTGGCACTACTTTCTCCCAACATAAACTTTTGTATAATTTTTCTTAATATTGTATAGTATTTGTATAGGTTCTCATAATATTGCATCAAACCCAGATCTCTAGGATTTATTTTCTTGAAATGGTTTGCATTCTTTGACCTCCACCACTTTAAAGCTGCCAGATGCCCAGATCTAGAAATAAGCATAGTATACCAAACTGACTAGAGGGGTTTGGTTGCTCTCATTATTGTGTCATATCCGACGTGGCTAGCTCTCCGTCTATATAGACCAACGCCATTTTGCAAATAATTTATAACCTAAAAATAAAATCATGCGGGCCTATTTATACAAGGAAAATACCTATATAATAATGAAATTACTTAATTTAAGACTTCTCAACCAACACTACTATGTTAATAATGCAAAACTCGTTCTATACGAGGATTACACAATTGTTTTGTTTATTTGACGCATATCTTTTTATAATATTTTATAGCAAAACCACAATAAATCAAAGGCGCGTGAAAATTTTCAATGAAACTTATATACACATTTACAGTAAACTACATTGCGCAGTAATATTTGAAGGATATAATAACGTAAAAGAGTCAAAAACTTTTATAAATTTTGTTAGGATGCAAACAAATATGACGTGTCACGCATTCAGTTTTTTGTACCGTCTTCGTCCATTTTATATTGCGAGACAAAGTAGTTAAATCACAACGTTCATTGTATTATAACATTTGTTCCGTCGGTGTTAGAGACGTTTTTGCATTGACGTAAGGTTTATTTTACTACACTCTTATGCTAGTATAATGCTTTTGTATTACGATTGGCAAGTTAATCGAGAGTACTTATGCTTCTTTACTGCGATTAGCAAGTTTTTTGGCCGTATTAATGCTTCTTTAATGCAGTTGGCAACTTAATAGAGCGTACTAATGATTCTTTAATGCGATTGGCACTTTCCATGACAACGATAATGCTAATAGCGCAGACATATTGCGCCTGTAATGCTATTAAATGACCTTTATAGGATCTCAAGCTGGGTAATTCGTGCCCATTTAAGACCTATATCAGCACTATAAACGTTTATAATGCTACTATAAAACGAACTGAAAATGCTAAAAGCATACAGATATGCTGTAAGACGGCCGTTATACTGCTTTGATGTGTTACTTGGGATACACCTGCACGCGCCCGCGCGGCCGCCGACACGCGCCCGCGCGACCGCTGGCACAATCGAGTTGGCCATGGCGGTACAATGGCGGCCATTATATGGTTTCGGAATACGGCATTTAGGATAAATAATATGAGTGTAGATAAAGCAGTGTATGCAACTGTACGTAATTAGGCCTTAAAACGTAACAGTTACATAAAAAAAAAAAAAAAAAATAAAAATATTTTTATTCAGTAACTAAGTTTAGGTTTACAATAACTATGCTGGTGCCTCTTTTTAAGTATTTAAGAAACTTGTGTTAAGAGAACACCGCTCTTCCACAAGTTGATTTGCTTATAATCTAGTATAATAATAGTGATTTTATTAAACTCCTTCGCTAACAAAGCATTTTACTCGTAACAATAATAATAGCTGAAGGTGTCTGCGAAAGCCTTATGAACTACATGAACAATTTTCTACAAGAGAGAAGTACAAAGAGAAAATATCTTAACATAACAGTTTATCTAAGTGATGTAATATTATATTTATATATATACATATATATGAGTGTGTGCGTGTATGTGTGTGTGTGTGTGTGTGTGTGTGTGTGCTCGTGTGTGTGTGTGTGTGCTCGTGTGTGTGTGTGTGTCAGTTTGTCTGTGTTCTATTGTTTTAGCATTTGTTCAATTTCATCATAACTCAGGTTTTTTAGCCAGTTACATACTTTTTTCTTACATTCACTATAAATGCACGGATAAATGTCAATTTCATTATTATTAATTTTATTATATAGATTAGCTGAGCGAAACTCATATTGTCTTTTAGCAAATGCTGATTTAGCTTGTGGCGCGGAGATTGCATTTGGTTTCCTTCGTCTATTAGTATCATTTGTGTCACTTTTATAAGTTACTGTTTTATGGCGTTTCAAAACTGCGTGCAAAATATAAAGTCTCCTAACTGACAACAGATCGCAGATTTCGTAGAGCTCTTTAGTAGGAAACCTGAAAGGTTTAGAGTACATCACCTTCAGTAGCGACCTCTGGGCCCTCTCTAGTTCCAGGAATTTTATCTTGGTAGCCCCACCCCAAACCGGTATACAGTAGCCCAGAACCGATTGTACCAAAGACACGTAAACTACTTTAGTAGTAAGTTACATAAACTACTATATCGGAACAGATCGGAAACAAAAATGACACGATAATTTATAGGCTGCTGCTGCCTTTGGTAAACTTCGCGTCAAAGTGTTCCGTTCCCATGACATTAAGCTCCAGACAAAGGTTTCCGTGTACATGGCGATCGTGCTGCCCAATCTTCTGTATGCCTCTGAGACATGGTGCTTATACCGAAAGCACATTCGTACGTTGGATAGGTTTCACCTTAAGTGCTTGCGTGATATTATGAACATCTCCTGGTCGGACCGTGTAAGAAACACGGAAGTTCTACGCCGTGCGAATGTCAGCGGCATGGAAGCCTATCTAATGCGACGACAACTGCGGTGGTGTGGTCATGTCTTCCGTATGTCTGACAGCAGAGTGGCTAAACGCATCTTCTACTCAGAGCTGCAGAATGGCAAACGGAAACAGGGCGGCCAGCTTCTGCGCTACAAAGATGTGTTGAAGCGCCACATGCGAAGATGTGAGGCTTTGGCGCAAGACCGGCCAAAGTGGAGGCATACAGTGAGGTCAAACGTGCAAGCCTTCGAAGAACAGAGGCGAATTGAACTCGACGCTAAACGCGATGAGTTATAGACCCGTCCACCTGCGGTCATCAACTATAATTTTGTCGGAGGGGTGCTGACCTGCAGTGAGTGTGGCCGCACGTTCACTGCAAAGATAGGGTACGTCAGTCACCTGAGAGCTCACGACCGACGCTCTACCTAGCCAGTACATTCAGTCGCCATGGCCGAAATCGGCCTGGATAAGATGATGATTGTGTTTACATATTATCTTAAACATGGGAATCCCATATCTCTTTATTTACCATTAAATTATCTATACAAGGTGTAACAAAAATTGTATTTATCCGTTTACGGGAAAAATTGGTATCGTATTGCGACCAAGAAAAAGTAGGCGAATAAATTTTTAGACGCGAAAAAAATTTTTTTTTTGTTTCGTATGATTTTAAATTAGTTTTTTATAATTAGAATATTTAGAATACGATACCAATTATGCGTTTATACGGACCACCACTATTTTTTTACACCTTGTATTAACCATTAAACATAAGGTCAATGGAATTGATGTATCAAGCAAAAAAAGACAAGACATTCACACGCTCTATTGTAGGTTTAGTTTTCGGATGTAAATACGTATCAAAACTTGCAAGTAATTTGAAGGGTACACGAAAAGAACATGTCTAGTCACATTGACAACATTTTGAGTTGGAACGATGCAATTAACCATACTATTTTCGTAACTAGATGGTTTTTATGAGTTAAGAAGTGGATATAAGTTAAAATTTACATCTTTAACAGAAGTTGTTACTAATAGTTCATTGCAAGCTCTACATTTTGATATAAAAATCTGTTCTTTCCGTGTACCCTTCATTTATTGAATCAGGCGTTACTTTGCGGAAGTCCTGTAACTCCTGTATATCAACAACAGTAATATTGCTTTGATAAGTGGTATACTAACCCGTGATCGGATTTTACGGTGCAACAGGGCGGATGCACGTATTATGCGAATATGGTGGTTAAAACGTTAAAATGCAATTGATATGAATTTGATCTAACTAAATTAAAAAACGTAGGTCCTAAAATCCCGAAGATCATACCTTATAAAATATTCGCATAATTTTTGAAATAAAAAAAACTGTGTTGCACCCTAAAATCCGACCACTTAATTAATAACGGGTTGGCATTTATCGACTACTTCGACAAGGACGTTATTATACCGCGTAATAGCAAAGCAATATTATTGTTGTTCAAATCAGGCAAGTTTTTTTTTATACTACGACGGTGGCAAACAAGCCTACGGCCCACCTGATGGTAAGCAGTTACCGTAGCCTAACAGTTAAATCCGAGTAATCCGACCTACTTTTAGTGGCTGGAAATCGGATGTGGATAGTTGTAAATTGGTAGTCGCATTGATCATTGATCTGACCTAGCTAGCCTAATATGGTCAGATTTTTATTGTCTGTCAGGTGGCCGGCTTTAGCCGGACATGTTTGGCTTTTTACGGGTGTGTCCGACCAAATAATTCCTCGTCCGGCCTGTCCGGCTTTTGTTAGGCTTTCGCCTGACTTACGCTACGCGCCAGTCACGCCAGTGGCATGATTCGAAAAACCAGCATGTCCGGCTTTTGGGATCAAATGTCCGGCTAAATTAAGCGCGGAGTCCGGCTTTTTCACTTTTGGGCCTGGTTACCAGGCCTATTATTTTTAGGCTATAAATTATTTACAAAATGGCGTTGGTCTATATAGACGGAGAGCTAGCCACGTCAGATATGACACAATAATGAGAGCAACCAAACCCCCCTAGTCAGTTTGGTATACTATGCTTATTTCTAGATCTGGACATCTGGCAGCTTTAAAGTGGTGGAGGTCAAAGAATGCAAACCATTTCAAGAAAACAAATCCTAGAGATCTGGGTTTGATGCAATATTATGAGAAATTATACGAATACTATACAATATTAAGATAAATTATACAAAAGTTTATGTTGGGGGCAAGTAGTGCCAAACGATATATAATATAATTCATAGTTTGTCGCCTACTGTTCTGTTTCCATAATAATACACAATATTTTTTGGTCTAACGTTTTTTATCGATTTTTGACCAGTTTTGAGTCGATATTCCAACATATTCACTACAGATAGAATTATAAAGCAAACGACTATCGGTTCTTGAATCTTATATCTCCATTCTGTAGAGCCGGATCTTGAAATAAATGAGCCGTTATTTTTTTATGATATTTTAAAAATATGGTCTAAAAAAACACTTTTATCGATATTCGAATGGTGTAAAGAATCTTACATATACGTAATCTACATATTAGGGTTCCTCTTTGGTGTCTCTAAAAACTGTAGAGATTTTAATTTTTCACTAATTAACACAATTGATGACCATAAAACCACTTTTTTAGCCTAAACCGCTCCAATATCTCGAAGACAATGAATATTGAAGTAAATATAGGATATTGTTTAAAGCCGTTACTGATAATATGATAAGCTATATAAATCATTAGAAAACCAAGGGAATCAGATCTAAGGTCGTTGGCGCCAGGGAGCCCCTTAAAATATAGGCCCTGTCCTTTATAACTGAGACAACTTCGGCAGTTTTTACCTAGTTTGGTATTACTATTTTCCAATTGAAACATTTTGCTAGTCTGTCACTGTGACCTCCACCTATTAAAAGCTGCCAGATGCCAGGATCTAGCAATAAAAATAGTATAGCAATCTAACCAGACGGGTTTTGTTGCTCTCATTATTGTGTCATATCTGACGTGGCTAGCTCTTAGTCCAATAGCAGCTCAGTGACCCTTAAAAAAAGCTTATTAATGCCTACAGCATTACACGTGAGTAATTATGCTATTAAACTACATTAAGCATTATATACTACTTAAAATTGCTATTGTAGACCCTAAGGCACTAAAACAGCTAAAAGCTGTATAGGGGCTGTTCATAAATGACGTCATCAATTTTTGATGTTTTTTTACCCCCCTCCTCCTAAAATCATTCAACCGTCCCCCTGCCAAATAAAGTGACGTCATTTAAAAAAAATGCGTTTTTAGCTTTATTGTAAAACAAAAAACTATTTAGTAGATAATATTTTATAACATTAAGGCTCCTTATTCCCTAAAAGGTCGAAAAACTCTATTAATGAAAAAAGCCGCATAAAATGCTATCTATAAGATAGTTTGAAGTATTAGTAATACAAAAAAATACTTTTGAACCATATTTATTATTATTAAGAACCCAAAAATACGATTCTTACAGAAAGTGTCCTGTGAAGTATGATTTATAGGTCATTTTTAAAAATTCATACTAAATTAAAACGTACCACTATAGTAATGGTATTTTTTATCGTGATAGAAATATAGTTTAACTTTACTATGGTAATCTTTTTAGGGCAAAATGTTTATAGAGTTTTCGTGGAAAAAATTAAATGTAAACGTGTTTTAATCAAAAAAACTGGCATATAATCAGGAGGTATTTTGTCTATTATCCAAGATGAATCTTCGATATTTATTTCCATGGCCGTCTCAGACATGATATACTCAATTGAATTTTATTCAAGTTGAATAAGAATTGTTACCCTTTCTTGCGTAATTTGGAAATGAACGGTACATCTAACTGGAAAATCCGGAAAGGCCTTCCAAGACGACCAATTTTTTTCATGTTTTACTCGTTAAAATGTAATATTTGCTCCGATGGCCGTCTAGATAAAGAAATGAACTATTATATGCATCAATAGTTGATTTAAAAAAACTAAGTACTTTAGCCGTAGCCTTCGAAGAAAATGAAGCATTTTAAGAAATTCGCTCTGTTTGGGAATAAGGCCTCTTAAAAGTTTATAGAAAGTCAATTAGAAACACGAATTTCATTCCTTTTTTTACACATTGAAGCACTTTTTAAAGATGCGAGAGATGATGTGATCTTCGGAATGACCGCCCCCCCTCCTACGTCATGCTACCATCATCCGATGTCCAGACCCCCCCCCCCCCCCATTTGAAATGACGTAATTTATGAACTGTCCCTTATAGTGAATTACTTGGCTTTATAATGGTTTATATTATTGCTATTAGCAATGTATTACCTACTTAGAAATGCTATTGTACACCCTAAGGCACTAAAAATAGCTGAAAGCTGTATAGCGAATTTACGTGGCATTATAATCGCTAATATTCATGCTCTTAAACAGCATTAAGCATTTATTTATGCTATTGTAGAACCTAATGCACTAAACCACACCGAAGCATTAGTGTAGCAAACCAAAAACGCAACTGTACAGCATTCAGCTGTACAGTTGCATTTTGGTTCGCTGCACTAAAACTAATGGCTAAACAAAAGCATTTACATATGCCATTATACAACCGTTATACAGCGTAAAGCATTATATAATGCTAATGTAGAATCTAAAGCACTAAAAACAGCTGAAAGCTGTATACCGGATTAACGTGGCATTATTATGGCTAATATTCATGCTCATAAACAGCATTACGCATTTATTTATGCTATTATAGAACCTAAGGCACTAAACCACACCGAAGCATTAGTGAAGCAAACCAAAACGCAACTGTACAGCATTCAGCTGTACAGTTGCATTTTGGTTCGCTGCACTAAAACTAAAGGCTTTAAAAAAAGAATTTACAAATGCCATTATACAACCGTTATACAGCTTAAAGCATTATATAATGCTATTGTAGAACCTAAAGCACTTAAGTGCTTTTAAACAGCTGAAAGCTGTCCAGTTGCGTTGTGGGTTGATGCACTAAAGCTAAAGGCTTTACAAAAGCATTTAGATATGCCATTATACAACCGTTAAACAGCTCAAAGCATCATATAATGCGTCAAGTTGCTCGGTGAACGTATATAAGAGTTTATACGGTCCTTAAGTTCGAAGAGAGTTTTAAGAGCATGAATATTAGCCATTATAATGCCACGTAAATTCGCTATACAGCTTTCAGCTATTTTTAATGCCTTAGGGTGTACAATAGCATTTATAAGTAGGTAATACGTTCCTAATGCAGTATAATAGCAATAATATAAACCATTATAAAGCCAAGTAATTCACTATAAGGGGCTGTTCATAAATTACGTCACTTCTAATGGGGGGGGGGCGGGGGTCTGGACATCGGATGATGGTAGCATGACGTAGGAGGGGGGGGCGGTCATTCCGAAGATCACATCATGAATGTGTAAAAAAAGGAATGAAAGTCGTGTTTCTATAAACTTTTAATGCTATAAAATATTATCTACTAAATAGTTTTTTATTTTACAATTAAGCTTAAAACGCGCTTTTTTAATGACGTCACTTTATTTGGCAGGGGGAGGGTTGGATGATTTTAGGGGGAGGGGGGTAAAAATCATCAAAAATTGATGACGTAATTTATGAACAGCCCCTATACAGCTTTTAGCGGTTTTAGTGCCTTAGGTTCTACAATAGCATAAATAAATGCTTAATGTTGTTTAATAGCATCATTATTCACGTGTAATGCTGTAGGCATAAATAAGGCATTATTTAAGGGTCACTGAGCTGCTATTGGACTAAGAGCTAGCCACGTCAGATATGAAACAATAATAAGAGCAACAAAACCCGTCTGGTTAGATTGCTATACTATTCTTGTTGCTAGATCCTGGCATCTGGCAGCTTTTAATGGGTGGAGGTTACAGTGACAGACTAGCAAAATGTTTTAATTGGAAAATAGTAATACCAAACTAGGTAAAAATTGCCGAAGTCGTCTCAGTTATAAAGGACAGGGCCTATATTTTAAGGGGCTCACTGGCGCCAACGACCTTAGATCTGATTCCCTTAGCTTTCTAATGATTTATATAGCTTATCATATTATCAGTAACGGCTTTAAACAATATAGTATCCCATATTTACTTCAATATTCATTGTCTTCGAGATATTTGACATCAAAGTCGAACCGGTTTAGGGTAAAAAAGTGGTTTTATGGTCATAAATTTTGTTTTAATTAGTTAAAAATTAAAATCTCTCTACAGTTTTTAGAGACATCAAAGAGAAACCCTAATATGTAGATTACGTATATGTAAGATTCTTTACACCATTCGAATATCGATAAAAGTGTTTTTTTAGACCATATTTTAAAAATATCATAAAAAAATAACGGCTCATTTATTTCAACATCCGGCTCTACAGAATGGAGATAAAAGATTCAAAAACCGATAGTCGTTTGCCTTATAATTCTATCTATAGTGAATATGTTGGAATATCGACTCAAAACATATTATTATTACCATACATCGGGGTTTTCGGTGCGGGAATGTTTCACATTAGCCAAAGAGTAGGCATTAACTTAAAAAACAGAATGTACTCTAGCACGTTGCTACTTAATGAATAATTGATCGAAAAAATCATAGGTATATACAATTTATATGTAATAGCTGACTATTATGTATATATATTTTACGTACATATACCTATGATTTTTTCAAGTATTTTTTATTAATTCATGTAATGACTGATCATTGTCAACCTCTTCAGTTAATCAAATAGTTCATAAATATCAGACGTCAAGATTAATATTTGACACTTATTATACCGTGTCTTTGTCTTAGGTAGATCTAGTTAATAAATTTCGGATATGCAATAGCATTTTTAAAATACTAAGTATATAATAGTCAATAAAAACATGCCTCTAAGAAAAAAAGCTCGTATCATAGTGTGTAAGCTATTCACAGAGAGGTAGTTATTCATTAGGCATAATATGATATTTTCTCAGACTAACTCTCAACCTATCTGTTTATCTCTACTCTTTCTCAAATCGTTCTCGCACCGAAAACCCCAATGTATGATTATTACGGAAACAAAAACTGTAGGCGACAAACTATGAACTATATTTTATTATACATCGTTTGGCACTACTTTCTCCCAACATAAACTTTTGTATAATTTTTCTTAATATTGTATAGTATTTGTATAGGTTCTCATAATATTGCATCAAACCCAGATCTCTAGGATTTATTTTCTTGAAATGGTTTGCATTCTTTGACCTCCACCACTTTAAAGCTGCCAGATGCCCAGATCTAGAAATAAGCATAGTATACCAAACTGACTAGAGGGGTTTGGTTGCTCTCATTATTGTGTCATATCCGACGTGGCTAGCTCTCCGTCTATATAGACCAACGCCATTTTGCAAATAATTTATAACCTAAAAATAAAATCATGCGGGCCTATTTATACAAGGAAAATACCTATATAATAATGAAATTACTTAATTTAAGACTTCTCAACCAACACTACTATGTTAATAATGCAAAACTCGTTCTATACGAGGATTACACAATTGTTTTGTTTATTTGACGCATATCTTTTTATAATATTTTATAGCAAAACCACAATAAATCAAAGGCGCGTGAAAATTTTCAATGAAACTTATATACACATTTACAGTAAACTACATTGCGCAGTAATATTTGAAGGATATAATAACGTAAAAGAGTCAAAAACTTTTATAAATTTTGTTAGGATGCAAACAAATATGACGTGTCACGCATTCAGTTTTTTGTACCGTCTTCGTCCATTTTATATTGCGAGACAAAGTAGTTAAATCACAACGTTCATTGTATTATAACATTTGTTCCGTCGGTGTTAGAGACGTTTTTGCATTGACGTAAGGTTTATTTTACTACACTCTTATGCTAGTATAATGCTTTTGTATTACGATTGGCAAGTTAATCGAGAGTACTTATGCTTCTTTACTGCGATTAGCAAGTTTTTTGGCCTTTTTAATGCTTCTTTAATGCAGTTGGCAACTTAATAGAGCGTACTAATGATTCTTTAATGCGATTGGCACTTTCCATGACAACGATAATGCTAATAGCGCAGACATATTGCGCCTGTAATGCTATTAAATGACCTGTATAGGATCTCAAGCTGGGTAATTCGTGCCCATTTAAGACCTATATCAGCACTATAAACGTTTATAATGCTACTATAAAACGAACTGAAAATGCTAAAAGCATACAGATATGCTGTAAGACGGCCGTTATACTGCTTTGATGTGTTACTTGGGATACACCTGCACGCGCCCGCGCGGCCGCCGACACGCGCCCGCGCGACCGCTGGCACAATCGAGTTGGCCATGGCGGTACAATGGCGGCCATTATATGGTTTCGGAATACGGCATTTAGGATAAATAATATGAGTGTAGATAAAGCAGTGTATGCAACTGTACGTAATTAGGCCTTAAAACGTAACAGTTACATAAAAATAAAAATAAAAAATAAAAATAAAAATATTTTTATTCAGTAACTAAGTTTAAGTTTACAATAACTATGCTGGTGCCTCTTTTTAAGTATTTAAGAAACTTGTGTTAAGAGAACACCGCTCTTCCACAAGTTGATTTGCTTATAATCTAGTATAATAATAGTGATTTTATTAAACTCCTTCGCTAACAAAGCATTTTACTCGTAACAATAATAATAGCTGAAGGTGTCTGCGAAAGCCTTATGAACTACATGAACAATTTTCTACAAGAGAGAACTACAAAGAGAAAATATCTTAACATAACAGTTTATCTAAGTGATGTAATATTATATTTATATATATACATATATATGAGTGTGTGCGTGTATGTGTGTGTGTGTGTGTGTGTGTGTGTGTGTGTGTGTGTGTGTGTGTGCTCGTGTGTGTGTGTGTGTGCTCGTGTGTGTGTGTGTGTGTCAGTTTGTCTGATGTGTTCTATTGTTTTAGCATTTGTTCAATTTCATCATAACTCAGGTTTTTTAGCCAGTTACATACTTTTTTCTTACATTCACTATAAATGCACGGATAAATGTCAATTTCATTATTATTAATTTTATTATATAGATTAGCTGAGCGAAACTCATATTGTCTTTTAGCAAATGCTGATTTAGCTTGTCGCGCGGAGATTGCATTTGGTTTCCTTCGTCTATTAGTATCATTTGTGTCACTTTTATAAGTTACTGTTTTATGGCGTTTCAAAACTGCGTGCAAAATATAAAGTCTCCTAACTGACAACAGATCGCAGATTTCGTAGAGCTCTTTAGTAGGAAACCTGAAAGGTTTAGAGTACATCACCTTCAGTAGCGACCTCTGGGCCCTCTCTAGTTCCAGGAATTTTATCTTGGTAGCCCCACCCCAAACCGGTATACAGTAGCCCAGAACCGATTGTACCAAAGACACGTAAACTACTTTAGTAGTAAGTTACATAAACTACTATATCGGAACAGATCGGAAACAAAAATGACACGATAATTTATAGCTTAAGTTTTATTAAAACTAGATAATGATTAATAATGCTTAGTTTAAAATTTGTATTAAAATTATAGTGTACGTAACCATAACAGAGACTAGAGACACGAGAAAGCCATATTCGAGACGGAAGAAGTATGCAGTATGGAACTCGATAGGTCGTGATTGGATCAGCCCTCGGAGATCGACCAAATCAGATCTTAGTTCAGCATCTGAAATTGAATTAAGTTTTTCTCAAATATGGTATTTGGTTGGGTGGGTCCATACTACCGTGTCCGGTTTACTAGACACTTGGCAATCTTGCCATGTATGTAGATGCGGGTGTCTTGGTCTGGCAACGTATATCGGTGGAGGCAGAAGAATTCAGGTCACTTGAAGGGTGCTAATCTAGAGCTACTAGTGTTTTCGTTCTGGTATTCATGTTGTAGGTAATTAATAATTTAATTATGTATTTATTTTGAATATTACCTATATCCCGTAAATATCCAAACGTCAGGTACTGTAATATAAATACCTAGTGTGGCCGCATTGTTGCTTTTTCCAATGATTTTTCGGCACTGTTTGCCTTACCTATTTTGGCATTCCATTCTCCCAACTGAAAAGACCTAACCATTTACTTTAACCTCCACCTAAGAACAGCAAGACGCCTGGATTTAGTAGTAAGGATACTATTGCAAAGTAACTATAGAGGAGTTTCGATTCGATTCGTTGCTCTTAAATTTGCATAGGTACCTTTATTCGGGGCTAGAAGACTTCGAATTCGGAGGCTTGGTATCGGCTCGACGAAAACACGGTACAGTCGAGTTCCCCAATATCTGTACACACGAACGTTCAAAAATATATGAACACTACCTTATTTGTATGGGGTTAAGGTCTTGTACACATATTGTTTCACGTCTGTGTGTACAGATATTAGTGCTCGACTGTACATTGAGGGTCGACACTGTGGAGGTCAAGGATGATAACATAGATAGACAATATCCATACAAAATCGCGTTCCCTTATTTCAGGTTAAAGCACTAGTGTCATCTATCGGTCACCACAGACACTAAATACTAGTTTCTAATACTTTACAGAATAACTCGACCCCAGACTCGACAAATGCCGCTGTGGCACTTAGTACCGAAAACAGACGTATAGCCTGAAGGTTCGGGGAACGCGATTTTGTATACGCATTAAGGATAATTAAGACATGGATTGACAATGCCTATACAAAATCGCGTTCAGGCTATACGTCTGTTTTCGGTACTAAGTGCCACAACGCCATCTGTCGAGTCTGGCGTCGAGTTATTCTGTCAGCGTTAAGCGCCGAACAAAGTATTAGAAACTAGGATTTAGTGTCTGTGGTGACCGATAGATGACGCTAGTGATTTAAGCTGAAATAAGGGAACGCGATTTTGTATGTATATTGTCCATCCACTTGGTGGAGGTGAACATCTGCGTACCAGGATCCTTGCTAACGAGCGCGTGGTCGATGACAGCAAGTGCCACGTCGCGCTGCCTGTACGCGCGCTCGCACCGCGACACTAGCGTGCCGACCACCAGCGCGCAAGTCACCATTCGCATCATGTTTGCGGCCGCGGCGAAGTACCCTGATGCGTATAGGGTGGCCTGGCAATTGAGATACCTATTAACACTCGGAGCTACAGGGAAGTTGACTTGTAATATGTTACCTTAATAATTAAGGGCTAAAACATTAACCTGAATTAGATCGGTCAGACACTAAGCCAGTTTTAGAACAGTAAAGTTAACTACTAGGTACTTGTATTCATATTGACTTTGATTGCCTTCTGGTCATTATAAGGTAAGGTCATTATAATAAATCAATTAATCATTATAATTATTTTTATCTAGTCAACGTCGATACAGTAACTAACCATAGATCGTCACAGCAAAATATATTGCAACACATATTTATTTATATATTATATTATAGTACCTAAACTAGTAACGCAAAGGTGTGTTGCGACATATTTTGCTACCATGGTCACCTACTGTCACAGTCTATTTCACGCTGACTCTTTTACCTACTAATTCTAGCAAGCACCTCTTCAATATAGTATTTTATACCTAATCTCGTACCTTACTTCACGGTACTCGACTGAAAAGCTCTCCATTATGTCACTATTGTATACAATACTTTTTCTACGAGTGCTCAAAACAGGCTAGCCGGTAAGATTTCAGTTCAACGAATGCCTTACAACCTGCCCCCTCGTAACAATTTAGTAACTTTAATCTCCCGGTGGATTGTGCCGGCAGTCGGGGAGGAGGACGTTGTTCTCGCCCACGACCGTCTATAATATTGAATGAAAATCTATATCAGCATCGTTACCGATGCTAAAATATGCAACCATAAAAGCTCCATCGAAAAATATGCTCTAGTAGTTCGGTCTACAGTCTCAATTCAAGCATCATAGTCGACGTGTAGAAAAAATAATATTGCCCACTCAACATTTATTGGTTTAGGTAGTCATAGTAATATAATAGTACATAATAGGTACTATAATATACCTTTACAAGTGGCGTTAGGACAAATCGACGGTACCTAATCGGTTCGAAATATTGCATGCCACTTACCTGTGAACCAGTGATCAGTCTCACGGCTATGTTGGTAAATCGTATCATATCTATCAGCAGGCTTAAACTGTTCAGTAATATCTGCAAAGCAGAGCAAACAAAAAAATAGCCACAATGACAAATAAAATTGTCGAACAAAACCAAACATTGTTCACCTCACCATCGTGAGAAAAATAGTAGATAGGTACATGATTGTCTATATAACATTCAATATTACTGTTTCTCCACTATAAATAGGACATCGTGGTCCGGAGAGAGAATAAAATGAAAAGAGTGCTACGTACTGGGCTACGGCGCTGGTGTTAGGATGGTTAAAAAAACGGGCTATTAAAAAAGATCAGAACGCCTCCCATAACAATGTTATTGCACGTTATTTAAGCTGGGGGTGACTTGTCGCTGACTAGATGGGCCCCTGAAACTGCCGTCATGATGACGACCAGGAGCAACACCGGTGTGAGCGGCTCTGGGGAGAGGTCTGTGCCGCTTTCTACCAGCTACTTGCATATTATGCATATTTCACTTCCACGTTGCAAGTATATAATTCTAAAGACTCCTACCTGGACGGGCCAAATAAGCCAACCAGAGCCGAGAGTCGTACGCGTCACCCCCTTCGAACCACGAAAACACGCCGGAAACGTCTGTGAGGTCGTTACTTCTCAACAGCTGGACTACATATACATCAGGTACAGGTAGCTTACCCTGGTTCCAAACATGTTGTTTATGAAAATACATTGTTCACATAAAAGAAGATAACACCGGCTCAGGCATTTCACAGTTTGATGGTTGTTCGTTTCCAACGTTCTGTCTGGCTGAATCTCATCGGTATTTCCAGGTTTCGATGGAATTACACAGTAGAACCAATATTTGTTACAAACTGGATCAAAGAAATCTCCTGGAATGTTCTTAGTAGCACAGTAGCAGACCTGGAGTTGATCGACAATACATTTCATACGACACTCAACATGCATAACATGTGACATGAGATCTAGCGTATTAAACATCTTTAGTAGGAGATAAATATAGCTAATGCAATATAATGTTGGAAGCAAGGGCCCGTAACTCAATGCCCATGCGGTAAAGTCACACACTGAAGTAACGATCCAAATGACAGCGAAATAGGATATTAATTGAATAAGTGTTCTTTTAATAGATGAATAATCTGTAGTCAAAAGTATTTGATCGATTTTCGCGTACTGTTTGTAATACTCTGCATGTATTTCTCGACCATATTTAAACACAAAGAATAAATCGACTAAGTATTGAATGTAATCGTAGCACATTTGTATCGCGTCAGTCAATTTAATAGAAAGAAGAATGTCATTGTAGTGATAGCGAATTTTAATATACAACGTGTAAAAGGTCAAGCACCCGAGGATTGCTGCTGTAGCCAATGCTTTACACACTATCCAAAACAATTGCCATCTTGTTTCACATACGAAAGAACTTAATGAGAATACTCTTGTTAATATTTTTATAGGCGTTAAAGTATTTTGTATTACGGCACTTCTCTGGTCAGCCGATAAAAACCTGAACGATCCAAAAACTCGCATTTTAATCTGAAAAGCAATAGAACTAAACAACTAGCTACACCATCGGAACGACAAGTGACATTCCCATGTGCGTTAAAGTAATTTCAATTTAATTAGAAAAAAATAGGTGTGACCGTATATACAGTATGTTGTAAAACTTGTAAACGTGTAGGTAAATATAAATTTTAATCCGCTTATTTATATCATAAACGTGCTTCAATTTCAAACATCAATTTTTTCTTTTGTCCATATTTCTTATGTTATAACTATGTATGATATATGATGATCATCTATTCTGGCTAAATTCGGCCATGACGACCACTTCAACTCCTAGTTAGTTCGGCGCTCGTGCGCCCGAAGATAGCTGACGCAGCCGATCTTCGAGGTGAACCTAACGGCAATAAGTACGATACGGCCTTTTGTACGATAAGGTTTTCTTTTGTGCAATAAAATTTAAATGAATAATAGACCCGCACATTGAGGGCACGTCAGGACACCAGCGAAGTGGTCGTGAATGGTAGCTGGTGTGTTTTCAGCTCGTCCAGCTCGTCGGTTAACCTTACGTTGCTCCTCGAAATGGCGTACTTTCAATTTCAATTTATAAGTATTTATTCTCCTTGACAAGTAATACAGTTTATAAAGAAAACCGCATAGTATCTATAGGAGTAGGCAAGGATTCCCTCGTATTAGTAAAAACTGTATGGCGGCAGGAAGCACTACCTCTCCCGGACAAAAGGTACCTTAAGTCTAGACGCGATTTACATAGCATCATTTCAGTATTTAGTTACTCTAATTAGTTATTACTGACTATTATATAAGACAATTCTTAGTAGTGGAGATTGTACATTAAAAAAACATAAGAAACTAAAAGGCAATAAAATCCACTTTATCCTGCACCAACCTGCGCCACTCAGGACGTTGTACTGCCCAACCTTCCAACTGAGAGGGCTCGATTTTGCATCTTTCCATATGTCGTTTCTAAAAATCTTATCCGAGGAGTTCTCCGCCTAACGCGCATACCCTCCTCTAGTTAAGAATAATATGTTTTGTACTGAATAAACAAAATTAAATGAAAAATATTTAGTTAAATGAGGTTTGGAACACGTTTATGAATAAGCGCCCAAATCTATGTTGACCAGTCTCTTAGAAGCTTTCGATCCTGGATAAAAATGGAATCGATTACCAGCATCAATTATTTTTTTCTTGGCATAAAATGACGTTATTGTCACTGACTGCATTTTTATTTTTTCAAAATCTGTAAATCTCACCCATTTGTAAAATCCACCCTGTACACGTTCATACTCGAAAATCGAAGTTTAAAGGTGATTGCATTAATTTAATCACCTTGTCAATCAATGTTTAAAATTAACTATAGGTACATATTTAATGCACATAATAACCATTCTGCACGCGCCAACAGTCCTTATACATACATAGCCTTGCTAAACACGACCATAGTGTATATAAATTATTTAAAGTTACTGGGTTTAGCCTTGCAGCACGATTTCAGTCAGTTGCCAACTTGCCATTTACCTACACCGTACATTAATTGTTGAGCCCTTTGCGGTTTAAGCTTATATTTTCTTTGCCTAGTGTACAGGTGCGAAATGGGGGGGGGAGTGGAGACATGTTTTTTTGAGGAGGAGGACGGTCCCCCAATAGGGAAGGCAACTGTCTAAGTGACATTTCCAACAGTGCAGGTCCTTGTGAGAAAAGCTTTTGTATGGCGGGAAGTAGATTTTATTTATTTTCCCGAAGATGACTCAATGTTTTGTTTCGAAATGCTTTGAGCTGTATAACGGTTGTATAATGGCATATCTAAATGCTTTTGTAAAGCCTTTAGCTTTAGTGCAGCAAACCACAACGCAACTGGACATCTTTCAGCTGTTTAAAAGTACTTAAGTGCTTTAGGTTCTACAATAGCATTATATTATGCTTTAAGCTGTATAACGGTTGTATAATGGCATATGTAAATGCTTTTTTAAAGCCTTTAGTTTTAGTGCAGCGAACCAAAATGCAACTGTACAGCTGAATGCTGTACAGTTGCGTTTTGGTTTGCTACACTAATGCTTCGGTGTGGTTTTGTGCCTTAGGTTCTATAATAGCATAAATAAATGCTTAATGCTGTTTATGAGCATGAAAATTAGCCATTATAATGCCACGTAAATCCGGTATACAGCTTTCAGCTGTTTTTAGTGCTTTAGATTCTACAATAGCATTATATGATGCTTTACGCTGTATAACGGTTGTATAATGGCATATGTAAATGCTTTTGTTTAGCCATTAGTTTTAGTGCAGCGAACCAAAATGCAACTGTACAGCTGAATGCTGTTCAGTTGCGTTTTGGTTTGCTACACTAATGCTTCGGTGTGGTTTAGTGCCTTAGGTTCTACAATAACATAAATAAATGCTTAATGCTGTTTAAGAGCATGAATATTAGCTATTATAATGCCACGTAAATTCGCTATACAGCTTTCAGCTATTTTTAATGCCTTAGGGTGTACAATAGCATTTAAAAGTAGGTAATACATTCCTAATGCTGTATAATAGCAATAATATAAACCATTATAAAGCCAAGTAATTCACTATAAGGGGCTGTTCATAAATTACGCCATTTCAAATGGGGGGGGGGGGTCTGGATATCGGATGATGGTAGCATGACGCAGGAGGGGGGGTGGACATTCCGAAGATCACATCATCTCTCGCATCTTTAAAAAGTGCTTCCATGTGTAAAAAAAGGAATGAAATTCGTGTTTCTAATTGACTTTCTATAAACTTTTAATGCTATAAAATATTATCTACTAAATAGTTTTTTATTTTACAATTAAGCTAAAAACGCATTTTTTTTAAATGACGTCACTTTATTTGGCAGGGGGACGGTTGAATGATTTTAGGAGGAGGGGGGTAAAAAATCATCAAAAATTGATGACGTAATTTATGAACAGCCCCTATACAGCTTTTAGCTGTTTTAGTGCCTTAGGGTCTACAATAGCTATTTTAAGTAGTATATAATGCTTAATGTTGTTTAATAGCATAATTATTCACGTGTAATGCTGTAGGCATTCATAAGCTATTTTTAAGGGTCGCTGAGCTGCTATTGGACTAAGAGCTAGCACGTCAGATATGACACAATAATGAGAGCAACAAAACCCGTCTGGTTAGATCGCTATACTATTCTTATTGCTAGATCCTGGCATCTGGCAGCTTTTAATAGGTGAAGGTCACAGTGACAGACTAGCAAAATATTTTAATTGGAAAATAGTAATTCCAAACTAGGTAAAAAATGCCGAAGTTGTCTCAGTTATAAGTTATAAAGGACAGGGCCTATATTTTAAGGGGCTCCCTGGCGCCAACGACCTTAGATCTGATTCCCTTAGTCTTCTAATGATTTATATAGCTTATCATATTATCAGTAACGGCTTTAAACAATATAGTATCCTATATTTACTTCAATATTCATTGTCTTCGAGATATTCGACATCAAAGTCGAACCGGTTTAGGCTAAAAAAGTGCTTTTATGGTCATAAATTTCGTGTTAATTAGTTAAAAATTAAAATCTGTCTACAGTTTTTAGAGACATCAAAGAGGAACCCTAATATGTATATTACGTGTATGTAAGATTCTTTACACCATTCGAATATCGATAAAAGTGTTTTTTTAGACCATATTTTAAAAATATCATAAAAAAATAACGGCTCATTTATTTCAAGATCCGGCTCTACAGAATGGAGATTTAAAAGATTCAAGAACCGATAGTCGTTTGCTTTATAATTCTATTTGTAGTGAATATGTTGGAATGTCGACTCAAAACTAGTCAAACATCGATAAAAAACGTTAGACCAAAAAATATTGTATATTATTACGGAAACAAAAACAGTAGGCGACAAACAATGAATTATATTAATATATCGTTTGACACTACTTTCCCCCAACATAAACTTTTGTATAATTTCTCTTAATATTGTATAGTATTTGTATAGTTTCTCATAATATTGCATCAAACCCAGATCTCTAGGATTTGTTTTCTTGAAATGGTTTGCATTCTTTGACCTCCACCACTTTAAAGCTGCCAGATGTCCAGATCTAGAAATAAGCATAGTATACCAAACTGACTAGAGGGGTTTGGTTGCTCTCATTATTGTGTCATATCTGACGTGGCTAGCTCTCCGTCTATATAGACCAACGCCATTTTGTAAATAATTTATAACCTAAAAATAAAATCATGTGGACCTATTTATACAAGGAAAATACCTATATAATAATAAAATAACTTAATTTAAGACTGCTCAACCAACACTATTATGTTAATAATGCAAAACTCGTTCTATGCGAGGATTACACAATTGTTTTGTTTATTTGACGCATATCTTTTTATAATATTTTATAGCAAAACCACAATAAATCAAAGGCGCGTGAAAATTTTCAATGAAACTTATATACACATTTACAGTAAACTACATTGCGCAGTAATATTTGAAGGATATACGAGGGCTGCTATTTATATATCCGGAAACCGGGATTACAATCTTCTTAAATAGCATATTTGACCTCCATGGTAAAATTTGAACTTTTTAAAGTACTGGCCGGTATATTTTTTCTTTCTTATTAACGCTCGTGTTTTGTTTTTGACGGGTTTTAAATGTCATCTCGCAGCAAGAATGGAACTCACTCGTGAAAATATTCGTGCTATGATTTATTATGATTTTCGGCGTGGTTTAACGCAACAACAGTGCATAGATCAACTAACTTCAACTTTTGGTGATGAAGCCCCATCTAAAACTACTGTGTATCACTGGTTTAGTGAGTTCAATCGTGGACGTAGTATGCTTACGGACGAAGTTAAGGCAGGTCGCCCGAAATCGGTCGTTGTACAACAAAATATCGAGGCTGTGCGAAAACTTATAATGGACGACCGACATGTTACGTACCGCGAGATAGAGGCGACTCTGGGTATTTCTATGACCAGCATTAATAGCATATTACATAATTATTTGGCTGAAATAAAAATTTGTTCGCGTTGGATACCCCACAACTTAACAAAAGAGCAAAAAGATGCTCGCGTCGAATGGTGCAATAAAATGTTAAAAAAATATAACCGTGGTGACTCAAAAGCCGTTTATAACATCTATACAGGTGACGAATCCTGGATCTATGCATACGATCCCGAAACGAAGCAACAATCAACGGTATGGGTGTTTCAAAATGAGCCGAACCCTACGAAAGTTACTCGTGCAAAAAGTACATTGAAACAAATGGTGGCCTGCTTCTTCGGTATTAATGGCCATGTAGCTACAGTGCCACTAGAAAACCGTAGAACGGTTAATTCAGAGTGGTACACGACCATTTGCTTACCGGAAGTATTTGAACAAATTCGTAAAACTAACCAGCGACGAAGAATCATTCTTCATCATGACAATGCCAGCTGTCATACGTCACGCGAAACAACTCTATTTTTGGAGGGTCAAAATGTGGAATTAACGGGTCATCCGCCGTACAGCCCTGACTTGGCACCCAACGATTTTTATTTATTTCCAAATATAAAGAATAAATTACGCGGTCAACGATTTTCGACCGCTGAAGATGCTGTCGACGCATTCAAACAACACGTTATGGAGGTACCTCAGGCGGAGTGGCAGAAGTGCTTTAAAAATTGGTTCACGCGAATGCAAAGGGGAATACTTTGAAAAACAATAAAACCATTTTCAGCCGTGTACGTTTGTTTGTTTTTTTGTTTCCGGATATATATAAGTAGCAACCCTCGTAATAACGTAAAAGAGTCAAAAACTTTTATAAATTTTGTTACGATGTAAACAAATATGACGTGTCTCTCATTCAGTTTTTTGTACCGTCTTCGTCCATTTTATATTGCGAGACAAAGTAGTTAAATCACAACGTTCATTGTATTATAACATTTGTTCCGTCGGTATTAGAGACGTTTTTGCATTGACGTAAGGTTTATTTTACTACACTCTTATGCTAGTATAATGCTTTTGTATTGCGATTGGCAACTTAATCGAGCGTACTAATGCTTCTTTACTGCGATTAGCAGCTTTTTTGGCCGTATTAATGCTTCTTTAATGCGATTGGCACTTTCCATGACAACGATAATGCTAATAGCGCAGACATAATGCGTCTGTAATGCTATTAAATGACATGTATAGGATCTCAAGCTGGGTAATTTGTGCCCATTTAAGACCTATATCAGCACTATAAACGTTTATAATGCTAGTATAAAACGAACTCAAAATGCTAAAAGCATACAGATATGCTGTAAGACGGCCATTATACTGCTTTATTGTGTTACTTGGGTACAGTCACCGGCAATAGTATCTTCCTACACGAAGGCCGCAAAAGTATGTGACACGCTCTTATAGCTCTACAAATAAGAGCGATTCACATATTTTTGCGGCCTTAATGTATTGCCGGTGACTGTACGTACAATGTATTTGTACACCTATGTTGGAACCATTAACCAAGTATAGTATGATTAATTTTATCGACAAATCAACCCCCGATATTTTTTATACCATAGAGAAACGCTCTATGACTATACTGAACTGTTGCCATATAAATGAGAATAATAGCGCCCTCTTGAAATAATTAATATAATCATATATTTCTGGTCAGACTTTACAAAACTACTACTATAAACTATTTTAAACGAAAGGGATTTAGACAACCCCGAAAACCTGAGCCGGAAACGTATCCGA
This sequence comes from Pammene aurita, assembly GCA_947086415.1. NCBI lineage: Eukaryota > Metazoa > Arthropoda > Insecta > Lepidoptera > Tortricidae > Pammene > Pammene aurita. The sequence continues at coordinate 11,354,443 of OX352300.1, read as the reverse complement.
TACATAGACACACAGTAAAAAGATGTTATAGTCTGGCCAGCCAACGAACGCAGTAGCAGTGTACAGCGAATAAAAGTATGACAACACTAAGAATCAGTGAAAAAAGCAGCAATGATCATCAAATTTTATGTTTTTATGTTTAGTTGGTATTTCCGCCTCTTTCATTAGGTGACATTTACGGTGTGTAAAAAGGAGACGGATATATTTCCTCTGATCTGTCATCAACTGCAACAGATAATCTGGTTGAGGCAATTGAGATATGCCTTAAAAGTTAATTTAAATTGAATTGGGAACGTTGCAGGAGTTCTATCTCACTCGCGCTTAAGGTGAGAGAGTGAAATGCACTAGAAACAAATTCAATGTGAATTTAAATCATCATTATCATCTCAGCCTTGGACCACACGTACCGGTTGGAAGCGACCCGCATCCAGCGTCTTCCGGCGACCTTAACAAGATCGTCTGTCCATCTTGTGGGTGGACGTCCTACGCTGCGCTTGCTGGTTCGTGGTCTCCACTCGAGCACTTTTCGGCTCCATCGGCCATCTTCTCTATGTGCAATGTGGCCTGCCCATTGCCACTTCAGCTTGCTAATCCGGTGGGCTATGTCGGTGACTTTAGTTCGTCTACGAATCTCCTCATTTCTGATTCGATCACGTAGAGAAACCCCGAGCATAGTATACCCTCTCCATAGCTCGTTGAGCGACTTAGAGTTTTGAGATGAGGCCGATAGTGAAAGACCACGTTTCGGAGCCGTGAGGCACTGAGGTATGTCGGACGAAAAGACATTACGTAGTTTCCCGAACGCTGCCCAACCGAGTTGGATTCGGCGGTTGACCTCTTTCTCGAAGTTGGACCTACCTAATTGGACTACTTGTCCTAGGTAGATGTACGAGTCAACAACTTCGAGTACCGAGTTCCCAACAGAGACTGGGATGGGCACAACATTGGCATTTGACATAAGTTTCGTCTTGTCCATGTTAATTTTCAAGCCCACTCGTTGTGAAACTCGGTTGAGGTCATCGAGCATCATGCTGAGTTCCTCCATCGACTTTGCCATGACTACGATATCGTCGGCAAACCGAAGGTGAGTGATGTATTCGCCGTTGATGTTGATGCCAAGTCCTTGCCATTCCAGGAGCTTGAAGGCGTCTTCCATTACGGCAGTAAACAGTTTTGGAGAGATAACGTCTCCCTGCCTTACGCCTCTTCGCAATGGAATCGCCTTCGTACTCTGCTCCTGCAGTCGGACTGACATGGTGGCGTTACTATACAAACACTTCGATGTATCGATAGTCAATATGGCATCGCTGAAGGGACTCAAGCACCGCCCATGTTTCCACCGAATCGAAGGCTTTCTCATAGTCCACAAACGCTAAGCATAATGGTAAGTTATACTCTTCGGTCTTCTGTATAACTTGCCGCAGCGTATGGATGTGGTCTATGGTACTATAGCCTTTTCGGAAGCCGGCTTGTTCGGGAGGCTGGAAGTCATCAAGTCTGTGTTCGAGACGGTTCGTGATGACGATGACCCTTGAAATGAATTTAAATGTTCGTCATGAAATACGGTGTCTCATCACAATGGGTTGCCACATGTACGTATTTTGAATTTGCCGCGCGATTCTACTGACAGAAATGGTTTGCCAGACTATATGTAACCTAAACTTCGTGCCTGGTTTTTTTATAACTGCAACAAGATTTTATGTTATTAAAATGATGTTATGTTTTAAAAGATCAGGCGCTATTTTTTGGCATACATCTGCAATCTTTTGACGCTGCTCCCACTGACAAGGCCGGTCACGGGGTCTTGCAGCACCGCATTGTCGTGTAGCCCTACCCCTCCCCTGCTTCGAGGAACAAAAATCTAGGAGACTTATCGTACTAGAAACCGGATTTTTTATTTAAAAAAAAATTAAAATAGCCGCCACTTTTTTTGCATTGCAGCATCGGCATTTCGTGTTCCCCCAATAAAGACGTGACTAATATATATATATCTTATCTAGGAGACTTATCGAACTAGGTTCAGTGTTGTGGGCTCTTATATGTACTATAATATTATATTTGCCGCCTATTTCTCGTCGCCGTCGTGTTGACGCTAAATCGCGTCATTTAAGGACACCCTGGCCATATTTATACTTTTGTGAAGGCCTTAATTTTTTTGTTGGTAAATTCCGCAGCCACATCTTATTGCGACGAGAGCAGATAATAGCACGAGAAAAATAGTGCAATAAAATCGTGTGCGGGCACCGCGCCAAGCGCCATCAAGCACACAGTGCTGTGAGTAGCTCATCTTAAAGAAACATGGGGCGCAACTTGTTGGCTATGTGCAAAGTGCGTGGGAAAATAAAGGCGATGACAATCAGTGATCGGATTCACGGTGCATCGTAAAGGTGTGTCCAGATTGCTCACACGCTCTTAATCTGACGCTGTGAAGAGAACGCGCCTGGCGATCCCTAAATAAGCTTTACTTCTATACAAGCTACTAAAGGAAGGTAAAAACTTAGAAAGCTGAAACTGAAAAGCTTAGAAAGCCAAAGTGGCTCTCTATGAAGGAAACCCTCTACCCCGTCTGAAACCCAGTAAGTCAAATAAATCAAATGCGAAAATATTAATATCAATTACTTTATTACTAATTGCCATAACTTACACTATCTTCACATACGGCATTCTAATGTTCCTCCGCGTCTTACAATGCTCGCTGCAGCCCGTGCACGAGACACGATGTCGGTCATGTCGGTGCACATGAGATGGTGTCTGCTCTTCAACATTTTTGCAACGCATTGGAACCATAACATAACATCTTTTATAACGCAATGTAGTTCTATTCTAGCATGTCGTTTAAAAAAGAGCAAATTAAAATAATTACGAGCTTCTATAGGCATTTTTATTTGAAGAATATGACATATGACAATAAGTACGTTTAATGACAATTTCTTTTCAAACATCAGACTTCTTGTCGATTTCCAACTACGCAAAGGGGTTCGCCATTTATTAAAAATGTTTTGGTTCTAAGTATTTGAAGTAACGGAAGCACGTATTCTTAGAGAATTCAACCCGTATGGAATAGCCATGTCTGTCATTTTGTATACAAAAAAAGTCTGCCGATTTTTGCGGGGGAGGGGAAAGTCAAATGTATGGCTATTCGTACGTAACGGACAAATAGCTACGTCAGATAAACGTCAGTCCATACATATGTATAACCACTGGTGATATGTTTTCGGCAGAGGGGAACGCCTGTCAATGGCGACTCCGGTTGGTTGAATTCTCTAAGCACGTATTGCATACCTGCTTAATCCCGACAACATTTTAATCTATTCGAAGCTACCGCGATTTACCGCGATTCGAACTACCCCGTCTGAAACCCCATAGACAGGCCCTGTGTCTATTTAGTCTGTGGCGATTTGATTGACGCTGTGAAAAAAAAAGGGGCGGGAACGTCATCGCTGCGAGGCGGAAACTTTAAATATTTTTTTAATAATAATTTTTTTATATACAGTGTGGAAAGATAAGTCGGGCCCTGGAGGGAAACTACCTTAAAACGTTGAGATAGCTCAATTCACTGAAAGGAAACATTCTTTAATTTTTTTAAAGGGACATAACTGCATTTACAATTTTTTGGAAAAGAGTACAGTTTACAAAAAAACTATTTATTTTGTAATTTTTGCCATAAATATTTTTTATGACAATTGATGCCAATCGATCCTATTTCCAACAAGGATAACAACTTCTTAATACCAACCAAGTTTAGGGTACAAGAGAACCCATAAATAATAATAAAAATATTTTTCATACAATTAGTATGGAAAAAAGTGAAAATTAAGAAAAAATCTGTGAATGCAGTTTTAGTTTTTAGGAAATATAAAAGAATGTTTCCTTTCAGCGAATTGAGCTATCCCAACGTTTTAAGGTAGTTTCCCTCCAGGGCCCGACTTATCTTTCCACACTGTATATCATGTATCTGTCACTTTGACAATTCTTTTGTTTTTTTTTTTATTTCCATTTCTTCCGCTTTTTGTTGTTGCTTGCATAACCACCTATCATCGTCCGCTCTCCGTTCTTTCTAACTACGTTTGTATACGTAATGTGTATGACTGTGTTGTAAATAATATCTTTTTGTTTTAGGTTCCCAGCCTATCCTCCCCCAAAAATCATAATTTAAACCGAACATTCTCTTTAAAAAAAGTCAAAAGTCTACACCCCGACATTGGCAGAATTCACATCGCCAAAACCGGCGAGGAGTAAAAGCTAAAAAAAAAAATATTTTCACTAATTATTTGTTATCGCCCTTTTTTGGTAATTTTGTCATCAGAATTTGGAACTACTAGTGCGCCTAGAGAGTTTAAATATTCAGTGATGGGTTCGGAGAGCGGCGGCAAGGCTCTTGCCGCCAAAAGAAAATCTTTAAGAGCAGAAGAAAGCCTCCCAATCAAAATGGCGGCTAACTTTATTCAAAACAAAAGAGGACTATTTAAAGATTACACACATATTTACACGGAAGACGACAAAAAAGAATACCCAATTTTAGTGACAATGGTTACGCCAAATACTAAAATAGAATTGATGAAGTCGACTAATATACTGAAAATGTGTCTAGGCTTGTTGAGCCATGTCAAGGCTGTTGGAAACTTTATGCTGAAAGTTTTCTTCATAAATAAAAAAGATGCAAACAATTTTTTATTGAACAGCCAGCTTCATGAAACACATGGATGGATCGCCAAACTTCCTTATGACCACTTGGAATGTCAAGGTATAATACAAGCACCAGTAGAAGTCTCTCAAGACTACTGGATTTCAGATTTGAAAGGAGCTCCCTTTCAAATCTGAAATCCAGTAGTGAGGTCATAGGTGTAAACAGGTTCAGTAGAAAGAATGCAGATGGGTCCAGCTCCCAGACGCCTACAGTGTTGGTTACTTTCCTCGGATCGAAACGTCCTGATCACGTTACATACGATTATATGTGGTTTGATGTGAAGGAATATGTAAGACCTCTTAGACAGTGCTTCATGTGCTATAAATTTGATCACGGCCGTGGCTCGTGCAGGAGCCCCCAGATCTGCTCCATTTGCAGCGCCGCTGGCCACTTCTTCAAGGACTGCACGGACAAATCCAACTTAAAGTGTATCAACTGCAGCGGGCCTCACATGGCCGTTAGTAATACTTGTCCAGTTAAAGCTGCAAAAATTCAAGAGGTCAAAGACAAAATCAGCGGCAAAACAACTTATGCTACAGTAACTGCAAAGAGTTCAACTCCTAATCCCAGATCTACTCAGCCACAGCAGAGAAAATCTCTCCAGGGTCCTCAACTCAGGGCTCTTTTTGCAGATTTACTTAACTCTGATGAAATGTTAAATGTATTTACCAAAACTTTGCTTGACCTTATTAAAAACAAGGAAGCTAATGCCAGCATATCAACAAAGGCAATAAAAAAAACCTTAATTAGTTATCTAGGCACTTAGTAATGGATCTTGATGTTAGTATTAGTAGTCTTAATATCTTTCACTGGAATTCACGTAGTATCCTTTCCAAATTAGATCAATTAAAACATTTTATAACTTCTGACTGCACTAATATTGATGTAATTTTGCTTAATGAGACCTGGTTGGACTCGTCCAAGTGTTTCAAGTTGCCAGGATACAAGAACATACGTCGTGATTCTGACCGTCCACATGGAGGCATAGCAGTAGCAGTTAAAGATAAGTATACTTTTAGTATGATAAACACTCCTTCTAATTACCACTTTCAGAACTTACTTCTCTCTATGAATATTGGCTCCTCTTGTATTGAAATACTCTTGTGTATACATTCCTCCTCTGCCTAATGGTAAATTTAATTTACAAATGTTATCTAATGTCTTTTCTAAAATTACTAGCCGAAATTACTTGCTCATAGGTGACTTTAATGCACATAATACTTCCTGGGGTTGTCGTCGTAATGATAGTAGAGGCAATAGTATTAGTAATTTTATAGATAAGTACAATTTAGTTTGTCTGAATGACTTCACTGAAACCACTTTTGCTCCGTTTGGCCAGCAAGGTAACACTTTAGATTTAGTTTTTGCTTCTCCAGCTGTAAGCTCTAGCTGCTCGTTTTCTGTCCACAACGACCTTTTAAGTAGTAACCATTTTCCTATTTTAATTAAAGTTCTTTATAATTGTGAAGACTGCTCCTCCACAATGCTCTGATATTTTCTCTGATCCTGTCAATTGTCCACCTAATATATCAAACATAAACTTTAATAAAATTAACTGGGAAACATTTTCTAAATTATGTGCTGAAAGATTTTCTTCTTATGAACTAGCATTCGATCCGTTAGATAGCTACAACAACTTTATTTTATACAGATTTTATGTGACATATTGTATTGTTGACATTCCCCAAAAAATCTTTTAGTTGCCATACTAAAAAACGAAAAGCTCTTATTTGGTGGAATGACTTGTGTTCTCATGCCGTTAACCAATCTAAATCAGCATTGCTTTCTTATAAAAGATATCCTACATTAGAGAAAATTATATCCCACCAAAAACATTCTGTAAAAAACTAGCCAAGTCTCGATGGAGCTGCTTGTTTATCTCTAAAAAGTAATGAAATCTAGACAAAGTCGTGCCAAGTCTAAGGTTCCTTACTGCGATTTCTTTATTATTATAGTTAATGTTGTGTGACTTGGCCGTTGAAGGGTACACAAGGGTACAAAACCAGGTGCTCCATGACACCATTGCACCAATCTGTCGCCAGAACCGCTACCCATTGACGATGGAAAATTGCCACTTGGGAAACGTTGATTCAATAACTGGTTATAGCACCTGATTTTGTACCCTTGTGTACCCTTCAACGGCCAAGTCACACAACATTAACTATAATAATAAATAAATCGCAGTAAGGAACCTTAGACTTGGCACGACTTTGTCTAGATTTCATTACTTTTTAGAGATAAACAAGCAGCTCCATCGAGACTTGGCTAGTTTTTTACAGAATGTTTTTGGTGAGATTTCACTTCTTTTTGTAGAAACGTGGGCTTATTGATTTATTTAGACGACAGCGACAGTCAGCGCCATCTAGCGACGTGTGCGGGTATCACCGCCACTCTTAGTCCAATGCATTATATTTTGACCAAATTTTGTTTTCTAATCAGGGTCACCTGGTACTCCAGATCTTCGATTATCCTAGTTTTTATAGTTTTCCCTTTATGTGCCCATTAAACCCTAACTCTGTACCAAATTTCAGCTCTCTGAGTTTATGGGAAGTACTAGTTCTATTTTTATGATCATGAGTGAGTGAGTGTCATAAATGCGAAACTTTGCTTTCGCTTAACTTCGGAACTAAATGACCTACAGACTTGAAATTTTGGATTTTAAGTATGTGATTATAGCTTACTGGATGACGAAAATTTCTGCGTTCTGGTCTTATCCAGAGGTTCTCAAATAGGGGCCTGAAAATGCGGCGAAATGGTTCCAGTAAAGGATGGTACGGCAGTGTTTGCTTCGCGCTCGACTTGGCGGGGGCACTGCCGTGCCCCCAGATTATTTATAAAAAAATTTATGCTAGGAAAAAAAGATTTATTTCCGAACAAAAACTATTATCTTGGATTAAACTTTGTTCTTCATTCAACCGATTGACTCCTTTGCAACGAATTTGGGACCATGTTAAAAGATTTAAGTTTGCAAAATTAAATAATAACAGTTCTAGATCAAAATTTTTAGAAGATCCATCTAACGCTCATGATTTTTTAGATAGAATTGCCTCATCAAATTGCGAAGTCGTAGATTTAAATTCTTTAGAATTATATTTTGGCTCAGAAGGCTCCGAAACAGCTCAATGGATTCTTAACCACTTCGAATTATATGAATTCGAAGCTTTTGGACAACAAAAAGAATACTTCTCCTGGCCCTGATTTTATTCCTTACCTTGTCATTAAAAACTTGCCTGTTAGTGTGAAACAAATCCTTTTGGAAATTTACAATCAACTTTGGTTACACAAAGTAATTCCGCCTATCTGGAAACTTCAGTTTGTAGTTCCTATTTTAAAACCAAATAAAGATTCAAATAGTTTAGATACTTATCGTCCCATTTCTCTTACTTCATGTTTAGCTAAGTTATTTGAAACTATGTTAAAGAATCGAATCGAATGGTACATTGAACATAACTCTCTGATTCCAGAATATCAATTTGGATTCCGCAAGGGAAAAAATACTATGTATAACTTGGGTTGCTTATTAGGCGATATCAGGAACAACATGACGAATAATAAATTAACTTTAGCTGTCTTCCTAGACGTTAAAGGGGCTTTTGATAACATCAACCATAATTACTTAATTAAAAGTTTACACAAGCTTGGCATTCCTGGTCCTGTTTTGTATTGGATTTTTAATTTTCTAAATGCTCGTAAAGTCACACTAAAAATTAAGAACAACTTGTATGGACCCAAATCTACATTCAAAGGTACTCCACAAGGATCTGTTATATTATATCTCCCTTGGTTTTTATTCTGAGTCTTGTTGACTTTATGAAACACATTCCGTCTTCTGTGAGATATTCCTTTCCTTTCCTACGCGGATGACTTAGTTTTATATTTAGATTGTAATGATATTTTGGCAGGTGAAAATATAATGAATCAATGTTTAATTACTTTGTATAACTTACTGTTTAATCATCTTAAACTTGAAGTAGAAAAGAGTTCTGTTATGATTTTTAGTCAAAGTTGTTTATACCGTCCAAAAATATATTTTAACAACAACTTATTACCATTTAGTACTTCTGAACGATATTTAGGTATTATATTAGATCCTGAATTATCCTGGGCTGCACATATTGCGTACATCTGTAAAAAAGCGGAGCTTCGGATAAACGTCATTAAGTCATTAGTAGGAGTCAGTTGGGGCTCAGACCCCAAAATATTGAAAACCTTGTACATTTCTATGGTGCGTAGTCAATTTGATTATAGTTGTATCTTTTACGCTAATGCGTCTAGTCACTTACTCCGAAAGTTAGATGTCATTCAGAATAGAGCTTTACGTAGGTATTGTTACTGGTGCTATGATATCTTCTCCTATCAATTCTTTAGAAGTTGAGGCTGGGGTTCCGCCACTTTTTATAAGAAGAACTTACCTTATTGACAAGTTTTGTCTTACATTGGCCAGTCGTGATAACGTTCTCGTCAGCCGGTATCTGGAAGGTTTTACTATCCCCAATTATAATGTGTCTTTAACGCCTTTTAATAATACTATTAGTGAGTCAGTTTCATATCTTAATTTTGAATTTCAAGATACTGTGTTTTGGCACTCTCTACTACCCTGTTTCACTCATAATTTCCAGTGTTTTTTGAGAGATATTCCGATTACTATTATAAAATTTAATTCTAAGTTCGAATTTTACGAGTTTTTGAATAATAAACCAGATTATATTAAGATTTATACCGATGGGTCTAAAACCAATGATCGTACTAAGTAGTTTTGCTTTCTATGATTCTTATGCTAGATTAGGTAAAGTGTTTTCATGTAGCAATTATTTTTCTATTTATTCAGCTGAAATTTTAGCTATTATTCATGCTCTTTTGTATATTAAACGTAATGCTTTTTCTGGTTGCAAATACTTGATTTTATCTGATTCTATGAGTGCTCTTCAAGCGCTCTCCGCAAAACAGATTAAAGCAAATGTTAATTATTTAATTTATGAGTTAAGAAAGTTATTTGATGAACTTATTGAATGTAATATCAATGTAGAGTTTTGTTGGGTTCCTGGTCATTCAGGTGTAGGTACTTGGTAATGAAATAGTTGATTCTCTTGCCAGACATGTAGTGAATGCTGACATTTGTAACTTTAAAGTGCCACATACTGATTTGTGCAAACCTCTTAAAGATTTTATGTTAAAACGTTGGAGGTGTTATCTAGCCAGTTCTAGAAATACCAAAGGGAAATGGCTGGCTGAGATTCAGTCTGACCCTTCATCAACCGCATGGTTTGAAAAAATGGGAAATGTCTACTTAGGTAGAGAGATTATAAAATGTTTGTGCAGACTGCGCATCGGCTATTGTCATTTCCCAGTTCATTTTAGGTTAAAATTTTCTGAAAACCCTGCTTGTAATTTCTGTACAGATGTTAATTGTGATTTAAATCATTTATTTTTCCATTGCCCACGTTTTAATTTGCAAAGATTATTATTTATTGGTCTAAGTAATGAAATTTTAAAAGATAAGAAATTTCCAAAGAATGTGCAAGAGCTTTTAAAACATTTTGAATTGTACAATATTATTTTTAATTTTGTTAAAAGTATTTTATAGTTATTGAAAATATTTGAGTTAGTGTTAATAATATGAAATTGTTTAAGTTAGTATAAGTAGTTAAAGTTGATTTGATTGTATGTTTTTGTTTTAACTTTAAGGTCATTTCTGTGTATCTAGTTTTAAGTTTCTATGTAATGAAGGTTTCCGTGATCGAGTTTTTCACTAGATGGCAGCACCGTGGCGACAGGTCTAGCTGTCACAATCCACCAATCATGTTTAACCATAAATTTTTTGATTGGTGGATTTTGACAGCTACTGCCAAAAAGACCTGTCGTCATGGTGCTGCCATCTAGTGAAAATCTCAATCGCGGAAACCCTCATTGTGTTTCTTTTGATGCTGATGGCCCTGGTAGCCAAAGCTCTAATAAATTAAAAAAAAAAATTGATGCTGTCGTTTTTGACAAATGAAATGATGCTACTATTATATTCTATTATTTTAACAGTTCAATGTATTTACTAAAATTTTATTATAACTGTACATAAGTGAACAACAACGAATTGTTAATTTAACTATCGCACAGTACTAGGTATCTTTAGTCTACTAATTTTGTGAGTGAAACCTTTTGCTTTACGGATTTTCATTAGGTAAGTGTCCTATTTTTTAGTTAATGATATTTTTTATTAAGTATTGTAATTGCTACTGCATATAGCAAAACGCGCTAAAAATTTCAACCAAACAATCTTTACAAATACGTTATCGTACCGTACCTTCTGGTTACTATAATCTATTGTTGTTATTTTTGTAAATAGTAGATTCCTAAGGATAGATAACAAGTGGTGTGGAACATTGAAATGAGACTTAACCAGCGTATATAAATTGGGATGTATATACGCTGCTGCTATCCTTTCTTTTTACAGGAGGGTTTGGGCTGTAGCCTTAAGGGTGTATATATTGTTAACTTCATCCACACCATTGGGTATCTGTGCAGATGTACCTATTCAGGTTTCTGTTTTCCTTTCTTTCAAGTAAAGATCTTTGGTTTGGAAGCTGTATGCTTTGCCCTTTATTCTCTAGCTGCCCAGAGGCCTCAGAACGTCGTCGAACTACCACAAACGTCGAAATTTCAATATGTCCTCTGTCACTCTTGTATATTCGAAGGACCGTGATGCAAATAGAGATATAATCAAACAAAATGGTGGTTCGCGGTTATAGACCAGGCCTCCCGTTCCACTGAATTTTAAATCTTAATTTTAACACATCAAAATTACATTTGACTTTGCTCTTTTTGATCTGTGGGCAGCAGAAGGACTACCAATGTAAAAGAAAATAAACTAAGTTATTCTGTACTTTGAAAGAAAAGAAAGAAAATACATTTATTTAACGCCACAAATACACACAAAAAACAAAGCAAGTAATAAACAGTACAAAGACGTCAAATAGGATCCCTACTCAGCATGATGCCGCGGTAATTTAAACCTTGGCGCTGGTTTTCAGTGGGGATCTGACTTATGAGCTAAAACTAAACTAAACTATGACTAAATAGAGTGCCGACACATACCCCATTGAAGGATTACAGAACAAACATACAGAAGAAAGGAAATCGAGAAAAATAAAAAATTGAGAAAAAAATTAAAAATAAAAGCAGAGCCAATTAAATAAATGATAGGATATACATACAAAACAAACAAAGAAACGGACAATATACAAAAAGGATAAAAGGAAAGGTATAGGAAGGAAGGGTATAGGAAAGGAAGGAGGAAGGAGGGGGAGGACTTTGAGATTAATAATAAGCTTTTCTTTAATATATGGTTACTAGCTTTTTCCCGCGGCTTCGCCCACATACTAAAAGTACTGAAAAACAGACATATTATAAACAAAAAGGAAGATGACGAGTGACGTTCATAGTAAACAAAACTGAAATGTGGTCCAGCACCTACACACTTGTAAAATCACTCATTTATCGTTAGGAATATACCTGTGAAGTTTCGAATTAAATAGTCTAACTAATCTTGTTTCGCCATACAATCTTTGGACCCCTATTTCACCCCCATAGGGGGTGAATTTTGAAAAATCCTTTCTTAGTGCACCCCTAGACCTTATAAGGAACCTACATGCCAAATTTGGAATCTCTAGAACCAGCGGTTTGGGCTGTGCATTGATATGTCAGTCAGTCAGTCAGTCAGTCAATCAGTCAGTCAATCAGTCAGTCAGTCAGTCAGTCAGTTTCCTCTTTTATATATTTAGATTACCTGTTAAGCTGAGACTAAAAATGTCTCAAAAAAGTTAAATTAGTTATTATGGAATTAGTACATAGGGACACAAATAAATATTCTAATTTAACTTTACTTATGGCACAGTCTTTTGGCCCAGATATACGCAAGTAAGAGCTGGTAGCCTCAACCACCATGATTTTTTTTCTTCTTCGTCCTCCTATTGTTTATCCAGGTTTGGGGTCTGCTTGATAACCTATTCCCATGAATTGGTGTAGGCACTAGATATTACGATAGCGACTGCCATCTGACCTTCCAATCCAGAGGGGAGACTAGGTCTTATCGGGATTAGGTCCGGTTTCCTTACAATGTTTTCCTTCACCGAAAAGCGACTGGTAAATATCAAATGATATTCCATACATAAGTTCCGAAAAGCTCAATGGGACGAGCCAAGGTTTGAACCTTAGACCTCCAGATTGAAAGTCCGACGTCCTACCGCAAGGCTACCAGTGCTCTTCATTCAACGATTTTATTTATTTAGTTAACGCTATGATGGAATATTTATAATCAAAAACAACAGACCCCCTGGTCTTTCAGTGAAACATTTTCATATGATTAAGATTTCTTATTTTTCATGTTTCAGGGTCATCAGCATGGGAGGGTGTCGGTGCACCTATAAGAACTGCACCATTCGCTCAGATGGAAAGACCCATTTGTTCCACTACCCTGTGTTTGACAAGGTCCGATGCCATGAGTGGCTGTCAAGAGCTGGCCGATATGACTTTCTCAACCTTAAGGTCTCTCAACTTAAGAATCGGTGTATATGTCAACATCACTTTACAGATGACTGGTTTATGAATGATAAAGTAAGTAGTTATATGGGATCCTGGAGAAATCGAGGGAACTCTTCAACTATTATAGGCACACCTATGGTGATTTGAGTATTTTTTACAGCAGATCGAGCATTTGGTGTTGGAAAGGTGGATGCTTAGTGAAGTCGGTTCTTTTTTGTTTAAAATTATTATGTCATCAATCCAAAGCCAAATGTTTTGTAAATATTTATGTTACTAGTAGTCTGCCTTGAACTGAGAACTCGCCGTTTCCTTGCAAAATTGTTGACCAATATAACAAGACCCTAATGATGATTGTTTCGAGCCTTCTAGCTCCATAACACCTTGATCGATCCTGCTCATAAACGAATTCTCAAATTGTATTGAGCTCTACTACAACCCCAACGAATTTCATAAAGATCAGAAAAACGTTACTAAAGTTATCGCGGAACAACCATAACTACGTAAATACAAGGGTATAAACTGGGGGGATAGTTTTAACGAGTTTATAGCTGGGCCGTTTTCGAGCCCATTGTAGTTTTTAACGATTTGAAAACGAAAATCGCTAATAATTAAATAACGCACATAAATTGCATTTGATAAGATATAATGAAGTCTTGTTATTGCAAAAATATACTTTTGATACATAGGTATACACCGTGGGCTGGAATAACCCGACAGATCTTAACGACGAGTTTCTAAGACCAAAAGAAGGAAAAAATATTATGTCAATTTCGCCAAAAAAAAAATTTTTTTTCGTTTTTGTTTTTCATTTTTTGAATGTTTATTGCACATGAAAAGAATGTTATTAATAAAATTATCGCCTAAAACAAATTGGTACATTTTTTTGTAAAAAATTAGTTTCTGCAAAGTTTTCCTCGTCACTTTGATATCTGTCAATAAGGACGTGTAAACTATTAGTCGGTGGTGCACACGACAACAAAGAGCATTATACGGATTTTAGTGATAATGGGATCTCCTTTTGCATAGTAAGACTTTAGGACCCATTGGCCATTTTAGGAAGCAGAGCCACTTAAATTTATGGTGCGGTGGGGGTAAAAAGGGGGGGTTAAAATTTTCGCGACACAGATTGAAAACTATAAGTCTTAGCAACATACTTCAAAGGCAAGAATTGTAGAGAATTTCATGAAGAATATTTCCTTCATTGAAAGTTTTGTGGTAACTTCAACCGTTTTTGTAAAAAAAATATGAATGTTCCTACTTTTGTGGGAAGTGGGGAAAATAATTGTTATATTTGTAACACATTAGAGAGTTTAGATTTGGCTAGAAAGTCTCGTGTCCAGGCCATAGATAAAATAAGTAAAATAATTATTTTCTGTTTGACTAGATACTATTAAAATATTATTATTGGTATGGTATTTATGGTATAATTTGAGTTAGGTAAACACCCCGTTTCTAATAGTAGTTAAATTAGTATGTTATACGTCGTATATTAAACGGTTTAATTGAAAATAATGATGCAGGTAATGTACTCAAGGCTAAAATAATCGATAGGTCCTAGGTACCAATCATCACACCACTAGTGTAGCGTACCTAACCTAAGTTCATATATAATATAATGATATTAGGCGTTGTCCGTTGATAAAAGATTCAAGCTTCCCAAGATTTTAGTTTTTTGTCTTTTCAATGCTCTAGCTACATTGATGAGAAGAGTGGTGTGATGACTGGTACCTAGAACCTACCGAATTATTTTTATAGCTTTTTGTACATTATCTATAGCATTGTTTATTTTCAATAAAAGCTTTTGAATTTACCTAAACAATACTTATTTTCTTTTTAACTTGTTATGTTACTAAAACTGTCTAAGCTCCGCTTACTTTATGATCCACAATGCACTGTGTTCTACTAGTAAATCCCTTTCATTTTATACTTGATTGAGGGGGTTGTTAAGAAATATGTAATACGCGGCATGCTGTAGCGGCAGCCATCTTGGATTTACAATGATACTGTATCTATTAAATTGTAATTGTCATCAGAACTTAAAGTGTGCACCAGATATCGGATCAATTTGTCAACAGGACGATGGTAAAATTTCAACCACAAAATTATGGAGATGTGGGATGAAGCATGTAGATATGCAGACTTGCATTTAGTTATGTAAATATTAGTTATAATAAATTAACAAATTTTCAAATAAGTTTGTGTAATGTCTAAGTAGGTATAACACAAAATTGTTATTTTTATTTTAGAGCGCACTATTCGCCAACAGACTGTCCTCAGTTGAAGATGTATACCTACAACTTAAGTTTTCTCTCTAAAAAAATGAACGGGCCCTTATTGATAATCCCCAATGATGTACCTTTCACTTGAAAACGTCACTAGATAACAGGGACCGGAAAACTCCTCTATTTGATAACTCTTTTCGATAGGGTAACCCTATTATTTGGTTACAAAATTATATGGTTACCCTATATTCAATGTTATGTCCCCGTCTAATGTCTTAGCAATAGAGATGAAATTAGCTTAACAGGTAAACGTCATTTTGGATTTTCATTTCAGTAAGCGCTACATTATCATTATTAACAGCAGCAGTAGCAGCCAGTATCAGTCCATTGCTGGACATAGGCCTCTCCCATACCACGCCACTGTGCTTGATCTTCTGCTCTACTCCTCCAATCCGTACCCGACAAGCGCTTACCTTTGGGTAACGCAATGATGTGCTTACTAAATTGATAGTTTTTAAAAATAACCCTACCAAATACTCACTCGATCTAATACCCCTTTATTGGTAACCGGTTCCGGTATCTTCTAAATGATCTCTTTATTTCACTTACGGATTATAACAAGCATACTAAGGCAAGGTAAATAATAGCGTTTGTAATGGTTGACGTCCATTTAGTTGTGAAAGATATAATTAGGCAAGTATTAGAGCTCAAACCACATCGTTTTTCCTACATAATTAGATTGTGGTTGAAAAAAGGCCTATTAATATTTTTTTTTTTCGTTAAAGATATTATAACCAATATAGGATTTGTATACTTTTTATAAAGGGGAATAACAGGGCTTCATCATGAAAATAAATTTTTCATGTTCCAACCATAAATAAAAAAAATATAGGCATTTATTCAAAAAAATATCAAACATTGATTTCATATTTTTTATGTTTTCTCAGTTTTCTTATATGGAAAGGTATAAATAAAGAATGAATTCGGCATCCTTGCTTTATACGAAAATGATATCAAACTTGATTATATAGCTCTATTTTATTTTTAATTAATTATGGGGGGCACCCCCCACTTCGTCAAAAATTTGCATCAGAAATTTGATTGGCTCCCCTTCTTAAATTAATCTTAGAGTCTAAAGGATTAGCTCTGCAAATGGAAATTCCATCATCATCATTTTCCGTATAAATAAGTGTACACCACCGACTATATGTCCAAATAGTGGCAACAACGCCATTAGAAAGGCGTTTTGTGATGAGTTATAATAAAAAGTGTATTTTTTAAAAATTGGTATTAACTCTGAAACTAGGCGTATTCCAGAAAAGTTTATAGGACATTTTAGTATCTAAATATGATCAGGTATACACTGTTAAAATCTGTCTAGTTATATGGGCCCACGGTGTATATTATTATTTAATACCCGAAAACTGAATTCTTACAGAGATTGTTTATTGAGGATGTTAATTCGTGCAAACTTGCCGCTTGATCTTTATTATTATTGTTGAATATGTTTTATATTATCTGATTTAACCAGAAAGTCAAGTTTATTACTACATTTAAAATTTTATGAAATACTCTAATACATTCCCAAAAATACCACCTAAACTTCGGGAATTTCTATAGCTAAACATTCTCTTAACACATTCATTGCCACCCAGCCAAACAAGACATCCGTGCCTGGCCACAAAAATTTCGTCATATAAAGCTGTAGTACCATGATCCCGACTATCGGGCAGGGATCGTTACCGGTATTCTCAAAACCGGTTGTAATTTGGGTTTAACCGGTTATACTTGAATTTCACTATTTTTATTGCTAAAACCATGAATAGCGGTAAAGTATTACCGGTATTCAAAAGCATTATCGGTGTTTGCAAATGACATGTTCACCTGTAATCGATTTTATTAGCGGTATAAGAAGTCAAAAGACAAGCACCTAAAAGGCATAAGACTCGAAAAGTCAGAAATTAATTTGTGAAATACGACACTTTGTACTACTACTTTATTTAGTTGGTTTATTTGTAGAAAATTTGAAATAGGAACGCCTTAGCAGAATGCGTATTATGGTTGTCATGTTATCGCCTATCTCATCATGCGTCACTTTCGCACTTACATACTTGTTAGAACGTGACAGCTATGGTGACAGGTGATAAAAATCCGACCATATTAGACTAGCAGGTCTGTCGTCTGTCGTCGAACTAGTCGGTTAGGTATAAATTCGGCCCGATAGAGACCGTAACTTAGATACAGATGTCTCACTCGCACTAGTAATAAAATTGACATTTATTGAATATAGGTATTGAATACCGGTAAAGAATACTGAAATTAGGACTTGAATTGTCATAATGATATTAGCAATATTAAAATAATACCTCTTATTTGAATACAGGTATAAAATTTAAACCGCTATTAGTTTGACAGTTTGTTTACAGGTATTTAATAAAACCGGTTGTGCAATCCCTGCTATCGGGTCGTCCGGCCTGGGAACAAAATTATAAAATACCTGATAGTCGGGTTTCCGGCACTGAATGTGCTAAAAATATATATGAAAATAAAAAAAAACTGTTCCACTTATTCCTTCCACTCATCACAAAAAAATTACAAACTAGTTTAATATAATTTTAATCATTAAAAATCACTGCGAAACTGCTGTTAGGTTAAGGTGCATTATCTATAAATGAAACATAACATTAAAAAAGTTTTCCACTTATGCATTTTAAAAAGAAACGATCTTTACAAATATGTCTACAAACTAATAGAAGCCTTGTTCGTTACTGCAATGTGATATCTCAAAGTAGAGCGAAATCGAAAAAAAATGTTACCGGACTCTTAAGGTAGGGCTTTGCCCCATATTGCCCCCCCCTCGTTTATAGGGCAGCTACGAGCCTACGAGATGTGTGCTATGTAAAAATGGTCTTAGAAAATCTCCCAAACTATTAAATAAATCGCCAGTAACTGCCACCATTCAGTTAATGGCCACCTATACTAAAATGAATTCTGTGTATAGGTGAATAGAACTCATTTTTGTAAGAGGCGGCCAGTTATTGACCAAGTGGCTAGTAGGCAAATCTCCAGTAACTGGCCATTTTCCTCATACTAAAATGAGTTCTCTTCACCTTCAAATAGAATTCATTTTTAGTATAGGTGGCTAGTAACTAAAATGTGGCCAGTTATTGAAATTTTTACTTAATTTATACCTTGTACTAAAATGAACTTTATTCACCTATAAATAGAAAACATAAGGTGGCCAGTTACTAAAAGGTGGCCAGTTACTGGCGATTTACCCTATAATAGTTGGCATTTGTTTTGGTTTGGCAAAATGTACAAGTAGGGAAGTTTGTTAGTAAATGAACAGAAAATGTTTACTTTGATTTGTGGCTTGCCTAGTGCCCTTACCGAGTTGGTTTCTAAGAGACTTGAATCCCTGATTTAAACAGGATCGATTGACAAAAACATGTTTTTTTCTAATAAGTGCCATTTTTCTGACAGTACAATTTTCTAAGAATAATATGGCAATTGTAATTAAGAGTTAGGAAAGGTCTTGTAAAACCATTTTCGTGAAGCAGGCTAGAAGTGCTGGATCTAGTAGTTGACCTTATACACGCAAACTTGCTAAAAATATCCCCCTTTATAGTTGCGTATAACTTAGCATCAAAAAACCTTTCATTCCATTATTATTTTCATTTTTCGCACAAGTCTAAATTGCATTTGCCTTGGCAATTTCAAATTTTTGTTGCTACCCAGTTAGAGGATAATTTATAATATTGAATGACATATTAAAAATAAACTGTATGATCTTGTCTAATTGACATTCCTATATCCTTTTCAGAAAGAAAAGTTAAAATTGAAAGCAGTACCTACCTTGGATGGCCCATTTTGTGATTCCAGTAAATTTAAAGAAACGGAAATGCCA
The DNA here is from genome assembly GCA_947086415.1 of Pammene aurita. Lineage (NCBI taxonomy): Eukaryota > Metazoa > Arthropoda > Insecta > Lepidoptera > Tortricidae > Pammene > Pammene aurita. The sequence goes on along the minus strand of OX352300.1, from coordinate 11,335,095 downwards.
CAGAACATGATGGGTGTATACCCATTAGCATGTGAAGTGGTTGAAAATGATGACTTTGTTTTAGATAGAAAGTCTAACTATAATCTCCTTTATTCAGATTTTTTAACTAATGACGCCATGATGGATTATAAGATCATAGACGTGGGTAGTAAAACCTTAACAAATATCGAAAATGTGACACCTTTTACAAATAATAATATAACAGAAGTGTTTACCCATAAGACTCGAAGTGCTGGTATTAGTAAACCTACAATTAACCAAATAAAACCCGACAAAGATGTGGTTAAGGAAATTATAGTTGAAGTTCCACTTTTAGCAGAATATCAAAACAATGCAATTGTTACCAAACAAGAATTTCCGCCTCAAGATGAAGTTCCCCCGTTACTTGAAATTGGCAAGAAACAGAGTAAAGTCAGAATAATATCAGAAAAAAAGATAACTGAACCAGAAAAAAAGATTTTTGTTCCCGTTTCTGCTGCATCATTTGAGGTAGTTAAGCCTTCCATGATTCTGAGTATTAACAAGAATAAATCTACAAGTAAAACAAATAACAAGTTTAATAATGTAAAAGAAGAGCAAACCATTTTAAACAATGTGGATAAAAATGTAAATAATGTGGTTGATGAGATCATAATGTCATTTAACAATGACAAAGATGAACCAATTGTACAAAGCAACATCAATTCCTATTGTAAACAGAAGGAAAGTAATATTACAGAAATACTTGGAGCTAATGAACCAAGTAAATCTAAAGATCAAATTAAGTTTAAAGAACCAAAACCTATAGCAAAAGAGATGCTTCCTCAAAAAACAGAAAGCAATAAACTTCCCAGTATCAAAAACAAAATGTCACCAGAAAGAGTTGCGGCAATTAACGAGAAGAGAAAGTTTAATATGAAATTAAAGGATATAATTGCAGAAGAATTAAGCCGATTAGATGAACAGGCTTCGGTTGATAAAGATATTCTCGTTAAAAAGAACAAAAATGGGTCAGAAAGAGTAAGGACTTCTTTGGCTGAAGATTCCAGTCTGCCAAATGAGCATGCTTATATTGTGCACTATTTAGAGGCAAGAATGGAAAAGATGGAAAACTTATTATTGAATAAAATCGATCAAAACACTAAAAAAATTATGGATTTAAGAAAGACCCTCGAAACTAAAGAAGATGTTGAACCACTAAGTTCTAAGAAAGTAGCAACTAAGGGTAATTCTAGTGACAAAGCACATAAAAAACAGCTTTACAAGGAAATTTCAAAGTATTTAACACCAAACTGTAACAGTTTACTGTATGAAGAACTTTTTATAAATAAGTATGACCCAAATGAAGATAAAACTGCACCAGCTCCGGCGAAAAGGAAAAGGAAGAGATGATAACCATTGACTAGTGTATAGCTCACCGAACGAAGACGACTAACTGCCTGATAGGGGAAATAATCCGTGTATAGCCGAATTTTGGTGTAGTTGTAGGTAAAGGTGTCTTACACAACATACTAAAAGTACCGGTAAACTGTGGCCCATACGAAAGAATGTTCATCTACTTAATTCATTCACATAGGATTTTCAAACAAAAAAAATCTATACACTTTTTTGTTGTCATGTTTAATGAGATAAGAATAAGATAACTAACTTTCGAAGCATATATTGACGAAAGTGATAGTTTTATTCAAAAATAATTTTAAAAGATCTATCCAACGATACCCCACATCAGGTTAAACGTCAATTTAAAAAAAAAATATCCCACCCCCACTTCATGTATACGGGAGGTACCCTAAAGATAATTATTTTGTCAGATTTAGTTTTACGACTTTGTCGGCGTGATTAAAACGCATACTCATACGAAATTTCAGTTTTCTAGTACGAACCATACTTTTAGTATGTTGTGTGTCCTTTACCTACAATTACACCAAAATTCGGCTATACACGGATTATTTCCTCTTAAGTTTTCCTTTATTGGGTGGGCTAGAATGTTTGTATATAATGTAAGTGCGTTTTAATGTAATAAATATATTTTGAATAGTTTACATTTATATATATATATTTCTTTAATTTACTTTTACAAGAGATTTTCCGGTGTTATCTCCTTTAAATAAACCTATAAATGCATCTACTGTAGACTCAAACCCGTCATAGATCTGATTCTTATATTTCAGTTTCCCTTCTTTCACCCATTGCAAATTTTGTCGAATGCCTTCTGCTGTGCGGTCCGCAAACCTGTTAACTTGGAATCCTTCGATTTTCAATTGTTTTGCGACTATGAACGGTTGAAGAAACGTACCTGTAAACAATTATTACAAATTTAAAATCTACGGGCACTTCAGGCACGAGTCACAGGCAATAGTATCTTCCTACATGAAGGCCGCAAAATTATGTGACACACAAAAAAGAATTTGTAGGGTCATAAGAGCGTGTCATATTTTTGCGGCGTTCCTGCAGGAAGATACTATTGCTGTGGACTGTACAAGCTACAAAAACAGTATTCAGAATTATACAGAGTGAATTAGGTGTTGAAATTTTATTTTCAGTTTAGACGTTTTCAAAAACGTCCAATCGACTACCTGGATGCGAAACTAACTGTGTAAACTTATCCCCTTATTTATAAACACCTCTCAGGCCTCAATTAGTTAATTAAGGATTTGTGACAGAATAAGTAATAGTACAAGTAGTTTTGTCCTTATCTGCCACTGACAGTTTATTTTATTTGTTTTAATTTAGAAAGACAGTTGTGTTTGTTAGAAACAGACAAAACATAAATGAACGAATTGAGGCCTGAGTTTATGAATAAGGGGATAAGTTTACACATCTAGTTTCGCATCCAGATAGTCGGTAGCAAGACGTTATTGAAAACGTGTAAACTGAGGACGTTGATGAAGGAGGAGGTTAGTATTTATATGCCTAATAGGTAGGTGAATTACTCACCTACCTAATAATATGTATACCGGGTGTGGCCTGTAACACGAGAGAAAATTAAATCGTAGATTCTACTCCTCAAAATAGACAACGTTTGTTCAGGGACTTAAAAAATTACTTGTGGTTTGATTTTTAGTACACTTTAAAGTTTATTCGAATACGCAATGTATTGCGAAATTGATTATCTCTAGGGTGACAAGACTGACAAGCAATGTCAATAGGACGGATTTTAACGTACATTGATAATACTATTTAGTTTGTATGAAAAAGAGACAATCTAAAGACTATATTGTTTAAAAGTTGTTGAACAAACGTTTTATAGTTTGAGGAGTAGAATATACGTTTTAATTTTTTGCTCGGGTTACAGGCCACACACTATAAATGACCTACCTTTCCGCTTCATAGGATCAGTTTCGTTATAGACAGAGATAGCCCCGCACACGGCGACCCTCCCGAACTCATTCATCTGCGCGACCACCGTGCTGCTGATCTCGCCTCCAACATTATCAAAGTAGCAATCAACTCCGTTAGGTGCATTTTGTTTGAGGTAGTCTGCGATGTTGACCGTCTTGTAGTTAGCAGCGTAGTCGAAACCTAACTCTTTTACCAGCCAGGCGCATTTGTCGTCGGATCCGGTGATGCCGATTACTTTGCAACCTGCAATTAAGTAACATTTTTATTTATGATGTAAAACACCACACTGAAAGAAAGAAAGAACTAAAGAAGAATAGTACATTGTTGCCGAGGGATGGAAAAAAAGGCATTTCCTGACGAGGTACCTATATGCCAGGCCGAGGCTTGCCGAGGCCTGTCAAAGGTCCGAGTCGGAAAATGCCTGTTTCCATTGAGGTATACATAGTGCTTTTCTCAAATAATGTGAGGAAATCAAACAAATTAAATTTCAATTATCCATACTAATATTATAAATGGGAAAGTGTGTGTGTGTGTTTGTTTGTTTGTTTGTTTGTCCGTCTTTCACGGCAAAACGGGGCGACGAATTGACGTGATTTTTTAAGTGGAGATAGTTGAAGGAATGGAGAGTGACATAGGCTACTTTTTGTCTCTTTCTAACCCCCCACTTCCCTAAAATGGGGGGTGGAAGTTTGTATGGAGCATTCCGGGGGGCAAAGGGGAACCGTGTTACCCCGAATTTAACGCGAGCGAAGCCGCGGGCAAAAGCTAGTAAGTGATAAGTTTTTAATAAGGGTTAAGTGACATAGTACAATACAAAAAATAAGGCATGTTATTAGTTAATGTTAAATGTTATATTAGACATTCTAGGGCAATTTGTGAACGAAAAGGTATTTCTAGCATTTTGGCTGTCCTTCCACAGCATGAACGTACAATGTCGTAAGTCCTGTTATATTTGTCCCGCGACTTAGCAGGAAGCGAGTTGTTCATTATTAAGCTTGCTTCTTCTTTCAAATGAGACGGTGTGCCTTCTATTTCCATCTCACTGTCGTCATTTGAGCTCATACTGTTTTCTATTTTATCTACACTCATATTGTAAGTCCTCCAAAATGCGTTCAAAAACCGTAGGCAATGACCGTAGGCATTACAACAAACGATTTCACTATGATAAGTTTCTTATCTGTGGCAGTAATGTAATTTTAACTTTACATGCTCAAATATTGTTAAGTTACGAGTTTCAAATTTGGAACAGCTGTCAAAACCAACAAAACAATGGGTTTCTATTCTAGTATCCATAGATTTTAAAATGTTGTCGATACGAAACGTCAGTACGATATATTTTTTGACATAGGTACACCGCACGACATTTTGATCTCGGATGACATGAGAATAAGGACTGACGCGACAGAAGTTTGTACGGCCGCCATTTCTGTTATCAACTTGTCAGTTATTGTTTGTTGAAACTTTTTTTAAATGTTTACTATTAACTATATTATAATAAATAAATATAGGGTGATTGTGCTAGTTTTCGTCCACTCTTGTCAGTTTTCCGTCCATACTTATTTACATGTTTATCTTCAAGTTTTTCCCAAAATAAAAGCTTATAAGTAAAAAATCTACTAAAGAATAAACTAGAACAATAAACTATGTTGACTTTAAAAAGTTTTTCCCATTTATTTGTAGCAGTTTAATCAAGTGGACGGTAAACTGGACCTGGACGGGAAACTAGCACAATTACCCTACTTTCCTTATCAGTTCTAATTTATTTATTTTTATTAAGCTTACACCTGTGGGTATGATTCAGCACTTGTATCTATCTACCTAGTAATGCAGGTCAATTGCCTTCGGCTTCTGAACCCATTTTTGAGTACTTGCAATATGTGTGTAGATAAAGTAATGTATGCAACTGTACATAATTAGGCCTTAAAACACTCGTGTGATCCTATAATGAAACTCGCTGCGCTCGTTTCATTGAACCCCACTCGTGTTTTAAGGCTCCTCATTATGTATCAGTTGCATAAACTACTATTAATTAATTTTAAAGAAAACGATAACTTATTTCACAACGAATTGCCGCCTTTTATTTTGCATATTTTTTTTTCAAATCTAACCACAGACAAATAATCGTCCGATACGCGCATGCGCCAATGCGCGCGCATCTCGAATCGCGACAACGTGTCTGCGATTATTTTGACATTTGTCTGGTTGAACGAAGGTTTCACTTGGCTGAATGCAACATTTCCTTAGTCATTTATTTGCAATCGTAGGATTTAAAAAGTTAACGCAGCGGATAAAAATGGATTTTCATACAGTCATTTTATTCCTAGGAGTAAAATGATTCTATGGAAACGCATTTTTTTCCGCTGCGTTTTACTTTTTAAATTTGAAAAGAATAAATTGAGCACTTTGCGTCTTCAATTTACGAACAAAATGCGACCATTTCCGAGCATGTTTGAGAAAAATACATTTATTTTAACGCCGCAAAATTAGGGTCAGGGAGGGTACAGTCGCTCGGTGGGAACAGTGGCTCGAATGTGCTGTGCGAGAAACGGAAAGAGCTTTATGTCTGTCCTCTACATCAATCGGAACCGTTCCGTACCCGACCATGTACGAACTAGTTAGTGAGGCGCTCCGGCGCCATGCGAATGTGTTATGGTGCGTTTTTGTGTTTAATGCTATCAAAATTACATTTCCAGATAAGTTTAACTCCTCTTTTTTCTTAACTCATACGAGATTTTCAATTACTTATGTTATTATCGAAGAGTGTGTCTAATCTACTTAGTATTGGCTGATAATTCAAGGCCTTGTATGTGTTTGTATGTGTTTTTAATTTGAACTAAAATACAAAATGACGCCAAGGTCCACAGTCGTTGGTTTTGGAAAATTACACGGTGGCTCGCGAGCCACTGTGCACCTTACAGAGTTGGGCTAAAATTTACTTGAATATGAATAAGAATAAAAATTCTGTGATTGTTAAAAATAATTCTTGCACTCTTTTTTTTTAATAAAATGATAGTGAATGAATCATGCGACATTTAGATAGGTACCTATTTTAAATCAAGAATGAAATCAGAAACGATTATTCCGGGGGTTGTGCTTACCAATTCTAATTACCGTTTTATTCAACAAAAATGTTATTTGTTATATAATTTAGGTTCGATTCCTACGTACCTAGCCATTGTGTACTGTTAGAACCACTGTGTACAGGGCGTAGTACACAGTGACTCGAGCCACTCTGTACTGTTAGAACCACTGTGTACTAGCGGGTCCTAGTCACTATGTACAGCAACCGGTACACAGTGGCTCGATTCCCAATTTCTAAAAAAGAATGGATATATCTTTTTTGGTGAAAGTAACAGCAAATATATTTGCTACATATGAAAGTTTAATAATGCACGGTGCTCTGTGCTTGCAACAATTAGTTCAGGAATTTATATTTTTCATGCAACAGCCTGTTGAAAAAATCCTAGCGACTGTTCCCTCCCTGACCCTAAACATTAATAGAGCTAGAAACAAAATAGTCGAACAGTAAGAAGAGTAGGTAAGTACCATCGCCAACACTGTTAACTGACCATTTGTAATCCCTATTGCAACGGCATAAGGTCTCTCGATGGTCAGTTAAATGTGTTGCTGTTTGTACCTATGTCGATAGACAAGACCGTAACCACATTTAGCGTAACTTCTATGTCTACAGAAATGTAGATGTTAATTGTTACCTACTTACCAAGAATTTTGGCAATTTGTCCAACGTGTGACCCCACGGCACCCGCCGCTCCAGACACAACTATAGTTTCTCCTGCTACGGGCTTGCAGATTTCCGTCAGGCCGAAGTAGGCAGTATTGCTGAAACATTCATATTTTACAGATGTCAACTTTGGAGGAACCACGGAGGAACGCGATTTTGATTGACATTGTCAATCCATATCTTATCATCATCCTTGATGTCAAGTGCTCCTTAACCTTAAAAGTGTATCGGTGTTCAGAGGGACAATTTGATATTGTTTTATGATCTCTCGTGACATTTCAAATATTGCGGAAACACGATATGATAAAAAGTCCATTCTAGTAAGTGTTTGTTCGAACAATTTTTTTCAGAAGGTGGCAGCACCGTGGCGAGAGGTCTAGCTGTTATAACTTATAAGTTATCACTTATAATTCACCAATCATGTTTTTTTTTTGATTGGTGGATTTTGATTTGACAGCTGCTGTCAAAAAGACTACCGCCTCGGTGCTGCCACCTGGTGAAAGAATTGATCAAAGAAACTCTCATTTCAACTGACTGACTTTGAGCTATGACTTCATATTGAATGGATCTACATATTTTCCTTTTAATATGGCATGATATATGTATGTGGTATTGAAAATATTGCTAGTATCTTTTGTTTGCGTGTTATAAAGTATAAGTAGGTACGTAGGTTGGTACGGCGACCGGCGACTGATGGTAGGTACCTATTATTACTCTATATACATATTCAAGCAAAATGATTTCCAGCTGTACAATCGAATTTGATTAAATGCACATTACAAGTGTATATTAAGCTACTAACCCAACTCTTCCACACATACCCAGCCCCAAAGACACTGGCAGCTGTCCGAAATCTGGTAATATGTACATATACGGCTTCTGACCGCACAGCTTAGCGTTCTCGGGGTGAACTATTGTATGCGTCCGCCAGCCGAAGTGGCCCATAACCAGTGCGCCTACCGGGTAATCCGGATTTTGGCTTTCGGTTATTCTGAAATTGGTAAGGCGATGTACATTTAAAAGGGCCATTTTAAAAATTGTACACCACCACTTCCAATCCGTTGCCGCGATAGGAAGTCTATGGAAACATGGTAATGGAATGAAAAAAACGTGGGGCACATTTTTTGTCATAACAGGATCGAGAGAGCTCTTGATTCTGAATCGGCTTCACGTAAAAAAAAAAGATGTGAGTACAGTCGAGTTCTACAATATCTGTACACATGAACGTTCAAAATATGTACACATGTATGTACACCGCCTTAAACCCATACAAATAAGGTTGTGATAATATATTTTTGAAAGTCCGTGTGTACACACATTCAGTGCCGAGAACTCGACTGTCGGGTTCATTTTGTATAGGATTTGGGGAGCTTGGCACTGAAAGTGTTAAATGTATCCAGATTTTCAGACGTGACTGTACAACTTGGGCCAAAATCTACATACCTACCCATTCATACACGAGAGTTTGTGCGAAAGGGAAATCTCATGATGCGATTTCACATATTCTACGGGACTTCTATTTGCGTAAAGACTAAAAACCACGTGCCTCGGTTATTCGGCCAATAGTCACGTGTTTATTTATGGGTAAGCCGGAGCTAATAATTTGACTTTCCTTTTTTACGAATTTAATGGAAAAGTAACATGTCTGAAAATTAGGACACGCATGTGACTTAGAAAAATACTAAAACTGTCCAGGATCTGTCTGTAGGCTACTTACACTCAGGCTCGCTGTACGGTTGTGTGCAAAAAGTCAGGTTTTACTGATTTTATTTACCTTGCAATTTGTCCTCCAATCATGTCGCATGGGAAAGTGTTTCCCAGCTTCACTCTCTGATACGGATCTACACTAATGTACAGAGCCTCTGCTAAAAATTCTAAAAAAAAACTGGCTATTAACCTATTTGTCGATTTCTACTATTACCTCACTGATTTCTTCTAATAGTCTAATATAGGTATTCTACCTCTAATACCTACCTACAAAACAAATATTATATCTCCCAACTGTTAAACGACTAAAGTTTGGAAAACTTTACAGAAACGTTCGAAAGTGTTGCAAGACCGTTGGCGTGCGAGTGACATGTTTGTAAGTGTAAAGGCCCATTTACACATTGATTAGTGCGATTTCATACATTTGTTACTAAACACAAGTAGAAAATGTATGGACTCGCACTTAACACTAATCAATGTGTAAATGGGCCTTAAGGAAAGGAATGGCAAATCAATTTCATTGAAATTTAGTCTAATATAACGAAATAGTTACATTTCTAAGAACTATTTACAGATGTTTTAATTGCACTCACCATTTTTTTCTAAGGGCCTTAGTTCTTCATCACAAGCTATAAAATTTTCCGGCTTTGGTTCCCCTACAAACGGAGTAACCACTACATATTTTTTGGCTAAAACCATTGTTAGGTTAAGTAGTTGAATTATTTAACAACTTGTTTTAACTTTAAGCCAACTTTATGACTAGCACTTTAGCACTATCAGTTAACAATATGCAATCATACTAGTGTATTTATTTTTATCGCAACCAGTTATAAAGTATCTCAACTAACAGGTAGGTATAGATAAGAACAATAAATGATAATGAACAACGTGCACTATCTTCATGGTGTTGGTTATTATTAGATTTACTTTATTAGTTATATAATGTTGTCACAAGATGGCGTGACTAGTCATGGTCATAATTGACATTTAGTGAGAGATAGAAAAATAGTTCACAGGATAAACCAAAGCAAAGATATTTGAATGGGTAACGACACGGTACACACAATCTGAGAAAAAGCGCGTCTCGTGTTTGACTTGAGAGCTGGATTAAATCATGGCCGAATAAAAAGTAAGGTGTTAATGGTGTTATGGAAGGTAGAGTACCTACTCTATTGTTCATGTAAGGCGTGTTCAATTTTTGGCAACTCGTTTAAAAAATGTTAGCATATCGTTAATTATTTTATTTTGTATTTTTAAAATTATTTTATATCTAAAATAAACTTCATATCAATTTATATAATTTAATAAAAGACTGAGTTAGACAGAGACACACCGCTCCCTATATTATGCTCTCTATCGGACCGTTAATAATAAGGTTCAACTGTTGTTAGGGAAATAGAGAAAAGTAATGTCCGGATCCTCTACTGGTCCGTGGGTTTGCCTTTATTTGGAACAGAATTGGTACCCTTAGAGAATTCAACCAAACGGAGCGGTCATTGACAGGCGTTTCCCTCTGCCGAAAACATAGGCATAAATCGGCACACTTTTTTGTATAGAAAATGACAGACATGGCCGCTCCGGTTAGTTGAATTCTCTAAGTTGGTACCCATACAACCTGTTCCTTACAAAAGAGGCCCTTCACATTCTAAATTCTAAATAGGTATGTTCCATGCACCCACCTATTAATCGTTTGTCAAAAATGACATTGAAGTTCCTATTTCCCCGTAAGAATTTTTTAAGAAAAAATCGTATCTTATCCAGATTATAATGTTCATTAGATAAGATAAAAATTGTGGAAGTCACTTCCGCAAAAACTAAAATTTGGAATTGATATATTCCATTAACTACTAAAATGTTAAATCTACTCAATACCTTTGAATCTTATGGCGTGATAACATCATGGCATCCCAAAGTTACTTATTAGTAATATCCACTGTATTATATAACAATTATGGGTAATAAAATAAACGATACAGTTGATACAGACCAGCAAGACACGGACAAAGTTCCTAATGTGCCGTACTGCAAGTTGGTACGTATTTACGAGTATAATATTACCTAGGTAAAGTAGGTAGGTACTTAAGTACAACACTTTAATATTGTCTAATCCCATACTGGGGTTGCCTTAAAATGGCCGTGTACCTAGGTGTCAAATTCAAATCTACTCATGGCCAATGGTAGGCATGGTAGCCGATTTGTTCTGGTGTGTAGTTTAGATTTAAGAGACAGAAATCAGCCGGACATTGGAGATTTGTCTAGATATATGCTTTGATAAATATAATCAAAGGGTATATGGTAGCCAATGTCTGTATGGAACCGATATGACAAATTTTAGGTACCTACCCATACGAGTTTCGGTCTCCTTAACATTATTATATATGGTGTATACTGATTTTCATTTGTAATTTGCCCTATTAAGAGTGTTTCAAGAAAAGCGCTTAAAAGGCCGATTACATGGCAAGCTTAACCAATTGTCCACGGGTTGTCATTAAAACTAAACGTTTTAATTTCAGTACAGGTTTGCAACAGCATTCGATGTATTATTGATATGCACGTCCATAATTACTAGCACTGGGGCAGGGCTAATGCTGCCGCTGTCTATATTAACGGTGGCCAATGTCTTTAACGCTATGGTAGAATATGAGAAGAATATGTTACTATCCAAACCTCTTGACAGCGGCAAGTTTTTGGACGATTTGCATAAGTTTACACTTCATTACTCGCTGATAGGTTTGGCGTCGTTCCTCTTTCTGTATATGGGCACGACATTTGTTGAGATTGCTGCTATTAATCAGGTGAGTCATATATCTAAGCTATGTAGTTACCATTGCACTAACGTTGACGAGGGCGGTGAAAGAAATGTTTCTAACCTGTACTTGGCGTTTGACATGTCATTTGGATATCACACCGCGAGCTAGGTATCATACAAATGGGGTGTGGATATGAATAGCACACTTAAACTGGTACAAAATGCCATTTAAGAGTAGGTAGTGTATTCATAAAATAGACGAAGTTAAATAATCAGTGTTGAAGTCATTCATTCAGCCTGAGTGGGAACCAAAACGCCAATCGCTGCTTATGACTCCCCAATAGCTTTGTTCGTAACTTTATTCGACGGCTAATTATTAATTTATTATAGTAGAATGCAAGATACCTCCGGCAACCATGATTTTTGGGTTCCTCAGATTCCTGTGAAACTGTTAGACTCCGTAATATTTAAAATGAAGCCATTCCATGAAATATTTGTCTGTTCATTAGAGTTACCGAATCAAACAAGCCTATTTAAGAGCCGCATTGCACCAGGATATGTCTTATTTCGACCAGCAACAAACGGGAGATTTTGCATCGAAAATGGCAGAGTAAGTTATAACACTTACGATGATTTTATCGCTCGTTTCCAAAATAGTACCACATTTTATTATGCATATGGAATAATACTACATTTTATTGTAAGAGTGAACTGTGTAGGAATCATAATTATACCCATGTATAATATGAGAGCGGAACCAAAATTCGCCGCAATATGATTTCCTTGGTCCATAGTCATAAATATAGGTACATTGCATTGGTCTCTTAAAGCTTAGAGCTCTTTACAAATAGTTACGCAAACTCATACCGCTCACACTACATGTGGCTATTGGTTCACGCCAGCTTTAGGCTCAGCGTTTTAGGTTATATTACTGAAGAATTCATTTGTTTTAAGTACCAATACTAATTGTCATTCTGCCTCAACATACTTACTCATATTTTTCCAGTGATATTTTAAAGCTGGAAGACGGCATTGGTCTTAAGCTATCGACGTTCGTGTACAACTTAACGGGGTCGGTGGGCTCCTTAACCATGGCGTTCCTCAAGGGTTGGAAACTCACGCTGCTCTGTTTGTCAGTCGCTCCCGTAATAATGGTTCTCCTTGTGGCGACCGGTTTGGTATGTTAAATAATGTTTATTATATCTATCTATAGGCTATGCGTACATCTTAAGGGCCTGTTACATATATCCGTTTTGTCGGATTTGTCATGAGGTCTCATATTCCAATGAGAGTATTATGAGAGAGATCAAGCAATGTCAAAGTCCAAAACGTGGATGTATGAGAAAACCATTATTATCGGATAGGAATATACATATTTTTACATAACTGAAATCACAACCTGGTCAAATCGATGGCTGTGTGACTCAACCTCGTATATGAAATTTTGGCGAAAATGAGATAATTATACAAAACTATGTAAAATGTTACGATTCTCGTTACGACAAAAGCATTCAGGATGAAATAGATTTTTTACGTATTTAATTATTCAAAACCCAAACACGTATTTCGTATTGAGATATTTGTTTATGACACAACCTCGTAAATAATTATACAAGTTTGCGACACAAAATTTGTTAATCATCAATATGCCTGCACATACTTATGTCTGTATATAACTATTGATACGAATAATAAATACCGATCAATGGTCATTATCCTTATTCATTACCTACACGTAAAGTATTAGAACACTTTAGATAGTAAACGATTACATGAAAATAGAAATACACTTGTAGGTATAAGTCTCTTGACTTTAGCCGTCAATCGTAATGACTTATCCTTTTGAGTGGCACATTTATGCGAGAAAAAACAAATATCTTTATTTCATTAAGTTTGTATTTAACGAGTTTCTCGTTTAATTAGCTGCAATGTCAGCAAATTCGGAAGACGGCCCAGTCCACCTGGTATTGGATGATAGGTCGGGATATTTCACAAAGGGTCACTCTTTGATTGATGAAGATTTTGTGGGAGACGTATTTACAGATTTTATTTTGGACGAGAAAACGGGAAATATGGTTCCCAATATGGAAATTGTTGTTGTGTCTGATGACTCCTCAGATTTTTTTCAACCTTCTGATGATGGTGAAGGTGTACCAGGAATTACATGTCAAAATTTAGATGAAAAATCAGGAATTCTTTCAAAAAAGCGTAAATGAAAAAGATTAGGAGATGAATGGAAACGAAAAAAAGTAATTAAAGCAAGAGAGCAAGGAAAACCATATTACAGCATCGCAAGGAAGAAAAATGAAACTTCGAAAGATTTGGAACTACGGAAAGCAAGGAGTTTGAAGAAGGGTTGTACGTCTTTAAAATGTTTAAAAAATACTTCCAAAAACTGTATCATTATTACAGAACATGACAGAAAAAACATCTTCAACTCATTTTGGAGCGATATGTCATGGGGACAACGAAAGGCTTATGTGTGTGCACTTGTAACAAAGACAACTGTTAATGCCAATCGCAAAAAATCGCGTAGAAAACATACATTGAAATATTTCCTGAAAGTTAAGGATCAAAACGTACAAGTATGTAAAACAATGTTTTTAAATACTTTAGACATTGGTGAATGGTGTGTCTTGGAATGGGTAAAAAATGCTAATAAACATGGTATAATAAAGAAAACTGTTCTAAAAAAAAAGACGCGAAGACTTGATACAAAAAACATGACCATATTAAGAAGTTTTTAAATAACACACCTAAAATGCCCTCCCATTACTGTCGAAATGATTCGACTAAAGAATATTTAGAAATGACTTACTCGTCAGGTCGAGATGTGTATCGCACACTTAAAACTTATCTAAAAGATCAAAATGTGCCACGTAAAGAAATACCTAGTTACGAACTCTTTATGAAGCTAATGCACGAGATGAACATTGGGTTATTTAAGCCCCGCAAAGATCAATGTGACTTATGCTATTCATTTAAAAATGATAGTTTGTCACTGGAATCGTACCATTCTCATGTGATTCAAAAGGATAGGGCTCATTTAGAGAAAACACGTGACAAAGCTCTGGCTATCGAAGGAAAACTAAAAGTTTACACTATGGACGTACAAGCAGTACAGTTGATTCCTCAATTACCAGCTGGATCTCTGTATTTCAAACAAAAACTGGCTTGTCATCAATTCACTATATACGAGTTAAGTACTAAAAAAGTATCATGCTATGTGTGGCACGAATGCGATGGAGCCATGGATAGTGAAGTATTTTCTTCTTGTATAATAGATTTTTTGGAAAAACACTGTATAGATGCGAACGTGGCTATTGTCCTTTATAGCGATGGGTGTTGTGCTCAAAATCGGAACGTTACATTGTCCAATTCATTGTTGCATTTTGCTAAATTACATGATTTGACAATCTTTCAAAAATATCTCGTTAAAGGGCATACACAAATGGAAGCAGATTCTGTCCACGCAACTATTGAAAGGCAAAAAAAGAACAAAGAAATCTACGTACCCGCAAACTATGTACAGCTTATAAGGGAATCCAGGATAAGAGAGTCTTACACTGTCAATTACGTAGACTATAGGTTTTTTAAATAGTATTCAATTTTGAAATACTATAAATCTATACGACCCGGCAATCGAACTGGTGACCCGTGCGTAAATGACCTGCGTGCCTTGAAATATACCGGAGAGGGCATTTTATATAAATTATCGTTTGACGATGAATGGGAGGCTCTTCCCCGACGTATGATCCCAATCACGGTTTCAGCAGCTAATGATATTCAACAATTGTATCAAACACAACTGCCTATAACGCGTCGAAAATTTAACGATCTGCAATCACTAAAAATGGTGATACGTAAAGATTCCGTTTTTCGACAACCTTCAATGTGAATAGTTAGCTGACTTAGCTAAAAGAAAAAAAATATTAAAAAAGGAATCCTGTCATATTTATGTCATTATCATAAAATCTCGCCAGAAGAATATTAATTTGAAGAAGTGTATAAATTTTATTAAAATGTGTTTTTCAGTTATAGCTTAGATTACCTGTTCAAAAGAGAACACGGACTTATATTATAAACTCCCACATGTGTGATAAACTAAACAAATATAGTAAAAAAAAGGAGACCTGTGAAGTAAAATAGTTTGGGGAAGATATAGAAATAATCAATGGCCAGCCACTAAGGGAATACATGGCAATACATTACGACTATGCTATGACGTAAAATGGTGTGTTAATTTTAACACTTTACATATAGTCCTATATCCCCATAGACCTTTGTCACCAAGCGAAGAATCATGCTAAATATTGTATAATAATATGTAGAAGAGCATTTTCTTGTCATCGCATATTAGTTTGAGGAGAAGACCAGTTTTGTTTTGTTACATTATATTAAAATATATAAACCTTACAAATTACTGTTTTATTCAGTATATATACATATTATATGAAGTTTGAGCGGTCGGTAGTCGTTTATTTAAAAAAAATACACTTAATAGATCTCTTGGCACAAACACGTATAACATGTTAAATTAACTTAAATGTATAACACAAACTCGTATAGACATATAATCGTCATACATGAATTTAATACTTATAAATTAACTATTGTCAATTTGGTATACATTATATCGTCGAATTAGTTATCTAATTATTAAAAAATATTTTACTAGTTCAGTACAATAACGCAAAAAAAATAGTTTTTACGTGTTCTCCTAAAGTTGATTTTTTCTATATACGAGGTTGAGTCACACAGCCATCGAAATCCTGTCCAAATCGAGTTTATCAATCGGCACCACCGTTGGCGTCACTCACTTCTTCTGTTCCTGATAAATTTGTACTGTAGGTACTTACATTTTAGATATCAAGGCGAATGTACAAGAATGAAGCAATTGAGACTGGTCGAGCTAGCGCTGTTGCCGAGGAGGTTATCAGCTCCGTCCGTACGGTGTACGCGTATAATGGACAAGAAAAAGAAATTGTGAGATATAAGGAACCTCTTGCTAAAGCACGAAAGGTTCATATCAAAAAAGGTACCTACGGGAATCATTGAGTAACAGGAGATGACATCCCTAAGAAATTATTTGTCCCAAAAGTTGTAGTGAAAATCACTACAAGTCTATAACTACTCTTTGATTCTGTCATAACTGTCTAGATGTCACATCTAATAGAATACATAATAAATCAATGACGGGAATAGCTAAATGTGCTTGCTCCTATTTGTCTCTACCCAAATGTTAATCAGTCGAAAACAAGTGAAAATAGGGGTAGTAACATTTTTAGCGTATGCATAAAATGAAAGGGAAAATAGAAACGACAGACAGTGCCCGTTAAAATTATTGAAGTCGTATTAGCTCTGAAAACTTAGGTATCCCACCCACATTATTGTAGGTAAACCTTTATTATTGTCCAGTACTGCAACTATGGTATTGTATGGTATTGTTTGACCATAGTTGGCAGCTTTGGACTATAGTTGGGAGGTTGGTACACTTGGTACCTATGCACATATAGGAGACGGGGTATACAAGTTATGACAACAATACGTATATTTATGTCTCACCGGTTTAACGTATAAAATTTTAGTTTATCCAATCACAACTTTGATTTACCAATCACAACTTATTTCAAATAGCATGATATTGCCTATTGCGTGATATGTATTCAAAGCCGGGAAGAGGTGAAGGGATAAATGTCAGGACCGTTTTAGAAATTCTCAAGTTTCTGAAATACTCTAAAATTAAAATGCTGTAGAGCGACAGGGAAGAATTTTCCCTAAGAAAAGCCTTCTGACTGAATATATGTATATAGTTTCAGACGTTTCAGTACATTGTGAAGGACAATTCATCTTTTGTCTCTTTCTCTCGTTGTATGGAATCTGGAACAGCGCCCTCTACAAAAAGTTTTCACCGGTCTTCCCCATTGTAGTTTAGATAGATACAGTTAGGTGCATAACTGAGTCAAAATTAGTACCTTAGTAAAATGTAAATAATTTGATAACAATCAAAGTTACATAAAAGTTCTAAACGTAAAATATTAATCCTTGGGTACCGCTACAAAACTGCTTCACAAATTATTTTCTTCCGACTTATACATTTTTCTCAATTTCATACCGAAAACTGTGAAATTTCACCTAATTTATTTTTCCCATTATTTCATTTTTTCTTAGGCATTCCCAATTCAGTAACTCATATAAAGTAAGGAATTCCACGACCATTATTTTAGTTATCAAACATTTAAATCAGGCTTATTTTTGTAATTAGTTACTGGCAATGTATTGTCAGGTGCAAAACTGAGTCAAGGCAAATGGCCGAACAACTTTCTCGTTAGTTAATTTTTGTAGCGGACTTCATTCTGAGATAACCATAAAAATACGTGAGTGATATAAAAGTCATACACCTCATTTTAAAGAGCATATAATGTACTATTTCAACTAATTGTCTTACCTGGTTGTGTAAAAGAAAAATATCAATATCGGGTTAAATAAAAAAAATGTAGTTTAACGGTTTTTGGTTCAAAATCATGGACGAATAAAAAAATCAAGATTGTGAATGCAATGAATCGAAATTGGCTTTCATATGGATACATAGCTGACACCGAGACGAACAAATATAACCTGAAAGTTTTAATTTTTTTCATAATTGATAAGACTTATCTTCATTTAACGATGTCGGTGCAAAACTGAGTCAGTACCAAATATTATCTAATAGAGAAAATGTTTATTTTTATCTACAATAACATAATAGGTCAGTAAGTTTATTAGCGTTGTTACCAATTAATAATAAAATAGTAACTTAATAACTAGCCTCTTCTGAAATAATGAAAGAAACATGTCAAAGTGATGCACATTGGTTCAGTTATGCACCTAACTGTAGATAGTAATAATCAATTTCTTTGAATTCACATTTGACTGAATAACACTTGTGAAAGTAAACATTATACTTATCTTATCAGAGTGATTCTTGCAGAGATTTTAACGGGAATTGCGATGAGTTTGCTGAGTTTTGGAATGTTTTGCTCCTACGGCTTGTCATTTTACTTTGGCGCTGATCTGATGGTTAAGGAACCTAAATCCTATAATGCCAACGTCATGTTCTCAGTAAGTAATAACTAATAACTTAACTAATAACTAACTAATTAATAGAATCATTAGTTGGTATACCTAGTATCTTACGAAGTTTCACTAATACTTAAACGCAATGATAAAAAAAATATTAACTTTTACCACTGATAAGTAGCTATCAGTGGCAGCCCGTTAAAAAAAATCGTAAATGCCTCAAGTGGCTGGAAATTAGGTTAGTCGTTGGGAATTGAATATAAAATATTGTTTTATTTGTAGTTAAAATAAAATAAAAAACCGGCCAAGTGCGAGTCGGACTCGCGCACCGAGGGTTCCGTACAAACCTGTAGGTATATAGGGGTAGTAACTTTAAAATTATTAAAAATATTTTTATTATATGATGTGACAAAAAATTTACGGTTTTCGCAATTTTTCCTTTATCTGTGCTATAAGACGTTGCTTCGTACCAAATTTCAAGATTCTGAGTTCACGGGAAGTACCCTGTAGGTTTTGATTCCCTTGCGAGCGAAAATTTGCTGTGCGGCATAAACGGCTGATTTCTGAAATCTTTTGATTGCGTTGGCTTAGAAGTTTGATTTTTTCACAGCTCCAAGGGACAGTACACTTGAGTATTTGATATAAATTTCAGCTTGATACCTCCACGCGTTCCTGAGAAAAATGGTCTTGACAGACAGACAGACAGACGGACAACAAAGTGATCCTATAAGGGTTCCGTTTTTTTCCTTTCGAGGTACGGAACCCTAAAAAGAAAGACTTCACTTGTCCAACTGTAAAAAATAGCAAAAACAAAACCTCGAATTGCAATGAGGGTTTCCGCGATCGAGTTTTTCACTAGATGGCAGCACCGTGACGACAGGTCTTTTTGGCAGTAGCTGTCAAAATCCACCAATCAAAAAATATATGGTTAAACATGATTGTGGATTGTGACAGCTAGACCTGTCGCCACGGTGCTGCCATCTAGTGAAAAACTCGATCGCGGAAACCCTCATTCCGCCCTCCTTCGAAATCTTGAAGTCGGTTAAAAACTTAGATTTAAAATGGCGCTAGGTCTGTGGTTAAAAAGGAACTAGCAAAGCAAGTTCAAAGAGGATAGGTATATACAGCTGTAGCTAGGTAGTTAATAGGCTGAGGTTTCGTTCGAGGGTCGTGATGAAAAAAACCAAAAAAAAAAACCATCACCAACCTGGCACGCGACCTCGGTACGTCGAGCGAGTATCTTTTATATTTGATGACTCCTTCGCTCGACTGCCCCAACGTGTCCTTTTCACCATTCTTGAGCTCTACTTATTTATTTACGCTTAGTTACTAAATACTACGTTGTTATTTGCAGGTATTTTTTGGTGTTGTACACGGTTTACAATATTTTGGAATGGCGGGTGCTGTGATGAACGCATTTGGCTCTGCCTGCGGCGCGGCCGCCAAGATCTTCCACGTCATTGACAATGAGCCAAGTATAAATCCTTATGAGGATAGGGGGAAAATACCTTTGAGTTTTGGAGGCGATGTAGAGCTCAAGAGTGTCAAGTTCAATTATCCTTCAAGGCCGGATGTAATGGTCAGTTGATGCCGGTTTAAGCACATACGGTTTACAATATTTTGGAATGGCGGGTGCTGTTATGCCTACGGCGCAGCCGCCATAATCTGCCACGTCATTAGTGAGCTGTTGTCTGGCAAACGAGTGATAGTAAACGACTGATCTTATGCTTCACTGCACTGCAAACGTTGCCATACTATGTAGGTTACTTTCATAATTAGAGCTCCTGCCTCTGGCGTGTAGGCACAGAATAAATAATAGTATTTCATACAGAATCGCCACGCTACGGCCCGCCCCGATTGGAATTACCTCACTCCGCAGCGGCCGATTGGTAGGAAACTAGTAGGTTATCAGTCAGGTTCAAGGTAAAAACTCACGCTTACATTGAAGTTTTTACGGTAAGTACAGAAGTGTCGTGCACACGTAAACGCTCAAACGAATTTTGTGGTATGGCGTCTCGGCCTTTGGAGTAGGGTGTAGGTACAGTTAGCAGCAGAAGTAGCTAAGCGGGTGAGGTCTTCAAAATGATCTTGGCACGACTTTATTGTTAAAAGAATAAGCGTGTGAAAATAATTTTAAACTTTTTAATTTTTATTTATTTATTTATTTAAACACATCAGCTGCTTAGTTACTTCTGCTGCTGATTGTACTGTAGAGCTTTATAACATAATAAGTAATTATAATTTTTAAGAAAAAAAAACCGACTTCAATGGGGGTAGCCGGTGAAGGATTATTGTAGATAGATGGTGCACTTAGATTCCATACAATGAAATAACTTGCTTAAAAAACGCAGCGGAGAGGACCAATCGCCAAACGTGAACTATGCGTCGTTGAAGAGTTCCGTTCTGATTATCATCAACAGTTCCACTTCATCAAATGTCACTCTTTTGAATGAAAATGCTTGATTTGTTGATAAAAATACAAAAGTCACTTTATGTATGCCTTTAAGATTTGAGGAATTCCCTCGATTCCTCGTGGAACTCATCATCAGAACTTGAGCTTGACGAAAATTGGTCCTGACAATCTAACTTGCTTAACAAACATAGCGAAGAGGAAGAATCGCCAAACATGAACTATGCGTCGTTGAAGAGTTCCGTTCTGTTCATCATCAGCAGTTCCACTTCATCAAATGTCACTCTTTTGAATGAAAATGCTTGATTTGTTGATAAAAATACAAAAGTCACTATGTGTAAGCCCTTAAGATTTGAGGAGTTCCCTCGATTCTTCATGGATCCCATCATCAGAACTTGAGCTGGACGAACATTTGTTCTGACAATTAAACTTGCTAAACAAACACAGCGAAGAGGACGAATCGCCAAACGTGAACTATGCGTCGTTGAAGAGTTCCGTTCTGATCATCATCAGCAGTTCTACTTCATCCAATGTCACTGTTTTGAATGAAAATGATGGTTTTGTTGATAAAAATATAAAAATCACTATATGTATGCCTTTAAGATTTGAGAAGTTCCCTCGATTCCTCATGGATCCCATCATCAGAACTGCGTTTTGACAAAAACGGGACCAATCTGTATATATATACTTACAATCAAAAAAAGAATTTTCAAAATCGGTTCAGACATGACGGAGTTATGGAGTAACAAACATAAAAAAAAAAAAAAAAAAAAAAAACATACACGCCGAATTGAGAACCTCCTCTTTTCAAATCTTGAAGTCGGTTAATAATTATAAGCATAGTTATGTTGTTCATTGATTTAGTACTTTCACACGCTATTTATTTTACGCAGGTTCTACTTATAGGAAACAGTTTTAATTGGCTCACTGTTTCTACCTATGTTATTACCCTAGCTGTAAGTTTTCATATGAAAAAAAAAAATTTTTTTGCACTACAGGTCCTCAAAAATATTAATCTTACTGTAAAGCGAGGACAGTCTGTGGCGCTAGTGGGACACTCGGGATGTGGCAAATCGTCCGTTATACATCTTATAGCTAGATACTATGATGTAAACGGAGGCAGCGTAAGTAGCTACGTTGTACTTTATAGGCAGATACCTACGGCTATTAGGTTTTTCTTATTACATTGATTGAAGGCATGGAACCGTCGGAATCCTCCATATGCGTGATCCGACACACATTTGGCCGGTTTTGCTTAATTTAGGTTATCCTCTGAGTTGCTTTTTTAGCGCCTCTCCAAAATTGACTATCTGCGTTTACAAGTATATTGATCAGGTTTTCGAACTCTTTTGATCTATCCAAGTCAACTGAGCTAACGACTTTAGAAAACAAGAAAGAGTCAAAATCATTTTTAAAAACATCACTCGCTCAACTACCTATTTCTACTGTTGACTGTAAATTTTTAAAAAGCTGTATCTGCTAACGGGAAAACTCTTTCTAGGTACTTGTGGATGGATATGATATACGAGAGCTGTCTGCTCGGTGGTTGCGCGCGCAGATCGGGCTGGTCGGGCAGGAACCGGTGCTGTTCAACACTACCGTCCGCGAGAACATCCGCTACGGCCGCGAAGGCGCCTCCGAAGCTGACATAAGGGAGGCTGCGCAGCTGGCCAACGCGCACGACTTCATACTCAAACTGCCTATGGTAGCCGTTTTAAAACTTCCCAGGTCTCACTAGACCTGAGTCCTGACTAGGTAGGGTAGCATACTACAAAGTTACCGGCATAGGTATCTGAACCAAATCAATCTAAAGTTTTCAAGAGGTACCCTTGATAAGCCGCTCGAGGAGGATCTGGCTTATTATAATGTACCCATTCCATCTCGCTTCTAGGTCAAATTTCGTCGACGCGTCTTAAAAAAAGTTATTCACTGGTTTACATGTGTACCATCGCCCACATTGTTAACTGCCCATCGGTGGACCTTAGGATGCATTTTGTAATAAGGTCCACCGATGTACAGTTAAGAGTGTTACTGTTTGTACGTACGTATCTTACACCGAATAGAAACGCTAATGATCTTTTGAACGCCATACGTCTTATTTACACGCCAAGATCACGGACGCAAGCTAGCTAAAATAAACCTTACTTGTACGTATGACAGTTACATTGATAGCATATCGGCATGGTAGGCACGGCAGTGCATGGTAACTTTAGGTGTTTTGGCGTCCAAAAGGTTAAAATGACTTCACTCAAAGGGTTTAAACATCACCAGGGTTACGATACGCTTGTCGGAGAGCGCGGAGTTTCTATCTCAGGAGGGCAGAAACAACGCATAGCGATCGCGCGAGCTCTGGTGCGCAACCCGAAAATCTTGCTTCTGGACGAGGCCACCAGCGCTTTAGACATCGGTTCAGAAAAACAGGTGCAACTTGCTTTGGAAAAGGTGAGATTGGATAAATTAAATACGGTATATTTATTGTGTGACTGTTGGTAAGTAAAGTAGACCCAGCTTTGAGCTCCAAATGCTGCGTTGTATAAAAGTGACATTTGATCTACAAGTTTCTTTATTATTTGCGAAACCTGTAACCACGTGATGCATTTTGTATTCTGTCGCATGGTACAAATTTCCATTGATTTTGTTATCTGCCTGTCTCCCCATAAAGTTCTATGACAGGAGGCCGTATAAACATAATGATAAATAAAATAATACTATACTTACCTGTGAAATCAGTATTCCATCTTTTTGGTAACTAGTCGTAGTAAAACATCTTTTACACGACACGACAGCACATAACAGTATTTTCAAGGAGCTCAACACCATGAGAGTGAGAACAATGACCGGAATGCGAATAATCGATTTTTGAAATGATTTTACTGCCAATCCTTTTAGCAGAGGGGAAATAGTACTACTTATTTAAGGTCACTCTTGTTTTAGAACTTTATGTGTCACTCAGAATCGATGAGGGTACTTAAATTTTCAGATTCTGTCAAATTACCCCCCGATACACACATTACCAGACTTCACGCACACTGCCAGATTAGGGGAAAGCCTCGAACAGGTGGTGTAGGCACCTAGTGTCCTGGAACAAGAGTCATCTAAATTAGGTTTCAGTATCAACCAGTCAAAAACTGAATACCTCCTCATGAAACGTTACAAAAATACACGCGTTCAACATGATAGTCTTCATGTTGTGGGTACAGTGCAGCCCTCCATAAAGTGTTAGTATCAGATCAGAAATACTAAGTTATGGATATATAAGCCCGTTATAAGACCTATCGCTATGTATGGCTGTGAGGCCTTGTCCCTAACACTGAAAGAAGAAAGTCAGCTTCTGGTAGCGGAGAGGAAAGTCCTAGATTTTAAGATAAAATTTGCAATACCCTTGTACGGTCTCATGTTGATCTGTGAAAACTGTGAAATATTGTAAGACCTGTACACTAACATGAATGCAATAAAGTTCTATTCTATTCTAAAGTTCTCCGTAAGATCCTGGGACCTATCAAGAGAGATGACGGTACCTGGAGGATCCGAAGAAATGCCGAGACAGAAGAGTTAGTGGCCGGAGCAAAAGCCCATAGACCTCGTTGGTTCGGTCACCTACAGATAATAGGTGAAGATGGGGCTGTCAAGAAAGCGTTCTTAGGACGACCAACTGGTCGCAGTCCGGTGGGTCGGCCCAGGTATCGTTGGGGAGAAAGTGTGGCGGCGGTTCTGCTGCAGCTTCGCGTCAATAACTGGCAAGAACTTGCGCAGGATCGGGACAGGTGGCATGCTCTCATTTCGTAGGCAAAGATTGGATCGTTGAGTCAAAATAGTTAGTTAAGTTTATTGACGTTCGCATATATTTTTTAAATGTCATAATAAAACAGTAATTAAAAACTCTTTTCGCGTTAAATAGGTAACGAAGAAACGAGTTATGTTATGATGATTCGACAGAAACGTTTGTTTTATTCAATCTTTAGTTGTATTTATCTAGTATACGACATGTAAATATCAAAAAACATAATTTATTATAACACACGGTCTCTATTTCTACATTAGATTCTGGCTACTGGTATCCTTAATAATTGTCAAAATGAAATGTCACAGCATAAAATTCAGCAACATCACAGCTCTTGGAGAGCCCCATCGGGCATCTGAGTCACAAAGACAATTTGACTGATTTGGCGAATGTATGGGAATTTCACGAAAGTTTATATATATGATTGAATTTCTTTATTGTCTTTATAAGGAAAAATAAGAATAGCCCTGTGTGATCTAGTGCATTTATCTGGCTTTCAAAATATCATAACGACTTAGTGATTTATCAATTAAACTTTTTCCTAAACCGTCTAAACTATAAATGATAATCGATTATTATATACTTTAAATTGTAAACACACTATCGTATTCGCAGGCTTCCGAAGGACGTACAACTATCATCGTGGCTCACCGGTTATCAACGATTATAAATGCGAACTTGATATGTGTGATGAAGGGCGGAGTAATTGTCGAACAAGGAACGCATAACCAACTTGTTGCCAAAAAAGGCCTCTATTACGATATGGTGAAGCTGCAGGAGCCAAATTTAGTCGGTAAATGTCCATTGAGTAACAGGAGATGACATCCCTAAGAAATTATTTGTACCATGAGTTTTAGTGAAAATCACTAAAAGTCTGACAGTGGCTGTTGGACCACTGACATGATTACACGCAAGTGTCAAACTTTTAATAAAATCAAATACTAAACGTAAAGGCTTCTTGCATGATAATAAACTGTAAAAATATTTCTAAAAATAGTAATAAAAGCCAGGGAATTACATTCCATAGGTAAGTAAGTGCAAAGTTTGGTGTTACATTAATTCAAAATATTAATGTTGGCGGTGCGACGCCATATTTCTTGGCGCATAGATTAATGACGCAGAAGTAACATCATATGTGCCTACACTTGGTTTATCTTGATCATTATTGTTAAATAGTACTCAGCCTAAACATATTTACGTAATAAACATGTTTTAGATAAGTACGTTAGGTGATGTTTAGTTCATTAAACATATTTTTAGTTTACAACAAGGGTGAATTTACTAGAGTTGTTAATGTGAGTAAAATACATACAAAAGATTTTTATGATCTGAATTTAAAACTAAAATATCGAAATTTCACCGATGTTATACCTACTTACACAATGTTTTTTCATCCGTGCGAGGAAATCAATGTCATTTTAAGTAGGTATAATATATCAAGGATCAATAACCCTCAAAGTTCGTATTGAAAGGAGCTTGTCGGCAAAAATAGTATATTTCTCCATTCGTTCCTAAAACTCTAGGGTAAGGAGCAAAATAAACATTAGGTAAAAATAAAACAATCATTCAGTTAATAATAATAATAATAAATACTCTTTATTTCACACCTCATACAGTTACAAGCACAAATTTTACAATTAGATAAATTTAGGTAGAGGTAACAACAGGCGGTCTTATCGCTAATGAGCGATTTCTTCCAGACAACCTTTGGGTAGTGGAGACTAGAGAAAAACAATAAGCAGTAGGTGGTGCATAGAAACAAAAGAGACGAAATAGATAACACAGCACATTCATATGAATATACATACTTAAATAAATACAAAATGAACATACATATACGTACATATATACATATATAATACACACAGTAAGAAACAACAGTGTCAACTTAAAAACCTAAGGAAGAGATAAATAGTATTCCTTAAGTTGCGATTTAAAGCTACCAATAGATTGCGCGCGTTTTATGTTGAGAGGGAGAGAATTCCACAAACGAACGGCCTGGAACGTAAATGAGCAATTATAAAATTTGGAAGATGAAGATGGCACTTTTAGGAGCAATTTTTGAGAGGATCTAATAGAATTAAGATAAGAGAAACGCTCTTTGAGGTAGCGGGGAGTTGCAGGGTTAAAAAGTATAGAAAAGAGTAAAGAAAGTATGTGAGAGTTACGGCGGTGACGGATAGGGAGCCATTTGAGTTGAGAACGAAAACTAGAAACATGGTCGAATTTGCGTAATCCGAAAATGAACCGAATGCAGGCATTTTGAATACGCTCAAGCTTATTAAGTTGCTCCTCGGTTAGGTCTAAATAGGAGATATCTGCATAATCAAGAATGGGGAGAAGTAACGACTGAGCAAGCGCAATTTTAGTAGCAATTGGCAGGAAAGTCCGGAGCCTTCTGAGAGACCCTATGGCAGCAAACATCTTCCTGCTCACTTCACTCACCTGAGGCACCCATGATAGATAACGATCCATGATTACGCCAAGATTTTTCACTTGGTTGGAAAAAGGAATTTGGATACCATCGAAGACTATCGGAGGGAGCCTGAGAAAGTCAATTTTGGAGATTTGTTTAGCGCTACCCATCACAATTACCCGTGACTTTAGGGGGTTTACTTTTAAACCGTAGTTTTGACTCCAATTTGATATGCGGAGCAGATCAAGATTCGTGGCTTTTATAACTGAATTGAGATCGCTATGCATACCCTGCGAATATATTTGAAGGTCGTCGGCATAGAGGTGATACGAAGAGGAGAGATCAAGAGTTATGGAATTAATGAAGATAGAAAAAGAGGAGACAGCACACCACCCTGTGGAACACCAGCTGATGTGCTGCACCAGGAAGAACACGAAGAATCTAGTTTTATTCTTTGCCGGCGACCAACCAAATAGCTGCGGAACCAGTCAATCGCTGCAGCCGATATGTTAAGAGACTCGACCAAAATCGACCGTGTTAAAGGCATTACTGAAATCTAGAAGTGCAAGAACTGTAAGCTTCTTGTCATTCATACCCAAACGGATGTCATCGGTAACCTTGACAAGAGCCGAGGTAGTACTGTGGCCCGGACGAAAACCAGATTGAAATGGGTTTAGGAGGTAATTTCTATTCAGGAAGGAAGTTAGTTGCTGATGCACTAGCCGTTCGAGGACTTTGGATAGGAAAGGAAGAATGGAGATGGGGCGATAGTCAGAGAAGGAACTGGGGTTGGATTTTTTGGGTAAAGGAATAATATTGGCATCCTTCCACAGACTGGGAAAAGTACTTGATGAAATGGAAAAAATAAGAATACCGGTGATAATAGGAACAAACAAATCAAGGAGAGGGAGTATCATATTTCGGCTAACACAGTCAACACCAACGGCGTTAGAAGTGATATTCAATATACCCTTCCTAACATCACTCTCACAGAAAGGGCTAAAATAGAAAGAAGAGAAATCTAAGGCAGGAAGTGATGAAAGATGATGAAGTGAGTTAGATTTCTTAGGACCACTGAAACAGGTGGACGATGAAAAATGCTGGTTAAGCTGGTCAACGCTAATATTGTTTAAATTGGTTGCCTGTTGAGATTTGCCAACTCCGAGACCTTTCAAAAATTTCCACACTTTGGCTGGATTTCCATCTTCAACAGAACTGTGAATATGACGCCTCTGAGCATCTCGACATATAGTGCTACAGCGATTGCGTAGGGTATGATATTTAAGTTTATTTTTCTCAGAGTTGTTAGCCTTATACTTAGATTTAGATTGATTCTTCCTCTCTATAAGGGCTTTAATATCCTCAGTGAGCCAAGGAGCAGGGAGATGCTTGACTTTTATTGCACGAACAGGAGCATGAGCGTCATAAAGTTGTATGAGGAGCGAATTAAAGAGAGAAACTTGATCGTCTACCGAACCCGCTCGAGCGATACTGCTCCAATCGATTGTTAAAGCGTCATCTCGAAGCTTTTCCACATTTAATCCACTAAAATTGCGCTGCAAAAGAATTTTTGATTTAGATTTGGGAGGACGAATTTTGTAAGAGAGATAGAGCAGATCATGATATGAGAAGGCATCCGCGGAGTATTGTCCAAATTTAGACACATGAGAAGTCGAAGAAACTAAAGTTAAATCAAGAAGAGAAGGCGAGCAATTTGGAAAATAGTGTGTGGCGTCTGAAGGGAGAATAGTTAGATTGCATGCATCTACCAGGGATTTAAGGCGCCGGGATATCTGTCATCCTTCAGAAGACACGTATTTAGATCTCCCATAAGAATGTGATGATTATAAGAAGGCATGAGGTCTTCGAAAAGTTTCTCAAGAGAATCAAAGTAATTAACGTGAAGGGAGGGGAATAAAAAACGCCAAGTAAAAGTTTGGAATGAGAGAGGGAAACGTCGAGAAACATATACTCTGCGGCATCAGAAGTAGAAGAACTGGCAGATACATTAACAATTGAATAGGGGATGTAAGATCGAAGGTAAATCGCAACTCCACCGCCACCTCTTCCAAGGCGGTCGTGCCGAATTAAATTGAAACCAGGTAAAGAGTAAGACGTTGAAGGCAAAGCTGGTCTGAGCCACGATTCGGAAATTAAAATAGCATGAATGTTCTTAATGTCAAAAGAGAGTAACATATCGCTGTAATGTGCAAGAATACTTTGCGCATTTAAATGCACAACGTTAAAATTTTTAGGTACATCATTAAACTGAGATTCCAGAAAGTCGTGAAGCGAAGGAGGCAAACTATGGAAACTGTCTTCACTTACACTATCTAAGGAGGAAAAAGATAAATACTGATCACTGTTATCACTGAAAGGCATCTGAAAAATATATTTAAAGTTAAAAATATAATAAGTGTATAATAAGTGCATAGCTGGGCACCGTTAATCAAATAGTTAACTTCGTTAATCGTTAATCCGCTACAAAAAAAGTTAGCTTCCTTAAACGTTAAAGCGTTACATTTCGGAAGAATTAACGCAAGTTAACGTTAATCGTTAATCCGTTAATATGTGTAAAATTGCATTTTTATATCTTTTCATTAGTGAACTTATAAAACCTGTTGGTTAAGGTTCTGTAATTTATAATAACAACAAACAAAACAGTCGTCACTCTAAGCACCGGCGCTAAGTAATGAAATGATCAAACGAAACAAATCTCTTCGCAGTTTTCTCACTCGCACGCGCCGGCAAAATATATCTAGTTTTGTTTTTGTTTCACTGGCACTTGTCGTTCGTTTCATACTTGTCTGAACCTGTTTTTCGCGCCGTGCCGCGGTGCCGTGCGGTAAATAGTAGGCATTGGA
Organism: Pammene aurita; assembly: GCA_947086415.1. Classification (NCBI taxonomy): domain Eukaryota; kingdom Metazoa; phylum Arthropoda; class Insecta; order Lepidoptera; family Tortricidae; genus Pammene; species Pammene aurita. The sequence continues at coordinate 11,305,046 of OX352300.1, read as the reverse complement.
TTAACGATTAACGGACTTCTGCATATTAACGGAAGTTAACGTGTCCGTTAACATTTTTAAAAGTTAACTTAAAAGTTAATCCGTTAATCAAAATGTTAACTTCGTTAATTAACGATTAACGGATTAACGAGTTAATGCCCAGCTATGAATAAGTGTATACTAATATTCAATAAATATAAAAATATATACAGTAAAAACTAAACAAAACTCCACAATCTACCCGCCAGCAGCAAATAAAGAAAGAAATACACTTATAAAGAAACGGAAGTTCAATTTAAAAATACATGTTGGCTTCAGATTCGACAGGCATTAAGTTAAATCACAAAACTAATGAAATAATTAACTAAGAAAAACGGAACGTAATTTAATAAGGAAATATTTAACTTGGTAAAGCGGACCGCAATTTAACAGTTGGCAACACTATACCTGCCATCCGTCAGCACACATGTCAAACTGTCAATGTCAGTTGGAACTTGGCAAAGTGACATTTAAAGTTAGCAATGAAGTTATTGGAATTAATTTATAATATTTACGGGAGACTATTAAAGAGGGTATACAACAAATAACAGTGATTACACGTCGAAATAGAAAAGCGTCAAGCAGTATAACCCGAACAAATACAGAAGAAAGCTACACTATGTACATACTAAGGCTTCAATTTGGCAGCCGCACGTCTGGGCTTTATCTGTTTCTCCGGTTTCTCGGCTTTGCTGCAATTATCTGCCTTGGGAGGAGCATCTACGCTTGGGGTCGGAGTCACAGGCTGCTCTGGCGCATCCGAAATCGCCTTAAGCTCTGCAAGGCTCACCACACGCCTGCGCACGTCGCTCGCATCCAAGACATGAACAACGCCGTCCCAGGTCCAACATCTTCTGACGCCAAACCGCTCCCGAGCTGCCATGAAGGTCTGCTGACGTGATTTGGTCAAGAACTCGGCTATCGTTACGCCGGAGCCTTTCAATGCCACCTTACCAAACCACACTTTATCACGGACGGCAGTCTCACAGAACTTCACCACAATAGCCCTGGGTTTGCTGCCTCTGCGACGGCCAAGTCGGTGGCTGCGCCTTATGTCATTTGCAGCCACGTCAGCCTTAACAGCTTTGAGCTGTTCAACTACAAGGGCCGTTGTGTCCTCATTGTCAGCCTCCGGAACACCATGGATGACCAGCATCTTGCGTCGAGATCGCATTTCTATTTGATCGACCTGTTGAGCGATGAGCTCCACCTGCTTCTGGAGTATATTGAGAGAGTTCAAAACAAATGCTTTGAAGCTAGTGAAGTCCGCCGCTACTGCCTCAATACCGCTCCCAGGGTTGCTTGAGCCCGCTTTGTCCAAATTACTCTGCATCTCAGCCATCCTTGCATTGAAGGTTTCAGTGAGCTCCGCAATTGATGCTTGAATTGAGTTGATGTCCGACATAGTGTGTTGATGTTGACAGTTGAAGTAGGTGAAAGTGCAAAAATCAATGTAACTTCCTGGAGAAATGCTTGAATACTACTGGTAGGTAAACTATATTATCTAACCATCAATTTTATTGTTTCAAATTATCCAAATTACTTTTAATTCTATTTTTTCTAATAAAATATGTGAACAGTGATGTGGTTCGTTTTATTCACCTACCCGAAAAAAAAAAAAAAAAAAATTGTAGTTAATTACGTTTCCTTACAAAATTTGTTTAGGCAGAATATGAATTTTGTCAAAACCGTGTCACGTCTCTTTTGTTAAAGCTATTCTTTTATTGAGTGACAGCTGTCAACCGCCAAACATGGGGCACAAAATTTGTTCTAGATAGCTCATCTAGTAGAATACATAATACATCAATGTAAATGTCAAGTCTGTGTATACTAGAGTTTATTGTCGGGCGGTAAGCTGTTATGTGTATACGTCTTACCCGAGCGGGCATTTTGCGGGCACGTCATTTGGTAACGTATATAATCTTTACAAAATAAAGAGTTTTTACAAATTATGTAGATAATTTAAGATTGGTACATGATAACCGGTATGCTTTAAATACTAAGTACGTAGTAAATAGTTAAATACTAAGTACTTAATACCAAATGACGTGCCCACAAAATGCCCGCTGGAGTGCAACGTATGGTTATTGTTGTATAAGATGGAGATGTGGAAGTCGGATTGTATAATCCGCCGTATTTCATTACAGATAGCTGTTTTCAACGACAGGGCCGTTTTGAAATGCGGCGGTTCAACGATTAGGATTGAATGCGGATTGAATTTAACACTCGGTTTTGTTTTTTTTTTAATAGGATAGGTAGGTTTTTTATGCCTTTAAATTAAATACTAGCCTTTTTTTTATAGGACGGGTTTTGGTTATTTTGAAAGCTATAACGATGCGGCTAAACGTGGGCCGCCTTATTGAAGAATGTACCGCAATGAGAATCCGGCTAATCGTTGAACCGCCGCATTTCAAAACGCCCTGTTTTTGACAACAGCTAGCCGTAATGTAATACGGCGGATTATACTATCCGGCTGCGACAGAATCATTGCCGCTACTGATAAGCGCCAATATACATGGCCCTCTATCATACACTCTCTTGGTTGAAGTGGTAACGCCATATGCTGCGTGTAATGGCGACATCTTATTTATTTATTTAAACTTTATTGCACAAATAAAAAAGTGTACAAGAGGCGGACTTGATGCCTTAAGACATTCTCTACCAGTCAACCATTGGATCAAACCGAAACTTGTAATTGGTGCAGGATCATAGAAATCGAGAGATATTTAGAAACACAAATCATTATTACTATTTATTTATAAATACACATACACATAAATATAGGAACATAACATAAACATACATATACCTACATACATACATAAATAAATATATAGTACCCATGTATATAAATAATATGCAGATAACTAATCCTTAAGTGAGTTAGACTATTTAGAAAGGTGCTTACGTAACATACGTTGCTAGGAAATAAATCAAAATTTTTACATTACCTGGCGCTCTGGGGAGTGTCTGTGGCGTCTCCTAGTGCACCTGCACGCCCTTGCCAAAATTCGTTATAATTAAATTATATTATCATGCACTAAATACCACTAAGTATGTTAATACTTAACTTTTAGTTGCTGGCTATATGCCGAAGGAAACCCAAAAGGCTGAACATAATCTTCAGGATGGTACACCGTACGTACGTATTTTATGTCCTTTTAGTTAATTTCTATGTACAGTCGCCATCAGATATATCGGAGCGGCCAAGGTGGTCACAAATATCTGAACAACGCCTCTATTGTCAAGGCGATAAAGTGCATGTTCAGATGTTTTTGAGTACCTTGGCCGCTCCGATATATTTGATGGCGACTGTACCTACTTACTATACTATAATTTTTTATAATTGTATTTGATATTTTTCTTCAATAGTAGCTAGGTAGTTATGAACAGGACATTCGTAATTAGGTAATATCGTAAAATGTTCATAAAAAAATAGTTTTATTTGCTATGTAAGTAGCTTCGACGAGAAGTAGCTATTTCGCCGTTCAGGACCGATCCAATTCCGAAATCCTTTGATGGACCTTAAAGCTCTAGTTCATTCTACAGATCTACCTAATTAACTAATCGTCTTCCTTAAATTGCTTGCTTTTAGATATCTCATGAAGAAGAGAAAGTGGTAAAAAGCGTTTCATGGCGAGAAGCTCTAGCTCTGAATGCGCCTGAATGGAAGTGGATTCTAGTTGGATGCCTCTGCGGTTTTATTGTGGGATTCACAATGCCTTTAGCTGTATTGGCTTTTGGAAAATTATTCGGGGTAAAATCTTTTATTTTACTATACCAGTATACCTACAATGAACACTTAAGATGCTGACAATAGCTATTTGTTTGTTTTGGTAAAGTAAGAAAAATATAGATTTTAAAGGGTGTAGCAGGATAGCCTAGGAAAAATTTCCCCCAGCGATTTTGGGCCGAAACTGTAATCAAACGATGCCTTTTGGGGAGGTTATACTCTGCACAAAGTTTCATCCCTCTGTTACCCCCTGGGGGTGAAAAACACCCGATTAACCCCAAAACTGTTTTAATTATTTTTTCCTAAACTATGAAAGTGACGAATTTCAAATTTTGTACAAATATTAATAAGACTAAAAGCTATGTGCTAAAAATATATTAACCCCCTAACCATTTAAATTCTTGTAAAAAAAACAAAAATAAAAAAAGAATCACCCTGTATATCAAGTTTGGCTCATGGTACACACACCATTTTTTTTTAAATGAACCAATTTATATTCTACATTATACAAAAGTTTCATGGACCTACTCCAGAAGGAACATTGCAAAATTAATATGTATTGCCTCTTTTGTGCGTAGTATTCATTGAACTCCCACTAAGAGCCTTGCATTATTATAATAAACAATGGCTTGCGATCGGACCGCTGCTCGTGCCCGATTTGAAAAAGGTGGGGATAAAGAACTATGAATCAAACTCATGTGTATTTATAAAAACATTTTTTTCTTTCCTATTATTAACATTCGACGAGACAAAATTCTAGATATAGCCACGAGGTATTACCGGACTCTTTACTCTTATCCCCTACAAGAACAAGATTTCCCTCTAAAGGAAAAAACCATCAACACTATCCCGCCCATAACGGAGCATGATGTTTATCTTGCACTCCGTAAAATGAAATATAGCAGGAGCCCGGGCGAAGACGGTATCACAACCGAAGCATTAAGAGTAGGAGAGCCGGTATTAATCCCTCACATCACCAAATTATTCAATAGCATAATCGAATCACAAACATTCCCACTGCATATGTGCCATTACGAGATAATACTTCTATACAAAAAGGGTGACAAGGCTGATATAGGTAATTATCGCCCCATCAGCCTTGTTTCCCACTTGTACAAATTTTTTACTAAAGTTATAGAAAGCCGCATCTCAGGCCAACTAGACCGCCACCAACCACCCGAACAGGCAGGATTCAGACCCGGCCTCTCTACCACAGACCACCTACATTCACTAAATCAAATCATCGAAAAATACCAAGAACACAAACTCCCACTTTACATAGCCTTTATAGATTACTCTAAAGCATTTGACAGTATCACTCACGACGCTATATTCACAGCCCTGTTCAACCAAGAAATAGATCCATCGTATATACAACTTCTCAGCACCATTTATACAAATAGCACAGCCGCCATAAAAATGCAATCTTCTGGTCCGTCCTTCAAAATAGGCAGGGGAGTAAAGCAAGGAGACCCGCTATCGCCCAAACTCTTTACCAGCACATTGGAACACGTCTTCCAAAAACTTGCGCCAAGTTGGAGGGAGAGGGGGCTTATCGTCGGAAATCGTAGATTAACCAACCTCCGATTTGCCGACGTCATTGTTATTTTCTCTTCAGCTGCTTCCGAGCTACAACAAATGCTTGAAGAACTAAGCACCGCAAGCCTTGAGATTGGACTGAAGATGAATATGTCGAAGACCAAGCTCATGACAAACAGCACACAACGTAGAATCGAGATAAACGGAGTACATATTGCATATGTCCATGAGTACCTTTATTTGGGCCAACTAGTTTCCTTCCAGGCGCGTCAGGAAAAAGAGGTCGAAAGACGGATCGAAAACGCCTGGAGGAGCTATTGGTCCATGAAACACTTAATGAAAGGAAATTCCGATGTCACTCAAACGGAAACTCATGGACATGTGCATACTTCCAGTTCTCACCTACGGTGCACAGACTTGGTCTTTGACTAAAGCTCAGATGTCCAAACTCGGGGTTTGCCAACGAGCCATGGAGCGTAGCATATTAGGTGTAAAGTTGGTGGATCGAGTTCGTAACACCACGCTGCGCTCCAAGACCCAAATCGTCGATGTAGCTCGGAAAGCGGCGAAATTAAAATGGGACTGGGCTGGCCACGTCTGCCGGATGCCGAATGAGTTGTGGGGCAAAATCACTTCACAGTGGGAGCCCGAAAACTCAAATCGGGGACGCGGTAAACCCCGCAGGCGATGGCGGGATGAACTAGACTCCTTTTTGAAGGAGTGGTCAGGCACAGCGCAGGATAGGGATCGGTGGAAAGATTTGGGGGAGGCCTTTGCCCAGCAGTGGGACACGACAGGCTCCATATAATAATAATATAATTATTAACATATTAACATAACTTTGTGTATTTATACGTTACAAGTCAGTTTTTAAGTAGAAAACAATTATTAATTAATCGTCATCACTGTCTTCGTTAATAATTGTCAAATTGTCTAAGTAATTATCAAATATGTTGGTTAGAATTTCGGCTGGTTTTATAATTATTGATTTATATCTCGCATTGGATAAGTAATATATTATTGAAGCTATATGCGAGCAGCAACCTGCAGTTCGATTTCCGTTGGGGCAAGTACAGAAGTGATCGCTTATACCTTCACAGTCGTTTTTATTGGGCACATAACGTATGAAAATATGATATGTTTTTTTATTTATATGTCGCGACTTATATGTGTATTCTTAGAATATCGTGTTCTTTTGAAAATTCAATATTAATCGACCCATCTGCATTTTGCAACTCTGCTAAGCAGCATATTGACTGCTTTAATTGATACGAACCTCCAAAGAATATTTGTAAATTATTCTCTGTCAGCTCAGGAAAGTCCAATAAGTCATTACTTGATATATGTTTAAAGATGGTTTTCTTTCTTATCCATCCATTTGCATTAACTAACTGTGCCATGTTATTGACTGTTATTTCAGAATTAGTCTTTAAACGTGTTACTATTGCATCAGTATTACTTGTATCACTTATCAATCTCTTTCCATATTTATTATTTAAGAAACAAGCAATTCTGCATAATGTACCGATGTTAGGTAGGATTTTATTGTCAACTTTATGATCTAGTAAATGATATTTTTGTTTTAATATTCCGTGAACTGATTCTACTACCCATCTTATTTTAGTTACGATCCGTGATTTGTTAGCTTCTAAGGTATCAAGCTGTAATCTGTTCCCTTTTAAGGCTGGCGTTAACACTTTCAGCCCCATAGTCTCCAAATCCCTTACAACATCGCGGAAACCGCGATCTACTACTATTATATCACCAGGTTTTAATAGCTTGGGCAAACCGTTGATATCAGACATTGTTTCATTATACATGCATCGTTCAAGTTAGCATTGAAAGGTCCACACATATCTATCACATACCCATCCGTTGTGCATATCGTGAATGGTTTACAGAGTGGAGTTTTTTTTTGACCGGAATAAGATTTTTTCTGATATACATTATTAGAACTTTTCTGGTGCCGTATGTACGTACCATCGGATATAATAATAAGCTGATCGTTATTAGCATCAATTTTTTTTTTTGCTATCTCACTAGTTCGAGACTGAATTAATTCTCTTGTTGTCGGATGTATACCAAAATGTGCCGGAAGCACGTTTTTTTCAAAACCTGTTATAACAGAATTTACGTACTCGGACACTAACTGGTGATACTCTAAATCAAGAATGGACGCTAATAGTTGGTCACTATTTCCCGTCCGTAGTTTCATTAAAAAAAACTACTATGGCCTGAATGGATGTCCTGCTAGAAGAGTTTCGTAAACCTAATATTCCGTCTAATTCGTAAATATTCGGCCATGTAAAGTAAAGGCAAACAATTGTTTGTCTGTAACGCAATGTTTTTGTATTGCATCGAATGTTCTTGACTCATGAGTAACTAACAGCTATCACAAGACCCACCTCTATGAGTGTACATTCATATCTATAGCTTGTTTACCTAGTCATATTAATTATCTCAAGAACCTGCACTCAGGTAGTTTATGTATATAAAATGACACAGAAATCAATATTCGTTATCTACCAATGAATACATTTCATGATAGCAACGAGGACAATATAAGTCGGAGTAAATAATAACATGCATAAAAAATGCGTTTCGTTTACGATATCCGCAGTTGCTACAGATTTCGCTTGTTACAATGCCTTCTTCAAGCCACGGCGATGTGTCTTCTTCTGGTAGGCAATCCAAAAATAACTGATTACATATATTTCTTGGAATATCCGAGTAAGAACGTAATATCCATTCCTGGAGATTTCTAATCTGTTCAACAAATAAGAAATAGTTTAAAGAACAACACGTACGCAACCACTATATTAACCCATTCCATATAACGGAGATAAGTACGCTTTATTTTTTAATCGAAATGCGGAAATAGCACCAACAACAACATAGCATTAACACTAAAGTAACATATATATATATAGGTATCCCATTACTTTACTACGCTCATGTGGGAAAGGCTGCGTACTTGCCGCTCTTAAGTTTTAAAATCACAGGAAGTTATCTATTGATGGTGCTTTATTATATCAGGTATAATCGTGGTACCTACCAGAGTCGTTAAAATATTATCATGTCGTGTTCTAAACAAATAATCCGTCGCAATAATACGAAATATCGCAATCTATTAGCAATTTAACATTCGTTGTAACATTCGATTTCGTTAATCTAGTAAAATACACGGTCCCGAGAAACTCTTTAAAAAATGGCAAATACTTGGACAACAATTATATAATACATTTATAACATAGAATTTATGACGAAATAAAGACAAAATACTTTTAAAGATACATACCCGCTTGTACAACGGTTCCCTCCATTCTTCTTGTAAAAAAGTGGTCGCTTCTTCTTTCAGCGGCTGAATAACCACATGAAATGCAAGTTCATATAATGTGTTTACCCTTTTTTTTAATATATTTGCAATTGCCAGAGAGCTCAAAGAGGACCCAGTGTGTTGACGATGAGGGACCCTCTTGTTCCTTTAGCCGTCAACACAGTGAATCCTCCTTTTTGTAAAGGGTCGGCAACGCGCATGTGACTCCTGTGGAGTTACAGGCGTCCATAGGTTACGGTAGCTGCTTACCATCAGGCAGGCCGTATGCTTGTTTGCCACCGTCGTAGTATAAAAAAAAAAAAATTGCTTTAGATTTGTTTGTATTTAACATATTTTTTGCAGACATTCTAGCTTCACTTTTGAAAAGCATAACCCGCACAGTGAAAAAAAATTTGAAATTCGAACGCGGGCGGCAACGCGGGCGGCAACGCGGCCGTGGCAGTTTTTTTTAAATTATTTTGGTTTCGGGACCGAGACGTTGCGTATTAAGCATAATACGAGTATAATGATTAGTGGCTACGAAATAGTAGGTTTATTTTAATTTCGCAATGTTCCTTCTGGAGTAGGTCCATGAAACTTTTGTATAATGTAGAATATAAATTGGTTCATTTCTGAAAAAAAATGGTGTGTGTACCATGAGCCAAACTTGATATACAGGGTGATTCTTTTCTTATTTTTGTTTTTTTTTACAAGAATTTAAATGGTTAGGGGGTTAATATTTTTTTAGCACATAGCTTTTAGTCTTATTAATATTTATACAAAATTTGAAATTCGTCACTTTCAATAGTAGGTTTATTTTAATTTCGCAATGTTCCTTCTGGAGTAGGTCCATGAAACTTTTGTATATGTAGAATATAAATTGGTTCATTTCTGAAAAAAAAATGGTGTGTGTACCATGAGCCAAACTTGATATACAGGGTGATTCTTTTTTTATTTTTGTTTTTTTTTACAAGAATTTAAATGGTTAGGGGGTTAATATTTTTTTAGAACATAGCTTTTAGTCTTATTAATATTTATACAAAATTTGAAATTCGTCACTTTCATAGTTTAGGAAAAAATAATTAAAACAGTTTTGGGGTTAATCGGGTGTTTTTCACCCCCAGGGGGTAACAGAGGGATGAAACTTTGTGCAGAGTATAACCTCCCCAAAAGGCATCGTTTGATTACAGTTTCGGCCCATCGCTGGGGGCAATTTTTCCTAGGCTATCCTGCTACACCCTTTGGAAAAGTGACCAAGGCCTTCTGCATGTACCTATATAATTAATCATTCTGCATTAAATTAAATTATTCTAAACTTTTCTTCTGCAATTATATACCTAGTAGTATGTCTACTTAAAATAAACAAATCAAGATATTTATTCAAATAGTTTGTTTTGTTCGCCAGTAATATTTTTTATTATTTATTACAGTCATTATCCGACCCAGACCCTCAAATGGTTATGAAAAAAGTATCTCAAATATCGTTTATATGCGTCGGAATAGGTCTAGCTGTTGGATCTTGTTCCTTTGTACAAGTAAGTATAGTCAGAGGCAGGTAAGGCCTGTTACACTTTACTTTTTTTTGTGTCCTAACTAGCATCCTAATTAGTTTCCTAAATATATCTCCCAGTCACACTTGTCCTAACTAGCATCCTAACTATTTAGGATCCTAAATTCACAATAAACACAATCAGTCTGCGATTAAAGTTTTAGGAAAGAACAGATAAAAAATCTATGACATTTAGGTCGACTGGCGACTAAACGCTGTTACACTTTACTTTCTTCCGTCCTAATTAGGATACTAACTCAATAAGTTCGTCAGTGACCATCCTAGCTTCCTAACTAGGTTACTTTTTAGGAAACTACTTGCTAAATGCGGTTACACTTGACTAAATTTAGAAACTAACTCATTTAGGAAGCTAACTAGGACAAGTGTAACAGGGCTTTAAGCGGGCGAGGTGCTCATTGAAATAATTCAGATTATTTCAATGATTATTTGTTCAAGTTCAAGTTCAAGTTCAAGTTCAAGTTCAAGTTCAAGTTGTGTTCAGACACAACTTCACAGTTAATGGCATTTCAAACTGTTTTGTCACAGATTATATAATGTTTTGTTTTGTGAAATATGATGATTGTTCGAGCAGGCGGTGTGTTTCGGGGTGGCGGGTGCGAACCTCACGGAGCGACTCCGCCAGAAAATGTTCGCACACATGCTACGCCAAGACGTCTCGTTCTTCGACGAGCGAGCTAACTCTACTGGCGCTCTGTGCGCCAGGCTGTCGGCTGAGGCAGCGCATGTGCAAGGCGTACGTATGTCCTTGTTTATACCGTAGTTGAATAGACAGGCGGTGTTAGGAGTGATGGGAGCGTACCTCACTGAGTGTGTGCACCAGAGCAAGTTCACGCACATGCTGCGCCAAGACGTCTCGTCCTTGACCGCGGAGGTGGCGAAAGGTGTACGTTTGTACGTGTTTTTAACAGCTGGAAGCCGGTTTCTGCAGGCTAACAAAGGGTCTAACAAACATTTGGAAATCACTGTTTTGTTTTGGAATTTAACAGAGCCGCAAACGTTCATACATTTTTTTTGGATGACTTGAAGAGCCCAAAAAACCACAGGGTCCACAGGTCGAATACCACATATACCTGTGGACCCTGTGGTTTTTTTCACTATGTCTCTCTCCATTGTACCCGTTTTTCCCGATGCGCTTACCGCATATGAGGGCTAATGAGGGAAGGGTTGGCATGTGCCAATAGCCGCTTATCATCTTATAGGTGCGTTCGAGAATATGTGACATTTTCAAGTCATAGGTACATCGTTGTCGGTTGTTAATAGACTTTATTTCAAAATTATTTTTTATGGCAGTTAAAGAGTACCTACTATTAGTTATTCTGTGGTTAAAGTCTTTTTGACAACCGACAATGATGTGTACTTTTTAATCAAAGGTACACCTTTGATTGAAAACGTCACATATTATCATTTCAGCCATTGCTTTTTACCCACGGATATATGAAGGACGTTGAAAACCCTATTTATTTATTTTAAGAGTGCACGACAACTATAACGGTTTCATCTCTGTAGCTAAATGTAAAATTCAGGAAGGAGAATCTTCTGTACTTGTACTATAACTTATTATGTGGCAAGACTTATGTACGTGCAGCTAATTCCACTGGCGTCTCATTCATCCGAGACAAATTTCACTAGGAACGATTATAAACTAAGCACGTATTGTTTTTCAGGCGACAGGGCATCGCATCAGCTTAATAGTCCAATGCATAGGCACCGTTTTCTTATCCCTCGGCTTGGCCTTGTATTGTGAATGGCGCGTGGCGTTAGTGGCCCTGGTTTTCGTGCCTTTTATTCTGCCAGTGTTTTACTACCAGAACCATATCGCAGGCATTGTAGCTACGATGAACGCCAAGGCTGTCGAAAGAAGCACTCAGGTAAGTTTAAGATAATTTGATCCTTGCGTATTATATATACGTTGCTCTGGGTATCACAATAATAAAGTCGCACTGAATTACTGTGTTCAGTTCGTAGGCGCTCATCTCTGATTAGAGGGCTTAAGGTGCGGCCACACCGCTGCTTAAAATACGGTGACGCTACGGAATCGCAGTGACGCATCGTATCCGTACCGTTTTTATCGCATGCCCTCCACACCGCTGCTTAAAATACGCTGACGGTACGGAATCGCAATGACGTGCCGTAAATGTCACGATTTTAACGCATGCTCTCCACACCGCTGCTTGAAATACGCAGACATTGAGCTGCGTCAAAATATTTGGTATGGGGCACGTCACGGCGTACACGTTGCGTCTGCGTATTTCGAGCAGCGGTGTGGAGAGCATGCGGTAAAGTCGTGACGTTTACGGCACGTCATTGCGATTCCGTACCGTCAGCGTATTTTGAGCAGCGGTGTGGTCGCACCTTTACCGTGAACCACTTCGTTCGTCGTTTATCTATTGGCCTCTCTATCGTTTGTATTAGCAAGAACGATAGAGACGCAGTCGATTTTCGAATACCGATTTTCGCGCTAGGAGCTCTGTCCACACGCATTAAAGGCTGGTTGACTTATGACTCCTCAACATCCTTCGCCTCGTCAGCAGCGTATGTACTTCATAGGAAAATCGTTTACAGCATTTCCGCTTATGCTCATAGCTGTTGTTTCTCGTACAGTTGCCCTATAGCCCGACAGCGTCAGAACAGAAGCAGGATATGGACAGCATAATATAAATTGTAAACGAATGTTAATAAATCTTTGCAGATAGCTGTAGACGCGTTGTCCAACATCCGCACAGTGGCAGCCCTGGGACGCGAAGCTGCGTTTGTCCAAGAGTACGTAGCGCAGCTGGCCCTCACCCTACCGCTAGGCAAACGGGGAGCCCACCTTTTTGGCGTGGTCACTGGCCTGTCCCGTGCGATATTTAATTGGATGAACTCAGCAGCGATACTGTACGGCGGGTACCTCGTCGTATACGAGCGTTTGGCGTATGACAAAGTTATGGTGTAAGTATATATTCTTGGCCGCTCGTGAGAATGATCATCGTAAATAGAGCTCCCGCTACACGTGTTACACGCGGAGACGAATACCCGTGTACTTAAGACCGGCGGTGCTAAGGAACCGATTTACACGAACCGCCGTCTCTTGGAAACGTTTCCTGGAGACGTTTTTCAGACACGTTTCCACGGGTAGTTAATACCGGCCCGGACGGGTCTGAAGTAGTCAGAACCGATTCAAATAAGGTTTATATTTATTTTATTCGTAGCTTTTAAACGAATCGACACGTTTCGACCCATACCTCCAGCCACTCGTCAAAGACGTTTTCAGATCCGCGTGTATTTAAGAAACGTTTCTTCGGCTACCCGTAGAAACGGATCATAACTACACGTTTCTTAATTACACGTGCGAAACGGACCAGAAAACCGTGTAGCGTGTTTAACAGACACGGGTATATAGTGTGAGTTCATACACTTGTTACAAGTATCAAATGGGCCCAAACATAATCCCCTTTTCGCCACAACCATATTTTCAATAATACTAAATTCTGAAAACCTTAAATGAATAATTCAGATCTAAAGATTGAAATAACATAGGTATACGTTTTCAGCGCAACGCAATGTATACAAATGACAGCAGGGGTAGCGAACGAAGTATTATCGTACATGCCTGATTTCCAAAAAGGTATGTCGGCGGCGGCTCGTGTTGTGGATCTCTTGAACACAGCGCCGACTATCGTGAACCCAAAGGAACCTGTCACTGGCTTTGTAAGAATATATAAAATAAATAATATCGAATTAATGATCCTCGAGACAATAAGGTAATAAGGTCGGAGCCGGAGGCATCGCGGATAATAATTCCCCTTAGATTTTAGAGTACCAACTAGATTTTTTCTGAGCACCACATACCTACTCGTACCTACAAATTTGCAAGTTGCGGAAAGCTTTCAAAAACATGGAAATTACCTCGGAAAATTCTGGGGATTTTAACATGAAACATTTTAATTTTAGAAACGGAAAGTTACTATACCTATTCCCATAATTGTGGGAAGTTCCCGAAGTTTTTTATGTGAAAATTTGCGCACTTTCTAAAGTTTCCATTGGCCTATCAGTGATACTACAAATTTACGGTCACGTCTTGAAATTATGGATACATTTAATGTGACAAAAACATGTATCCAAGACTATAGATATGAACGCCTTGATAATAGAGTCGTGGCTACATATTTTAGTCTCATTAAATGTATCCATAATTTTGACGTGACTGTACTACCAACATGCAACTAGTAGTAATCGAAGAAGAAATAAATGTCTCTGTTAATGTTCCTCAATAATTAAAGACTATGAGCTGGCCACGTCTTATATAGCAAACCAACTACACCGTGTCCAAAAAGTTCGAATACACTTTGGAAGTCTTATAACTTTTTTGTACGAATAGTTATGGTAGTGAAATCTGTATTTTATTAAAGCTATACTAATATACAAAATATGTTACAAATATTATGGATTAACTCCACCTGTAACTTATTTTACTAGCTGACTACATTTTTCAACTCAACCTCACGGGGCACGCACCGCTTTCATGGTCGTTCCAAATATGCTCGATATATTTTTTTTTACTGTCCAGATTTGCTATTTTATAATAATATAGGCTTCAATTCATGAAAAAACATACAAAATTAATGCAATAAAATCAAATCTGGAGAACGGAGTGGCCACCTTCGGCAAAATAATCAGCGAACTTAGCTTTTCTCAAAGCTTGAACAACGACAACGTTTGCACTGTTTTGAGCTCAGTTTTGTTAGAAAATAATTTTAATTTTATTCCCAATTACAGTTTTCAAATTTTCAGTAATGTTTTTCGACGAAAACCTTTTCATAGAATTCATTATTAATTTACTACTTTTTCGATAAATATAGGGAAATTTGGCCCCACATATTTAACTGAACCCCACACTCCCACCAATGGTTCCCGCCTGGAATCTGGAAACATTAACCTCATGGTTCAGGATGTTTTCTATACTTGCTGCTCACAAACGACCGTTTTGAGGCTGTTTTAATTCAATGAGTTTCTCGTCAGAAAATCAACTTATTCCTGCCTGCCAGGAATGTACCTATTGAGTTGGATTATGTACTCTAAGTTTCTTTATTGCTACGGAAAAACCATGAACTTCATGTTTATTGTAGCTATGACATCCAAGATCCACCTCCTAAATACCACGTAAGGGTCTCCTCAAAAATTACCAGATCGGCAGTTGATTTTCGGATAAAGCGGCTTTTTTAGGGTTCCGTAGTCAACTAGGAACCCTTATAGTTTCGCCATGTCTGCCCGTCCGTCCGTCCGTCCGTCCGTCCGCCCGTCTGTCCGTCCGTCCGTCCGTCCGCGGATAATCTCAGTGACCGTTAGCACTAGAAAGCTGAAATTTGGTACTAATATGTATATCAATCACGCCGACAAAGTGGTAAAATAAAAAGTGTTTTTTTTTTTTATTAGGGTACCTCCCCTATACGTAAAGTGGGGAGTGATTTTTTTTTCATTACAACCCTAACGTGTGATATATTGTTGGATAGGTATTTAAAAATGAATAGGGGTTTACTAAAATCATTTTTCGATAATGTAAATATTTTCGGAAATAATCGCTCCAGAAGTAAAAAAATATGCGTCCCCCCCCCTCTAACTTTTGAACCATAAGTTTTAAAAATATGAAAAAAATCTCAAAAGTAGAACTAAACTTTCTAGGAAAATTATTTTGAACTTGATAGGATGAATAGTTTTTGAAAAAAAATTACAAAATAATTTCTGAACTAAGTTTGTAATTTAACCGTATAAGCAGGTGTTTATTGTACCTGTAATTTCTACAAAATTACAATGAAATGACGTGCTTTCAAATAAAGTAAAAACGGTGAAAATCGGTTCACGCAATAAAGAATTATTCCATAAAAATCATCTTCCATACTTTAAGCTCGCGCGCAATAGTTTACTTAATTTGCCGATAGATGTCGCTGTACGTTGAACTCTCATATAATATCCTACATGGCGGTGTTATTAACTCTTAAGTGGGGATACTTACTGTGACGGACGGAAAACTACGGAACCCTACACTGAGCGTGGCCCGACACGCTCTTGGCCGGTTTTTTTTTCTAAACTAGCACTCTCACAATATTTAGTATTTTAATAGTTCTAGCTGAACGTA
This sequence comes from Pammene aurita, assembly GCA_947086415.1. Lineage (NCBI taxonomy): Eukaryota > Metazoa > Arthropoda > Insecta > Lepidoptera > Tortricidae > Pammene > Pammene aurita. The sequence continues at coordinate 11,288,755 of OX352300.1, read as the reverse complement.
GCTGACCAGATTTTTCCTGTTTTTCAAAGAGGAGCTATTTTAAGACCTTCTAATTGTAGTGTAAATTAGATTACGTTTGATTCCAAAAAGTTTTAACGACTTGGAAATAAGACCTTTAGCAGTCGCCATTACGAAATTTTGTAGTAAATAGCTGATCGAAAGTACTTCATTGAGGAGCGAAGACAAATAACAAGACACCTTCGAGTGTCTTTCTTCGGGACCACGGGGACAATGTCGTCCTCGAAACGTCGAAGGTAATTTTTAGAAATATATACGCGGTTAAGTCCCGTTATTACAAATAGATATGTGTAAAAACCGTGAAAGTTTAAATCAGTGTTAAATAACAAGTCCTTGGCTTTTTTACTATTGTACTATGTTCAAGTTAACTTATTCTTTAGATTAATATAATAATTGATGGCCTGATGCAGCCTGTATGCCTTCAGGTTCAACGCAAAAAGATGTGTATTCAAACCTATTGGACAGGTTGTAGAAGGGTTTTTTACTCATTATAGGTACCCATTATTGGTTCATATCTAACGCAGCCAGCCCAGCGCCCTGTGTATTATACCAGCTGTAGAAATTATAGAATACTAAAAACCGGCCAAGAGCGTGTCGGGCCACGCTCACTGTAGGGTTCCGTAGTTTTCCGTCCGTCACAGTAAGTGTCCCCACTTAAGAGTTAATAACACCGCCATGTAGGATATGATATGAGAGTTCCATGTACAGCGACATCTATCGGCAAATTGAGTAAACTATTGCGCGCGAGCATAAAGTATGGAAGATGATTTTTATGGGATAATTCTTTATTGCGTGAACCGATTTTCACCGTTTTTACTTTATTTGAAAGCACGTCATTTCATTGTAATTTTGTAGAAATTACAGGTACAATAAACACCTGCTTATACGGTTAAATTACAAACTTAGTTCAGAAATTATTTTGTATTTTTTTTTCCAAAACTATTCATCCTATCAAGTTCAAAATAATTTTCCTAGAAAGTTTTTATAAAGTTCTACTTTTGAGATTTTTTTCATATTTTTAAAACTTATGGTTCAAAAGTTAGAGGGGGGGGGGACGCATATTTTTTTACTTCTGGAGCGATTATTTCCGAAAATATTTACATTATCGAAAAATGATTTTAGGAAACCCCAATTCATTTTTAAATACCTATCCAATAATATATCACACGTTAGGGTTGAAATGAAAAAAAAAATCACTCCCCACTTTACGTATAGGGGAGGTACCCTAATAAAAAAAAAATTTCACTTTTTATTTTACCACTTTGTCGGCGTGATTGATATACATATTAGTACCAAATTTCAGCTTTCTAGTGCTAACGGTCACTGAGATTATCCGCGGACGGACGGACGGACGGACGGGCAGACATGGCGAAACTATAAGGGTTCCTAGTTGACTACGGAACCCTAAAAAGGAATGCTGGATGCGGGTCGCTTCCAACCGGTACGTGTGGAGGTCCAAGGGGGAGGCCTATGTTCAGTTCAGCAGTGGACGTCTTATGGCTGAGATGATGATGATGATGATGAAAAAGGAATCTTTCCTCTCCTTAATAGATTGACGTCCTGTTCTTCAAATTGTTTTTTGTTATTCTGGCAGGTAGCTTCGGGTGAAATAAATTTCCAGGAAGTTGACTTCCACTATCCAAGCAGACGTAGCATCACGGTACTGCAGAAGTTCAATCTTGAGGTAAAGGCTTAATTAAGGTGACGGGATACGCCATCACGTAAAATTTAGGCGTTTTTGTGCTAGTTTTGTAATGAAATCAAAGCACTTGCGAGCGTGGACGTTGCATGATCTGAAGGGGCAAAGTCAGGTTTTATGTTAGCTTAATGGTTTTCTCCTGTAGGTACATCATAATTAAGTATATACAGGGGTATAAATTGGGGGATATTTTTAACGAGTTAACAAACCAAAGCTACCATATGATGTAGGACAGAGCTGCCCCTCAGCGCCATCCAGTAATTGATAGCGTTACTATTATTACGGTAGCTTTGGGTTGGTCTCGTTCAGATGGCGCTACAGACTTGGAGCCTCAAAAAGTTTTTAGACTGTGGCGGTCTATATACATATTGTCGCAGATAAAAGCTTAAAATTACTGTTGTTTTTGTGTAACTAGATCTAAGTCAATCATTGTCTCTATTTATACCCATTTGTTTATGATTTGTAATTTAATAAAGTGTATAAATATCGTGTCTACATGTCTAGTTCTTAAGTACTGATTTATGTCTTAATTTTATTGATATCATGTCATAATACGCAAAATGTCTAGATTATAAGAATTTTGTACTAATTTATGAAGAAATGTCCCATATAAATATCAATTTTAACCCTCCTACCAACATGTAATACTGTAAGCTTATTCGTGAATAAATATCTAATTTACACGGCACATACCAGCCACTAGTACGAGCACGCTAGAAAACCCATAAAAGAGGTCAGCACTCGTACTCGTTGTATTCCGGCTACGGCAGCGGTTGGGTGAGGTCGTGCTCTATCGTTGTCCTAGTCCCGAACCTCACTCAGACTAGCTCTGACTCGCTCGCTCTCTGCTCCCCCTCGTGGTGACTTAATCGCAAATTACCACAAAGACAGCTCCGGGTGTGTTAGTTCAGACTTTCTCAAGTCACCAGTAAGACCCGTGTGTCTCGGCCCCTCTGGAAATCCACGCTCGTAGTGGTCGCTCAGTGGATACTCGTTGAAACTGAGTGGGCTAGACTCCTGGTTGTAGCAATACACCTGGTGGATACCCATTAGTTAAGACTTTCTCAAGTCAGACCCGCGCGTCTCTGCCCGTTGAAAAGACCACGCTCGCAGTGGCCGTTTGTGGTGGATACTATAACAGTGCCAAACGAAGCCATAAACGGGGTGGTTACCACCACGAAGCCCGATAAACTCATACCAGTCCGACTCCTTCCCGCAAACTAGGTACACATTTAGCTGACCGACACGGCGGACAAGTGGACGTTGACAAATACTATAGGCTCACCTCATTCCCGCGTACACTCGTAGTTTTAAGTTTCCGCGTATCATCGTAGTTTTAAGTGCGTGCGGCGACTCACTGTAGAATGGAGGTAAAGGACGAGATAGCGACGCTGAGGGAGGAGATGGCGACCCTTCGGGCTAATCTCGAGCGACAAGCGGCCGAGATCAGTACCCTGAGATCCGAGAACGATCACTTGCGTACGGAACTCGGTAAGCCTGTGGCCCGGGCGGGCCGTAGTCACATCTCACGCCCCTCAACGCTCGACATCAAAGTCTCGAGCATCCAGGCCCCTAAGGCAACACCGGCAGTCACTTTGCCTGCCCCGGCCCCTCCGGCCACCATGGGACCGCCGCCGCCGCCGCCGGCGCCGTCGGCCTCCAAACCTAAACCCCCTCCCCCTGCCCCTAAGGCAGTCTTGCCGCCCTCTGGGGGCGCTCGTAAGAAGAAACCCAGTAAAAAGGCAGCCGCGTCTGTCTTTTTATCCCCTCCAGCCCATAAGGCCTCCCCTGAGGGTATTAGCCTGAGGAAATCCCGGTCACGTTCGCCTAGGACACGTTCCTACGCGCGAAAAGACCGGGACTCCAAGCGCGCCCCCAGCTTGTGCCCAACCCGCTCTCTGACTCACGTACTGACTGACGATGAAAACAGGGACCTTCTCTACTCAACCGACGATATGGACACAGATACCGACACCTCAGGTTGGGAAAAAGTTCGCAACCGCAAGGGGAAACGTACGCGGTCGAAGTCTCCAACGTCTTCGGCGCCGGCGCCGAAGGCGCCGCGGACTCCCTCCGTCTCAGCACCCTCTGTGCTGGCCCCTCAGGCCCGTAGTGCCACTCCGGCAAGAGACGGCGGGTCTTCGACAACGGCTGCGATCCCGTCGAATCCTACCGTCGCAGCACACTCTGTGCAGGCCCCTCAGGCCAGTAGTGCCCCTCAGGCAAGCGGCGGCGGGTCGTCGGCACCAGGGATCGACCATAATAGGCTCGACTCGTTGGTACTGGTCGATGTACAGCGACGGACCACTGCTCGGGCCATGGCCCAGCAGAGGGGCATTGCCATACACCGAACGGATCTTCAGACCGAACCCTATTACGGGCTTAGGATCACGGTCCAGGGATCCAAGACTTACCGAGCCCTGGCCAGGCTCTTCGAGGAACTCAAGCTGTCCTTCAACCGGCGAACGTTCCCCGAAGAGAAAGACCACAGGGCCATCATCCGCAATGTACCTAGGTTCTTTGAGGATGATGAGGTAAAGGAGGATCTAGTGAGGAAGGGAATCAACGTTCGGGAGGTGTGTCGTCTCTATCATAAGTCTAGGGGCAAATATGATATTGTTCTGGTGAAGACTGATCCCAGTCCTAGCTCGCGTCAGGCTCTTCAAGCCATCAAGAACGTGTTAGGTGTTACGGTTAGGGTAGAACCTCCCAACAAGAGGAACTACGTCACGCAGTGTCACAACTGCCAGAGGTACGGTCACAGCGCTCGTGGCTGTAACTCTCCCCCCCGCTGCGTCAAGTGTGCTGGCGACCACTCGTCTCGCAACTGCCCGCGTCCGAAGGGTTGCAAGGACCCGGTAGGCCGGCGGTGTGTCAACTGCTTGGAGCGCAAACTTCCCCATGGGCATACCGCCAACTGGGGAGGCTGCCCCTGTGCTCCAAAGCGGAAGGACACCTCCGGCAAACCGAAGCCCTCGCAACCTGACGGGCGCAGGTCAGGCAAGACTCAGGTGGCTCCTCAGACCACTAGCGCACAAGAGTTCCCCGCCCTTAAGGCTGTAGGATTAGGGCTTGCCAATAGGAACCCGCCGCCCTCTGCGGTCGCAGCACCCTCTCCGGCACCCTCAGTGCCCTCGTCCCAGGGGGGCCCCGTTGCCCGAGGTACCCCCGCACCTCAAGCAGGCCGGCCTGCCCCAGGTCCCCTCCCAGTTTCTATACTGGCCTCAAAGACCCTCTCTCCCCAGGAGCAGAGGGAATATGAGGCTTATATAGCAAACGCTAGCAATTACTTCTTCGCCTCAGTGTTAGGCCGTCAAGTCGCTCTCCACCAGAATGAATAATAGTTGCCTCAAGCTTAAACCCAGTTCGCTAACCATCGGTTTTTATAACGCCGATGGCCTAAGCCGAATGAAGGATGAGATTACACTCTTTCTGCGCGATCATTCCGTCGACATCTTCCTAGTACAGGAAACATTCTATAAACCGTTTATGCAATGTTTCCGCGTCCCTGGTTACACTCAGATTAGAAACGATAGGATTGGTAGGGCCCGCGGGGGCACTTGCGTCTTCTATAAAAGTTTCCTACATTGCATCTCTCTCAACCCCCCTCCACTGACAAATATGGAAGTGTCGGTCTGCCGCATATCGATGGACGGTCATCCCCCCATATCGATTGCGTCAACCTACATCTCTCCATCACTTAACATACTACAGACTGACCTAGATATTTTAGCAGCCCTAGGCCCCTCGGTCATCGTGGCCGGGGACCTAAATAGCAAACACGTCGACTGGGGATGCGTCGCGACTAACCCCAACGGTAGGCTGCTCAATCGTCTGTTGATCGAAAGCCTCCCTTTCGATATCCTCCCTCCCCTTGAAGCAACCCACTACCCCCATACTGAAGGACACCGACCAGACATACTTGACGTAGCCCTTCTAAAGAACGTAGCGCTTACTCTGCGTCCTATAGAAGTGCTAGACGAACTAACTTCAGATCATAGGCCGGTCCTCTTGCGACTGGGCCCTCACCCCGATCAAGCCCCTCCTACCAGGACACTCGTGGACTGGGACAAGGTGCAACAAGGTCTCCTAAAGACAGACGCCCCCATACTTAGAGACATACCTGACATTATTACCACAACTCAACAGACTGACCAAGCGATCGACCTATTCACCAACTACCTCAACGCTGTCAAAAGCGAAGCCTCTAGGGAGGTGTCGGCTGAGGAAATCCAACGCCGCCCCCTGCCTAGGGAACTGAGAGAGTTGCTGACTAGGAAAAATCGCGCCATTAGGACCTACTCTAACTGGCCTTCCCCCGAAAATCGTCAAATCCTGAGGGGCTTGTGTCACGAGTCCAAACAGCGAATTGCCGAATTTCGGGAGAACTCTTTTAGGGATCTGATGGGGGAGATAAAGCCTAGTCACCAGGCTTACTGGAAACTAGCTAGATCTCTCAAATCAGATACCGTCTGGACTATCCCCCCTTTGGAACGCCCCGGTAGTCCAACCCGCGCACTCGAGGACGACGAGAAAGCAGAATGTCTCGCCAATAGTTTAGAGTCTCAATGTTCGCCCAGCCTCCTGCCTGCCGATGAAGCCCATGTCGAGAGGGTAAATTCTGAGGTGGACAGGAGATCGCATCTCCCCGTAACTTCACCTCTCGTACCGGTGTCGGTTAAGGAAGTCCACGATCGAGTAAGGTATCTTCGAGTAAGGAAGTCCCCGGGTGCGGATGGCATCTCCAACCGCATTCTGAGACTTCTGCCCGAACATCTCTTACTCATTCTGGTCGGCATCTTCAATGCCGCCCTGTCCAATAGTCACTTTCCAGCCGCGTGGAAACGTGCCACGGTCATCGGAATAGCGAAGCCCGGCAAACCCCGGGCCTCGCCAGCCTCTTACAGGCCCATCAGCTTACTCAGCTCGCTTGCTAAGCTGTATGAGCGAATCATCCTCGCTCGGATTCTCAGGTTCACGACTGAGAATTCAATTATCACGGACGAGCAGTTCGGCTTTCGTGCCGGACACTCGTGCGTCCAACAGGTGCACCGCATCACGGAGCACGTGCTGGACGGCTTCTCGCGTCGAACAGGGTTGAAGACGGGAGCGATCTTTCTTGACGTGGCGAAAGCCTTCGACAAGGTCTGGCATAACGGGTTGATATACAAGTTATATCAGATCGGTATGCCGGACAGACTCGTACTCATAATACGAGATTTCCTTACGGACAGAAGCTTTTGCTACCGACTGGAGGGAACGCTTTCACCTCCACATCCTATTAGGGCAGGAGTCCCGCAAGGCTCCGTCCTCTCGCCTACACTCTATTCGTTGTTCACGAACGATATTCCTAGGCACCCGCGTGTCGAACTAGGGTTGTTCGCGGACGACACCGCGCTCTTTACGACGCACAATCGCTACATTTTTGTTCGGAAATACCTCCAAGAGGCAATCAATGGCTTAGGTCAATGGTTTCGTCTTTGGCGTATTGAAGTCAATCCGGACAAGAGCGCAGCGATTATCTTCCACCCTACTGCCATAGGTCCGACAGGCAGGAAGGTGGCTCCGGTCCGGCTTTTTGACCAGCCCATTCCGTGGGTTAACGAGGTCAAATATCTAGGCGTCACTCTCGACCGTCGTATGACTTTCAAAAGCCACATCCGTAGGGTACGCAACAGAGCGCTGTTCGTATTAGGAAGGCTAGGGCCGATGATTAACAAGTTTAGTAAAATGTCACTTAGAAATAAGCTGACACTCTACAAGACTTGTGTTCGTCCAATCATGGCATACTCAAGTGTGGTTTTTACCCACGTGGGTATGTCAAGTCTCGAGCCGCTTCAGGTCGTTCAGAATCGTTTCCTCCGTAGGGCGACTGGGGCCCCGTGGTACCAGACGACCCTCAGTTTGCACCATGACGCGGGGCTTGACTCCCTTTATGGTTTCTTTAAGCAGACTGCCCGGCGTTATTTTGACAACGCTCGGCACAGTAGTAATCCGTTAGTTAGGAAGGCTGCGAACTACATTCCCAACCCTCCCCCCCTCGGACTCTTAACACGGAAGTCACTGATTAGGGGCTGCTCGGTTCGGCGGCCTAGACACTACGTCACGGACCAGGACGACGCACTCACAGCGGCCATTCATGAGAAATGGAACGCTGTGCGTGCGCCCTCCCCCACATGTACACTGCGGCGCCCCCGCCGGCGGGGACGCCCACCTCGGAACAGTCGCGACCACATCGACACGTTCAGTCCCTTATCCACCCGGTACCGCCGCATACCGGATAGAGTCACCCCGACAGTCGTCGGGCCTAGCTGAGTTTCTTGCTGGAGTCTTCTCAGCTAGGCTAGGAGTAGCGAACCAGCGACAAAACCCCCATTAGCTCGATCCCCCCCCACTCACCCAGATCAGGTTGAACTCGCTTCAACTGATCTCGCTGGAAGCGCAAGCTCGGTAGGAGCATTCCAGCGTAGCAAACTCGTCACGTTAGGTCGCGGAAGGGTCCTGGATTTTCCCCCGGCAACCATCCCACCAAACAGTCCGCCCGCTTTAGCGCTCCAGAAGCATAAAGCCCAAGTCAGGCTCAAAAAAAAAAAAAAAGTACTCGTTGCTCATTCACTTCTCACCGCTCACTTCTACAACTACTCCCAGCGGGGAAACACCTGCAACTACACTGCTCAAATGTTTTACAATTCTAAATAAGTGTTTTTATTCATCTCCCTACATGACCTGGTAAATGGTACAGCGGGTCAGCGCTGCTTGGTTCGACGTGGTAATCCGGTCTGCACACAACACGTATATTCTCTGATATAACTAATTGTGATACTCGTATACAGGAAAAAACCATTTAGCTAACATACAACCTGACTATTAGTCCCTTTAGATCATGTTACATGATCTAAAGGGACTAATAGGGAGCGTGGGATAGGGACTAATAGGGACTAATAGGACTAATATAATTGGGAGCGTGGACGTTACATGATTCATGTAACGTCCACGCTCCCAAGTGCTTTGACTTTATCACAAAACTTGCACAAAAATACTTCAATTGTACGTGTTTGCGTATCCTGTTACCTTAAGTAGCTACGAAAACAAAGTGGGTTCGTATTTGTGAATTTGCATTCGTAGGTACTAGGTAAACTAGGTAGTTTCCATAGCTGCTTCTATAGTTTGCGCACTGTTAAATCCCAGCATACGATAAGATATTTATCATAAATTAATAGAACATCAATGGTAAAGGTACCTTATGAAGTAAGCCAATTTTTAATTCGATATTTACTTTATATGTTGCTCGTTATACGAAGCCTTCAGAGCACAACAATTATCTTACCATATTATCATCATGTCGTTCCCACAGTCCTCGGGGTCGTGACATCACGTCCTTCTGTTCAATATTAGCTTCCGTCATAGGCTTCAAACCCTCGCTAAGCACAGTGTTTCGTGCAGTTCAATTACATGGGTGCAGTAATTTGGACACAACATCTAGCAGGGGGAGGGTCTCTACTAGAGTTGTGAGTTGTGAGCCTTCAACTTTGCCCGTTATGATGATCCTCTGTCCTCTCCAAGCTATTCAAGGACCTTTGTGAGAGGTGTCGGAAATATGTGTATTGAATTTATTATTCAATTTAATTTTAACTACTCAATCAAAACTTTGTGTGATGTGACTGATGTGTGATGTGCATTCACAACTTTTTTTAAATGGCGGGGAATTTCGTATTGTGTAATATTCAAACCTGGGGGAGGGGATGCAGAGATAACTGACAGTAGATAAAATATAACTAGATATCGCTGGATATAACAAGTAAGAACATTTTCATTTGTCAGATTCCAAGTGGTATAACGCTCGCTTTAGTCGGGCGGAGTGGCTGTGGCAAGAGCACGGTCATACAGCTACTCTTAAGATACTACGATCCTATTGCGGGCATTGTGGTGAGTCATCATTTAATACTTAAGTATCTAAACTTTCAAAATCAAGATGAGGAATATGTGATGTGAAGCATGACCAATTCAAAACAAGAGGACTGACAAATTTACGCTATCTATGAGGTCGGTAACAGGTCTCAATTCCATTTATTTTTCCAGTGCTTAGAATTCAGCTTTTCCGGGTTTGGGTTCCACACAGCTATCCATTAAACAGAAATTGAGTTATTTTAACCTGAGGTCAAACCGCCAAACAAAATGTACTGAGTCCTGGTGCGTTACTGACACCACGCTACAATAGCCAGAATTATAGAAACGCGATTTTATGTAGTCATTGTCTCCTTGTTTTATTTCGGTCAATATGAGAAGGTAGTAAAACAACCCTCTTGATAAGGTAAAGTAAGCTGTTCACTGTATGTTGATTAATTCTTTGTGTTACCTGTCGTGATTTTCTCATCTGATGATCTCATCGGAAGATCAGCGCTAGCAATCGCTAGCACCATGCTGAAATGAGGCCATTTCGTGGCACTTTCTTTTTTTTTCTACTTCTTTCCCAATTTATTATGAATGTGTGTGTGTGTGTCTACGAATAAACTATATTCTTATCTATTCTATTCTAATAGTAATACTCTGTTGAGATTGACAATTTCTTTTTCAATTTAGTCATTAGACGGCGTTCCCCTACCCCAACTGCTACTGAGAGACTTGCGCTCGAGCTTCGGGCTCGTGGCCCAAGAACCAACGTTATTCGACCAGACAATCGCGGAGAATATAGCTTTGGGACAGAGTGACCGTGCTGTGTCACGTGAAGAAATCATTGAAGTTGCAAAGCAGGCGAATGTGCACAGTTTTGTGGTGACTTTGCCAGAGGTAAGTTCTGAACGCTATTCATATTACAAGTGTAATGGAATGGCACCATTGAAAACATGCGTGAAAAATATTAAATTGAATTTGTTCAATAAACATGTTAAACATCCCCAAATTAATATACTCTTTTAAAACCTCAATTTGATTAGTTTTTCGTGCTTAAAATTACAAAAATCTTCCAAAAACATATTCCTTCCAAACAGTTTTCCGCAACTTTGAAGCCGGTGACGCCACAAAACTCACGCTTTTTGTATGGGGCGTTTTGACGCGCTTCTTCGTTTTTTTAGGGTTCCGTAGTCAACTAGGAACCCTTATAGTTTCGCCATGTCTGCCCGTCCGTCCGTCCGTCCGCGGATAACCTCAGTGACCGTTAGCACTAGAAAGCTGCAATTTGGTACTAATATGTATATCAGTCACGCCGACAAAGTGGTAAAATAAAAAGTGGAAAAAAATGTTTTATTAGGGTACCTACCTCCCCTATAAGTAAAGTGGGGAGTGTTTTTTTTTTCATTTCAACCCTAACGTGTGATTTATTGTTGGATAGGTATTTAAAAATGAATAGGGGTTTACTAAAATCATTTTTGATAATGTAAATATTTTCGGAAATAATCGCTCCAGAAGTAAAAAAAAATGTGTCCCCCCCTCTAACTTTTGAACCATAAGTTTTAAAAATATGAAGAAAAATCTTAAAAGTAGAACTTTATACAAACTTTCTAGGAAAATTATTTTGAACTTGATAGGTTGAATAGTTTTTGAAAAAAAATTACAAAATAATTTCTGAACTAAGTTTGTTTTAACCGTATAAGCAGGTGTTTATTGTACCTGTAATTTCTACAAAATCACAATGAAATGACGTGCTTTCAAAAACTCTTAAGTGGGGACACTTACTGTGACGGACAGAAAACTACGGAACCCTACACTGAGCGTGGCCCGACACGCTCTTGGCCGGTTTTTTGAGATTAGAAAAACTTTGACATAACGATTAACAGGGTTCTTTACATAGACTAATAACCCAAGACGCCGCATAGCCGGGCGAACCCCGCTGCCACGCATACAGTGGCTTTACTCGACGGTGTGAGAGAGAAAGTTGTCTTTCCTTTCAGTACTTGCGGCATTAAAACGCATTATTGTTGCATTTAATTGTGACGCAGAAACACTATAACATCTGGTCTGCAAAATTTTGGCATTTAATTTCACTGGTAAACCGTTTTTTTATCTTAATTACCTATTAAAATTTGTCCGGAAAGAGAAGTGTCGTAGTTTATAAGGAAGCTCATACATTCTAAGACACTTGTCTTTCCGGACAGACTCTAAATATAATTGTAATTATTGGATGTGACAGTCAACATAGTGTGTTACCATGGCAGCCATTAATGTTTGTCTCTCTCTTATGCACCAGGGAACAATCGCGCGTTCCATGTCTAGCATTGCCTGCCACTGCATAGAATGAATTAGTGATGTGACACGTTTTTATTCAGTTATTAACTTATTATCGACAATGACATGTTATCTCTAACATTATCAAATAATGTTCCGGTTATATAATATGGAGCAAAATTATTAAAAATACGGCCCAAATTACTTCAATGTGCTGACGGAGTGATGATTTTCACATTTTTTTTTGCAAATCATTGAGTTAGAATATAGCAGAGGTACAGTCTCAAAGAAATTTCACCGAAAATATGGCATGGCTCGTGAAAATTTGTAACCGGTCTGTTTTGTCAATGACTAAAGCCTAATAAAACTGACCCAGAAACGAGTCGTTCTTAAAACACTTTCGTGGGGCCGTTTTTTAGGCTGATTGTGTGTCCCGTTCTTTATTACATATCAGTAGTCCAAACATAAATACTTGACATATCATCGATATAAATTGAGAATTTATCGATCGCGTCACATCACTAGCGACCAGCTGTGCATTTTATTTTGACGTTCAGGTGTCACTGATTTCATCAATGACAGCGCGGCAATCGCTCGGTTCCCCTCCCGCACCCCTCGGTTTTGGCAGCTTTGGTTTCAAAGAAATAACGCGCTAAGCGGAGTATAGAGATATTTAGTATATGGTTCTTTATTAGGCAAGATACGTGTCACAACTGTCAAAGTGCTACGCCGTCATTAAACATACTTAAATATATCTGTATTTATAGTAAAGCCATGCTTTCGTATTTGTAAATGTTATATTAAGTATTTAACAATATTTTGATAATAGTTATATGCACGAAATATTTTATTTTTATCATTGTTAATGTTCTTGTGAATGTTGCACAATAAAATACCTAGAGAACAAGAGGTTCGAAACTGATGGATCGATTTTTAAATATTTTCTCGCGTCATCTGTCATTAGTATCTCTCAGCTATACCTGGATAGTTTTTAATGTTTAAAGCTTATGGTGATTCTTATTTAAGTAAAGGTATTTGCTTGCTCTATTATTGTGCGTTTGGTTGAAGAGTTATGGAGCAATCAGAGGCAGGCCCGAGTGGCATACAACAACAAAAGCCATCTCGTAGTCCATCAAATCTTTTACCATCACCTAAGACAATTGTTTTATTATTTAGTATTATATAATAAAACTATTAAAAAACGTTTAAAAGCACTTTTATTTAAGAAAATTTATTAATACGTGCATGTTAGGATTATCAACTAAATAATTTAAGTAAATACTGATGGGAACTTTTGCACCGGGGACAACTCGTGGGGGACTTTTTGATTAGTCATAATGTAAGAGTTTTGTTTAGTGTTTTTTCTGTGTGTTGCTATTGACGATTTATATAAAAAACTAGACGTTTTCGTTTTAGAACGTACGTGTGTCACTGTCAGGTCAGTTTGTAATTTTTCACGTTTCTCTAACGTGATAATCAAGACGAAATTGTGTTTTTTTTGTTGTGTCGTAATATTTAATCTGCTAATTGTTATTATTTATTCACAAATGTGAACTCTTAATCATGTTAACTATTCGCTTGTTGGTGTGCTTACAGTGTATTTAAATTGAAAATTTAGAACAGGTTGGCAACTACTGTTTCTATGTTTACTCAATTTCTAATCTCAAAAAAAAAACGAAGTATAACGCATTTTCGCATTTTTGACGTTTTTGGGCTACAATAGATAATAGGTTTATTAGAGACTTTTGAATCTAATGGGAAACAGAATCGAATGACGTCTTCCAAAAAAATCATGCATGTGGACGACAGCCGACGACGCGCGAACCGAGCGTACCTACTTACCTATTTATTCTATAGATGATCCTAAGATACCTAAATCTAAATTCATTACTTAAGTTGTAAACAGCGAAAATAAAGATCTTGATCAACGTAGGTAGCCTAAGAACTAGGTAGTCTATGTATTATGTCTAAGATGTAATGTCGTAGCTTGATACCTAACTGAACCGTTAACAAAAGAAATAAGATCTAGAACCTGTATCCCGATCATAATAATAATGAGCCCGATTCTGTCCATACTAATATTTATATTTACGTGGCCGAACCTAGCCACGGCGAAAGATAAGCTGATTTGCTATCAGTAGAGCGAGAGAAAGTGTGCGAGCTAGACAGGTAAAGGTCTTGTGGTTTTAACAATACGTGATGAAATACTTCAATAGTGATACCTGCTTCAGGCCTGGAACTATGGCTAAAAGTAGATATCATTATCAATGCAGAAAAAGGTAATGGTTATGATCTCGGTAAGCTCTAGACGCACACTTCTCTCCTTGAACCATAAAACGAGATAATTTACTTATCATATGACGAAATGGCAGACCTGGCTCATTAAATATGGACCTTATGTCTAAACCGTAATCATGCACCGGTTTAAACTACTATAGGCTTATAGAACGTAACTAGACGCATCTAAAAACATATAGTTATATAGCCATACGATGTAGCTCGAAGTAGGAGTCCTAGAATAGTACCAAACTGAAAGACAAAAGTTGTCTAAACTTGTGCATCTTTACGAATAGTATTGACCAATCACGAGCGTTGAATCGGTGGCGTCATTTGATGTGACAAAGTCCTAACAGTTTCACTCATAGGTGAATCCAAAAAGAGCCGCGAAAAAATTTGCGAACTCTCGATCGTGATTGGCCAAAAAAATACGCGCAGCCAAACATAGAAATACTGGTAGACGTGGAAAATTCTAGTTAGTCGTAATTGCGGACCCCGAGCAAGTGAACGTTAGTTATTATTGTGAACCGATCGAACCTAAATACCCTAAGCCGTGACCCAGGCTTAGGCACCCTTTGTGTTACGTAAATATTATTAAGAACAGTTTAAAAATCGATCCTACCTTTTATTTGAACCCGAGCTATCGTAGATGTAACTGTAGATCGGACGCCATCATCTACAGTTGTGGTCCTTCAGAGTCGCCGGATAAAATTGTTACACGAACAGTCAGTAGTGCAGTGTACCTATTCTAAAATCCGTTTAAATTCAGTGAACGTAAAATAATGTTAAAATGGGCGTGACGGTCCGGTCTCCGAGCGGCGACCGACGAGCTGAAATGGAACGCGTGCAACTCGAACGAGACCGAACGGCTCAGGCCGCCGCGGCGGCGGCACGCGTTGCGGCCAACGGAGGCACCGCGTGCCCCGAGCAGGCCGGCCCGGCCGACGAACGAGTCGCCCGAGAGAACACGCCCCAGTCGGTATTGCTGATACCGAAGATTCCGAGGAGGGCCCCAGAAAGGTTAGATCAAGGACACGACCCTGGCCCATCGACGCCGCTCCCTGAATCTGGAGCGGCCCCCCTCCCCGGTGCAGCCCCGCCCGCGGATGCGGCCTTGGCTCCCAGACTCCGTGCAGCGTCTTCGATCGCCGCTTCACTGCAAAAAGAACGTCGTCGATCCACACGAGCATCAGTTGCATCACATGCGTCTACCCTAGAGCTGCGTAAACGCATCGCCGAACAGGAATCTCGACGAAAGTTGCTGGAAATTTCTCGGCGGGAACTGCAAATAGAACGCGAGCTTATAGAGCTCGATCGTGGAGTGGTTTTAGATCAAATTGAACTAGAAAAGCAGGAAACGGGATCGAGCTCTTCTAACAAATCTATAAATAAGATCAGTGTTTGGTTAGAAGAAAATCATTATATGAGTGATAATGATAACGCAGAACCTAGCTCCCCCCGCCGTGGGGAGCGTCCCGCGACCCCTCTGCGCCCGCATCGCCGCATCGCGCCCGCGCCGGCCAATACCGAACGGCCGCCGCCCGCGCCGGCTTCAGTGCGACTGCGACAGTCGCCCGATCGCAGTCGACGCGTGTACACACCGGCCGCGCTGCCGCCGGCGGCACGCGAACGTACGCCGGAACGCCGACCGAACGACTACGAAATAAAGTGTAGTAATACAACTGAATGTGCTGATTACTGTAGGTGTCGGCGGGAACATTCATCAAGTGCAACGGCAAGTCTAGAGCAAGTTATGACGCAATTGGTAGCGTTAAACAGTAGACCAACGAGTTCAAAACAAGTCTGGGACCTACCGGCCTTCTCTGGACTCCCGAGTGAGTGGGTGACCTTCTACACTGCCTTTGAAGAATCTACTAAAAGGTACAAATTTAGTAATTGGGAGAACCTATCCCGATTGAGGCACTGCCTGAGAGGAGAGGCGAAAGACTGCGTTTTACACATGCTGGCGTCATCGGCTAGCCCAGATTTGATTATTAGAGTGCTCAAAAAGAACTTTGGACGATCGGATCTTTTAATAGATAAAGCGTTAAGTGAACTAAAGAAGTTACCTAACTTAGGGCCAAGTGCGGTAGACTTGAACGAGTTTGCAATAAAAGTAGTGAACATTGTAACAACATTAACGAGTTTAGACCGTCGTGCGTATGCAGATAACCCGTTTCTTATACGTGAAATTACAGAACGCCTGTCACCTCACGTGCGATCGCGCTGGTGCCAGTATGCAGAAGAAAATCTCGAGCAGGCCGAGAGCGAGCTCACGCTTAAGGCTTGGTCAGACACACGCGTTTTGTTAGCGTGGCGGTAGCGGAGCGTGATGAGAGCGCGACGAAAGCGCGATGAAAGCGTGATGCGAGCGCGATGGACGCGCGATCTGCGCTTGGACGCAGCGCCCCGCCGGCGCGCCGCGCGCTTCCACCCGCTTTGATCGCGCCCGCGCAGTCAGACACAACACAGCGCGGCTAGCGAGCGGACACGATGGAGCGTATGGACATTGAAAAGCTAATCAGTTTAGTTAAAAGTAACGCGTGTATATAATATTTAAAAAATATAAATTACAAAAATATATTGGTAAAAAATCTAGCATGGGAGAAGATAGGCCGGGAATTAAACTCGGATGGTGCGTATAGATATTCTCTTTTTAATTTGTTTATTTTTTAAACTTTTCATTTCACAAAGATGATGGAGGACGGAGGACATTGTTGTAGTCCTCAGCCAGGCCCTACGTTTTGCGCCTCCCTCGAGGGAGCTAAACCCAGTGGGCTACCAACGCGCTCACTGAACGCACGTCGTACCGCGCGCGACGCTACTCGGAACTCGGAACAATGTCATCACGAAAAAAAAAATTTATTGCGATGTGGTTGGATGTAAAAATAGCAAAGCTAATAAAAACTTATCGTTTTTCGCTTTGCCGACGGATGGGGAATGGTACAAACTTTTTTTTATACCACGTTGGTGGCAAACAAGCATACGGCCCGCCTGATGGTAAGCAGCTACCGTAACCTATGGTCGCCTGCAACTCCAAAAGAGTCACATGCGCGTTGCCGACGCTTTAAAAAAAAGGAGGATTCACTTACATAAGTGAATTATAACATTATAATAATAATAGACATGTTATCTTTATTAATCTCTCAAATAACTATGATGATATTGCTAAAAGCGATTAGAATAAGATTGATATAGCTGTCAATCCATATTAATTTTGACAGTGTGTGGCAAATCTGTCAAGATTAATCATACTCTCATCGCGGCAACAAAATATCTATACATATAATAAAGCTGAAGAGGGTCGAAAGTCTGTACATGGAAGATAATCGAAAAAAAGTTGGCTGGGGATACTTAGAATCGATAACAGAACACGTTCCAACAATTTTTAGAATTTTTGTCTGTTTATCTGTTTGTCTGTTTATTTGACCGCGCATCACGTGAAAACGGCTGAACGGATTTCGATGAAATTTTGTATAGAGATAGTTCGAGTCCCGTGAAAAGATAATATATAGTTTTAATCCCGAAAATCAACCCTGGTGGGGGTGAAAATGGGGTTTAAAGTTTGTATGGAGAATTTTTAACCGCTGAAACGATTTAGATAGAAATGAGTATGGAGATAATTTGAGTCTCGAGAAACGTCAAAGAATAGTTTTCAAACCCTTGTGGGGGTGAAAAGTGGGTTGGAAGTTGGTATGCGGATTTTTTTACCGCTGAAAATTGGTATGGTCTCGAGACAGGACAAAGGATAGCTTAATCTTGAAACCCCCCCTCCCCACCTTACTTTAGAACCGTAGGTCCAAAAAGTGAAGCCTGAAAGGTACTTTCAATAAAAACTATCTATCTATACATCTATCACGTGAAAACGGCTGAACGGGTTTTGATGAAATTTTGTGTAGAGATAGTTTGAGTCCAGGGAAGGACAAAGAATAGTTTTCATCCCGAAAATCAACCCTGGAGGGGGTGAAAAGGGGGTTGAAAGTTTGTATGGAGATTTTTTAATAGAAATTAGTATGCAGATAATTTGAGTCCCGAGAAACGACAGAATAGTTTTCATCCCGAAAATAAACCCTTTTACCCCGAAAAGGGGGTTGGAAGTTGGTAAGACGATTTTTTTAACCGCTGAACTGATAAAGATGAAATTTGGTATAGTATGGGTCTCAAGAAAGACAAGTGATAGGTTTCACTCCGAATATCAACCCTAAAGGGGTGAAAAGAGAGTTGGAAATTTGTATAGGGAATTATTAACCGCAGAATCGATTTAGATAAAATTTGGTATGGAGATAATTAATTAAAAAAGGAAATAAAATAGTTTTATCTCGGAAATTATCCTTTAAACGGATACAAAAGGGGTGAAAGTTTACATGGGGAAGAAACAACCAATAACCGCTGTCCGTATTTAGATGAAATTTGGTATTTAAATAATTTGTAATTTTTTGGTCAAGGTCATATTTATAACATGTTACCCGTCGATGCTTTAAATTTACCTTTACCCGCTCTTAAGAAATATTTGAAAATGTCATGAATGTCAAAGGGTTATTGCAGGTTCGAGTATTATATATGACGGACAAAGATGCATCGCCCAAACCAAAAAACTACTACAACATTTATAGGACACCGTTTAGGTAGGAAAACATATCAAACGTTTTGTGAAGCAGTCAGATTAGGTTTTATTTTTCTTTATAATTAAAGAATAGGTACATTATCTGTCTCTCAAGCTGTTTTGATATGTCTTCTTGAAGAACTACGCATTATTTTGTATCTTTAAGATCTAATAATGTATTACTCTAATCTAATAATGTTATATCGAGGTGCTGAGATGTCTCTCCGAAGCCGCCACTATGAGTGTCCAAGTACAGGGCCAGCAGTCTAAACCCGTCCAATTGCGCAGAGGGGTGAGACAGGGGGATGTCATATCCATAGCTGGGCATTAACTCGTTAATCCGTTAATCGTTAATTAACGAAGTTAACATTTTGATTAACGGATTAACTTTTAAAAATGTTAACGGACACGTTAACTTCCGTTAATATGCAGAAGTCCGTTAATCGTTAATCCAATGCCTACTATTTACCACAAGGCACCGCGGCGCGGCGCGAAAAACAGGTTCAGACAAGTATGAAACGAACGACAAGTGCCGGGCGGCGCGTGGCAGCGAGTGAAACAAAAACAAAACTAGATATATTTTGCCGGCGCGTGCGAGTGAGAAAACTGCGAAGAGATTTTCCACAGGTAAAGACATTTTAACACTAAAACGAGCCTCGCTTTCAGACGAGAACTTCAACATGTTAATGTTCATGGAATATGCACCTTAACCTTATGCCTAACGATTAAATTACACATTTGAATTATACAAGTATTTTGTTTTGTTCCTATCCTGTTAACTTCCAGAACCTTAACCAACAGGTTTTATAAGTTCACTAATACAAAGATATAAAAATGCAATTTTACACCTATTAACGGATTAACGATTAACGTTAACTTGCGTTAATTCTTCCGAAATGTAACGCTTTAACGTTTAACGAAGCTAACTTTTTTTGTAGGGGATTAACGATTAACGAAGTTAACTATTTGATTAACGGTGCCCAGCTATGGTCATATCCCCGAAACTGTTCACGAGCGCATTGGAAGACATGTTTAAGACGCTGGACTGGAAAGGTAAGGGCATAAACATAAACGGCGATTACATCTCACACCTGCGATTCGATGATGACATAGTCGTAATGGCGGAGTCGCTAGAGGAGCTGACCCGGATGCTGGACGGCCTAGCTTCAGCCTCGCGACGCATCGGTCTTGGCATGCATTTGGATAAAACCAAAGTCATGATCAATGGCCACATTGATCCAGGACCGGTCGTCATACATGGCCACCTTCTTGAAATTGTTTCTGAGTACACCTACCTCGGGCAGATCCTACAGTTAGGTAAAAACAATTTCGAGAAGGAGGCCAAAAGGAGGATCCAGCTAGGCTGGGCAGCATTTGGGAAACTACGCCGAGTCTTCTCGTCATCCATACCACAATGCTTGAAAACGAAAGTTTTTAATCAGTGCGTCCTACCCGTAATGACCTACGGAGCTGAGACGTGGCCACTCACGGTAGGGCTGGCCCACCAGTTCAAAGTCGCTCAGCTCAGAGCTATGGAAAGAGCTATGCTCGGAGTTTCTCTGAAGGATAAGATTCGTAACGAATACATCCGACAGAGAACCAAAGTTATCGACATAGCTCAAAGAATTAGCAAGCTGAAGTGGCAGTGGGCCGGCCATATCTCGCGAAGAACCGACAACCGCTGGGGTAAACGTGTTCTTGAGTGGAGACCGCGACTCGGCAAACGTAGTGTAGGACGCCCTCCGGCCAGGTGGGATGACGATCTGCGAAAGACTGCTGGCAGGTGCTGGATGCGGCAAGCTGAAGACAGGGCGCTATGGCGCTCATGAGGGGAGGCCTATGTCCAGCAGTGGACTAATATAGGCTGATGATGATGATGATGATGAATGTATTACTGTTTTGAAAAAAATAAGTCCCGTCGAGTATCTTTTCGGTCATAATACTTCTTGAGCCAGAGGTGTAGGGTTAGAACCGGTGGTAGTTTTGGAACGAAGTTCCTTATTGGACGGTTCGCGGATGGGGGCTAGGTGAAAAAAAGTCACGTGACCGTCACGAAAAAGCGTCACGTCACGAAAACGCGACACCCATACGATTGAGAAACATGTAAAATGGAATGAAAAAAAAAATATATAAAATAGAATAAAGTGAAGTGAAGTGAATTGTAGTGAAAGTAACAAAGTGATAAAAGTGAAAAAAGTCGAGAACCTAAAAGTAAAACATGGCAAAATTTCTAAATTTCATAAATTTCAAAAATTTCAAGTTTTAAAAATTTTAAACTTACAAAAACATTCAAAAATTTCAAAATTTCAAATTTTTTTTTAAATTTCCAAAATTTCAAAAATTTCAAAAATTTCAAAAATATCAAAAATTTCAAAAATTTCAAAAATTTCAAAAAATTTCAAATTTCAAAAATTTTTAAAAATTTCAAAAATTTCCAAATTTTCCCAAATTTCAAAAATTTCAAAAATGTCAAAAAAATACAGAAAAAATTAAAAGCACAAAATTTACGAAAAAGTCAAAAAGTAAATAACATAACTTCGTTCCAACAGAGTGTTCCACGACACTCACGTATTTTATTTTTCTCTGACGTTCATTAGTGCATTGTATCGTGCTTACCTTGAAGTATGTAATTACCACAATTATTTTAACCAGTAACATCAGTGTATTATCTGTGACAGTGTGGTAAAAACGTATGAAAATTCATTACCTACGGTAACGTAATCAAAATCCCCCCCCCCCCCCCCCCCGACCGCCGGCACGCATGGTTTCAGTGTATTTTTAATATGTGTGTAGGTAAAGCAGTGTATGCTTCTGTACATAATTAGGCCTTATTACGTAACAGTTACATAAACTACTATTTACCTCTTTTTAGGGTTCCGTAGTCAACTAGGAATCCTTATAGTTTCGCCATGTCCGTCCGTCTGTCCACAGTCTAGCTCAGTTACTGTTCGCACTAGAAAGCTGAAATTTGGTGTGGCCTGATAAGAACTTTCAATAAAAACTATATTGAATAAAATCGGTGCAGCCGTGTTTGAATTATCAGTCAAAATCGCATAGTGAAAGGATGTGCCGGATAGTAGACTTACGTAAGCGCCGCCAAATATCCCTTAATAAATGACCGTTTGAACGGATGTTTCGTAACAGGGCGGCATTTTCGAAACTACACTGAGCATCGCCCGACATGCTCTTGGCCGGTTTTTTTTGCATTGTTATCCCGGAAATCACCCCTTAAGGATTACTAATTCCTCAAATAGAAAAAAATCATTTCTGCATTTGTGACACCCCCCCCCCCCCCCCCCATTTCAACCGCGCCTGTGATTACCTTTCATGCTTAGACTGATTTGACGGGAGGATCGATTTGGATGATATTTGCCGTGGACATGAACATATAAATACAAAAGTGGTCCTGTATCGTCTGATATACACCTACTATTCTATGTCGTTTAAATAATGCCAATAAAAATTAATAGGATAAATCCATCTGTCAACTTTACTTCAAGTTCCGCCTCCAGAGTAGCGGGAGAGAAATTAGGGGTGAATTAGCCGCTTACTGACACAGACCGAATTCCACGCGGGTGGAGCCGCGGGCACAGCTAGTCAATCAATATTACTCATGTAACTATAATTGTTATGCACCATGCGAACCACTTTTAAACACTGAATCAATGCAAAATACCTATTTCCTTAACTATAACATTTCCAAACATAGGCTAGGCGACCCTAGCAATTGTGCGGGTGCGCGGGAGGTGCGGGGTGCCGCGCGTTGAAGGTCGCTCCATTGTATTATTGCGTAGGTACGTAAACCGTAGGTATTTGCTTTTTCTATGAGTGATTCATATCTGTTCGTAAGAACTATTATTTAATCTGTGCCTCAGCCAAATAGTGATACATATACATAATCAAAAGCATCATAAGCGCGTGTAGGTATAGCCGGTATAGGATAGGTACTATCGTATGTATATTTATGTAAGTGTTTTATTCCCTGTGGTGAACAATACGTAATTGTTAAACAATAATAAATACTGTCGCGCCACGAGTCAAGCTCAAGCATCTCGGGAAGCCTTCATGATACGCGAAAAGTTCGTGACTTATTTTAATAATAATTGAAAATTATTTTAAAAAATGTCTCTTTGATTCGCACTATCCTCACCCAAATAATTTACATAAACATTTTGATGTCCTATATATTACTTGAAAATTATATTGAATCTGACTACGGAACCCTCAAAATCAATTAAACTGGACCAGTGTCAGGTACATTATACAATAAACCATTTGATATATCTTTAGAAATAACTAAAGAGTTTCAATGAAAGCTGATTGATCAAGTGCGCGGGCTGTGAGCGCGGTGCTGGCGGGCCGCGAGCGTGATACTGGCGCGACGCTAGCGTGATGCCGGCGCGATGCGAGCGTGATGCGGGCGCGACGAAAGCGTTTTTCTGGCGCGACGCGAGCTTCCGGCTAGCGTCCGCCGGCGCCGCTCGCATCGCGCTTCGATCGCGCTCCGCTACCGCCACGCTAACAAAACGCGTGTGTCTGGCCAAGCCTTTATGGTGAACTTTCTGCTCGACATCAGCGACAAGGAGTTGCAGTACAGCCACGCGCGCGGAGGCGGCACTCGTCGCAGCGCGCCGGCGCCTTCACGTGATGACTCGCGCGGAGGTCGACGACCCCCAGCGTCAAACCCTCAGCCGTCAGGTGGTGGAGCCATACGCAAGTATAACCCGACTCGTGTGCAAACGTATACCACTGACAAAGTAGAACCTTGCCTTTGCTGTGGTGGCGTGCACACTGCTACTAGTTGCAAACGTGTATTAGATATGAGTGTTGCGGCTCGGTGGGAGTGGGCGAAACAGAATAAAATTTGTTTTAAATGCCTTGACAGGAGACACAGGCGTGGCAGCTGTAAGGCCGGTGTATGCGGAGAGCGAGGATGCCAGCACCCGCATCACCGGCTGCTACATGATGAAGCCGCACTCCTACGAAGGGAACCAGCCTTAGCGACGCCTGCCAGTGCCAGTGCGCCCATCGACCCCGAGCGCGCACAGAGAGAGCATACATTAACAACGACAGCTGACCGAGAGATGGCGCCACCGGCCCACCATTTCGTACTGAACACGAAGCAAGAAGAACCGTCAGATGTTTTACTTAAGGTAATACCTATACTTTTATCTGGACCGACAGGTGAAATAAAATGCTACGCGCTTTGTGACGATGGCTCAACTATTAGTCTTTGTGAAGACTCAATAGCTAAGGCTGTGGGTGCCGCGGGTGACGAAGCGCCACTGCAGATCAATGGCATTGGTCCTATGTCAATGACCGAGCCCAGCCGACGCGTGACTGTACAGATACGCGGGCTGACCGGAGGGCAATCGCACCTCGTCAGACTTAGAACGGTAAGAGATCTAGGCATCAGCTGTCAACGAGTACCAAGAACCTTGGTCAAGCGGTACGAGCATCTGAGAGACCTGCCAGAGGTTACATATGATACCGCTAGACCTCAGGTACTCATCGGGATAGACAATTGGCATATGATATTTCCCATGGAAGCCCGTCTTGGAACGAAGAGCGAACCCGCAGCAGTCAAGATAGATCTCGGCTGGCTGATATTTGGACACGCGCCGCAGACCCCGCGACGTATTGAACGAGTGCTTCACCTCTCACAAGGGAGCGAACGAGATGGTGAGTTGAACAAACAATTACAGCGATATTTTGAAATTGACTCGCTGGGCATAAAGCTGATCGACAAGGTGCGCCCGCAGGACGAGCGAGCACAAAAGTGCTTTGACGATACGGTGAGGCAGGTGAGTACCTCACAAGGCCCAAGATACGAAGTAGGGCAACTATGGCGTGATGGGGACTCCAGATTACCGCCCAGTTACAACATGGCTCTAACTAGACTGCGGGGGATAGAGCGGAAGATGGACCGGGACCCGAGCTTTGCAGCGGAATACACGGCGCAAATTAATAACTTACTGTGTAAGGAATATGCGGAGAAAGTAGGTGAACCAGGCCCAGATCCAAGATCATACTATCTCCCTCATTTTTCTGTCCGTAATCCAAACAAACCAAAGAAGATCCGTCTTGTTTTCGATGCAGCAGCATTAAATCAAGGACAAAGCCTGAACAACTTCATCCTTGAAGGACCGGATATGTTACAGTCACTTTTAGGCATAATGTTACGCTTCAGGGAAGGCGCATTTGCTGTGACAGCGGATGTAGAAGAGATGTTCTTGAGAATCCAGATCCGGGATGAAGACAAACTCGCAGATGTTCCTGTGGCGTGCGGCGCGCCGAACCGGCGCCCCTGACGTGTATCGAATGAAGTCGATGGTGTTTGGAATCGCGAGCTCCCTGTTCCTCGCACACTCGGTAAGAAATTACAATGCTTACGCTCACGAGAACCGCTACCCGAGGGCCCTGGAAGACATAGTAAGAAACCATTATATGGATGACTACGTCTCGAGCTATGCAAGCGAAGCAGATGCCATCGCGTGCGCCGAAGAGGTCTCGGCTTGTCACGAACAGGCTGGGTTTCACCTCCGTGGATGGTCTAGCAACTCGCGACTCCTTATAGAACGGATCCCGGAGGAACTGCGAGCCAACACACCCGCTCCGATTGGTGATAAAGAACAGAAGGTATTGGGTTTAACCTGGGATGCAAGAACGGACCATCTCGGCTTTAACACAACCATGATACGAGTTCCGAGCGAAGTTAAGGAACTCAGAAGGGCGCCAACGAAAAGAGAGACTCTCAGCGCTGTAATGAGTATTTATGATCCGTTAGGAATAATCTCCTATTTCTCAATTACAGTAAAGATCCAGCTGCAGCGACTCTGGAGCCTGGGCTTGGACTGGAACGCTCCGCTGCCGCCAGACGAGTGTGAGGATTTTCAGACATGGCTGCGAGCGCTGGAACACGTCGGTAGACTGCGCATACCCCGCCACTACGGCCCTATGGAAATGGTGAGACGAACCCTCCATATTTTTGTAGATGCCTCTTCACAAGCATACGCAGCTGTCGCTTACTGGCGTATTGAAAAACGAGGGGAGGTCCACGTCAGCCTGATCGCGGCAAAAGCGAAAGTGGGCCCAACGCGCTCTATTTCGATACCACGAGCGGAGCTACAGTCGGCTTTGATCGGAGCTCGACTTAAGAAAGTCATCCTAGAGCAGCACAGGTATGAGGTAGCAGAAGTCGTAATGTGGTCTGACTCCCGAACGACATTGTGTTGGGTACGCGAGAACGCACGCCGTTACAGCGCTTACGTCTCGCACCGCCTGGGTGAGATCGCCGAGCTCACGGAACCCGAACAGTGGCGATGGGTGCCGACACGCCAGAACGTCGCAGATGACGCCACCCGAGCGGACAGCACACGTGAGTTTGACATAACACACAGATGGTTCCAAGGACCTGCTTTCCTACGGCTACCGACGCTAGAGTGGCCACAAGAGCCATCGAACCAGCCAGAACCAGAGCTAGAAGTATTGGAAGTCAAGCAATGCTTCGCGAGCCGCGAGGTTGCCTCGCCGCCGCTTCCTGATATAAGCCGATTTTCAAGCTACGACCGCCTGCTAGGAACCACTGCACGAACGTTGCAATTTATTGACATTTTAAAATCCAAGACTAGGATGAACTTACAAGCCAAACATATACTGGCAGCGGAACATTTGTTATTACAGAGGGCGCAGAAAGAGGACTTCGCCGACGAGCTACGGAGCCTCCGCCGCGGCGAGCCTCTGACCAAGGGCAGCGCACTCTTCGAGCTAGACCCCGAGCTCGCAGCTGACAACGTGCTCCGCATGCGGGGACGCATCGACGCCGCGCCCGTGCCTATCAACAAGAGGCCGGCCATTCTACACGGACGTAACCGGTTGGCCAGACTTATTATATTTAGAATGCATAAAAGAGCGGCGCACGCTAACAATGAGCGTGTTGTTAACGATGTTAGACAGGAATATTGGATCTTACGACTACGACCGACCGTGCGCGCGATCGCAAGCGCTTGTCAATTCTGCCGCATTAGAAGAGCGACTCCTCGCGCCCCTCCTATGGGAAATTTGCCTCTGCCACGTATAGAGCCATTTTGTAGACCCTTTACAAACACTGGTGTAGATCTGTTCGGTCATATTACAGTTACCATTGGGAGAAGACACGAAAAGCGCTGGGTTGCGCTTTACACCTGCCTGACGACCCGGGCTGTGCATCTGGAGCTGGTGCATTCCCTCAGCACCGACTCCGCCATCATGTCGCTTCGTCGCATGGCCGCGCGACGTGGCTGGCCACGCACGATGTGGAGCGACAACGGGACCAACTTCCGTGGAACTACGGCTGAGCTGCGGGCCGCG
The DNA here is from genome assembly GCA_947086415.1 of Pammene aurita. NCBI lineage: Eukaryota > Metazoa > Arthropoda > Insecta > Lepidoptera > Tortricidae > Pammene > Pammene aurita. The sequence goes on along the minus strand of OX352300.1, from coordinate 11,261,648 downwards.
TATGAAGAGTGGCTGCCCGCGCTGCAGCAGTACGGCCTCCAGTATCGCCTGAACTGGCAATTCATTCCTCCCGGAGCCCCGAACCAGGGCGGTGCTTGGGAGCGGATGGTCCGCTCAGTGAAGACTGCTCTTCTGGCGACGCTCCACGAGCGAGCGCCCAAGGAGGAGGTTCTGGTTACACTGCTGGCCGAAGCCGAGGCATGCGTCAACGCTCGGCCTCTCACACACGTCTCGGTCGATCCACGGGATCCCGAGGCGCTGACTCCGAACCATTTCCTACTCAACGGCCCCACGGGGACCCCCCTCACTGGTCCCTGTGGCGAGGTCAACCGACGAGCCTGGAAAGTCAGCCAGGCACTCGCTGACTCCTTCTGGCGCCGCTGGGTGCGCGAGATCCTACCCACCCTCGCCCCGCGACGATCCTCAGCGACGGGCGAGCGGCCACTGGCGGTCGGCGACCTAGTCATCGTGGTCGACCCCTCACTCCCACGCAACGTGTGGCCACGCGGCGTGGTTGAACGAGTCTACACGGGCCCAGACGGCGGCGTCCGCAGCGCAGAGGTGCGGACAAAGGGCGGCATCTTCCGGAGACCCACGACGAGGCTGGCTGTCTTGCCGGTCGAACCCACAGATCTAGTATAGACAGATGGTTTGACAAATATCAAAACTGCGACAAAAACTGAAATGCTAGAGTGTGGGTAAATTGTCTATGTGAGCGTAAAAAATAGTGGTGCCAAGTACAACAGGTCAATTATCTATCGATATTTGACTTTATTATCGATAAGTTGCAACGTTAAATTTATATTCATGTTTTACACTAAACGGCATATTAAAATTCTAGAAAACTAAAATATATTTATTCAGAATTATTTTATATTTCACACGATTAAATATGATCTGTTAAAAAGCGGGTTCATGTTATTTTACAGAAATTAAGATCAGTCATTTTTTTCTCTCACACTTGTGGAGTGTTTATATACGTGATAGTTTGTTTTTTACATACTTCTTTATTATAGCGTTATTAATTGTGACGCTAATAAAATCGCATGCAAATGTAGTCTTGCATCAATGCAATCTTGGTGGAGTGGAAGTAGGGTGGAAGTCGAAGTGGTAGGCGCAGCACACACTTGAGAGTGGAATTTAGCTTTCATAGATAAAAGTAAGCGGTATGACATAATGTTAATACGAGATTTATTATTTATTATAATTCTTTCGAAGCTATAATTATAATTTTCATATCAAACAGTTATCGATATTATGTCCCTACGATATTTTGTCAAACCCTAGCGTAAAATGACAATTTTGATTTTTACACAAAATAATCTTTAATATTAACTATTATGATAAAATATTCACATGCAGTAAAAGAGACATTAATATTTAATGGTATCAAACGGTTATTTACATGATTTATTTGGCTAATTTGATAAAATATGGTTTCAAAAACAACGATCGGAATATCATATTTACCTGTGAAACGAGTGATTGCCTGGGTTTTTTATTTGTGTAGTTGTGCAATCCGGGCCGCAACACGACACCATTCTTCTTTTGTTTCATTCCAGGTAAATGAACAGCGGATAATATAATATTTTTCAAGATCAAATATGAGCACTCCCGACGCAGGTGTTTAAGTGTAACGAGTGATGTCAAAAGTCGTCCTGCTAGGAGACTGATCATGTATCTCTTTCGCACTCGCGGAATGTTCATATACGTGTTGGTTTCTCTTTTGCGCACTTCGTCTGTCTTTTAGCAAAGCGCAATTTTAGGTCTGTGGTCGAACCAGAGTCGACGTAGCAAGTCGACGAGGGGAATGTGGACGACAGCCGACGACGCGCGAACCGAGCGTACCTACTTACCTATTTATTCTATAGATGATCCTAAGATACCTAAATCTAAATTCATTACTTAAGTTGTAAACAGCGAAAATAAAGATCTTGATCAACGTAGGTAGCCTAAGAACTAGGTAGTCTATGTATTATGTCTAAGATGTAATGTCGTAGCTTGATACCTAACTGAACCGTTAACAAAAGAAATAAGATCTAGAACCTGTATCCCGATCATAATAATAATGAGCCCGATTCTGTCCATACTAATATTTATATTTACGTGGCCGAACCTAGCCACGGCGAAAGATAAGCTGATTTGCTATCAGTAGAGCGAGAGAAAGTGTGCGAGCTAGACAGGTAAAGGTCTTGTGGTTTTAACAATACGTGATGAAATACTTCAATAGTGATACCTGCTTCAGGCCTGGAACTATGGCTAAAAGTAGATATCATTATCAATGCAGAAAAAGGTAATGGTTATGATCTCGGTAAGCTCTAGACGCACACTTCTCTCCTTGAACCATAAAACGAGATAATTTACTTATCATATGACGAAATGGCAGACCTGGCTCATTAAATATGGACCTTATGTCTAAACCGTAATCATGCACCGGTTTAAACTACTATAGGCTTATAGAACGTAACTAGACGCATCTAAAAACATATAGTTATATAGCCATACGATGTAGCTCGAAGTAGGAGTCCTAGAATAGTACCAAACTGAAAGACAAAAGTTGTCTAAACTTGTGCATCTTTACGAATAGTATTGACCAATCACGAGCGTTGAATCGGTGGCGTCATTTGATGTGACAAAGTCCTAACAGTTTCACTCATAGGTGAATCCAAAAAGAGCCGCGAAAAAATTTGCGAACTCTCGATCGTGATTGGCCAAAAAAATACGCGCAGCCAAACATAGAAATACTGGTAGACGTGGAAAATTCTAGTTAGTCGTAATTGCGGACCCCGAGCAAGTGAACGTTAGTTATTATTGTGAACCGATCGAACCTAAATACCCTAAGCCGTGACCCAGGCTTAGGCACCCTTTGTGTTACGTAAATATTATTAAGAACAGTTTAAAAATCGATCCTACCTTTTATTTGAACCCGAGCTATCGTAGATGTAACTGTAGATCGGACGCCATCATCTACAATGCATGTTGCTAATTGGGCGTTTTCAGAAAGTTAAGTACTGTTCAGAATCTGAGAAATTGTATGTTATTTTATTTCTATTCTAAATCGTGAGCAGAATTAAATATATTTGGATAAAACAGGTATCTTAATACCTTCCTAGTATTTTCGCACGCACATTATAACGCACATTTTGTCATCCAATCCAACATTTACTCGTACAACTAACCACGACGGGTTTCATACGTTTGGCCAGTAGAGCATAATATAATAGTCGAAAATGGGCCCAGTAATGACTGATATAAAAATAATTAAGTAAACTTTTTCTTTTGATCCTAGGGATACGAAACCATGATTGGCAAGAAAGGCACTCAGCTGTCCGGCGGACAGAAGCAGCGAGTGGCCATTGCGCGCGCGCTGCTCCGCAAGCCCAGGATCCTGTTGCTGGACGAGGCCACGAGTGCGTTGGATATGGAGAGCGAGAAGGTCAGAAATCATTGAACTATGTAATGTAAGCCATAGTGCTATTTCCCTCGATCCTAGAGATAGTACAGCATGATCGATAAAAAAGGCACTCAGCTGTCCGGCGGATAGAAGCAGCGAGTGGCCATTGCGCGCGCGCTGCTCCGCAAGCCCCGGACCCTATTGCTGCACGAGGCCACGAGTGCGCTGGACATGGAGAGCGAGAAGGTCAGGATTCGTTGAACTATGTTCCGTAAGGCATAGTGCTATTTCCCTCGGTCCTAGAGATACAACAGCATGATGGACAAGAAAGGCACTGAGCTGTCCGGCGGACAGAAGCAGCGAGTGACGAATGCGCGCGCGCTGCTCTGCAAGCCACAAGTAGTTCGACGAGGCCACGAGTTCGCCGGACATGGAGAGCGAAAAGTTAGGAATCATTGAAGAAGTTAAGCAATCTACGGTGCCATCATTTTAGTGGATTGTGAAACTTGACAGCCTATTTGGCTTGCCGTAATCATCATCAATATCATCAAGTGAGATTGTGCCATTGTGGTCAAATACTGAACTTCCATCGATTAAAAAAGCTACCCCAAAATATAAGGTGCTAACATATTAAGTAAAAATATTCTTACAGACGCTAAAATAGTGCAAAATATGAAGTTTCAAATTCAACCGTTGTAGTAGAAGCCGCTGCTTATGAGATAACTAGGTATAAAGGTCGTCATTAACGACTCGTCAAGTGCTAAAAACGTTTGAAAATACAGTCTAGGTACTGCAGCTGACAATTTTGCAACTACAATTTTACACTATAGGTACTACTACACGTCTCAGTATTTCTGTTTTTGCTATCAACCATACACTTAACTGCTTAGTTATTAGATGAGCATTGAACTCATAAATGATACAATAAATTATATTTTATGCAGATGGTACAAGAAGCCCTAGAGGCAGCCAAGGCGGGCCGCACATGCATCACGATCGCCCACCGCCTCAGCACCGTTCGCGATGCTGACGTCATCTGCGTCGTGGATGGCGGACGAATCGCCGAGATCGGCACCCATGAGGAGCTCATGAACCTCAAGAAACTGTACTATGAGATGCATGTAACGCAGTAGACTCGCTTACAGTCAGTAGAAATAGGTGAGCGTGTGTTCAATTATCTTGACAAGCTCTTGGTATCTTAATAATATCAAGTGTCAAGATCATTGTTAAGAACCTCGCCCGCTTGGCAACTACATATCCAGAGGTGAGTGGTCAAATCCGATAAGTAAAAAAAATGGTTGAAATTAAAATCATACGTGACTTAAGGCAATTTAGCGGAATTAAGACGAAATAAGCCGAAAGTCGGGAAAAACCCTACTTCCGCATTAATTTTGTCTGTGGTTCCCTACAAATATTCAGTCACTATACACAAAATTAAGCCGTTTTTGTCTATGATCAACTGAATTCCGCTCAAGTATGTTTAGCGCCTTCCGTTACGTAGAGTTTTTATTACAATGAAAAATTATCTCGAGTTATCTATCGGGTTTGACCGCTCACCACTCGATGTATGCATCTGATTGTATGGGTACCGGCGTAAGTAAATAAAGAAGGAAGCTAAGATTTGAATGTTGGAAGATAATATGAAACGTGCCTATGTAAATTGACTTACTTATACTTATTTATGTATTTAAAAAGAATGCGATTTTATTAGTCTTTTTATTTCACGGCGCACGGTTAAATATCAAATGCTCGTTTTGGAATAATTTTCTTTGATTCACGCACATAAAACCGGTATTAGACATAGCAATTTGTAGGGCCCAATCTGTTGTGTACCCTGCCTATCCCTACCCCTCCCTCAGCTCCCTACGGGCCCTAACTGTTATTACACCTCCCAAAATGGCAGGTTGGGCCCTACAAATTGCAATGTCTAATACCCGTTTAAAGGCCCACGCACACATTAGAGCGGAACAGCGATAGTCGGTGAAAATGGCTGTGACATACGGACGGACGGACAGACGGACATGAGGAAACTATAAGGGTTCCGTTTTTGCCATTTTAGCTACGGAACCCTATAGAGTTCCACTAATGCAGTTTAAAAAGAATTGATCTTTCAAAATATAAAAAATAATAGAAGTTTTGTTAGGTACTGCAAAAAAGTATCGTAACGTTGAGCGAAATCGAAAAAGGCCTCGTTTCCCCTCTGGATGGACTCAATTAGTGGGTAGTGTACGACCACAGTTTCAAAGAAAAACCGCAAATCGATGTACCATCGGGTTCATAATTGCATACCCAATTTATCAATGAATTCATTCATAAATTGGGTATGCGATTATGAACCCGATGGTACAGTTTAGCCATTTGGCACACACATACTAAGTAGAGGTCAAAACAATTGCCTGCAAATCGTGCATAAAGTTTGATTTTATACACTAGTGCTAAAAAGTAATATGATTGATACTTTTTAAATAAATGAGTATTATGCGAGACCCGCTTATAAATGACCCATCTGAACAACGCGCGATTGGGCATAAAGGAGTATTATGCGAGACCGAATAGTAGGTATTACTTGAACAACGCGCGATTGAATGAAGCTGTCTTTCGTACACTGCACTTAAGAATATAAATGTAATTTTATTTCATTGTAGTTTTTTCGCAATTGTATTAGAAAACGTTGTTCGGCACACGTGCGGAAGTGTCATTTTCAGTCGTCTCGAGTCTTGACCCTCGCCTCTCGGCTCGGGTCAAGAAACTTCGGTACTCGTGCAAAATGACATACTTCTCGCACTTGTATCGAAAACTACTATTTTTGACCCGCAACAAGTTCTTAAAAAAATCATCATGATTAGGTCAATGTGATTGACGAATGTATGATTAGTGTTCTTAAGCTGATTTTTATTATTACTAGCATAAGGCGTTTGTTCCGAATTTTACATACTGAACTAGATACCTATGTAGAAATTTTTGTTATATAAATTAAATACAAATAAAATTGAAATGCGCATGTGGAAACCGCAGCTGTGTGATAGCTGCCTTAACTGTAGTCGAAAACTGCAATACACCCGAACAGGCCGTTACAAAGTTAATTGGGAGCATTCATTTGTACATTAATACCAAAAAGTAACAAAAAAATTGTCGACATTTTGGTAAAGGTTACATTTGTCGCTGGCAAAAAAGTGAAGGAGCTAGTAGCTACGCAAAATCTAATCAACTAAATCGTTAGTTTAACTAAGCATTCTGTCTTACTAATATAATCACTTCAGCTAATCATGATTGAAACTAAAAATCGACATGATTTACTTATGTCGGTGCTCAATCAGATTAGAAAGCTCATGATTGAATTCGTAATCATGTTCATATGATTATGAGTAACGTTCTCATTTTTAACTTTAGTTTCAATCACGTTAATTTTTGCCCAACTCTGTTTCAGAATTTCTTTTCCAAATGAACTCAAGGATTAAAAAATAAAAGATTGATTATCTCCACATAACCATTTATTGTTTAAAAAAAATGCTAGGAGTTTAACTTCTTGTAGGCGCTCCCCTTTTATCTGAAACAACAAACATAATTTTTACTACTTTTTCTGTGTAATATACAGGGTGTCCCTAAATCCAACGACAAGACAAACGGCTGATAGAATAGAACAGCTGATAGACTATCAAATGAAGAAAATTTGACGCTATTCAAAATGGCATAGTTTTGAAATATTGGCAATTTTACGCAGAGAGAACAAGGCATGATACAGAAGTTAAAGATGAATCGAAAATTTTTGGATACGATTTGGTCTTGTCATTTCTCATACAGCGTATGTCAAAAGGTGACCATGATTAACTTAAATTAAGATTAATTTTACTTGAAAAATAAGAAAAAATAATGAATTCTGTTTTGAGAAAATACTACCATACAATAATGTTGATCAGTTACCGCGCCAGAAAAAGTGGTTTCAGATCACGACCCAGAAATCATCCTGTATAATAATAAAGCTTTAAGTAGTTATTTTGCTAATATCTCGAAAAAAATACAATTTTCATTAGGATCATCTTTGCTTAATCTTATCATCAGCGGGTCTATAAGCCCTTGATGAACAGTTGTCTTCACGTTGGTTTTTGAACACTAATGTAATACAAATATTAATTTAAAATAATAGTACGGTAAAACTTTATAATTATTTAACAAAAGGATCACATATTAGCTGCTGCAATAAAATAGAAACGTGAGGTATATTCTTTATCTCCATACATTTCAAATTAACTAAGATATTCAGACATATGAGATATTTATAAGAATGTCCCTTAGATATGTGTTAGTAATGTAACTCGATGACAATTGCTCCTAGGAGTCAAGTGTCCACAAGCGGTTCGCAGAAGGAGGGCAATCAAAACTTATTAGGTAGGTACCTACCTACTTTTGTGTTTATGCTAGGTCAATTTCAAAGAACTTATGACTTGTGAGCTGCTGAGTTGAATACCTACGGTGTCCGAGGCCTCGGACACCGGAGGGTTTGGTCACTTTTTTCTGAAGTATATGACATCTATTTTCAATTTATATATAGTAGTGTAACTACTTAAAAATTGCAAATAAACAAATATTGAACAAAATAATTTGATTTGCTTCAAGATTCATAGATGGCAGCACCATCTCTCTCGCTATACCAGAATCACGTAAGAGATTCGGATAGGAGGTGCAAGCACGTACTGCGCATGCCCTTAGAGTATGGCCAACGGCGCCTAGCCGTTTCAAATTCAGAGATTGCATATACTTACATGAGAAAATTTGTCAAGTTCCGCCGTGACCGGGTGGTCTAGTGACTACCTACAGTCAGTGTACATACAGGCGGATGTCAGTAGTAGGTAGCAATAGAACGAGGCAGGATGCGGAATTTTAAGATGAACCTAATGAATTTGGTCAACACAGTGACAGACAAAAATTGAGTGTTTTTTTTAAATTGTAAATTGCCTAGTTTTATTAAATTTTAAGTTTTTTTTTAAATTGTTAACATTTTATTATGGTCTGTACAAAGTTAATACTAGTCTAGTTTTATATAATTTCTAGTAATTTTGTATAATTGTAAATATTTTACTAGTTTATTGTTTGTATCCTTATTTAATATTAAATTCCCACTACGATTCTTTGTCAATGATATGCACACCATAATTGTCGTACTATATCAGAACAAGGTCCCTTATAATTAAGTATATTATTTATTATAAGTTGTATATATACGATGTGGACGTGCTTAAATAAATAAAATAATATAAAACACAGAAAATACATTAAGCTAGAAGCCACAAATACTCGTAGTTCGCGTGTTATTTACGAGTCCAACGATCACCTATCCAAATAGGCCTGTCCATACCTGACGCACCGCCTCGTGAGGAAATTGCCGCGCGAGGCAGCTCCACTAGTATCGACGTGTCTCGGCCGAGGCAAATGCACGTGCGGCCGCAATGCCTCGGGCGAGGCACGTCTACATTAGTCGCGAGGCGGTGCGTCAGGTGTAGCCAATCATGAACTTGTGATGTTCCAACTGTCACTACTGTCAGGCATTGATTTTTACATTGGAATATGGTCTATTATGGTGAAGAAATTGTAATTAAAAAAATTTGGACGAGCAAGGTTTCCTTATCATTTTACTATAAAAATAACTATCAAGTAATAATAAAGAAATCGGCACGCGCGGTTTCATACTATTAGCGGTACTTGCTTCTTCTAGTGTAATATTTGTTCTGTGTTTAGGTCATTCATTTTTTATCACCGTCTTTGTCACTTCCGATCGGTACAGCGTAAATAGGATGACCATGATTTACTTAGTTTAACCCTTTGAACGCCAAGAACCCCTAAAGAGGTCTAGTGTTATCGTGCCCACCACGTCAACAATCCATAAAGGCGTCGGAGTGAAGGTGTACTTTGATCGTGAATAAAATCTTTTATGAATTGTTTTGCACAGCACTACGAGATTCGTCTTTTTTGATAACGCAAAAGTGCTTGGCGTGTGAGTGATCACTTCATTCAAATATGAAAGCGTTCAAAAGGTTAAATTTATTTGGACTCGAAAAATACGAAAAATAAAATTTAATACGTACGTATACGTAATACGTAATATGATGATGGTGATCTGATCAGTTACATCGTGTTAGAAAAAGTGGTTCACGATCACGACCCAGAAATCACCCTGCAGAAGTAGCTACCCGGTTCGGGTGTTTAAAAGTACAATAATTATTTTGATCACCGAGTATCATCCTAGCGTTTGTCCCGGCTCGAATGAGCCTGGGTTCCGCTTGACGAACTAATCGCATTAATTGGTGCAGGCACTATTTTTTTTACGAAAGCGATTGCCAACTATACCTTCCAAGCCAGAAGGGAAACTTGTCTTTATTGGGATTAGGTCCGGTTTCCTCACGACGTTTTCCTTCACCGAAAAGCGACTGGGAAATATCAAATGACATCGCGTAAGTAGGTACATAAGTTCCGAAAAATTGGTAAAGCCAGGGTTTGAAACCAAAACCTGCGGATTGAGTCTGACGTCTTACCGCCAGGGGCGCCAGGCTACCATTGTTTTCATTATTTTGTCAAAATAATGAAAACAATGGTAGCACAATAATGAAAACATATGGCATTATTTAGACAAAAACGGTACTTAATCGCGTACACAGTAACTTTAAGTAATTGTAAGTGAAAATCGTGTAAGTTTAAATCAGTAGCATTGTTTTGTTCATTAATAGATGAGTTTAATAACGCTGCTAAAATAATAATAAAAAATACTTACAAAATTGGAGCGGTCATGGCGGTCGAACTCAGTGATAGGTATTGATTTAATTGCACGCTGGCTCACCTGAGAAGCTTCCTTGCTCAGTACCGCGTCCGTCGAACGGAAAGGTCAATTACATCAAGCAAAAATTTATAAATAAATTACAGAATTGACGCGGTCATTGCGGTTGAAGAGAGCGGGGAGAGGATACTGGTTCAAGCTTTCCTTGCTTGAAAGGAAACGTCACGCTCAAATTGATAAAAAAACTTACGGAGTTGGAGCAGCCATGGCGACTGCAGTGAGCTGGGATATGATGCTCCCAGCTGCCAAGTTGCCGTAGTAGGCCTGAGCGGCAGCGGCGGTGCTGCCGGCAGCAATGCCCGCCGACCCGAAGCCCATCATGGAGGCCACTAGTCCCACACCGAGGCCCCCAGTGCCGTAAATCACAGCAGCGCCCAGAGCGTTCACGACAATAGCAGACAGAATGCCCATTCTGGAATAAATTGAAGAGTATAAGTTATGTTTTTAGGATATTACATAACGGTCTTATAACTATTTAAGGGTAAAGACAAAGAAAAACGAATTAAGTACCTATGCAAGATCAAAAAATACGACCTGTAAATTAATGGCTAACAAGTTTTTGGTACACCGACGTTAAAAACTGCGCTATCTATACACGTAGGTGGAGACCCTTAGAGATCCGTAGTTATTGAAGTTTCTAACCCTTTGACTGCCAAAGCGCGTGATATCACGTCCAAAATATAAGCGAGTTGCCTCGCGCGCGTGCACGACTTTTACGTCCAATGCTTGGCGGTCAAAGGGTTAATTCCATACTCTGTTAGACCTGACAAACCGCTGGCAAAAAATACTGAAGTAAATTAATAAAACTGACGCCTTTGATGCCGGTATAAACGAGAACTTAAGGTACAAAAGCATTATTCTATGATTTGAGTGAACCACGAATGTTTGATTTGAGCGAGGTCTATAATTAGGTCTCCTTTGTTCCAGAATGAAGACGTTATTCATAATAATCATAATCATACAAATACACGCCTCGACTGTAATACAAGTATATTTAATCAATTCATATAAACAATGGTTTAATCAATCACATAACATAAGTCTAAAATACAAAACGAATTTTAGCTATTACAAAATGGCGATGACAAAGCATGAAAGCACAAAAAAATTCACTTCCCATATTTTTAGTACATTACGCCAAATTAAACTTGCTAACATATTCAATAATAACTTAAACGACAGTTTTCTATTATGAGAAACTTCATTAATTAAACTGGATGGTACTTACATATATGAATGAATTGCATACACCACACAAAGACAATTAAGAATAACCTGACTTTATTAAAAATCGCAAGCGTCGTCTGATCACTGAGATCCAAGAAAAATATGGCGTCTACATCGGCCGTCAGTGCAATTTATAGCCTGTTTAGATTGTGTTGCCAGAGACGCAAAATCTATTGGCACCACTGAGCACTCGTATGCAGCATATCTTAATCGCCTTTTTACCCAGTTGAGCCAGAAAGTAGCAGAAAATACACGCATTATTTCCTAAAGAACGGTATTTAAAAACTCATGGAAAGATTATAATTAACTCTCTTGATTTTATATAAAATAATGCTACGTTTAGTTGGAGCGGATTTTAGTTCCGAATTTATCCACAAGTAGTTAGGGAAATCCCCGCAAAATGTGTGTACAAATTCCCCCATAAGTTATCGATTAAACATTGTTTAAAATGCGAACAATTTTGTGAAAAAAAAAAAGAATTTACAAATTAGTTTTATAAGTAAATATAATTAAGTTTGTTACAAAATTAGTGTTGCTATATGAATAAATTTAAAATGTCTATGATTCACGTTTACCGGAAATCGTAAATAGTATCGTTACGTTATGTTGTCTTAAGTGATATATTGTGTGTTTAAAGTATATGATTATATTTTAATACATTAAAATTGGTTTTATAAAGCTCCGCAAAGTTTCTTAAAATAGATTCTAACTATTCTAACGCCATCTCGGAAAATTAACTCCAACTTTTAAATCAACATTGATTTCAGTGCCATCTTACGGAATTTCGGTTCATTAGTGAGGTCTTTGTCAGTTCTGAAATCATAATGTAATAAATAATCTAAAGCGAGGTTTAGACTAGCAAGAAGTGCATGCAATTTTCATTACATTGCTGTAATGAGGGTTTCCGCGATTGAGATTTTCACTAGATGGCAGCACCGTGACGACAGGTCTTTTTGGCAGTAGCTGTTAAAATCCACCAATCAAAAAATATATGGTTAAACATGATTGGTGGATTGTGACAGCTAGACCTCTCGCCACGGTGCTGCCATCTAGTGAAAAACTCGATCGCGGAAACCCTCATTGACTGATTGTATTCATTGCATCGCATTCAATAGTAGCAATGTAAAGAAAATTGCATACAAGTTCTTGCTAGTCTAAACCTCGCTTAATAATGTATACAAATATTGCAGTATAGCTATTCGCTATGTGCGCAGTGCATGGTGGGGGTAACGTGAACCACGGATAATAGAGGTGTTGGAGCCCTGTTACAGTTTACTTTTTTTTGTGTCCTAACTAGCATCCTAATTAGGATCCTAACTTTTTCAATAGTAAATTTACTTGATAAATGCGGTTAGACTTGACTAAATTTAGAAACTAAGTAATTTAGGAAGCTAACTAAGGACAAGTGTAACTGGGCTTAACTCTTTTTCAAGCGAGTACCTAAGTTATGCGGTCTACAGACGTTAAAGCCCTGTTGCACTTTACTTTTTTTAGTACTTTTTTTACTAGCATCCTAATTAGGATCCTAACTTTTTTCAATAGTAAATTTACTTGATAAATGCGGTTACACTTGACTAAATTTAGAAACTAAATCATTTAGGAAGCTAACTAGGACAAGTGTAACAGGGCTTTTAGAGTCTAGTCAAACTATTAGAACGAGATGGAACTCATGGAACTATAGTTAGAATGAGAGGTCAGCTGTCAAAATGGTTGTGTTGATGTTGTGTTGTCAATCAAATGCGCATTGAACCGGCGACTTGATATCGGCGACTCGTTTTACGATATATTTGAAATTATTCGTAGGAAATAAATATTTATTTTTATTTACAAATATTATTCAAAAAATACTAAATAATATAATTTGCTTACAATATATTAGTTCTTAGCTATTAGGTAATGTGTTAATATTAGTTGAAAAAGTGCGTGAAATTAAACGTCAAGTCTTTTTTTTTTTCTCTTTATTTAAGAGCTTGTCACCGAAGTGAACATGTCGCTCCATAAGAACAACAAAACATGAATGTCTTACATCTAACCTTATCTATTTACAACAGCCTTTCGAACAAGCTGCAGTAGCGCTGCAGCCGCGTCCGACAGAGGGACGGCCAGAGCGCTATTGCAGCCTCCCACATGGGAAATAGAATAAAAATGTTTGGAATAAGCCAGTTGTACTCGGGCAGCTTCGTTCCGGACACATTCCATAATAACATGGTACACGTCTTCTAGAATATTACATTCATCACAGTTAGGAGAAGGAACTTTTTTCATTAAAAAACCAAATTTGTTTAATGGGATATGACCTGAACGAAGTCTCATTAATAACACACAGTTTTGTCTACTAAGAGGACAATCTATCCATGGCGTCATTAGAGGATGAGGTTGGATCGTCTTATACCAAATGCCCTTTTCCTTAGATCTCTCGTCAAAGTATTCTTTCCACAGAGTATATGACTCGCGTTTGGCGAAAATAATACAATCGGAGTAATATGGTAACGTATTACATTCTACACCGTCCTGACAGGCCAGCCTCGCTATGGTGTCCACGGTTTCATTACCGACTATACCCACATGAGATGGGATCCATTGCAATAATACGGTCTTACCCTTTGATTGCAGTTTGTCAATAAAATTCAAAATGGTGTAAGCTATCGGAAGACCTCGAATATTTGACGTACATCGAGCAACATGTTGGAGCGCACTTTTAGAATCCGACAGAATGACAATCTTACTGTAATCTAAAGATTGGATATGGGATAAGGCTTCAGCAATGGCAACCAGCTCAGCGTGCATAATGGACATGTTGTGCTTTATGTTGTAGCGTAGGTATCTAGGGCAGAGATGAGTTATTAAGGCCTGTGTTACAATTCAACAACAGTTTATTTAGTTTTTAAAACCTGGGTCGTTGGCCTACTACGGTGGTGGCCCGGTGGCCATTTGGATCGGTGCGTAGCGGGTGTTACTGTCCTGGTGTCCTGGTGTCCTGGCGTAGTGACGTCCCGGCGTTTATCGCAGGGCGATACGCGCAATCCAGGCGCGGAGGTTAGCCGGTCAGTTAGCCCGTAGGGTGGACCCTGGAATTTTATGTCACTGGATTAAGGCTACGAAGTCAAACCGGCTCCATGAAGCATCCCGCCTTATTTATAAACTCATATCTTGACAGCATAAACATTCCTGTGGTTATTTAAACTGAGTCTAGTTTGTCTGTGGCAGTCGATAAATGGAGGTTCAGAACGGAGATGAATTAAAGGTATAAGTGTAAGGTTGCAATCAGCACAGTGCGACATTACGGAAGCTAAACAATTATTTACACTTAACATTAATCTTACGCATGTTTTACACCTAACCTAATCCTACAAACTATTATGCTTAAGTAATAATAAAGCTTTTCGTTCACGGAACTTTACGTTCAAAACAGTGTCCGCCATTTTAGCGTAGCGTAAAGCATTAGGCTGCAAGACACAATAGCAAGCTACAGGACAAAGAAAAACTTAAAACTAAGAGTGTTATTCACTTATATGCTCAAACTTACCCAAAGCGGGGGAAAACAGATGCACTGAATTAATTCGTACACTGAATTTAGTGGCACAACAGTGGGAGAGCACTTGTTTCTTATTTAATTTATATTTACATCTCGACTTCGCGAGACAAAGGCGCAGCTGATAACGCTCGCACGAGCGACGTGCGTTCAGCGCTGCAGTCTTATGTCCAGTGGCGCGGGCGCATTCCGGGCCTAGGACCGTTATAACATGGCGCTGGCGATCGCGTCGGCAAGGATTACGCAATCGGAATGTCGATAAGTATTTTAGTTTGCAATTTATATTTTGTTTTATTTAACTATATAAATATTAACGCTACAGTTACCCCGCTCCCTTGGGAAGGATTTTAGCTCACCTTACAAAAAAATCCGGTTGTATTGAACTACAAGGCATTCTATTTACCACTACTACAATGGGTTTGCATTATCTTGCGCGCTTTACTAGTTTAAGGTCCTTAATATGCCAAGTGCCCAAATCTTTGCCAGACATATCTTGCAAATCATAAACTAGAGGGGACCTTTTACGTACTATTTTGCATTCTAAGAACTTGGGTGCCAATTTCTTACTGAAATACTGGTCTTTATCACTTTGGTAGTAGGTTTTCCTCCAAACTATGTCATTGACTTGAAATTCGGTTGACAGACGTCTTAAGTTATAGCGTGAGGTATTTTTAGCATGAGCATGCCAAAGATGATTTTGAACCTCATCAAAGATAGTTGCCATGTGGCCAATGTTTTCGGCATAGATACTGCGTGGTAGAAAAATTATTTCATTGGCCAGATCGTTATCAACATAGTGTGAGCCGCATGTTACTAGTTCTCGTGCGTAGACAAGAAAGGATGGCGTGTAATTTGTTGCTTCGCTTCTAGAATTATTAATGGCAAAAGTTATTTTTGGTAGATTAACGTCCCAAGTCCTGTGATCGTTTTCTATGAAAGTAGAAATACATGTAATAAGGGTTCGATTATGACGCTCGACAGTATTTACTTGTGGAGTATAACGAGGGGTAAAGAAGACGTTAGGCACTTTGTACTTCTTAAAAAATGTATCTAAGTTTTTGCTTATAAATTGACTTCCGTTATCTAGGAATATGGTCTGAGGGACCCCATGAACAAGAAATACCGAGTCCTCTAGATGTTTTATTACTGCCTCCGCATTCGCTCGGCGTAGTGGAAATGCGAGACAATATTTTGTAAAACAGCACACTATAACGAGTATGAATGTGTTCTGTTTTCTACTAGAAGGAAGAGGACCAATGAAGTCTATTGATAACATTTGGAAGGGCCGAGAGCACTGTTTGGGTCTGCCCATGACGCCTAGCGTAGTATGGTTTGGTAATTTGTATGCCAGACAAACAGAACAACCAGAAACAACCCTAACCACGTCAGAATGCATACCCGGCCAGAAATACCGCAGAGACAAACGGTGGTAAGTTTTATGAATACCTGAGTGACCAGCAGTTGGAGTTGCGTGATTTTCTATGATGATTTTCTCGCGCAACTCGCTAGGAACCACTTATTTCCAAGCAAACTCCGATGTTAGTTCACACTTGTTTTTAGAAAGTCTGTAGAGAACAGTGTTATTGATTGTGAAGTTAGGAAGACTGGAGGGAGACCTGTGGCAAGTATTATATTTTTTAATGTACCAAGGATCAGCCGTATGTAAGATAGAATCGGTAGTTGTAATGGAATCAATGGGCAGAGCGCGAGAAAGAGCGTCAGGTATAATATTATCCACACCTCGACGGTGTTTTATATTAAAGTTGAAGGTGGATAATCGTATACCCCAGCGAGCCAACCTACCGGTTGGATTGTTGAGAGAAAGAAACCATTTCAAGGCCGCATGGTCTGTGTACACGGTAAAGGTCTGGCCGTTATCCAAATAGCAACGCCAGTGCTCCAAAGCAACGAGGACAGCCAAAGTCTCCCTTTCAGTAATGCTGTAGTTACGCTTTGCACCCGTTAAGGACTTACTCATGTACGCTATGGGATGCTCTTGGCCGCTGATCGTCTGACACAACATAGCACCAATACCATAATTACTCGCGTCTGTGTGCACCTCGAAGGGCAGATCGTAATGTGGGCAAGATAAGACTGGACACGAAGTAAGTTTATTTTTGAGCTCTTCGAAAGCCGAGTTAGCTTCTTTTGTCCAAACAAAGGGTGGACCGCCTTTCTTACCTGATGTCAAATTATTTAAAGGACCAGCGATGGTACTGAAGTTCGGAACAAATCGTCTATACCATGAAGCAGTTCCCAAGAAGCTCTTTACGTCCTTCTTTGTAGTTGGTGTAGGGTAATTTAGAATGGCCTTCAGTTTCTCGGGGTCTGTGCGTAGACCCTGGGAGTCAACTATGTAGCCAAGATATTTCAAACTTTCCCTAAAAAACTGTGTCTTCTCGAAATTTATAGTCAAGTTAGCATGTTGTAGTTTATCTAAAACCCGTGACAATAGAGAAACATGGCTTTCAAAACTGTTACTTACGCAGATAATGTCGTCTAAATAACAGAATACTCTAAGCTCAAATTCCGGACCAAATAGCTTATCGACCAGTCGCTGCTGAGTAGCAGGAGCATTAGTGAGGCCAAAAGCCATTGTTTTGAAACAATAGGTTCCCCGGTTAGGTACAAAAAAAACAAGTTTTACAGCGGTCTTCCGTAGCTATAGGAATTTGCCAGAAGCTTTTAGATAAATCAATGCTTGTTAAGTATTTCGCATCTCTAAGGTTGTCTAAGATCTCGGACATATACGGAAGACTGTACGCATCTTTAACTGTAACGGAGTTAAGTTTACGGCTGTCAAGACAAAACCTTGGCTTGCCATTTTTTTTTTTTACTACTAGTACTGGAGAAGACCAAGAACTTTCACAGGACTCTATCACATCTAGTTGTAGCATTTCGTCCACCTGTTCATTAATAATTTTGGTTTTTTCCGGTGACATACGGTAGTAACGCTGTCTAATAGGGGACGCATTACCCGTATTTATGTGATGTTGAATCATCGAAGTTCGACCTAATCCCTTTTCCTCGTAAGATATAGCCTTAAATTTCGCAATAATATCATCGACGACTGGGCGCTGATTGGAATTTAGATTTTGATAGGGTGTAATATGATTAATTCCTAGTGGGGAAGTCTGATCGGTAGCAGAATCGGAAGTTTTATCTATGTTTAGAGAGCCAATATATTTCGGACATAAGTTGAATTTCCGCCAAAAATCTAAACCCAAGATAAAGTGCGTTTTTGCACCTGGAACTATGTATGCCTTAAGAATATGATTTTGTCCTTCAAAGGCTACAGGCAGGTTTATATATCCAATACACTCTAATACGTGTCCACCAGCTGCTTCCATATTAGAGGTATCGTCGGTATTAATAGTAAAATTTGAAAAGATATTATTGTTGTGAAAACCGTTGCCAATTATCGATCCAGCAGTCCAGAGGCAGTTGCACCTTGAATTTTTACATCAGTGAAAACCCAGTTGCTGTAATTAATTGTTTCTGATTGCAGAATTGAAGTTACTGTATAGACATGAAAGAAGTTTTTTATAAACTTTAACCAGTCCTTCCAGTCACTAACATCGGAGCGATCGGAGTAACTGCAATTCTGCTCTAAGCGTTTTTTTGTTCGTGGGCAGTGGACGATAATTGTTTCTGGCAATCTGGGCAGTCATGAAATTTAACCCCTGGATGACCACAACGGAAGCAGAGAATAACACGCTCCGCTGTGCAGTTCCTAAGCGAGTGTGTGTCAACACGGCAACGTGGACAATATTTCGGCCTAACGTTAATTGCGTAAACGGGTGCAGCAGCAGTTACTGCATCGACAGGAATATTATTTGCAGTGTTGGGTTTACTAGCGTAGCTGGCGAAATAAAACATAATTTTTTGTGTAGGTCTGTCTTTGTAAAAAAGGTTTATTTGTTGAACAAGAGGCCTGAGAATAAGCAAAGTCCGGGGCTAGGGTCTCAGACGTTGCTTTGGGTGGTTCCCGATATTGCGACATACGAGATTGAACATTCTCATAATTCTTGCATGCGGCTTGCAGCTGTTCAACGTTCCTGATTTCCTGGCAAGATGTGAGCACATTGGCATAGCATGGACGTATATTATGAAGCAGTATTTGTAGTTTTTCCTCTTCGGGAAGTGGTTTATCCAATTGTGAAAACATACCCGACATAATTGAAAGGTAGATTGTAATATTTTCTCGCGGGCCCTGTGTTCGTGCCTTAATTTCGTCTCTAAAACGGTAGTCATAGTTTGGGGTGCTAAAAGCCTCTTTGAGCCTAACACAGACGTCCTCCCACGAATCAACATCATCTCTGATACTGCGGAACCAATGTAAGGCATCATCGGTGAATATCTCGGTTGCGAATGCTAGAATTTTGCTAGACGATAGCGACCTCTGGCCCTAATAAAATCAGACGCACTACGGATAAAAGATCGAACACACGTTTTTCCATTAAATTTAAGCTTTGACAGCTCTGAGGTCAACCCACGCTCGCAATTAACAGTAATATCGCCGTGTGCCTGCTATACGGCCACAATTCAAAAATTTTAATTTTCTGGATTATTGCAGATTCGTATTCAAACTTGTTCAATTTACGACCTTATTTCGAGAGCCATAGCAAAAAAAATCTTTAAGAGCCTTTTTCTCACAAGTGGCCTTATGGATTTGACCATAAATTGTCAGACGATTCCCTGCAATACAGCCACTTGCCAGTCTGCCGCCGGCGCCCGCGGCGTTCGCACGTAAACCTGACGGCCCTTTTGAGTTGTGGCTGTATAGCACACGTTTTAAATAAAGCTTTTTGAGTTGCGTCCTAGAAACTAATAATTAGTTGAGTGATAATTACGATGAATCCCTTTAAATATAAAAGAAACAAACGGCAATTCATTGTGTCACAGCAGTAAGTATTACACTTATTATTACAAAATTGCCAGCTCGCCACCGAAACTACCACAACGCAGCAAATTGATTAAGCAAATCTCAACTTTGTTTTCTTACAAGTGCGGTTAAATATGGTTCATCAGTGAGGGTCGTGAGCCATATTCATATTTTTACCCGTCTGAAGAAAGATAAGTATTGAGCATGTTTTCGAAAAGTGTATATGTATTTAACTAACATTTTATTGTATATAATATTATGTGTGTCTAATTCTATAGCACGCTTTACTGCCAAAAATATGCAACGGATTTTATTGTGTGAGGTAAATTACTAACTGTTGTCGGGATGGTTGTATTCGGGATGGTTTCATTATATTGGAATTTTGTTAAATATTATAATAACTGCTTTTATTTTGGGGACTTTGGCGCCAAAAATTAAATCACGTGGAAAGTCGTTACTTTGATATATTTACATTTACTTATTTGATAATGGTAATGACTGTGTTTAATGTTTTTTTCGGTGTGTGTCCTAGCTATTCAATTTATTTCAATTAAAATGCTTTTATGAAGGATGATAGAAACTAGATATAGCTATGTTTTTATATGCTTGCTTGTTTTAGATCTAACATTTCGAGGACTACGAGTAGATCTGCTAACACACGTAATGCCACCTCGGACAGTCTCTCTCGTGTGACACCTTTGTCAAAAGCAAAGGATTCACCAGAAAACAAAAGTTTTTCCGGTCTTGATTTTGACCTAATGAAAGACATGTTTAAAGGACGTGGAAGACTATTATTGGACGCTGCTCGACCCCTACAAGATTCACCGCCAACTGTAAGTGATTTTAATTTTTCCGAAAGTCACTCGCAATATACACATTGCATTGATGAACTACCTTTGCCTAGGAGCCCACAACTAACACCTGTTCCAAATCGCGATCACGATCATCACTTTTTTGAGAGAAACATGTTGCAAGACCTTGAGCCACCGCAAGAGAAAAAATATGCAGAATTAACCCCAGTGAAACTAATGAATAAACCACAGGTGATTACTCCAATTAATTATCACGATCATTACTTTTTAGATAGGAACACATTGCAAGAATTTGAGCCACCGCATGAGAAAAACTATACAGAATAAACTCCAATGAAACCAATAAGTAAACCACAGCCACCACAGGTGATTACAAATGAACCAATTCGCGTCGAAAGTCCCTCTTTGTTACGCGTGAGTGACATATCGGCAATGTTAGCATATAACGATTTAAATTTAAGTGAACATGATTTTACGCTACTCGATGACGGCGACTTGACGGACTGTGAAACGCCTACAAAAGAGATACCTGCAATTCCTAGTTGTTCATCTAGTCTTCTAATTCCATTTAATATTGAACCACCCAATGAC
Organism: Pammene aurita; assembly: GCA_947086415.1. Lineage (NCBI taxonomy): Eukaryota > Metazoa > Arthropoda > Insecta > Lepidoptera > Tortricidae > Pammene > Pammene aurita. The sequence goes on along the minus strand of OX352300.1, from coordinate 11,240,381 downwards.
TATGTCTTAACAGACTGTGAAACTCCTATAAAGGAGATCCCTGCCATGCCTTCTTCATCTAGTCATCCGATTCAATACAATATTGAACCAGACCGTAATAGCAATTCGACCTCGGAATTGGATGACTCTGATGCTGACCCAGATTATGACACCTGCCCAAACAACGAAAATCAAAATAGCGACTCTGATTCGAACCAGTCTTTATCCAGTATTCCTAATCCTAAAACTAGAAAACGCAAAGCTAATCCTGAACTATGGAAACATAATATTGTAAAGAAACTGAAGAATTCTGGTAAACAGTACACTAATGTCAAGGGAAACTTAGTCCAAGCGAAAACTGTGGGGCCTCCATGTGGTGAAAATTGTAAACATAAGTGTTCTACAAAATTTGACGCTAATGATAGGGAACACATTTTCAATAACTTTTGGGATCTAGGAAATATATCAGACCAAAGAGCGTTTGTTTTAAATTCGATGGACGTGGTAGAGCCAAAATACAGATATCCCAAACAAAATGAAAACCAAAATCCACGGGAGCTTAATCGTGCATATTATTTAAACAAAAACAAAAGAGAAAGAGTATGTAAGAAGGTTTTGCTCTCTATCTTGTCTATTTCTGAAAAATTTATTAGAACAACTGTAAAAAAAAACTAAGGATGATAATTTTTCACTAAAAGAAGTAAGAGGCAAACATCAAAATCACCCTAAAGTGCCTGAAGAAAGAAAGGATGGTGCTCGACAACACATGTTAGATGTTCCCAAAGTTGAGGCCCATTATATACGTATTGATACCTCAAGGGAATATTTAGAAGGCGGGCAGGTACTATCAGATCTATATGAGGATTATAAAAAAGACTGTCAAGACAAAGGTAAGGAATTCGTTACTCTTTCTATGTATCGAAAATTATTCAATTTCGAGTTCAATTTTGGTTTTTTTAAGCCCAAGAAAGACCTATGTCAATTCTGCGAAACATTCAAAAACTCTACTGATACCGAGAAACTGGATAAACAATTAGACCACATAAGACATCACGAAGAAAAAGATTTAGCAAGAAATGAAAAGGCTAGTGATAAGGCAAAAATATCAAAACATTAAAAAGTAGTATGTTCGACTTGCAAGCTGCCCTGCCAAGTCCCAACGGTGAAGTCTCCACGTTTTACTACAAAAGTAAATTGTCTACATTTAACTTCACTGTTGTTGAATTAACTAGTATTGAAGGATTAGGACCATGAAGGGGAGGGCAATAAGGGTTCTACTGAAACGGGGTCTTGTTTGTTGGACTATTTGAAAAGATGTGCCTCGGAGTCATCAGATGATATAGAATTGGTATTTTATTCAGATAACTGCTCTGGCCAAAATAAAAATAGATATCTAATAGCGACATATCTATACGCTGTTGCCAACCTTAATATAAAAGCAATTACTCATAAGTTCCTGATAGTCGAACATACTCAAAATGAAGGCGATACATGCCATTCAGTGATAGAAAGAAGCATTAAAAAATCCCTACGAGCGCGTCCTGTCTATGTGCCATCACAGTATGTCACACTAATCTCAACTGCCAAAAAAACTGGTGCACCATTTATCGTTCATGAACTGTGTCATGACTTTTTTTGGGATTTGAAAAAGCTTGCAGAACTTACAACAACCAATTTTAATGAAGATTCTGATGGTGAAAGATTTGCCTTTAACAACATTTGTGCAATTAGGGTTGAAAAAGAGTACCCCGATAGATATATTTACAAGACTTCGTTTAAAGATGAGATCTATAAAATGGTTGATGTCACTTATTCAAAGACCAGAAAGCAGCTGAAAAAGTTTACGGATGTTGAACTGATTAAAGCTTACACCGACCCCATTCCTATATCTAAAAATAAATACAAGGACTTAATGTCTTTAGTAAAATCAAACACAATACCTCAATATTATTCAGGCTTTTATGAAAACCTGACTCATGAGTAATTTTAATCAGAATTCTGAATCACTCTGGTACTGATCTGAATAGTATGCAACGTTAAAAATTACTGTTTATTTGATATTCATTGTTTTGTGTAACTTTTAGAAATTTTTCTCAATTAGAAAACTTTGCGAAGACTGATGCTATTTTTATTTCCGAGCGTAAGATTTATAAAAATGTTCTTAGGTTTTAAATGATTGCCTGTTTTTATTTTTTTGGAGGTATAATTTTTAACAGTTAGCTATAATGATAATACGAGACTGACCTTATATTGCGTGTTTGTTAATGATGAATAAGTTAAGTGTCCAGTAGTTACGTGTTATTGTTAGACTGATATTGGCCTTTAAAGGAAAATATATAACAATTTTCTACCATTGTATTTTGTAAGTCTGATTAAAGAAGACTGATTATTACATACGTTGATTCTACTAAAGTACCGAAAAAAAATTATTTTGTATAACAACGATTTTTTTATTAGTGCTAAGTTGTGATACATTGTGATATTAGTTATTTCTTGAACTGATTACCTATGATTAAGTTTAGTGTCCAGTAGTTACGTGTTATTGATGTGTATTGTGTAAGTACTAAATATTGGCCTTTTAAAGGAAAATATACAGCAATTTACTACCTTTGTATTTTGTAAGTCTGATTAAAGACTGATTATTACATACGTTAATTCTACTAAAGTAACGAAAACAAAATATTTTGTATAACAACGCTTTTTTCTTTAGTGCTAAGTTGAAATACATTGCGATATTCGTTATTTCTTGAACTGATTACTTATAAGAAGTTACCTACTTGTAAGAATTTACTTACTGGATACATTATAATAAATAAATTGACTGCAATGTTCTTAAAGAAGTTGATTTCACAAATTAGCAAGGAACAGTATTGTGTTTTGATTTCTTATTTTATAATATAGTAGGTATTCTAAATACTTTTTTTTATTTTGAATATTTAAAAAAAGAAGTTTAAAAGTTTTATTTGTTCAAATTTTATATAGAACCTTTTAAACAATTAATATTATTTGGTAATGACATGGTATAATGTTGCTGATTATAAGCTAGTTACACATAATTATCGCGCACAGTGATCTTGTTCCTATCAAAGTTGATAAAATAAAGGGATTTTAACTATTTTGGTGTTTTTATTTATATTTGCATGGTAACTTTTATCCAATAATTTTGTGTTTAAATTTGGACGCATCCCAAAATCTTTTAAAAACGTTTCTGCAATACGGCCACAACTCTAAATACCTCTCTTTCGGGCCTTGTGTCTCAAAAAATATACATTTCTTTTAAAAATTGGCGTGGTTATAAGGAGGGTTTTATCATTCCGAGTAAAAAAAGCTAAGTTTTAAATGTATAGACCTAAAACTAAAGGAGTAAGATCCTTTTAAACACCCTGAACTATACTCTCAAAACTTTGAGACGCGATTTCTCGAAATAACGGTTTTTTGAGATGTGGCAGTGTAGCAGGCACACGGCGAATGACTAGGTACATCTTCAGAAACTGAACCAGATGCAACTGTATCAAACTTATTTAATGCTGATTTGTACGTTTGATATAGTTTGAAGCATTCATTGCACGCGGATAATACGTCCGGTTGTAGTGAGCAATCAATTCTGTTTAAGCGGTGGAATATGTGATTCATAGTATTTTTAGTTCGGGTCAAATGGTTCTTATCATAATTGTCATTTAGCGATTTAACACTTTTAGCAACCTTTGACAAGCTTTCTTCCACTGCCGCTGTGTCTACTATCAGATCGAATGGCGATACCAAGATATCCTCAGAGGGATAAAGCCGCACTAGTTTGGTAATTTGCTTGCGTAATTCTAACACATTATCAGCCGGACTCTCCCCTCTAATCTCAACTATCCGATGTCATGATTGTAACGTGTTTTCCACAATGTTTGGGTAAATTAGTGCACTTGAAAATAGGGTTATTCTATACTACTCCGTTCTGTTACAAGTAATAGAGAAAGTGAAAGTAGTGACTTGTTTTTATTGTTAAGGGAAAAATAAAATAAAAGTAATGTAACATGTAAAGAACATGAAAGATACGGAAAGTGAGATAGTTTAAGATAAAAGTGACTTAGAGAAGGAACCAACTATTGAAATGGCAAAACAAGAACACAACTAGTGTCTAAAGCGCAGTTACAAGATTTCTTACTATCGATATCGATAAAGTTCAATGTCCGCTCTCTAGACTCAAGTTGTTAAGCACAAATAAATTAAAAACAAGACTTCACAAAACAACACGCACACAAAACAACTACTCAGCGATCCAAAATACCACAGAATACACCTTGATACCAAGTTGGAGGCGCCACTTGTAGCGTAGGTATCTAGGGCAGAGATGAGTTATTAAGGCCTGTGTTACAATTCAACAACAGTTTATTTAGTTTTTAAAACGTGGGTCGTTGGCCTACTACGGTGTTGGCCCGGTGGCCATTTGGATCGGTGCGTAGCGGGTGTTACTGTCCTGGTGTCCTGGCGTAGTGACGTCCCGGCGTTTATCGCAGGGCGATACGCGCAATCCAGGCGCGGAGGTTAGCCGGTCAGTTAGCCCGTAGGGTGGACCCTGGAATTTTATGTCACTGGATTAAGGCTACGAAGTCAAACCGGCTCCATGAAGCGTCCCGCCTTATTTATAAACTCATATCTTGACAGCATAAACATTCCTGTGGTTATTTAAACTGAGTCTAGTTTGTCTGTGGCAGTCGATAAATGGAGGTTCAGAACGGAGATGAATTAAAGGTATAAGTGTAAGGTTGCAATCAGCACAGTGCGATATTACGGAAGCTAAACAATTATTTACACTTAACATTAATCTTACGCATGTTTTACACCTAACCTAATCCTACAAACTATTATGCTTAAGTAATAATAAAGCTTTTCGTTCACGGAACTTTACATTCAAAACAGTGTCCGCCATTTTAGCGTAGCGTAAAGCATTAGGCTGCAAGACACAATAGCAAGCTACAGGACAAAGAAAAACTTAAAACTAAGAGTGTTATTCACTTATATGCTCAAACTTACCCAAAGCGGGGGAAAACAGATGCACTGAATTAATTCGTACACTGAATTTAGTGGCACAACAGTGGGAGAGCACTTGTTTCTTATTTAATTTATATTTACGTCTCGACTTCGCGAGACAAAGGCGCAGCTGATAACGCTCGCACGAGCGACGTGCGTTCAGCGCTGCAGTCTTATGTCCAGTGGCGCGGGCGCATTCCGGGCCTAGGACCGTTATAACATGGCGCTGGCGATCGCGTCGGCAAGGATTACGCAATCGGAATGTCGATAAGTATTTTAGTTTGCAATTTATATTTTGTTTTATTTAACTATATAAATATTAACGCTACAATGTGTATCTTAATTGATATGTTTGATTGAGGGTCATAGAATGCAGCGCCTAAGTTGCATCCTTCTTTAGAGCCGTCTGTATATATACACTGATATTCGGAATAATGTGTTAGCAAAAAATCATCCACGGTCGTTTTTAAAGCATTTTTCTTATATTCACGCTTAGATTTAGTGATACCTATGTTAAACCTAAAAGATTTAGAAATATCGATCGAATTCGGATGTTACCCGTGGTACCATGGCTTTTGTACCACGGGGGACCACGGGTTTTTTTTTTTCCCCGTAGACCCACTGCACCAAAATGGGTTTATCTTTACGTCAGCAATGTCGACGGAGCCCCGCTGCCGCGGGGCTCCTGTTTCTGTGCGGTTTGGCCTTCGGCCATTAGAAGATAACTAACGAACCTAACCTACCTATAACCGTTCTAGACCTTACTGGGAAAATAGGGGTGGGTCCACGGGGAAAATAATTACCCGTGGTCCCGCTGTGGTACAAAAGCTGTGGTACCACGGGTAATAACCTATCGAATTAACCCATCTGTCCAATGTAAACATTTCCAATATGTTACTGGAATGCATAGTAGTTGATTTATACTTATTATGTACAGTAAGGAGAAGAGGTTTTTTATTTCGCATTGTATCACGTGTTTGAATGTCGTTATTTAATACATCTAAGAGTTTAATAGTTATATTATTTTCAAAAGATCTAGATTTTAACCAAAACTTGGAAGCCAAATAAAAGCGACGAATATATAAGGGCTGTATACACAATTCCATCGCGTGTATAGGAGTTGACTTAATAAACCCGCCTATTGTCCTCAGTGCTTGATTTTGAATTTTGTCGAGTTTATACAAATTGGAATTGCAACTATCGTCATATAAAAAAGACGCATAATCTATTCTGCTACGAATGATTGCAAAGTATAATCTCCTGAGATGTTTTGGATGGACACCCCATCCAGGTCCAGCTAAAACTTTTAAAATATTGCAATATGTATGTACCTTCTGTGTTATTTCATTAATATGTTTTTCCCACTTGAGAGATCGATCCAACCACAATCCCAGGCATTTAACACACTTAACTAATTCTAAATTACAATTATTAATTTTAATATTTACAGGTTCTCTATTAATAACTTTGTTTTAGATGTAGATATTTCATTGTTTAGACATTTGTTAAATATATTCAGAGTGTTTTGCAATACATCTTCAGCCTCCACGATAGATTTCTTTGTAACATACAAAATGTAATCATCTGCGTATTGTGAAAAGAATACACCTGTCAGTGATTTTTGAATGTGCATAGTATAAACATTAAAAAGCAGTGGCGAAGTTGGGTCTCCTTGATTTTTTTTATTTTTTTTATTTTATACCACGACGGTGGCAAACAAGCATACGGCCCGCCTGATGGGAAGCAGCTACCGTAACCTATGGACGCCTGCAACTCCAAAGGAGTCACATGCGCGTTGCCGACCCTTTACAAAAAGGAGGATTCACTGTGTTGACGACTAAAGGAACAAGAAGGTCCCTCATCGTCAATCACAATTAAGCACTTTTACGTAAATTATTTGTATACCAGGGTTTTGAGATTGCACACGACACTGCTCAGACCTAATCGATTTGTGTGCAAGGATTGCGACACCGCCGTAGCCATCAGATCTGTCCTCCCTGTATATATTATAATTACTAATATGAAAATAACTGTCTGCATCTAACCAAGTTTCACTAAGCGGTGCTATATGAATTTTTTCTTGAATAAGAATATTTTCAAATGATACTAATTTTGGTCTAATGCTCTGCGCGTTCCATTGCAACATGTTAAGTCTGCACTTCCTAAAGTCGTCATTAGCCATCTGTGGCATTTAACAGTGGCTCCAAAAAGGTCATGTCAAATATGTTTTTCATAAGGTAAGATAAGAACCATTCAATGCCTATTTGAACACACCGTTTAATTTTTTCAGTAATCGTCAGGTTTTTCAAGAATATTATACCTTTTAACTTGTCTAGTAATGCACTAGATATCGGCTTGTCTTTGTTAAGTTCGTTAGGTTGGTTTGGTTCTGGTAGTGGGACAATATCCTCAGTTTCCATGTTCACAGAGTCATTATCAGATATGTCTGCAGCTTCTTCTCTTACTTCTTTCTGAGTAGTCACAGGTTTCTTCGCTTCGGCCGTCTTTGTTTTTTAGGCGACGGCGACTGAGCTGTGGACTCGCTATGCACCACCGCTTGAGTTGTCACTACTTTAGAATATGATGGTTCTATGATCGGAGATGCTGTCGTTGGAGGTTCAGAAACTGAAGGCGTATCTTCTGTTTCTGTAGCCTGATAGTCTGAAGGGGCTGGCGGGGGATCAGAAGCTGGTTCGTACTTATTCATAGCCTTTTTATAGGTACAGTTAAATTCAGCCATAATTTTTCTAATTTGTCTTTCTTTTTGGAAGGCAGGACATCTTTTGTCAAGGGACATGTGATTTCCTGAGCAGTTGCGACACGTGTAAACAGTCGTCTCACAATTTAAATGATTACCTCCACATTTAGGGCATGTAGATTTTTTTGAGCATATTTTCTTCGAATGACCGAACCTCTAACAATTTGCGCAGAGTGAGACAGGAAATAGATATGGTTCTACCTTAACTCGCATGTCATGTATGTAGACGTAACTTGGTAATGAAGGTCCTTTAAAACTGACCCGTATGGTCTCACTATCCGTCCACCCTGATTCGTCGTCCTTGTTTCTCTTACTCAATCTTTTTATTGAAACTATATCTGTTCCACAAACCATGCTTTCATCCATCATCTCTTTTTCATCTAGACCTAACTCTACGTCTTTAATAATACCATAGGATAAACCAACCTCATATGTCTTTTGGCACCGCCAGCCCAAGTCTTCGCGTACAGCTGCCAAGGATATAAGCCGTGCGGCATTAGGTTCGCTATCAAATTGAACAAGTACTTTATACGCGCTCACGTACTTGACTCTAATGATACCTAAAATATCATGACTAGAGGGCGGAGTACCGGTGGCAAATTTCACACAAAAGGTATGGAGTCGTTTTTATAATTATTATTTTAGGCTTGAATAATAAAATTATTCATTTACCTAATGTACTTAGTAAGGTACCTACTCGTAAATTGGAAGTAAGTAATTAACATTTATTTTCATAAATCGATTTCAGGAACACCTAAATGTTATGTCGTAAATGTTTTGGGTTATTTTTCAATTTCTTTTAACAAAGTCACCATTCATCGATATAATATTTTTTACCATATGCAACCTTTCTTTTCAAAAAGTTACTAATTTACAAATTTATGAGACATTTAGAAACTAATTATTTGACATTGTCAATTTAGACAGCTGCTTTACATCTATATTATCTGAATTATTATTGCGTCGGCTAAATATTTAAAACCGAAAAATATCAAGATGAATAAGCCATGTGAAGCAACAATTCTGCGGATTATAGAACCGTACGAAAATCTTATATATAATGAAGAAGAATGTAGCATTCACTGTATTTCTTGCTCAGTGGATTTAAAGCAGTTGAAAAAATATAATGTCGAAAAACACGTTAACAGTAAACAACACCAAATTAACTGTGGAAACCAAAATGGCACCTTTGCCTATGATTTATGCGTTTTCCTTATAGCGTGTAACATCCCATGGAAAAGAGTTAACCATCCAGAATTTAAAAAGTTCTTTGGAAAATACTTAGATAAAGGCGTAAAACTTCCCGAAGAAAGTGTTTTGAGAAAATACTATCTTACCAGAATATACAATGCGACCGTCAAGCAAATACGAAATACATTTTTCGATTCCAATTTATGGCTTGCGGTGGATGAGACTCTTGATAATTTCGGTAATTGCGTAGTAAATGTAATTATAAAATCACTTGATGATGCTTTACAAAGGCCATATTTGTTAGCGTGTAAAGTCGTTAGTACTGTAAACGCGAACTCAATTGCAGCGGTGGTTGACGAAAGCTTGAATTTTTTGTGGGAGGATAATTTTACAGATAATATGAACAAATTTTTAATATTCTGTTCGGATAGCGCAGCGTACATGCTTGCTGCCGGCAAGATTTTGAAGAAAAAGCTCATGGACTACACAGAGTCGCGGAGTAGATAAGATCTGAACATAAATTGGTCAATTCTTTAATATCTAATGTCAAGAAGATTTTTTTAAAATCACCACACCGCGTCCGATTTTTCAGGGACCATGCGCAGAATGTGCCTTTACCGCCGGAACCCATTATCACTCGTTGGGGCACCTGGTTAAATGCAAGTTTTTACTACGATAGACATTTTGACGTGATTAAAAATGTTGTGATGCAAATGAACAGTAAAGAAGCTATTGCCATTAGAAAAGCCCAGAAGTTGTTTGAAAATGAAAATTTAAAAAACGAGTTAAGCTTTATAAAAAATTGTTACGAAATTATACCTGAATCGATAGAAAAATTAGAATGCACTAAAATTCCGATAGAAGAAAGTTTTCTGGTAATAGATATAGTTAGGAGTATTTTAAGCCTCCAAGGAAGTGAAACCGTGCGAAATAAACTCGAATTGGTTCTAGATAGAAACCCAGATGCTGACGAATTAAGGAATATGATTACAATGGAAAATTATAAACAAGTCCTTAAACATGCAACCATGACATCGGTAGATGTAGAGCGATTGTTTTCCACTCATAAATGGATCTTCAATAAATTAAGAAACCGATTCACTCCGAAAAACCAGGAACATGTGGCCATAGTCCATTCATTTTATAACATGGATACGCACTTAAGTGTAGATTGTGAGGAGGACCTCGAACACATAATTCCAGTCCTCAATTGTAATTGAATGGTCTTGAAAATAATATATCGTTTGGCAGGTATAACTTCTTAGTCTAGTATTTAGTACCTAATGATAATGTTTTGATAAGAAAACATATTATTATGTAATATAGATATTAACAACATATTACATTATATTTGTATGCTCGTAAGATAATTTCTATAAGTTCCTAAAAATTATTATGCAAAATTAATCATTTATTCGTTATTTATTTAATCATAAGAATACTTAGGCGACTCCATACATTTGGTGTGAAATTTGCCACCGGTAAAGTCATGATTCATGACTTTTTAATATTTTTGCTAGCGCAAATTGTTTCGGCAACTGGTCCTTGCAAGTAATGCTTATCTCCGTACCAACGGATAAGTTTGGGTTGAACATATAACGCCGTTTAGGATTGTTGATGACTAATGTCCACTCATCTTCAGATTCTCGATTTCTTTTAGCTGCGTAAGAATGGTCTTCTTTAGTATTTGCTGTACTAACCTGAGCTTTCTGTGTTAGGTCATCTGTTGAGTGCGGCGGCGGTATTGGATGCGGATGCGGTTGCGGCCGTTCATGGTTATCTATCGTTATATTTTCTACCTCGTAATCCATATTACTTTGTATTGAGTCTAAGCAATCATTTTGAACACATCTTTCAGAACTATTTAGGTGATTTGTATTTTCATCAGTCTTACCAAAATTCGTCCCTTCAGACATAGTATACGGATCCCGGCTGAGGCAGTCGGGACCGCTTCAGATTAATCAAAAAACGCAAATACAATATTTTGTGAGTATTTTTAAACACCAAGAACGTAGAAAACAGCGTGAAATCAATGAAAAATTAATTAAATTACACAACAATTTCCAAAACACGTCTTGCCGCCATTAATTTTTAATTTTTTTTTGAAACGTCAAGTTGGGATTGTGGATTTCAACTGTGACGTCACCAAAAGGAGATCGTCAATTTTTGTTAGGTGATCTGGCCCAGATTATTTAGGACCGTTTAGGAATGGTTCTGACCTTTAAAGAATCGTCGTAATTTCTAGATCAGGATGGTGGTAAAAATATTGCGAAATCTAATGGGAAAACTGAAAAATCATGCATTTAAAATTTGAATCTGACAAGGACAATATTTGAAAGCGTGCTTGCCTATGATTTATATATTAATATAAAAAAAAGTACCGATTTTTTAAAGATAATGTACAAAAGCGGACTTGAAAACAAAACGGGAATCAGGATGAAATAAAAAATATATATATATTTTGATCGTATTTATAGTTCCTGTATTTCGGTAAACAAAGACGGCTGTCAAACCATCGTTGATACTATGAACTGAATATTCCTAACACCTATTGCGAAGGGATAAGGTTTACCACCGTTAAGTGCGATAGCACTAGTATCTGACATTACAAAATTGAAAAAAAGATGCGTTTCGTTATCGAAGGAGCATGATATTATGCCACTATGAAACCCACTTTTAATATTCAAACTCCGATCAAAAATGCAAAAATACGCATTTTCAATCTTTAGGCGTTTTAATACAGTCGATTTCTAATTTAAACTTCCGTATTCGTAGGCTTAGATCCTATTTTCAACCGACTTCAAGATTTCGAAGGAGGAGGTTATCAATTCGTCGGGATCTTTGTTTTTGCTATTTTTTTTTTTTTTTTATGTATGTTCACCGATTATTCGAAGACGGCTGGACCGATTTGGAAAATTCTTTTTTTGTTTGACAGCGTATACTTCACAGTTGGTCCCATTGTAACCATGTCAGGATCTGATGATGGGATCCTGGAGAAATCGAGGGAACTCTTCAACTATTATAGGCACACCTATGGTGATTTGAGTATTTTTTACAGCAGATCGAGCATTTGGTGTTGGAAAGGTGGATGCTTAGTGAAGTCGGTTCTTTTTTGTTTAAAATTATAATATTACAATGTTCTAACTTACCGAACAGTATCAAAACGCAGATTATGTAACGGTATACATTGACAGTGTCAAACCAAAAAACAATCCCGTTTCAGGCCAGGGTGAAGTTAAACTTTATGTCAATGCCATAAGGACGTTAACGACTTGTCTTGCTGTATTTTAATCGCGGAAAAATCAACATAATGTTTATTTATTTAGTATTTCTAATTCCCGTTTCATTTTTTTTAAATGTTTTGTCTACTTTAGTAATAAAATGAGTATTTATTTTACATTGCAGTACAAACTGTATACGGTTTATATCAGGTGGCCCAGAATTGACGATCTCCTTTGTCGCATCACACATTAGAGCGGAATTCAGCTATTCATAGAAAAAAAAACCGGCCAAGTGCGAGTCGGACTCGCGCACCGAGGGTTCCGTACAAACCTGTAGGTAGTGGTAGTAACTTCAAAAGTATTAAAACAATTTTTTTATATGATGTAATTAAAAATTTACGATTTCGCAATTTTTCCTTTATCTGTGCTATAAGACCTTGCTTTGTACAAAATTTTAAGATTCTGAGTTCACGGGTTTATTTCTGAGTACCCTGTAGGTTTTGATTGCGAGTTTCGAAAATTTGCGGAAATTTGCGGCATAAACGGCTGTATCTTTTGATTGCGTTGGCTTAGAAGTTTGATTTTTTCACAGCTCCAAGGTACAGTAGACCTGAGTATTTACCTCCACGAGTTCCTGAGAAAAAGGGTCTTGACAGATGGACGGACGGACGGACGGACAACAAAGTGATCCTATAAGGGTTCTGTTTTTTACTTTCGAGGTACGGAACCCTAAAAAGCGGTAAATCCAACTTCTGTCTGAATTTCTCATGACGAATTGATGAATGGGGAAGGCCGTCCTTGGAAAAGCTAAAACTGTATGGCGGGTAGTAGTTTTTATTTATTTTACCGAAAATTACTCACTCTTTGTCCCCAATTGGCCCCTAAGGGAAATTCGCAGGCATCAAAAATTCTCTAAAATTAAAATACTATAAATAGAAGCGGCAGGCCCAAACAGAGATGGCGGTACGATTTGGACGCTTTTCTCAGCACCTGGCCGGAAAAAGCGCGGGACCGAGAGTTGTGGAAATCAGCGGGAGAGGCCTTTGCCCTGCAGTGGGACACTATTTTAGGCTAAGGCCGTGGTCGCTTTCACCCGCCGCACGCGGCCGACAGCGGCCCGCCGCCCGCGGCGTCTGAATGGTGTGTTCGGGAATGCTCGGGAGTGGTCGTTTTCGCCCGCCGCGTGCGGGACGCCGCACGCGGCGGGCGAAAACGACCACTCCCGAGCATTCCCGAACACACCATTCAGACGCCGCGCCGCACGCGGCGGGCGAAAACGACCACTCCCGAGCATTCCCGAACACACCATTCAGACGCCGCGGGCGGCGGGCCGCTGTCGGCCGCGTGCGGCGGGTGAAAGCGACCACGGCCTAAGAAAAAAAATAGAAGCTCCCTCTACAATAAGTTTTCAACGGCCTTCCCCATTCCGCTCTAATGTGTGCGATGTGCGTGAATCAAAAAAATATATTCGAAAGCGAGAATTTGATATTTCTTCTTCTTGTAGTGCCATCTCCTACGGCTGCTATCATTAGGGCTAAATAGGCACTTTAGACACGGCTGCGCAGAATAATGACCGTGTGCTTAATTAAACCATGTCCGCAGGTTTTGAGCCAGGAGTTAAAGCCCTATTACATTTGTCCTACCTAGGTTCCTAAATAATTTTGTCACTAAATTTAGTCAAGTGTAACCGCATTTAGCAAGTGAGTTTCCTAAGAAGTAAACTATAGTCTGGCAAACCATTTCTGTCAGTAGAAACGCGCGGCAAAGTCAAAATACGTACATGTGGCAACCCTTTGTGATGAGACACCGTATTTCATGACGAACATATCAATTCACATTGAATTTGTTTCTAGTGCATTTCACTCTCTCATCTTAAGCGCGAGTGAGATAGAACTCCTGCAACGTTCCCAATTAAATTTAAATTCATTTTTAAGCCATATGTCAATTGCCTCAACCAGATTATCTGTTGCAGTTGATGACATATCAGACGAAATATATCCGTCTCCTTTTTACACACCGTAAATGTCACCTAATGAAAGGGGCGGAAATACCACCTAAAATTAAAAACATAAAATTTGAAAATCATTGCTGCTTTTTTCACTGATTCTTAGTGTTGTCATACTTTTGTTTGCTGTACATTGCTACTGCGTTCGTTGGCTGGCCAGACTATAGTTAGAAAGCTTGGATGGTCACACCCGAACTTATAGGGTTAGCATCCTAATTAGGACGGAATAAAGTAAAGTGTAACAGCGTTTAGTCGCCACTCGACCTAAATGTCATAGATTGTTTATCTTATGGATGGTACAAGGAGGATAAAAAAATGTTACAAAAGTGTCCGTCAGAAGGCAATAAACTGATGGAGCCACAATTATATTAAATATAATGAAATAAATTTTGATATTAAAAAATTAAATCCATACATATTTACAAAATAATTATTTGCGGAGAAGAAAAACACTCTGATATTAACTTTATTTAAAATGTCACATAAGTATTAAATATCGGTAATTCATTTCAAATGCTCAACTATACCTAGCGCCACTTGGTGATATTTGGAACTATTGTTTAGAGCTTACCGCTGGACACTTTTTCGACCGTTTTTCTATAAGAGAGACCGATCCTCCTTGTACCATCCATAGTTTATCTGTTCTTTTCCTAAAACTTTAATCGCAGACTGATTCTGTTTATTGTGAATTTAGGATCCTAATTAGGATGCTAGTTAGGACGATTAAAAAAAGTAAAGTGTAACAGGGCTTTGACGTCTGGATGATCTATTGCCTTGAATCTTCCCCTGGATTATTAGTTGAAGAAATTCATATTTCTCGTTACGCATAATATGACCAAAGTATTGTAGTTTCCGCTTCTTGATAGTCTTCAAAACCTCGACCTCTTTGTTTACCCGTTGCAGCACTCTCACGTTAGATCCGTCCATGATATTTTCAGTATTTGATATTTAATTTAACATAACGTAAACATAAATCTGGGGGCACGGGAGTGCCCCCGCCAAGTCGAGCAGAACAAACAACAAAGGCACGGCCGTACCATCCTTTTCCAAGCCATTCAGGCGATTTTCGACCCCCCTCTAATTCTGTTGTCGAAAGAGCTAGATGCTGAAATTTCTGTGACCAAAAGGCCATAACACAAGGAAGATATATTCCCAATATCATTGAATTTCAACATATACTTTAAGAGTTATGGCCAGGTCATTCTATTTATTATAAAAATATATTAGACACCTAATATTGAAAGGATCACAATGACATGGTGTTAGTAAACTCCGGCACACCGGCTCTTTGCAGTAGGAGAATTGCGTTGTGAGACTGGCATTGTATACATGTAATGTTTTTCATGGGATACTCTTTATTTATTGCACACCTCAAACTAAATAAACACATAAAATACAACAAGCTACAAACAGTAAAAGCAGAGGTAAAACCATTGGCGGTCTTATCGCTAAAAAGCGATTGCGATTTAAAGTAAGTATCAATAAGGTACCTGCGAATTGAAACGACGAAGCATACATGTGGCGTAAAAACTGGCCAAGCAAAGAGCATGTGGAGCTAATTTATCAATGTAGGCTTTATATTATACGTCATACTCATAAAGTAGGGTCACGTAGTTGCTTGTCCGTAAAAAAGCTATCCTTACTTTTTGCAGTAATTCAAAACTGCTCAACAGATTTATTTATTTTATGAAATGAAAGTACTATGGAAAGTACCCGGCGACGTGCTTATCTGACTTTAATTTTTTTTTGGATTCACGGTTCAAATATGAGAGGGGGGAGTGTTTTTTCGGACTTTCGGAGCTTAGTATGTTAACGGACCCAATTTTTTAAAGACCTATTCAAAGATACCTCACACAATATTGTCGAAGTTAAAAACTCCCTTTTGGGCGAATCAACTTTTACGAGGCCAATTTCCTTGTCCCCGATAAAAAAAAATAGTTTTTTCAAAAACCAAATATTGTAATTGCGCTTTTTTAGTTTAATGACATTTTTAGAACTATAAATATTTAATCAATATATAAAAATTAGCAATTTGATCAGATTTTTGTCAAATTTGTACGGTAACGCAGCAGAAGAAAATTTACTCCCATACAAAAAGTGTGTGTCCCCAAGGACAGGTATCGTCACTCAATAGTAATTTCTAAGTTTATACATATGGTGACCTATTTTTATTATATCATTAAAAGAATCAGGATAAAATAGTACATTTAATCCATCCCATGCCAACATGATTTAAGTTTTATAAAATTTTCAAGAATTTTTCAAATTGTTGTCCCTGAGTTAGCGTCAAATTTCAATTCTCCCGCGTTACTATAGAAGGTTGCTAAAATTTTTAAAGAGATGGCGTTGGTCGTTGCTCATGCGCTGGCGAAATATGCCTAAGTTTTTGAAAACCCGCGTTGTCAAGGTAAAATCCCTGGCGGGGGGACGTCACTCAGCGACGAGCAGCCGACGAGTGTGCGTGACTTAATTGCTGCTCCTCTAAGTTACGTTACGTGTTTCGTTAAGTTGTTATCCTTATGTTTGAAAACTAATAAAATGTTGTGTGTTTGGTGTCTAATATGAACGCGATATATATGCAAATGTAATTGTATCAATAGCTAACGTGATAATTTACTATGTAGTTTAAAAAAAACCCCTTCGTTACCGGTAACGCCGGAGACACTTCTCTTGTGTTACCGGTAACACCAGAGAAAGTACGACTTATTCTATTTAACTCGCCATCGAACTTATTTGACCTATTACTTTTAAATGTATATTAATAATAAATACTTTGTTTAACTTGGAGTATAAGAGTAACACTGCCAATAAGTGTTTCATAAAAAATCGTCCCAAAGTAAAGGACTTTATGACTAAAGTTTAAGTATTAAATAATTATTTACTTTGCTACTTAGCGACATTGTTTTTATTTATTTCAGCATTTAATGGTGCACACCTAGGGCTTCCGAATATTCGATCCTTTCAGAGATTATTTAAAATATAATGGTTGGATTTCTGCGTTTTAAGTTTTTTAATAAAAAAAATGTTATATAATTAACAAAATCGTCAATTTACTCATGATATACGTGAAAAAAACTACAAAAAAACATAGACCATGTTGGATGCGTAAGCAAATAAACAAAATAAAACAATCATCAATAATTCTTAAGTACTAAAAACTATCTCAATTGTCAAATCCTTGAATAACAGGCAGGTTATGTGAGAGGGAGAGGTGTCTGGGAATAATCCCGTAAAATTTACCAGATCACCGAGAAGAGTCGAGAGTACGAGTACTACACCCCTATCGTATGGTGTTTTATTTATTACACCAAAGCCTTTGATTGCGTAAGGTAGGTAGGTGTAAGGTACATTACCGAATATCAACCTTTTCATATGTCCGGGTAGACGAAAGCTGCTCAAAAGAGTTTCAGACCAAGGAAGCTGTTATACCTACGACACTTCTGTTTAATATATATGGAGAATATACTATCCGGAAAGCAATAGAAGACTGTAACAGAGGTTTTAAGGTTGGTGACAATAGAATTTCGGACGTACGATACGTCCACGATACCACTTTACTGGCAAACCCAATGGCGGAGATGGAAGTTTTGTTACAGCACCTTATCAGGGAAAGCGAAGCTAGGGCTAGCTGTCAATATTTACAAAAGTAAACTTATGATAGTAGACCGAGCTGGAAATCAAAGTAGACCATTTGCATGTAAGGGTTTGGTGATTAATACTTCATATTCCTCAGTTCCTACATCTCCAACAAGGCCAGCTGTGCCCCAGAAATAAAACGTCGGATAGCCATGGGAAGAAACGCAAAAGCACATCTAGAAGGTATATTGAAGAAGCAGGGAATTACGATCAAAACGGAGATGAGGCTGGTTCGAGCGCTCGTATTCCCCGTTTCTGGTATTGTAGAGATGTGAACTATCCTGGCAAAACATGCATTCAAAAATTGGTGCTGGAGGCGACTGTTACATATACCGTGGACGGCCAGGCGAACCAATGATTCGATCCCTACTCAACTCTACGTTAAAACCCGCCTATCCGCTATCTGATACCGCCGCATTCTGTCATACTTTGGCCACATTTCTAGACGCGGGAATAAAAACCTTGAGAAAGTAGTCATGGTGGGGAAGGTGGAAGGAAAAAGAGAACGTAAACCTCCGACGCGGTGGAGTGACCAGGTCAAGACGAAAAACAAGTGGTGTGATACGGTACAAAACAAATGACCATGAACAGGAGTCGATAAAAGCAAGTTATAGGTACGATCCAGAAAGACGCCAAATGATCACGATCTTCAGATATGAAGGAGCGATTACAGAGAGAGATATACGTAGATATTCAATACTAAAAAATAGTCGAATGAAATTAAATTGCGTATATTAACGATTACTGGATGGAAATACTGTGCTAATGGGCGCTGTGAAGGGAGCGAAACGTCACGGATATAGTAATCGTTAAAACATGCTATTTAAACCATTTAAAAATTGTTTTTTTTTTTAATATAATATTAAATGCGGCAACGAAAAAAAAATCGAATAATCACACAGCATTATTCGAATATCAAAATAGGGCGAATATTCGAATAGTTCGAATATTCGAATTGGAAGCCCTAGTTGCACTATAGTATTGTTTGAATTAGTAATAAAATATTTTTTGATTGTTACGTTTCATGAGTGTATGAAAAAAGGCCAGTAACACCCATATACAATAGGGTGGATCGCCTTTGTATGAAAAAAAATTTTTTTTTCGAATTTCAAAATGGCGGGCCTCCAAAAAGTTAATGTGATGGCAAAATAAAGCTAATGTCGAATATGAGCAAGATTGGATAATTTTGAGTACTGCCGCAAGCCCAATAAAGTATTTTCATATATCAAAAATTTCACTTCATGATATCCTTGTTACACGGACTCTGTTAATATACTATACCACTTTAAAACGTTTTCTGAATAATCAAATACATCTTTATATATTAAAAATAAATTGTTGCTGCATTATTCTAAAAAAATATCAAAGTACCCTCATAATAGCTTGACTTAATTTTAGCATCAATGTTATACTACCAGCGTTTTTAATTTTGATCCGCCAACGTCTTGCACTGTATTGTTATTAGTTGTTTTGAATTTCTATTGCCTAATGTAATAATGAGTTTGCGTAATCGTGATAAAGTGTGTCCTGTGTTTGGTACTGGCAAGGAATTACCAAAATATACTTTACCGACATACCGTGATATGATGGAACATTTACGTTTCTAAATCTTCGACGAAACGTTTCCAAGATTTGGTGAAGGAAACAAGTAACATTGTTGCAACCGATATCGAACACATATGGATGAAAGCATCTATACCAATAGTGGAACGACGTACTATCTTAGCAAGAATAAAAGCTTATCACAGTAAATATCGTGATGTACTTAAATCATACCAGAGCAGAAAAAATGTCGCGTCCTTCAAAAACAAGCTCAGTAAATTTCAAAGAGATAGTAACGTGTTGTTTGATATCGCGACTTGTAGGTGTAACTTATTAGAAACCTGTTTCTGTGAGAAAACACGAAGGATACCTAAGAAAGAGATAGAATTTTTGATTGATCAAAGAAGTCACAGAAAAATGGGGATTGGTTCGTTAGATAGAAAAAGTACAAAAAAAACCTGGATGATATTGAAAAACAACGTAAATGGGATTTATATTTGGAAAAATGTAAAATTGTAGACAGTCAACCTCAAGAAAAAAAGGTCAGAATTTTACCTGGGCAAAATCAACAAAATACTGAGGAAGTATCATCTTCATCCACTGTGTCTGAAAGCATTCAACCAGCAAATAGTGCCTTTCCCGCTGTGGCTAAAATATTGGATCGATACGGGATCTCAGATCGGGCAGGAGCTTCCATTGTTTCAGCTACTTTGCAAGACCTGGGTTTCATAAATGAGAATGACACAGCAAATGTTATCGATCGGAACAAGATTCGTCGAGCCCGTGCAAATACTAGGAACTTAGCGACACAAAGTATTCCTGACTGTGATGACTCCTTTATTTGTATCTCATTTGACGGACGCAAAGACAAAACAATGGTTATTGACGATGGTCGAAGGAGGGTTGTAACGGAAGAGCACATAACTTTGCTCCGAGAACCCGGATCCAAATACATTGGCCACATAACACCTGATGCATGTGACGCAAAAACTATCGCAACTAACTTGCATTCCTACTTACAAGTAAAACCCTTGGATATAAAACAAATTGTAGCGGTTGGATGTGATGGCACTGCAGTTAATACTGGGGTAAGAGGAGGTATTATCAGGATACTCGAAAATAAACTTGAACGCCCTCTTCAATGGTTAGTTTGCCAGCTGCATGCCAATGAGTTACCTTTGAGACATCTTTTTCAGCATCTTGATGGCACAACTACAGGTCCTAGAAGTTTTACTGGCAAAATAGGAAAAGCATTAAATAACTGCGAACAACTTCCTGTAACACAATTTTCTGCTATAGAATGCCAACTTCCCGATATTACTAAGACCCGCACCGATCTCAGTACAGATCAGTTATACCTTCTGGAAATCTGTCGTGCAATCCAACAAGGCAATTGTGATGAAAATTTGGCTAAGCGAAATCCAGGGAAAATTTGTCATTCACGATGGCTGACAACTGCTAACAGGATACTCAGGCTTTATATGTCAACCGAGACCCCATCAAGAAACCTGTTAATTCTGACGCATTTTGTGTTGAAAGTATACGCTCCAATGTGGTTCAATAACGAATCCTAACGAAAGAAGAAATATTCGAAAAATACGACTTCTGAAAATACTATAGTAACGCAGGGGATTTCCAAAGTCCAGTTATTACCGTAGTAATGTGATTTTTGTTTAAAAAAAACCGCTAATATATGAGCTCCTTAACTGTGAAAAATATCTATATCGATTTCATTGGGCTTTCAGATTTTGATTCCTATGTTATGATTAAATCTAGATGACGTAACGCAAGGGAATTTCAGACTGTATGATGAACAAAATGTGATTAAAACTCACATAGTAACATCCTGATCTCGCTGCTGATATTAAAATAAGTTAATTTAATAAATTATCCGTACGCCAATGTTATTAATTATCAGTAACTTAACAAAAAAATAATTTTACAAACTTTTTGAAACCTCTCTCAAATTGGCTTCGTAAAAGTTGATTCGCCCTTTTGCGTGTCGTAACTCACGTAGTATCATGTTGTTTGGGTTCAGATTGTTATGAACACCTAGCCCGTTTAACCACTTCTACGTCTGATTGTAGTCCGAGTGATTAATTCTGTTATCAAGCACAACCGCGGCCTTAACTTCTTTCAATCTGAATAACAAGAATAGCAAATCCTTCCTTCGGAAGAACTCCCTTCCCTGTACTATACTCCAAAACCTAGAGGTCAGATATTCTAACCATTTGTATAGGACTTTGGTCCGTTAGGATCCAAAGCAACGATATTTACGTGTGGGCTAAAGCAATTGAATGAAACTCAGCAGTCGGGGACCAACCGGCGCGCCACACACACGCCTCACGCCCTCTCGCGGCTAACTCGAAGATCGCGATCCTTCTTATCTCTTATCATCATAACGCGCTTATAAAAAATGATACATCGAATTACCTCACGAGTGGACAGATAACGCTGTACCGTGATAAGGCGTAAACGATTTGATTTAGTTGCAATTTTATTAGTCACTCCCAAAAGTACTAAGAAAAGATATTGTTATTTGTTGCAAATACGCAAAATAAAGTTATCAGTCAGTTGCAGTCTTGTGTTATTGAAAACTATGTTCTTCAGACTATAAACAAGTTTCTTTGTTTTTCCGTGGATAAAATTTGTTAACAATGTTTAAAACATTGTTGGTAGTTTTTCAGCTAATTTTTTTGTGTAGTGTAAGTTGTGAGCCGTGTAGGAGGATTGAGAGTGTGAACATTACGTCTGGGGATCTTTTTGAGAACGGATCCATTTTCTACGATGGGGTGGAGTATACTGAAGGCTTGTGGTACGAAGTGAAAGAAAACAACGAGACTGTGACGCTTGGATGTCCTTGTATCGGACGCACTTGCTTATGGAAGTGCTGTCCCAGTGGACAACTGTTCGAGAGTGGAAAATGCGTGGACTCCGATTTAGAAGAAGTCAACCCCTTCAGTCCACAAATATTCAAAGACACAGAGAGCTTGGACATAAAAGCGCATGAGCATTTCTTCTACATGTACAACAACAAATTGTGTGATTCGCGGTATTTGGTAGACTCGATGTGGGGCGAAGGAATATACATTCAACAGGTCGGTATTTATATAGACCAATGTTTTTTAACCTTTCAGTAATCACTCACTCATTCAGGGATCACTCGACAACATTTATTTCGTACATACCATATATTACGGTGTTAAATATAAATATTTAGTGAGCTGTTCAAGCCATTTCTTAAAGCTTTTATAAGTTTCGTATTAGGAACCCTTATACAAATCCCTCTGCTGCCTGTCCGTCTGACAGTGGGCTAAATTAAAAAAAAACGTAATAGGTAGTCATAGAATTGAAATTTTCTTAAAGCGTGCTCTTCTATGGTCGCTATGAAAACACAAATAAATATAAACAATAAACAACAATAAACAATCTTTATTGCAACTTTAGGTGTAATATGATGAAATCAAAAATTCACTACCCCATACAAGGAAACAGAAACGCATGTTCAAAAACGGCTTGGTCGATTATGTTCAAAATATTTTGTTTAAATGCCCGGTTCAAAAGTTACAGGTTGAGACTTTAGGCTATTATTTATAAAACTATTTTTGGTATTGAAAAAATATTCATACCTCAATGTAGTAGAATGTATGAGTTCATATATAAACCACGACACTACTCTTTTTACGACAAACTGTATATCGTATGATATCTCGGGCTACTATTGAAGTGACACATTCTTATTCTTCCTAACAACACGATTAGGCAGATGCTCTCTGAATCTGAATCGTTACTTATCGCAGGAAACCCAAGATTACAAAGTGGTCAGGATTCTGTGTTTTATTTATTTTGCCCTTAATGAAATCAGTTCCTCTTTCTTCAGTGTAATATTTGTTGATATTTTTCTAGTCTAATTGTGTTTAACACAAAACAGAAGCACTAAAAACTTTAGGCTTCAAATTGATTTTTAAGATGGTATATCGGCTGGTAAATTTTTGTAAAATATGATAATAGGTATAATAATACCTTCACTTGTCTAATTATTCTCTTTATATGTTTACTTGATATACTGTATATCGGTATTTTTGTTAGTCGTTAGTCGTTATAGTTTTATAATTACAGACGCAATATTTAATAAACGCGATCAAGGTGCATTCATGCATTGAAAGCATATTCAGATTTGGCATGTTAAAAATATAAAAAAACAAACATGCATTGAAGATAGTGTCGACTCTACCCTCGATATTACAGCAAAATTATTATTTTTTTGCAGCTGCTACCTCCGTTGTTGTAGTTGTAGATTAGATATATCTAATGGTGGAGAGCTACGAAACCCATCTAGTAAGATTGCCATACTATCCTTATTGCTAGATCCGGGCATCTGGCAGCTTTTAATGGGTGGATGTCAGAGTGACAGGCTAGCAAAGTTTTTGAATTGGAAAAAGTAATACCAAAATAGGTAAAACTAATTATTTATATAATTATTCATAATACTACATCAAAACCAGAACTCTAAGATTTGTATTCTTAAAGTGGTTTGCATTCTTTGACCTCCACCACTTTACAGCTGCCAGATTTCCGGATCTAGAAATAAGCATAGTATAGCAAACTAACGAGAGGCGTTTCGTCGCTCTCGATTTTATATCTTGACCGAATACATTTAATTCCTAATAATAATAGTTACCTTTCTACTACTACTAACAGCTGTTTGATGAAGAGTTCTGTTTTTTAAGCCAGGTAAAATTAAGCATGGTAGACAGATTTTGCAGCAGTTGAGTGTACTGATGAGGAAGAAGGCGGCTTTAGCTAAGTTTTTACCTATAGTCGGTCAGTTTTTTTACTCTAGAAATGTAGACAGGTATACCATCTCGTATCTCAGGCCATCACCTTCTAAATGTTAAGGTCCCAACATGAGGGTTATACATTTGAATCACACAAAACTATTCATTATAGTACGCTATCCAATTTATTTAGGTTACCTATTTTTAAGCATGTTAATTGACGCTTAATAAACAAATGCTATGCGATAACCTAGTAACCTTGGGAGTATCCGATGAGCTGTTATTCACACGCGTTAAAATATCAAATATTTATATACATAAGAATGAAACCGTGTGGGGTTGCGACCGCGTGGTGACGCATTACCTATTTGAATCTACGCGGCGATAGATGTTTCTCACAAATAATGACTTGGCAATCTTGGCATCTGCTAGCAAAAGATTATCCTGAAAATATCAGACTGAAGAATAAAGACAGGAAATTTTATAATCTGCCAATTGATAAATGGTCGCATTTTCTGACTGGTGCAGTGTCCTGTGTAGCTAAACTCTGGCATACCAATTTAGGTTCCTACCCTACATTTGAAAAATAATTATGGGTTTTTATGAATTCTGCGATCATTTAACGGCCTCCTAGCGAAGTCGGTAATGACCCTGCCTATGAAGCAGGAGGTCCCGGGTTCGAATCCTAGACAAGGCATTTATTTGGGTGTTTATCACGGATATTTGTTCTTGAATTATGGATGTTTTCTACGTATTTAAGTATTTATCTATATGTATCTATTATATATATCGTCGCCTTGTACCCTCAACACAATCCTTATTAGTTATTGAGCTTACTGTGGGACTAGGTTGATTTGTGTAAGATCGTCCCGTAATATTTATTTATTTAAGTAACTGAAGTAATTTATCACATTACTGAATCCCTTGATTCTTAATTACTTAGAGAGTAAAAAGTCGACGATTCGAACTCATTCATTAATATAATCTTTCGAGCATTCGTTAATCACTAATACTTTAAAACATAAATAGATGCCATATACTTACAGAGGAAAAAGTGACCAAGATACACTTTACTTTTTAAAAGGCTATCAATATACTTTTAGCTGGCTTTTTCCAAAAAATAAGCTTTTGCAGTCGAAGACAGTTGAAGGTTCAAGGAAGACTAACCACGCGACCCAATATTTGAACACGCGAGATAAGGAAACGACATTGTCTGTTGACAATGGTCAATTGCGTCGACTCGGCAATTTGAAGAAGACCGAACTCACTGTCTAAGCAGAGAATGAAATATGTGTCATCGGAAGTTTATTTCCTTAAGCGCTGGTAGCCTGGAGGTAATACGTCCGACTTACGAACCCCAGCTTGTACTTATGAAAATTAGATCACTTATGTGCGAAATATCATTTGCTACTTACCAGTCGCTTTTCGGTGAAGGCAAACCGGACCTAATCTCAATACAAGGGCTGCTATTTATATATCCGGAAACCGGGATTACAATCTTCTTAAATAGCATATTTGACCTCCATGGTAAAATTTGAACTTTTTTAAGTACTGCCCGGTATATTTTTTCTTTCTTATTAACGCTCGTGTTTTGTTTTTGACGGGTTTTAAATGTCATCTCGCAGCAAGAATGGAACTCACTCGTGAAAATATTCGTGCTATGATTTATTATGATTTTCGGCGTGGTTTAACGCAACAACAGTGCATAGATCAACTAACTTCAACTTTTGGTGATGAAGCCCCATCTAAAACTACTGTGTATCACTGGTTTAGTGAGTTCAATCGTGGACGTAGTATGCTTACGGACGAAGTTAAGACAGGTCGCCCGAAATCGGTCGTTGTACAACAAAATATCGAGGCTGTGCGAAAACTTATAATGGACGACCGACATGTTACGTACCGCGAGATAGAGGCGACTCTGGGTATTTCTATGACCAGCATTAATAGCATATTACATAATTATTTGGCTGTAAAAAAAATTTGTTCGCGTTGGATACCCCACAACTTAACAAAAGAGCAAAAAGATGCTCGCGTCGAATGGTGCAATAAAATGTTAAAAAAATATAACCGTGGTGACTCAAAAGCCGTTTATAACATCTATACAGGTGACGAATCCTGGATCTATGCATACGATCCCGAAACGAAGCAACAATCAACGGTATGGGTGTTTCAAAATGAGCCGAACCCTACGAAAGTTACTCGTGCAAAAAGTACATTGAAACAAATGGTGGCCTGCTTCTTCGGTATTAATGGCCATGTAGCTACAGTGCCACTAGAAAACCGTAGAACGGTTAATTCAGAGTGGTACACGACCATTTGCTTACCGGAAGTATTTGAACAAATTCGTAAAACTAACCAGCGACGAAGAATCATTCTTCATCATGACAATGCCAGCTGTCATACGTCACGCGAAACAATTCTATTTTTGGAGGGTCAAAATGTGGAATTAACGGGTCATCCGCCGTACAGCCCTGACTTGGCACCCAACGATTTTTTTTTAGTTCCAAATATAAAGAATAAATTACGCGGTCAACGATTTTCGACCGCTGAAGATGCTGTCGACGCATTCAAACAACACGTTATGGAGGTACCTCAGGCGGAGTGGCAGAAGTGCTTTAAAAATTGGTTCTCGCGAATGCAAAAGTGATCATCAAGGGGAATACTTTGAAAAACAATAAAACCATTTTCAGCCGTGTACGTTTGTTTGTTTTTTTGTATCCGGATATATAAGTAGCAACCTCGTAAGGCCTAGTTTCCCCTCTGGGTTGGAAGTTCAGACGTCAGTCGCTTTCGTAAAAACAATAGCCTATGCTAGTTCATGGTATTAGATTGCCAAACAACCCCCATGTTTAATTGAACCGTGGCTAAAAGTCAGGACAAAAAGCTAGGAGAATGATGGAACTTTATTTCCTGCACGACATTATCTTATTCCTTATTCTGTTGATCATTATATTACTTACCCGGATTAATAATACACTAATTATATTGCTTCTCTTTATGTCTACTTCCGCCCACTTCTAGAAAGTATCGTTCTTTTCTATTAATAGTTGTGGAATATAATAATTGGGAAAATATAACCCTAAGTATTACTTTGTTTACTTAAGGCGTGTAAGGTCTTGCGAGCGTATTTGACTGTATACCCGTATTTTCTGCGCAACACGTTAAATCGGGAACAGGGTGCATATTGAAAACATTACCTTTGACAACTACTAATATTTACGTTGGCTATTTTATTGTTTTCACATTTTACGTGCCAAGTCAGTTTAAGTGAAGATTTGTAAATTCTGGAAATAACAAAGCTTGTTGTGGTTTAAGCTTGGAATGCTAAATAAAACACGAGTAACATATTATAAATAGGCAAGTGCCATAATATTGAGAAATTATTTTTTCTAAGACATGCATTCGGCGTACCAAAACGATGTCGCACTAAACGTGTAAGTACGCTTTTAGTTTAGAGTGCCTTCGACTGTGTGCACCTTTTATTGATGACTGTATGTGGCAACCAACCATACAGTCTGCTTGATAGTGAGCGGTTATCGTAGCTTATGGGTGTCTGCAACTCCATGGGTATTACATGCGCATTTCATGCCGGCATTTATACCTACTCGTATTCATATTCATACAACTGGTATTAAAATTCAATCTTGAATTTCAAATTCGTTCGTTCGTCTGTTTGCATCACTCTCTTTCGAATATACAAGAGCGATAGAGACTAGGATAACGAAATTTGACGTTCACGGTAGGCCCGCTGAGCAAAGATGTGACTTATTTGAAATACTTGTATTTAAAATGCAAATACAAAATACCTATTTCCTATTTTGTATTTTAATACCTTTTTAACAAAAGCATTTTGTATTTTATTTGAAATACTTTTTGGGACCCATTTTCTATTTTGAAAATACAAAATACTTTTTTTTTTGTAGTTTAATATAATGTTGGTAGAATGGGTAGAATGGGGTTTAACAGATTATAGTTATATTGCTCCTACGTGGGTGATTAGTAGTAGTAGTAGGACAGGACACCGCGTAACCAAGGGAAAAAAGGCACTCATTCGTGACGATCTCGTCATTTTGTACAGTCGAGGACAAAGAGATGTATACACTTTTGGACCTTATTACAACGCAATAAGGTCCAAAAGTGTATACATCTCTTTGTCCTCGACTGTACCTAGTCGTCTGTTTTGAAATGGAGAGTTAAGATAAGTATGGGAATCATAATCCTCTTAGGGTTTGTCCCGGCTTGGCGAATTAATCACATGAATTGGCATATACACTAGTTATATAAATATCAACCGATAATTCGTACATAAGTTCCGAAAATCTCAGTGGTACAAAGTCGGGATTCGATCCCGAGACCTCCAGATTGAAAGGCGGACGTCTAATCGCCAGCATATCAGCGTTTATAAGAATGGAAATCGTATTAAATAGCAATCCATTTTTGTATCGAATTTACATTGCATTAAAACTAAACAAAATATACATAGGTACTTGGAAAGTAAATTCCCTGGACCGGAAATGAATGACATTTGGATCCATATAAATAAATATAACTCACTATCAGAGCATGAAAAAAAATCATTTAATTACATGTATCGAGTGCCGACCCTAAAAAATATTTAACCATTTACCTACAAAACAAATTAGTGGCACACAAAACTCACCTCTAGTTAAAATTTGATTAACATTTGCTTTATATTTATTGATTAAAATGGCTATGCTATGACTATCATATGTATGTCATTGATATGATCACGGGCAGACGGACATGAAGAGTTAAGGATTCCGTTTTTTCCATCTTGGCGACGGAATTCTAAAAAGCATTTGTATTTTAAAAAAGTATTTTGAAAATACCTATTTTGTATTTAGTATTTGAAACACAATTTTGCTAAGTATTTTGTATTTAGCATTTGAAATAGTAAATCATGAAAGTATTTGCATTTTGTATTTAAATACTTTTTCTAAGCCATTTTGCACATCTCTACCGCTGAGGGGCGATTTTTGAGATTCGAGCGCTCGAATCTGACATTTAAAACTCTGAATAAAACGAAGACATTGTGTTATAAAACTTATAAAAATAACAGCGATAGTAATTTAAAATCATGATTATTTATACTATTAATTTCATACGTAAATAATGGCGAAAAACTTTTGTGTGCGATTATATTCGAGGTTTAAATTCTTTGAATTATAGCGCTCGAAGGTCTAAAATCGGCCTGCTGGTTGATTGGATTTCGTTAAGGAATACGAACGTTGGTGTTATACCAATCTGTTTATTGTTTCAACTGGCGCGGTTGCAGCGTGCGGGTTGATAATTACCATATGCTGAGAAAAATCGATCAAAGTGTACTGGAATCAAAAGATGGTATAAACTGAATGCCACATGTTCCAAGCTTATGTTTAGTGTGTAATATACCGTGTGTGGCCTATAACACGAGCAATAAATTAAATCGTAGATTCTACTACTCAAACTAGACAACGTTTGTACAGCGACTTTAAAAATTAACTTGCAGTTTGATTTTTAGAAGACTTTAAAGTTTATTCCAATACGCAATGTATTGCGAAATTAATTATGTCTGTAGGGTGACAAGACTGATAAGCAATGTTAATTGGAGGGATTTTAACGTTGATAATACGATTTAGTTTGTATAAAAAAAGAGACAATCTAAAGACTCCATATTTTTTAAAAGTTGTTGAACAAAAGTTTTATAGTTTAAGGAGTAGAATCTACGTTTTAATTTTTTGCTCGGGTTACAGGCCACATACTGTAGAACGGGATACACAAACAGCCCAAAAAAATGGCCTTAATATAGTACTGTAAGAACGACTCGTACAGCAGTTTTTCTGACAGTCTTATTGAAAGAAAGAAAGAAAGAAAATACATTTATTTACGTCACACCAGTTAAATTGTACATACAATTTTATAAGAAACAGACGATAAAAAGGACCTCCACTAATAACGCCACGGCAAGCCGCGGCGCTGATTTTCAGTGGGGACCTAACTTATAGCTAACTTATGAGTTATGAGTCTTATGACTAACGAGTGACGACACAAACACAGACAAACAATAAATAAAGAAAAATTAACAGGCAACACAGAAAAAAAAATAAACAATAAAAAACAATTATGTGCACAAATCATATACCATATATATATATATATATATATATATATAGAGATGAGATTTTAAAAAACAAGTTATAGATCTCGAATTTTCCCTGCAGTGTGTGAAAACTAAAAGGAAGGTAAGCATTAGATATTATAAATACAATTTGCAATATGCATTGTTGCCGCTAGGCGTTAATTTGTGCGCTGATAAACATCAATTTGTAATATATATATTGCGGTATAAGACTGGCTGGTTACAAATTTTCACAGCCATATTTTCGGTAAATCTTGTTTGAGACTGTACCAGTACTATATTCTGTATAACAAACGTGTTAATGGCCAAGGTGGTCACAAATATCTGAACAACGCCTATATTGTCAAATCGATAAAGTGCATGTTCAGATATTTTTGAATAACTTGGCCGCTCCGATATATTTGATGGAGACAATACCAGCGTAAATATTTTTGATAGGTAAATAGTTGGGGTGTATCCTTTTTAAAGCATTAAAGTTCAGTACAAAACTGACGGATTAATAAAGTAGGTATACAACCAGGGGCCAATTGAATTCAAACTCAAACTCAAACATTTATTCAGTAAGTAGGCCACAAGGGCACTTTTACACGTCAAAGTAAAAGAGAGACAAAAAAAAAACAAACTACACCGGTTCTAACCCTACACCTCTGACAGAAGAATTATGTCCGGCAAGAAACTCTGCGGGACTTATTTTTTCAAAACAATAGTACATCAAAACTAAAAAAGACATAAATAAGTGCGTTGTTCTATAAGAAAACATATCAAACCAAGGTTAGATTAACCAACAATAGGTTATAGTTTAATAAAAATACCAAAGAAAAAAGATGAGTCCAAATCTGACTATTTGAAAATGAATTACATACAAGTTTGATATAATTTCTTACCTGAACTGTGTCTTCTACAGAAATTTCCAAATTATAATAATCCATCATCAACAGTTAGAAACAAATTTTGAATTTAAATAATAAAAAAAAAGTAAGTGATTCTAGTAAATTATCATTAGAGATGTATAAGGTCTCCAAGTGTCTTGATCTATATATTCTATATAAAAATATGGATAATCAAGCACCGAATGTTGTGTCTAAAGCCAATTAAACTAAAATTAAATATGATTAATAAAAAGCTACGTAATTGTGTAGCCCCAGTTAGCCTAAACAGACCGGTCTCTACAAACAGCACCCGTTCACGAGTATGACGCATATCTCAGCCATCGCCTCCCTCAACCTTTCTTCGGGAAAGTGGCAACCCGACAACGACGCCACCATAGGCAGAGCCTTTTAAGCGAGCATTGAGGGCTGAAGTCTTTTTCTAATAAATGTGATTGGAAAGAGACTTGCGCTAATATTATTAGTTACAAGTTGTTATGCAATCGGCCCCAGGGCTCAATTGCATAACAATTTGTAACTAATATTATTCGCGGAAGTCTCTTTCTAATAAATGAGATTGGAAGGAGACTTCCGCTAATATTACTTATTAGTTACAAGTTGTTATGCAATCGGCCCCGTAGCATAGCGGTAACTAAGTAAAAAAACCGGCCAAGTGCGTGTCGGACCACGAATAATGGAGAACCCTCCATTATCCGTACCGGCTATCGAAAAAAATAATATCGCAAGGTCGTATCTGCTTATGTACGTAGTTTTTTGGAGATATCTCAAAAACGTCTAAACCGATAATGTTTAAAATAATTTTCGTGGAAAGAATATTCAAAAGATGTATCTTCTTGAATTTTTAGGGTTCCGTAGTCAACTAGGAACCCTTATAGTTTCGCCATGTCTGCCCGTCCGTCCGTCCGTCCGCGGATAATCTCAGTGACCGTTAGCACTAGAAAGCTGAAATTTGGTACTGATATGTATATCAATCACGCCGACAAAGTGGTAAAATAAAAAGTGGAAAAAATGTTTTATTAGGGTACCTCCCCTATACGTAAAGTGGGGAGTGATTTTTTTTTTAATTTCAACCCTAACGTGTGATATATTTTTGGATAGGTATTTAAAAATGAATAGGGGTTTACTAAAATCATTTTTTGATAATGTAAATATTTTCGGAAATAATCGCTCCAGAAGTAAAAAAAATGTGTCCCCCCTCTAACTTCTGAACCATAAGTTTTAAAAATATGAAAAAAACCTTAAAGTAGAACTTTATAAAAACTTTCTAGGAAAATTATTTTGAACTTGATAGGTTTTGAAATTTAACCGTATAAGCAGGTGTTTATTGTACCTGTAATTTCTACAAAATCACAATGAAATGACGTGCTTTCAAATAAAGTAAAAACGGTGAAAATCGGTTCACGCAATAAAGAATTATCCCATAAAAATCATTTTCCATACTTTAAGCTCGCGCGCAATAGTTGACTTATTTTGCCGATAGATGTCGCTGTACGTGGAACGCTCATATCATATCCTACATGGCGGTGTTATTTTAACTCTTAAGTGGGGACATTTACTGTGACGGACGGAAAACTACGGAACCCTACACTGAGCGTGGCCCGACACGCTCTTGGCCGGTTTTTTTATAATTTTTGGACTTACGGTTCAAAAGTTACAGGGGGACACACACAACTTTTTTGACTTTCGGAGTGATTATTTCTGAAAATATCTACTTAATCTAAAAATGTTCAAAGGAACCTCAATGTTATTTTTCAAGACCTATCAATTGATATGCATCATGTTGATATTTGGTAGAAAATTTTTTTTTTGACAATTAGGTACAGTCACCAGCATAAATATATGACTATGGACAGCCCTGCAAAAATATCTGATTCTCCATTGAGGGCAAAAGTATATGACGACACTTCCATGGTAAAAATATGTGATGCTTTGTGGCCGGCATAAACATCGTTTTGCATCGATCAGCATAAATATCGGATCCGGCCGCTTAAAAATATCTGATTACCCATCTAAATTAGAATTATGTGACTACTGCCCCCGGCATAAATATCTAACCACTGTGAAAGCTTTAACATCGGATGACAGGTCGACCGCATAAATATCTGACATAATAACAAAATCAAAATTATGTCATCAATATACAAAACCAAACCCTATTTGGCTGGCATAGAGGTCTTAATTGTAAAAAGCTATTTGACAATTCACGAAAAGAGTGCAGACTTGTCATTGAACTGTCATTGCATATGTCTATCTCACATTTTCTATCATGAATTTGACACATTCAAATTCATATGTTTCATTGCATTGGCTTCATTACAATATTTACGATGTATTCATACAGTTAGGACTCGGTGCGACTGCCGTCAATCTGCGAGAAGCGATATTTTATTTTATTAAATTAAAGAAAAAAATCGCGCCAACACTGTTAACGGTTGATTTACGTATATAGGGTAAATAAATTGTTAATTTAAAGAAGCAGTACTGTTTATTTAATACATTACTTTGAACATTGACGGGTAGTATTTTTATAATTTAACTTCCCGGCGACACATAATAATATCTAAGTAGTCTCTACAATACCAGGTTAATTTTGGTTTTGTTCACGGTCCTTGTTACTCAAGTTTGCAATATTCTTACGAATTATTCATCACTCTTGTGAAAAAAAAAATCTAAATAAATTAATATAAAGTCCATAACTCCCTAGGGAACACTCACCGCCAGGAGGTAAGTAAAATATTGCAAACGAGAGTATAATAGATTTCTAATCTAAAAAGCACGAATGTCATAAAATATTCACAGTTTCTGACATCCATTCGTAAATGTAGTTCTACACCGGCAGAGGCAGATTCGCCCATTTGAAATCCGGCGAGTGACTGAGGTAAAAGGGGTCTATACTCACCGCGTAATGGCACCAACTTGACGTCTGGATCGCCGTTAACCGTATTCGGCACTCCACATAGTTGATCTGAATTCAGTTCTGAATTCATCAATTCGTAGACAAAATCAGAGGTAAATGCTTAAATTTGTCTATGGTAGCTAAAAATGGTTTATTTCTACGATTCGTGTGTGATGCCAAGGTTCATTGGCTCCAGAGTTGGGGACTCATAATTGAAGTTGGTGATTTGATTAAAAATTCTCATTATTAAATCATCGCTGATTAAATCGTAACACAAAACAATCAAGTAATTTCGCCAAGAATATATCATTAACGACGGGTGCTGATTTAAACTAAAGTAATGCTAATCTACTAAAGTCAATCATGATTCGTTTAATATGATTGGAATATTTTTAAGTTGATTTACATTATTACAAGGATATAAGGCCTTTATTCTGAATTGTAGAAATTTTCGTTATTATACATTTTGCATAATTTAATTTAAATAGTGGTTTGTAAAAATCCTGTCAAGCTAAAAAGGTTTCTGCAGAATAGACCTATCTAATAGCAACTAAATTCTAATATAGGTAACGAAAAGTGTGGGAGGATTTTGTTAGTCTTATCTCACTGCTTCTTTTTTTTATTTTATTTACCTACTTCTTTCAAATTGAAATCAATGAACAGTTAATAGTGAGTGCTCTATTGTGGACTACATATATATGAGGTTGAAAATGGCTTCGTCGTGTTTTTTTGTAAATAAATAATTTTAGGCAACTACTCTCCGATATAGATGTGATCAGATATTGAGGTAAACATCAGTATTCTCGATAAATTCTAGTTTTTATTGCAGTTACTAAAACGACCGCTCAAACTGCCCTAATCTGACTTTATCATTTACATTATCATCAATTTTGATTTAATTTTAATACAAATTTTGATAGATTGAGAATTTACCACATAATCTACCAAATTAAATTATTACTTTCGTCCAAAACCAAAAAGAATGGGTAGATATTGTAGAACCAAACTCCTTTTTTTATATCGGGAATAAAAATAGAATTAAAATTAGCCTAAGCATATTAAGGTAACCCTCGGAATCAGAGATACTATGCTGGAAACTCTTATATACTTTCATTATGATGTTTTTAACGTTATCTCTAAAATCTCAGAAAATCTCGTGTCTGGGCCTGAAGTTATGCAAGGTCAAACTCCAAAAAATGGGGTGTTCGGGATTATATTGGTTTTTATAACTCCATTTAAGTTGACATCTATTAGTACATTGTATAGCATAAAATTTGCAACAAGTTTTACTCTAAATAATTTTTTATGCGTTCAACTGTTTACAAGAACAAACGGTCACAACACTGACACGTTTAAAGATTCTCGGAGCGATTATTTTTGAAACTATGTATAAGCTAAAAATTGTTTTCAAAACTTCTTCTTCTTCTTATTTTATAAGACCTATCTAATGATTTGGCACACGTTGATAGTTACTAAAAATAATTTTATTAACATTTAGTTGCATTATGGAGTGCCCCCCTTAAACATATTTTTACTACAAAACTAAGTAGCGGCACATATATTAGACCTTTGATTGAGATTTCTTGAATATACGCCGTATGCGACCCGCCCGCCCATCTGTCCGTTAATCTGCATATCACAGCCATATTACTCGGTATTAGCTTTCAAGCTAAACGTTTTGACACATATATCAGCCACCCGTCAAGAAAACAGCACTATACATATGCAAAGCGCTATCTCACTCGAACGTCGTCGTCGCATGCGGAAACCGCAGCAGTGTGATAGTTACCTTAACCGTAACCGAAAACTGCAATGAAATCGAACAGGCCGTTTCAAAGTTTAATGAGAGCATTAATTTGTACACATACCAAAAAATTAACAAACAAATATGTCGGTATTTTGGTAAAGGTAACATTTGTCAGCTGGCACATACGTTTTCTTTGCTCGAAT
Source organism: Pammene aurita (assembly GCA_947086415.1). NCBI lineage: Eukaryota > Metazoa > Arthropoda > Insecta > Lepidoptera > Tortricidae > Pammene > Pammene aurita. Next base: position 11,204,380 of record OX352300.1, on the reverse strand, counting down.
ACAATATTGAATCTGTATAATACATTTTATGACGTAAGCGCCAACCACCAAGTGATACCTTTACCAAAATATTGCAAATAGCCATTTCTCCTAAATGTATATAAGGTCGGTGTTAATAGAAAAGTAAAATAATGTAACCAAACACATTTACCTTCATTGCTTCACAATTACACTTTTTTAAAGAACAATTATGTTTTTTTTTTGTCAATTCATACACAAACTTATTATTTACATATTTAAGTGAAAATAGATTTCTTTAAAGTTATTTTGTCATGTTTCAAATGCCTTTCATGCATACAAATTCAGACATATTTGTTTACCTTATTTTACTTTTCTATTGACACTGACCTTGGTCGTACCACCTCTGTTCCGCCAGGGAAAAAATAATGGAGCTAGTAGCTATGCAAAATCTAATCCTATTTAAAACATCATTAAAACAACTAAATCGTTAGTTTAACTAAGCATCTGTCTTACTAATGTTATCACTTCAGCTAAGTAATCACGATAGAAACTAAAAATCGTCATGATTTACTCATGTCGGTGCTCAATCTGATTGGAAAGCTCATGATTGAAATCGTAATCATGTTTATAATGATAAAGATTAACGGTCTAATTTTTAACTTTAGTTTCAATACACAAATTTTTTCTCAACTCTGATTGGCTCATTGCTCTCCTGTTGCCTCCTTGTCGCTTGTCGGACAGGTGCCTTGCAACATGCAATAAAATAACGTCAATATTCAATAATTTTATTTTGCACTATTTATCTTCAGTATCTTAAATTCGACCATTCTGGGCCCTCCAGGTTATATACTGAATAAGTCTTAAGCTGTATTTTCAGGAATACGGCCTAAATTTTTAGGATGGTCGATTTTGCATCTTCCACTCGCAAGTAATTCATGATTTCACGGCATTTATCTAAAAACAATATTAAATTACAAATGCATTATTAAGTCGGTAGAACCTATTGATTACATAAGTATCATGTAAGTAAACAAGAAACAACTCACATAAACTCTCAATGGATTAATTATTTAATGGAGCGGTCTATTTTTTCGTATATTTAAATAATCCTATACTTCAATTGCTCGTAGATTTGATAAGACGCGCTATAATAATAATAATAATATTTTATTTTCAGACTTGCATCCATAGTTACAATACAATAAAACAAAAATAAAAATTGTACACAACAAATTAAGAAATAAAATTAATTAAAACAATAAAATTAAAACTTAACTACTAACATATCACTAGGACAGTGCAAATTCAGCCACCTTCTCATCAGCGGACTGTTCCACCTGTCAACAAACACGTCCAGGATGCTGTTTGTGGTATACATGGCATTGAATTAATCTAATTATTACGAGTTGCAATCCATGCAAAATAATAATTTAACTTGTTTATTTCTAATGTGACATGCCATATTGACGTAAAAATTTTACTTTTTAATGATAGTTTTTAAGGATAGTAATAAGAAGGTTTATCACATCTATTAAACGTCATGATGAATATCAACCATACCATCATATACCATTTACTGCTTTATACCAGCTAGATAAGGTTTGGTTTTGTATATTGTTGATGACATAATTTTGATTTTGTTATTATGTCAGATATTTATGTGGTCGACCTGTCATCCGATGTTAAAGCTTTCACAGTGGTTAGATATTTATGCCGGTAGCAGTAGTCACATAATTTTGCTTTTGATAGGTAATCAGATATTTTTAAGTGGACGGATCCGATATTTATGCTCATCGATGCAAAACGATGTTTATGCCGGCCAGAAACCATCACATATTTTTACCATGGAAGTGTCGTCATATACTTTTGCCCTCAATGTAGAATCAGATATTTTTACAGCGCTGCCCACAGTCATATATTTATGCTGGTGACTGTACATGTATCGAGTGCCCTCCTAAACATTTTTTTTCATCAATTTCAGTACAGAAATAAGTAGCGGCACACAAAATACACCTTATGTTAAAATTTGATAAAGATACGTTTCATAGTTTCCGAGTAAAATGGCTGTGACATACGGACGGACGGACGGACGGACGGACAAGACGGACATGACGAAACTATAAGGGCTCCGTTTTTGCCATTTTGGCTACGGAACCCTAAAAAAGTAAGCGGTAATACAACCTTCCATCCGGAATTCTTTGGGTCAACCCCGGATTGTAGGTACAGGTATGAGTAGCAATGAGTTATTCGGAACTTACTCGTAACTATGTAATGTACAAAATAAAATAAAAATTATTACAGATATAGCGGAAACTGTTCTACTTAGGACATAGTTGTACACTATAATAGTCTTTTTTTTTGAAACGTTAGTTTCATAGGAGAGTGAGTTATACAAAAAACGGAAAAACACGAAATTGGCCCCTGTTGTTAGTAAATATTTTTGATTTAGGTTTTGGCTTATTGTTATTTCATCCAACACTATTCAAGCAAGACAGACAAGCAATCTATACCGCTTATAATTGCTATCAGACACAAACAAGAGTCGAGGGCACATAAAATTATCGTGGAAAGAATTATGTCTAAATAATCTGTGTAAAATCTCTTCAAAAAAACCTTAGAGATACTGTTTCTCTTGAGTTTCGTATTGTACTGAATGGGCACTCCTAGACAGCTGTGTTAAACACATTCTTTTCTTTCGCTGGTCGTTAATCTGTCCGCGGCGGTATATGTTTACGTGGTAAATCTTATTGCCTGCGAGTAACTTGTCAATGTAGTTCAACTCCCAGTTTGTGCGTGAGTTCAGAATTCTTTAGGCGAGATAGTGTTCGCCCACATGATTTTCACTCATTATTTTGACAAAAAACGGGACTTAATCGCGTACACTTACTTTTACTATTTTCCTGACGTTTCGAGCGTGTCGTAACACACAGTCGATCAGTGTCAGTTTGCCTGCGACCATGAGCATTACGACACGCTCGAAACGTCAGGAAAATAATTAATGGTTAAACAAACTTACCTGAAGTGAAGTTTGGCCATAATTATACGAGACGTTACATCCGAAGAAATTTAAATTTAACTAGGTAGTACACTGTTTAATATACTAGGCATCCAGCACAATATTTAGATAAGAAAATAAAAAAGTTAATTGATTCTCTCGTTCCTGTAGTGGCGCCCTCTGTCGGCGCGCGCGTCATCCTCATTACTTTAGAGAGTCAAAGCATCTATCTCTGCGAAATTTTTGGGATGAATTGTAAGATGTAATAGCAGATTACTATTCAAGCAGGGTGGGATGGGACCTTATATCTCTTCGGATGTAACGTCTCGTATAATTATGGCCAAACTTCACTTCATATAAGTTTGTTTAACCATTAATTATACTATCGACGTTACATCCTAGAGATTTAAATTTAACTAGGTAGATGTTTAGCGCCCTTTCGCAGAGTTGGGTGGAAACTAAAGAAAAAAACTATTATAATCACATGGTGTTTTAATCAGTTTCTTTCATTACGCTATGCATGTTACTTAAATACATTATATTTACCTCACAATCAATCGTAAACTCGTAGGTTTCAATCAGACATTATAAACTGCTTCTGCAAAGGCATTGTCGCTATTAGCGTCATTTGTTAAGGGTCTGTTATAAAATTTTGAAAATACTAAAGAATGCCCAGACCAGCCTGCAGTTTTTTTAATCATCTCAACTGACAGGCCTTTGCGATTAGCCCCTGAGGTGGCAGCGTGCCTTGTACTGTGCGCAGAGAACAATTTGGTATCAATTCCACTGTCAGACATCGTCTGCTTTATCCAGCGACTAATTGTACTAGAACTAGCGTTATGTATTGGCCTTTTTATTGTTAAAAAAAGTCGTTCCGTGTTAGCGCTATTTCTAAGATTTATTTTCCTCCATGTACGCCAACAAGGTCCTGGCTGGGCAGATTTCTACTTTATTAGGAAAGAACGGTATAATAAGACGTGGAGTTGGCTTTCCGGGAGCGGATGTTTTTATTATGTCATCAACAATTATTTTAATGTTATCTTCATTAATTTCAATATTAGGAGGCTTAATCAATGATAACGTCTGTACTCGTTGTGCAGTCGACAATGCGAGCAGAGTTACGGTTTTTCGTGTTAACAAATCAAGACTTATATTTTCATTGGGATAAAAAGTGTTTAAATAATCCAAAACCATATTCGGGTCCCAGGTTGTTTGATATTTTGGAAAAAAGGGTTTGGTTTTGTAAACTCCCTTTAAAAACCTAGACACATTTATATCTTTACTTAAGGGCTCTCCTAAAATTAAAGATAGAGCTGATGTAGACGTATTTAGACTTGAATAGTTTGATCCACGATGATATTGTTCCGTTAAAAAATTTAACACTACACATGTGTCCACTGAGAAACAATCTCACTTGTTATTTTTACAATACATCCACCACTTGTTCAATGCACAATTATATTGTTTTAATGAATTTGCAGATAGAGACTTAATCATTATGTCAATCGTTTGGGGCATTAACGACTGCCTAGAAAATGCTTCCCTGATAATAGCGTCGCCACCAGGGTAAGCTTCCTCCAGAGTGGATGGTAAGTCCTGAAAGGGGATAGGAGCAAGTCAATATAGAGGAAGAGCTAGCCACGTCAGATATGACACAATAATGAGAGCGACGAAACCCCTCTAGTTAGTTTGCTATACTATGCTTATTTCTAGATCCGGACATCTGGCAGCTGTAAAGTGGTGGAAGTAAAAGAATGCAAATAACTTGAAGAAAACAACTCCTATAGTTCTAGTTTTAATGCAGTATTATGAGAAATTATATAAATAATTAGATAATATCATTGCTAAAACATTCTGATGGGGGAAAGTAGTCCAAAACGACGTATAATGTAATTCATAGTTTATCGCGTACTGTTTCTTTTTCCGAAATAATACGCAATGTTTTTTGTTCTAGTATTAAAATATAGGCCCTATCCTTTATATTTGAGACAACTTCGGCAGTTTTTACCTATTTTGGTATTACTATTTTCCAATTCAAAAAATTTGCTAGTCTTTTACTCTGACCTCCACCCATTAAATGCTGCCAGATGCCCGGATCTTGCAATAAGGATAGTATAGCAATCGAAACAGACCAGTTTCGTTGCTCTCATTATTGTGTCATATCTGACGTGGCCAGCTCTTAGACCAATATTAGTTAGACCCCAGGAAAATGAACTCTGAAGTCGACTAGGCTGTCAGTAGCGAAAACCATGGCTGACTAGGCCAGTAGGGAACAACAATTATGCCGGTTGCTTTATCAGCTACGATTTTATTTAGGCACCTTAAAATTAATGAGAAGGGTGGAAACGCGTAAAAAAAGTACGGATGCCAATCAACTGTAAACGCATCAATATTAAAGGCACCGGGATCCGGGAACCAAGATATATATTTTTGATATTTAGAATTTATTCGAGTGGCAAACATGTCTATATCAGGAATTCCAAATTTGTGAATAATTTTATTATACGCAGCCTCTAATAATTCCCACTCAGTGTCGATATTGGTGCGCCTGGACTCTTGGTCGGCCTCCTTGTTGTCTCTAGATTTAATATATGATGCAAAAACAAATAGTTTGCGGTTTTCACACCACTGCCATATTTTGCGAGTAATGTCATTAAGGTGGACGTATTGCACCTCACCCATTCTATTTATGTAGGAAATTGCGGTCATATTGTCAATTCTAAGAAGAATCTATCATTTAAGTCTTTCGCGAAACACTTAAGCCCTATAAAGGCTGCCTGGAGCTCTAAAAAATTAATATGTTGTTCCATATCGGCAGCGTTCCAGAAACCGTGAGAACGTTTACCATTACAATATATGTCCCAGCCGGTGAGTGACGAGTCTGAAAATATTTCCAACTTGTATTTACTTGCTCGGATCGGGTTTTTGGTGGTCATTATGTTTTCTTGTCACCACTTTAAGTCTGGTTGAATTTTTTCAGTTAGTTTCATTATACTATCGTAGTCCTCGTCAGAATAGCTTAACGCAAGGAACTTTTCTCTCTCTAAACGTTTGGTGTATACCCACCCGTAAGATACTGCCAAGCAAGCAGAGGTAAGGGAACCAAGAAAAGCAGCAAATTCTCTGATGGTTAAAACTTTTTGTTTGGAAATATTTTTTGACTGGTCAAAGATTTATTTTCGTTTCTTGTAGGACAATTCTCGCGAATTTATATTAAATCCTAGAAAGGTACATGTCTGGTTTGGCTGCAATTTACTTTTATTGTCATTAATCACAAATCCTAGTTTCTCTAAAAGTGATACGGTTTCTATAACGCAATCATGGCATTATTAATCAATTACTTCTTAGATGAGTAATAACTGGTTTCATGAGTTTAGTAAAGGCGTACGGTGCCGAACAGAGGCCAAACGGTAGACATGTAAACTCAAAGGTTTTATGAAATTTGAACCTTAAAAACTTTCGGCTCACAAATCAGTGAATCGGAATTAAAAAATATGCCTCTTTAAGGTCAATTGTTGCTAAGTATCCATATTTCGGCACCAGTTTTGTAGCAGTACGAATATCCTCCATCTTAAAATGATGATGATCAATGAACTGATTTAGTTTTTAAAGATTGAGGATGAATCTAAGTGACCCGTCACTTTTAGGAGTAAGAAAGATTTTGGATATAAACTGCACTGCAGAGTCTTGGCATTTTACGACAGCGCCGCAATCGAGTAACTTAGTAATAGCAATTTTAAGGTTTTCATTTTCGGATGGGGGGAGAGCAGAAGTGACTGGTTCAATTTATTGTACGACTGTCGAATTAAATTGAATTTTGCATCCAACAACATACTGCAGAACAATCGGATCATTTGTTATTTCACGCCATTGATCTATGTAAAACTGTAGTCTACCTGCGTGCTTTACCTCTACTGATGTTTGCGTGGCTGTCGGCTGTCTCTCTTGGACGAAGAAGGCTGGTACTTCTCCGAGGTCATCCGTCGGGGATGCTGAGTCTGAGCGCGACCGCGGTACCCACCCGGCCTGTTCGCTCTCGAACCCTGATGCCTGGGTGGGCCCTTCCAGTTTCCCTGGCGTGGAGTAAATTTCTTTGATGTTGAAGGGTTATTAGAAGTGTAGGACCTTTTAATTTGAAGTCCTGACTTCTCCGCTAACTTCCAAGCTTTAATCTTTTCGCCAAGGTTCTCCCCAAATAAATACGAGTCTCTTTTTACGTCTTGAATCATGCTTGTAAACTTTTTATCTATGCTTGGTAAAATATTTTTTCTTCTGCTACTGGTGTTCTCAGAATGAAGATCAGCTAGCAATTGGCTAACATCGGCAATCTCCTTTATTATAGCAATTTTTTCCATGTTTTCTGAGATGATGGAACCTGTAAGCTTGGATAAACCTGCAATAGCCAGCCCTAAATGATTTTGGGCCTTTTCCATTCTTTTGTCCCTGTGCCTCGATGATTCAGACATCACAGCTGCAATTTCAGCATTCAGTTTAGGAGCTTTAAGGAGTTTAAAGTTTTCTGGAACTAAAAATTTGTCAATAAGCTCCTCCTTTTCTTCTTTGCTTAAGCCCTCGACTACTATTCTTCCCCAACGTTTAGCGATTTCTTCTGGGACGTTAGGCCCGAAAACCTCCTCTCTCTCTCGACCCACCAAGTGCCTCCAATATATTAACTGGCAGGTCCACCGTCGGCGCGTCTGGCGTTACAGTGCTTGGACCTGCAACGGGCCCAGGGGTGGGTGTGGTTGGCGTAGCCTGGGAAGCCTGGGCATCGACCGAAGTTTCGACCGGTATTACAAGTGATTTTATTTCTTCTGCATTAGAGTAGTCTGATCCCGAGGCTTCTGATCGGTCTTCATAGTCAGAATAGTAATTTTCCTCTGGAGAGTTGCGTTCGGAAACTGTAATAACGAGTTTCTATGTAACAAAAACACCTGCGAGTAAGTATGCGTATGTACCGATAAGACGTTGTTGTGTGCGTGCGTGCGAATGAAGTGCATACCTCGACAAAATCTGTTTTACTTGTAGTAATGTAAATTTACTTCCAAATAAGGTCGTAATCACATCACGACTCAAAAATAATAGGTAACAACAAAGTTATAGACCGTAATCGCATCACGGTTCAAAATACTTGTTAGTCGAGGTATGAAGGGCTAAAATTATAAAGTTCGTTGCCAAACTTAGTGTTTTTAGTCATGGATTGCAATCGCATCGCAATTCGAGACTGAAGTTATTGACCGTAATCGCATCACGGTTCTAAATAACTATAACTTATGTTTCCATTAAACATTATATTTTCATACTTATATAGCAGCACACAACATCGTAGGTTTTAAATGCAGTTAAATATGGACGAGTATTTCGTTAGTAACGCATGTCAATCCGTACAAAATGCACCTTATTGAATAGGTAACTAGGTCATAACCGAATCATCAAACATTGGTATGTTTACATTTTTTCAAGATGTACGGTGGGTAGTGGGTACGGATTTGCACAGTAGTGACCGCGCGCCGCGCCCGCCGCTTGTATGCAATGAACTATAAAAATTAAACTTTGGACTCACCTTCATCGTCACTATAATAATGGCGCCGATCTAGGCTTCGTTTTAGTCGTTTTATTTTGGGCTTAATATCTTCCGAACGACGTCTTCTTCGTTTTCCCATATTACCGTGATATCCTTTTATGAGTACCTACTTGGTAATATTTCACTTATTTTCACAAAATTAGTATTTTAAATCTGGAAAGTTAGAACGAGAGTGCACTGCGATGCCCGCACAAAAAAAGCGAATGAGGATGACGCGCGCGCCGACAGAGGGCGCCACTACAGGAACGAGAGAATCAATTAACTTTTTTATTTTCTTATCTAAATATTGTGCTGGATGCCTAGTACATTAAACAGTGTACTACCTAGTTAAATTTAAATCTCGAGGATGTAACGTCGATAGTATAATAAAAGTAGGTGTACCCGATTAAGTCCCGTTTTTTGTCAAAATAATAGTGTATGCCGTTTCGTGCACCTAGCGTATAGTCAGGAGTAGAAGTAACTAAGCGTCAGAGGTGTTAAATTATCAAGGCACGTCATTATTGTTAGAGGAACAAAGGCGTGTAAAGGTTACTTTGAAAACCTCACCCTCCTAGCTACTTCTGCTGCTGACTGTACTGGACGTACCCAGAAAATACTCTGTGTTAACCCTATTTATTTATGTATCCCAAATTAGATACTTCGTTGCCTTGTTAAATGTATAGTTTATTCGGGCCCACCGTGTATAATATTTATACTCAAACTTACAAAGTTTCCATTTTTATCACGAATCGCTGACATACAAAAAAGAACCGACTTCACTTAGCCTCCACCTTTCCAAAAGCAAATGCTCGAGCTACTGTAAAAACTACTCAAATCACTATAGGTGTGCCTATAATAGTTGAAGAGTTCCCTCGATTTCTCCAGGAACCCATCATCAGATCCTGACATGGTTACAATGGGACCAACTGTGAAGTATACTCTTATATTATAAACAAAAAATAAATTTTCCAAATCGGTCTAGCCGTCTCTGAATACCTACTCGGTGAACATACATTAAACAAAAATTGCAAAAACAAAGATCCCGACGAATTAATAACCTCCTCCTTCGAAATCTTGAAGTCGGTTGAAAAAAAAAAGCAAAAACAAAGATCCCGACTAATTGACAACCTCCTCCTTCGAAATCTTGAAGTCGGTTGATAAGGAGACGTAACGCCGTTAAGACAAAGCTGTGATTCCATAATAATCCGATTTATTCATGTTTAGTTTAAACGACACCTACACATATACAATACAACTCGTAGGCTAGCGGTGATTGGTTCAAACGTCAAAAGTGAGTGTGTGTGCACGAGACCGCGGCTTATTATGGAATCAAAATTTTATCTTCGTTATTTTATATCTATGGTCGCACCCGTTACACCACCACGAAATACGCACATTATGTCGCGTCCTGTATCTCATTTTAGGCGGTTTTCCCACTGCGGTTTCCGCATGCGGTGCCGGTGCGCGAGCGAGATAGCGCTCTGCATGTGTATAGTGATTTCACGCTTGCACACCGTCGCACAGTGTAATAATCGCCTTAAGGTATCTTTTCAATAAGGAAATCGAGTGGATTGTGTAAATATTAACGCAGCTGTTTAACATCACAGATCACAGAAAATAGGAATGTAAATATAGTTGGTATTTTACTTTAAATATCTACATAGTTAGTATTAGTAGTAGTAAACACTTTATTGCAATAAACAAGTACATGACCATTAAAAACTACGGTAAGTGTCTACAAAGGCATGGTTTAGTAAATATACTAGTTTGAAGGCACGTTCAGGCAGCAATGTCAATTGCTCGTACTAACTTTTAATTGATATATCCGATCCCACAGGTTTAAGCATTTTGAATTAGACTAAACAGTAAAGGGACTACGTACCGAATACACAACTATAGTCTGGCCAGCCAACGAACGCAGTAGCAATGTACAACGAACAAAAGTATGACAACACTAAGAATCAGTGAAAAAAGCAGCAATGATCATTAAATTTCATGTTTTTCATTTTAGGTGGTATTTCCGCCCCTTTCATTAGGTGACATTTACGGTGTGTAAAAAGGAGACGGATATATTTCGTCTGATATGTCATCAACTGCAACAGATAATCTGGTTGAGGCAATTGACATATATATGGCTTAAAAATGAATTTAAATTTAATTGGGAACGTTGCAGGAGTTCTATCTCACTCGCGCTTAAGATGAGAGAGTGAAATGCACTAGAAACAAATTCAACGTGAATTGAAATGTTCGTCATGAAATACGGTGTCTCATCACAAAGGGTTGCCACATGTACGTATTTTGAATTTGCCGCGCGTTTCTACTGACAGAAATAGTTTGCCAGACTATATAAGGTTTACATAATGTTAGATTTTTTGGAAAGTTATTGTATTGTGTATTAGATGTATCTTAGGATCTCGTAATGTAAGTAGCATTCATTAAACCGGAATTAAGCGGTTAATGCTTAATTTTTTTAGGGTTCCGTAGTCAACTAGGAACTCTTATTGTTTCGTTATGTCCGTCCGTCTGTCTGTCTGTCTGTCCGTATGTGTGTCCATGGCCTAAAAATCTGAAATTTGGTATGAGTATGTGCATTGATCACATACACTAAACTATTTTCATTTTTTTTTTTTTTCAAGGTACGGAACCCTCCATTATGTGTGGTCCAACACGCACTTGGCCGGTTTATTTTTTGTTTTTGTTGACGGAGTGGTAAATGCGTTCGCATTCTGCATTGAAGCCATGTGGTATATGGGAGATACGTGGCACTCCCTCTGACTAAATTGATAGGTAGGGACTGAGTAGGTGACTTACTTACCCTACTTAAAAATAACTATTTTTTAATTTCATCGAACGAACTACTTTTAGGGCCTACAATAAAAGACTGCATACTGCGAATAAATCTCAGTCCACTCGCCGCCGTCAATTAAATGTACGGTTCGTTTAGCTGTAAATAAATTACTGAATACTGTATATTTTCTCATATCGACAGCTAGCGTCTGGAATTCTACGGCAGACTGTTTGGCGTTCTTTCTGATTGATGACTTGACGAATTGAGCCTCATGTACCTATCATGTTTGTGAATGGAAAACTTAATCCTTAATTGTTGACGTAATTACCTTATTCCAGTTTCCAGTCTTATTGTTAGGTATTGCCGAAAGTCCTATTTATAACAATGATGGTAAGTTTGTTTGTGCATTTTATTAATGAATCTGGACAATGAGTCATTGTTGATATAATATATTAGTAACCTATAGGAAATTTTGTGGTAGGTAAATAACAGAAATGCAAACAAGGAAAATATTTCCGAAATATATCGGGACAGTTCTTTTAAATGGGAGAAGTTATTTAGCAATATTGGAAGAGTTCCAGACTTTCAATGAATGCCCGAGTTTTTGAATTAAATAATCATGTGACGTTATAGGTACTTACCTATGAAAGTTTTCTACTTATCTATGCGTTTCGGTGTGTTTCTACGAACTTATATGAATAACACTAAGAGGTAACGTAGGTAAGTACATCATTAGATTGTAATGAGTAATGACCTATACATTTATCTATTTGTAATAACATATAATTTTAGAATTACCTTCGACGTTTCGAGGACGACATTGGCCCCGTGGTCCCGAAGAATATGGGACACGGGGACAATGTCGTCATCTAAACGTCGAAGGTAATTTTAAAATTATATACGTGGTTAAGTCCCGTTATTACAAATAGTTATATTAGTTATGTGTAAAAACCGTGAAAGTTTAAATCAGTGACTTATCTATACTATATTTCATCATCAATAGCTGCAAAATAGCCGCAGTGTTATGTAACAATTTTACGATTGGCGATACCTTTGGAGCATTTGGAGAACGTCTTTTCTGTTGGAATTTATGGAAATGGCGTGCTATGCATAATTTCATGCATTATAATAAGGCCTAATGATTATGAAACTTTACATCCGATTTAGAATATCACTATAGTGATTGCTTATGTTATAGAAAATGTAAAATACTACTATCGATTTTATATTTTCTAGTATTCTTTGGAACTAGGGCACATCCATATTCATATTCATATTCATTTACGAAATAAATGCACATATACTAGTATTAACTAGTGAGCTATTATATATTTAATAATAATTCGCAATTTATAGTAATAAGGATAAACAATAATATCATGTTAATACAAAAGTCAAATATGTCAATTCTTATTACAATAGCCACACCATTATAATTAAGTTATTTTTATGTCACATAATTCTCTAATGTCAAACAATGAAAATGTTTTTTCATTCCTTAAAAAATGAGTTATTATTTTCTAGGCATTGTATACATATACTTTGGGATGGCATTATACAATTTTGATCCGATTACATAGGTTATTTTGGTAGACTTGGTTAGTCTGCAACTAGTCGTTGCTAGTGATATTCATCTAGGGCGGAATTAAATTGGTAGCTGCAGTGCCGTTCCCATTTCTTTCAACAGCATTTATTTTTATATTTTCCTTTGTATTGCACTTTCGAAATTTTTCTTTCTTTATCTGTTAAACTTTTGCAATACTGTAACTACACTTACAGCATCGGACACACAGGATGTTTTAAATGATACAACAAAGAATACGGTAAAAAATGCATATCGTACATTTACATAACATTTGTGAATATAATTTAGTATTAATAATCGTTCCCAAACTTTAAATTCCGTCCGTTTTTAGGGTTCTGTACCCAAAATGGCAAAAACGGAACCCTTATAGTTTCGTCATTTTCGTCTGTCCGTCCGTATGTCACATCTATTTTATTCGGAAACTATAAGACGTATCTTAATCAAATTTAGACATAGTAGTAGTAGTACTCGTAGTATAATACTTTATTGTACTTACAAGAAAGAAAAATATAACAGAACGAATACATAATATTTGTACAAAGGCGGACTTATCCCTTAAGGGATCTACATAAGGTGGTTATTGGGGACATAAGGTGTATTTTCTATGCCGCTATTTAGTTATGTGCTATTGCAGAAAAAAATATTTTTAGGGAAGGCGCTCCATACATGGAACTAAATTTAATTTTTTTTCTCATTAATCGTTAGGTCTTTAAAATAACATCGATGTTTCTTTGAATATGAAAAAAAATGAAAAGATACCGCCTTATTACATACTTTCTACGAAAATTGTTTTGAACGTTATAAGTTCAGCCATTTTTGAGTTATCTCCAAAAAAACTATAGGCATCAGATATGCCTATTGGTATTATTCCATTGAAGGTACGGAACCCTCCATTATCCATCCAACACGCACTTGGCCGGTTTATTTTTGTTTTTTGTTGACGGAGTGGTAAATGCGTTAGGCATTCTGCTTTGAAGCCATGTGGGATATGAGAGATACGTGGGATTCCCTCTGATTAAATTAATAGGCAGGGACTGCGTAGGTGACTTACGTACCCTAAGTACGTTTACGTACCTTAAAAATAGTTATTTTTAAGTAGGGTACTTGGCAAAAACAGAACCCTTATAGTTTCGTCATTTTCGTCTCACCGTCCGTCCGTATGTCACAGCCATTTTACTTCGTAACTATAAGACGTAAATGCCGCTATTTATCTAGTTATGTAGTTAAATTGTAATTTTTTAGGAGGGGCGCTCCATACATGTAACTATTTTTTTTTACTAGTATCAACATGGTGCACATCAATCGTAGGTCTTAAAAAATAACATCGAGGTTTCTTTGAAGATTTTGTGATTAAGTGAATAGATTAAGTGAAAGTCAGAAAATTGTGTCCCATCCCTGTAACCTTTGAACCGTAAGCCCAAACAATATGAAAAAAATTAAGAAGATGCAACTTATCCCAGAATTTCCATGAAAATTACTTTAAACATTATCGGTTCAACCATATTTGAGCTATCTCCAAAAAACTTCTTCCATGTGCATCAGATATGACCTTTTGGTATTAGTTTGGTTCTTATTCCGTTGATGACACGGAACCCTCCATTATGCGTGGTCTTAAACACACTTGGCCGGTTTATTCTATTACCGTCAACGGTGAACAAAAATCGTATGCGAGAAACTCCATACATTTTTTGATCGCCTGCATTATCGTGACAGAAAAACATGACGATATCGTCGACATCCACGTTAAAGTATAAAAGCGACCAATTTCGGTAAAATTCTGGCTACTGTCAGATTCCAGCGCTCAAATCTCAAAAATCGCCCCATAGGATACAGACGCTTTGAGAATTAGGTAATCCTAATTCTCAAAGCGTCTGTATCCTATGGGGCGATTTTTGAGATTTGAGCGCTGGAATCTGACATTTTAAACTCTGAATAAAATGATAAAATTATGTTTTAAAAATCACAGCGATAGAAATTTAAAATCACGATTATTTAAACTATTAATTTCATGCAAAAATAATGGCGACAAACTCTTCCGTGCGATTATTTTCATGCTTAATTTAATTGAATTCGAGCGCTCGAAAGCCAAACATCGGACCCCTTCTCTGCATTTCAAAACGTAACTTGATATCACATAGCCCGTGAGTCAAGCTTATCGAGCAGTGAACGCGTTATGAATACCGATCCGTTGTCCTTGTCGGGCACAATCAGCAAAGCAAACAATGCGATGAAGACATCAGAGGGTTGTAGCTTTACTACTTTACCAACACCTGGGGACGATTGCATAACAACTTGTAACTAATATTATTAGCGGAAATCTCTTTCTAATAAATGGGATTTGAAAGAGGCTTCCGCTAATATTATTAGTTAAAGTTGTTATGCAATCGGCCCCTGTTCTGTAGGCCGACTTTATGTCATACTAATTTTAATATAAATTTAAGGGGGCCTATTGCATAACTAATAATATTAGAAAATAATAATTTATGTTGCATAAGAATATTTGTGTTATAGTAATAATGTAAGAAATTAGTGTTGCATAATTTACTAATAAATTATAAAAAGTATATGTTACTAGATGTTATTTTACAAGCAGGGCCGTCTTTACCCGTTGGTACAAGGGGTACGTTGCGTGGCACCCAAGTGCCGGGGTCTAGGGGGCGCCCGTCGATATCCGAAACCTATACAAAGTCTTTTAGTTGAAACTAGCGAAATTACTTCAAAGCACAGGCACCAACAATGTTTTGAAATTTGCCATGTGCGCTATCGGCACATTCCTTTGCTCGTTTGAAACTTTTGATGTACAAAATGCAAGTCAAAACAAACCCTATTACTAGAGGAATAAAGTTTGTGTTCACATCCATTGAAAAATGTTAACCGTATCAAACCGACAAAGGGACTTGCCATCAAATGTTTAACATAAACAAATCATAAGTCCGTATTGTTTTTATTGCTAAGCTCAAGTGACATAGCAATCAATGTCGTACTGGGATAATACGTTGACCTATATTTTACAAGAGACAGTCATCTCATAACACTCAGTTCAGAATTGGAACTAGTCATAGAATCCAAGCCAATATTAAATCTGCAAATAATTTTCATTTATTAATATGTTTAGGGTTAATAACATTTTCCATGCCATTTACTAATGGAGGATCTCATGGTGACAGCTACTTGTATCCAACCAAACGCAAAAACCCCCAAATGTGGTTAAACAGAACGTGTGCTCTGAAATTACAGAGGTGCTTAGGTCTGTAGAGCAGAAATAAGTAGGTACAACTTACAACTAATAATTTGTTTTATTAGTTCTACTATGCAATTAGAAGCTAGTAATTAGTTATTTGTACTCATACTTTTCCACTTGTAGTTTTTTTCTCATAAATTGTTACGCAACAAAGAGTAACAACAAGACTATTATTAGCTTGTTTTTTTGAACTTGTAAATTTTTACGTGTAGTTATTATGCTATTATGCAACATAAAAGTACAAGTTACAAGAAAAACCGATAATATAATTGAGCTTGTACTTTGTTATGCAATAAGCCCCGAAGAAAGTGAATTCATCAGGACAGGATGAAAGCAACGATCGTACGGTTTCTAGGTTTTAATAATAAATAGCGTTTGAAGTACAAAATTAGCAGAATAGCATCCAAGAACATAAAGGGCTTGCAATCCGGATATCCGTTCAATTTTCTATCCGGATCTACGTTTATATTCGGATAATGATAATACGAATGATTCGAATAACATTTTTTTCATACATATGTTCTATTGTAATGACAGTAACATGTTTTAAGAAAACTATTAAAACATTTAAAGTTGTAATTGATTTTTAAGTTCGATAATTATTTACATTAGGTACAAAACTTGTATCATTAAATTCTAAATAAATATAATGGCACAATCTTATACATATCGACGTAGTCCCACAGTAAACTCAATAAGGTCTGAGTTGTGGGTATTATTAATACTAGGTGATGATATACATAAAGAGGTCATTAAATACACCCATAACTCAGGAACAAATCCATGATAAATACACAAATAAACGCCCTTACCAGAATTCGAACCAGGAACCGACTAGCCTAGGCGGATTTACACGCAAACCAAAGGCTATTTTCCTTATTGCTAACATTGTTGAGTTGTCTGTAATAATGATAAATATAAGATATTTTGTCAATAATTAATCCTATAAATCTACTACGATTGGATGCTGTTTAACAAAAATGTGTCAACCCACATTCGTTTTGCAATAAGATATCAACTTTAAGCGTAAATTTTAGAGTTGACATCTTATTGCAGAATTAATTTAGGTTGACACATTTTTGCTAAACAGCATCCTGTTAAGCAAAGGGATTTATCTCGAATTGTTCCTATGTTATGTGCATGTACCTGCAATAATACAGCCTTGGCCAGAAGTGTTGAGCACCCTTGCGATTCTCATACAACACTCGAAACTTTAGTCCAGCGTTTTTATCTTTTTTGAAGTTATTTTATTAATTAATTCAAACTGAACGGGCATGTTTTGTTGAAGTTAGTAGTAACTGCATAGAATATTTGTAATTTGTCGCACCGACCTAAAGTCGCATTTTTGTTACCTCTTCTTTTTTTTTGGTAGCTTGAAATTGTTATTAAGTGAAGTTTTCTAGATATATGAATAAAATATAACATTTTACGTCATCGTAAATTATTATGATAGGGAAATAATACTTGACATCAAAATTGTAAACAAAAAACTGCTATGCTCAACACTTCTGGCCAAGGTTGTATCTTCCTCAACGAAAGCGGCAAAAATATGTGACGCGCTCGTATGGCCCTACAAGTTACATTGTGTCAGATATTTTTGCGGCCTTCGTTGAGGATGATACTATTGCAGGTGACTGTACAATTACTTGATTATTTTTTCGACCAATCTTTCCGTTATTGTTGATTTGTTCATACAATTTTAATTGTTGCTTTTATAAAAAATTGTGTAATACAACAAATGTTTACTGAAAATTTTAAGAAATCATCATTTAAATTGCTAAAGTTAACATTTAAAATTACTTTTGATATATTAAAAGTGATTACTTTACATGTGAGTTTATTAATATTGATTTAATTCGAATTGTCCGGATATCCGGATGGAGAAATAAAAAATATTCAAAATATCCGGATACGAAAATTGGGCGGATAATATTGGAAACTGAATGTTTAGAAGTTAATCGTTATTTTTTTACAGAATGGCAGCATGATGGAGGACGTCGAGGGTCGCGTGCAGTGGCACAAGCCCACCTACTTCTGCGTGGATATGATGGTCGCGGACAACAGCAGCCGACTCATTGCTGCTCCGTGCCATTCCGAGGAACCGGTGGTAGATGACAGCAAGATGCTCTACGTCATGTATGCTGCTGGTAAGTACGAGCAGTACTTAGTATCATTATACCAACCTACTTCTGCGAGGATATGATGGTCGCGGTCAACAGTAGACTCATTACTGCTCCGTGCCATTCCGAGGAACCGGTGGAAGATGACAGCAAGATGATCTACGTCATGTATGCTACTGGTAAGTAGTCGCAGACAACACCAGCCGGTTTGTTGCTGCTCCGTGTCATTTCGAGACAAGATGATTTACGTTATGTATGCTTCTGGTAAGTAGGTACCTATAATTAGTGACATTGTTACATACATTTATATAGCTTAATTCAGATCAGTGACGGTTCACTTGATTCTTGCCTAGTTTTCGGAGCCAAACTTTTACTATTAAGAAAATTAGCTCCGGGTTGCCTACAAATATTTCTGATGCACCGTCAGTTCGCGTACTTCAGATTGCTCAGAGAACATAAGTCAACAAGACGATTTACGTCCCAAACCGATCAGGTTTAGGGGTTGGTAAAAAAGGAAGTTTTAATTTATTTAACTGAATTGACTTAGGCACTTCTTTTATCGAAACCGACAGAGAGGAAACATTAGAATTATGACCTGTTTCCTCAAGATGTTTTACTTCAACAAAATGCGACAAGAATCAAATGATATTTTGTAGATGTACTATCGGTTCAGAATTGCATGGCCAATTTATGAATGATTTCATTGATAAATTGACCATGCAATTTTGAACCTGATTGTACCTACAAGTTCCGACAAACTCAGTACAAACCGGGGTTCAAGCCCGTTTTTTAAACAAACGCATCAAAATAACTCCAAATGCCCAGATTGTCTTTTAACTTGTAACCTTGTAATTAAAACTCTTTGAATTACGGAAAATTAACAAATCACTCGAAAAGCCCATAAATAATGTTCCTTTTTATAGCCTCTGAAAATAGCTTAAAATTTCCAAGGTCGGCGCTTGGTAAATAAATAAAGTGATCGTTATTCAGATACCGTCTAATTTTAAGTTCACCGCCCGCTGCCTGTGGCCTAATCGTTCAACAAAACTTTTCCGTCTTCTTGCCTAGTCTAGTGTAAATTTGTTACAGAAATACCGGTTAATTTAACTTTAGAAGAGGAAAGTTATTGGAGATATTTTATGGTGTGACTTTATGAATGCCGTTATTAAACTTAACAAAATAAATCAGTAATGATTTTTATCTACACTCATACTGTAAGTACTCTAAAATGCGTTCAAAAACCGTAGACAGTGACAAGCATTACAACAAACGATTTAACTATGATAAGTTTCTTATCTGCGGCAGTAACGTAATTTTAACTTTGCATGCTCAAATATTGTTAAGCAATGAGTTTCAAATTTGGAACATCGAATTTGATAACATAATGTTACCGCCATGGCCAACTCGATTGGTCCCGCGCGAGCCCCGACACAATCGAGTTGGCCACGCCGACACAATCGAGATGGCCGCGGCGGTGCAATGGCGGCCATTCTATGATTTCCGAATACGGCATTTATAATAAATAATATGAGTGTAGATAAAGCAGTGTATGCAACTGTACGTAATTAGGCCTTAAAACACATTCGCCTGCGGCTCATTTCATAAAACCACACTCATGTTTTAAGGACCCTTATTACGTAACAGTTACATAAACTACTATTGTTACAATGCTTTGGAAAAGCCACATTTATTTATATTATTAATCAAAAATTCTGAATATATATATTAACTATTGATTTATTATAATATATTATGTACAATAGTATCAAGTTTTTTCAAAAAATTATAAACATGTAGTGCCGGCACCATAGTCGCACAAAAATATCTGTACTAACGTTTTCCAATTTTATGTGTACAAGTAGAAGTTCTCATATATCTGTGCAAACACTTAACATTTAGAAAATAACAATCACGGAAAGGAGTACCGTATTGTCAAATCATACACTTGTCTCTTTCACTTTGGGTGTGACGACGACTTAAAAGAGGTTGTTATAAATGTTTTATGACTGGCCACTTAATAATTTTGAAAATTTAAGAAGATTATTTAAGAGCTATTCAGTGATCGGTTATTTGGATTAGACACGGGGTCAACGACCGCAATCATTATGTTAGTATGGATATGTCCCGGGAATCCGGGCTTTGTTTTGTTAGAAAAGGTAAAAAAATACAATGTGTCTATTTTATTACACTTTAAAACATCTAAGTAGCTGATAGACACGCGTACTTACTCGCCGCTCTTTTGTCCAAATCGAACAAATGAGCACAAGTGTTCACACTGACAGCTCATTTGCTGCCACCAAAGCGGCACATTTTGTACCGTTTGGATAAAAGTTCGGCGAGAAAGTACGCGTGTCTCGGGATCTGGCTACCGCAGACTCACCTCTCGACAACCTCACAGCCCACGCACCGGTGTTGCCCTTGAGCCATCTTTGATGTCGCTTTTTACGGGGGCCCATCTTGCGGCGGGCGAGTCACCGTCTGCCGGAAATAAAATTGCATACCTTTTATTAGGCAGGCGTCCGGTTCTTCATCCAATAGCCCAGTAGTTAGTCCATACTTTTCACCCAATAGCCTAGTACATTTTAGACTCCATTAACTCTCAATAGTCTTTACACCATGGCGGGTGCTGTCTCTGCGTGCGTCCCATGACACGGGTAGGGGCAGAATCCGCTTAGTGTACCCCTCACTTTCATTAAATTGTCAAAAGGGCCTCTGCGCGTTGGCTTCGGCTCCGCATATGCCTCCCAAAGGTCCGGAACACAATTGTTCCGTGGTCGGGAAAGACACAAATGTCTAATAATAAAAATAAAAAAAAACCGCTGACACTGACACACGCCTTGTTAATTTATTTTGCTAAAGATTTATTTTTATACGTGTTTTTTTGCCTCTATTTGATCGTATTTACTACGCAGTGAACCCTAAAAATACAGACAATATGAAGACTGATACAGTTATTGTCTTTAAATATTACGACGGGTCAAAATCAGATATAGACCATGAAGTTAAATACAATCTGGAGGTCATACTTCGACCACAAAGTGAGGCCGAAAGAGAGGGTAATGTGGGGGGCTGCATCTCATTC
This sequence comes from Pammene aurita, assembly GCA_947086415.1. Lineage (NCBI taxonomy): Eukaryota > Metazoa > Arthropoda > Insecta > Lepidoptera > Tortricidae > Pammene > Pammene aurita. The sequence goes on along the minus strand of OX352300.1, from coordinate 11,183,045 downwards.
TAAGTAGAGTGACCATATGTACTATGATGTATGTGGGATAGGGATAGTATGAAGATAAATATAAAATAAAATATGCTTGTCGTCTAGTAAGTATTGTCCAGAAAGATAAGTCTCATGGTTCATATGGGAACTTATACATTCTACTGACTTAAGGAGCTGGCCACTTCAGATACGTTGACGCAATAATGAGAGCAGAGAACCCCTCTAATTAGTTTACTATTTTAAACTTATTGCTGGATCCGGGCATCTGGCAGCTATTTATCGGAGGACGTCAGAGTGACAGACCAGCAAAACATTTCAGTTAATAGGTAAAAACTGTCGAAGCCTATCGCTAATATAATAACACAAAAGTAAAAACATTGCGTATCGCTAGGGAAAAAAAACAGTAGGTAGGCGACATACAATACATTAACGTAACGTCATTTTGCATTATTTTCTCCCAACAGAAACTCCTGAAAATGATATAATCTTATTAATTACATGATACTGCACTGCATCAAACCTAGGACTGTAAGATATTTTATCTACACTCACATTGTAAGTTCTCTAAAACGTGTTCGAAAACGGTAGGCAATGGCTAGCATTACCACAACCGATTTTACTATGATAAGCTTTTTATCTGTGGCAGTAACGTAATTTTAACTTTACATGCTCAAATATTGATGTGTTATGAGTTTTGATAACATAATGTACACCTGCATGCGCCCGCGTGACCGCCGGCACAATCGAGTTGGCCATGGCAGTGCAATGGCGGCCATTCCATGGTTTCCGAATACGGCATTTAGGATAAATAATATGAGTGTAGATAAAGCAGTGTATGCAACTGTACGTAATTAGTCCTTAAAACACTCGTCTGATCTTATTATGAAACTCGCCTGCGGCTCGTTTCATAAAACCACACTCATGTTTTGAGGACCCTTATTACGTAACAGTTACATAAACTACTATATTTCTTACAACTCGTTTGCTTAACACCGATGAACAATTGCGTTTTAATACATATAGGGGATAGTTAGTGTAGCAAACTAAAACTAAGTAAGTACAGGGGGTTCGTGGCTCTCACTATTGCGTCATATCTGATGTGGACAGTTCTCCGACTTTAATATACTTAAAGGTAAATAAAGAAAACATCAATACATCAAACTGCTCAATGGTTGACTGGAAGAGATCTCCTCCATGTACAAATATTGTATATTCTTCCTGTTGTATTTTTCTTTGTTGTACAAATGTTGTACAATAAAGTATATTTTAACGGCCTCCTAGCCTAGTCGGTAGTGACCCTGCCTATGAAGAAGGAGGTCCCGGGTTCGAATCCTGGTCAGGGCATTTATTTGTGTGTTTATCACGGATATTTGTTCCTGAGTTATGGATGTTTTCTATGTATTTAAGTATTTTTATATGTATATATCTATTACATATATCGTCGTCTAGTACCCACAACACAAGCCTTATTGAGCTTACTATGGGACTAGGTTGATTTGTGTAAGATTGTCCCATAATATTTATTTAATATTTATTTATTATACTGCCACTACTACATTTTTTTGTATGGCCTTGTGCCATTTTAGGACCCTTTCGAAAGGGCCTAAAAAGACCCGCGGGCCACTCCTGTCCTGTGTAAGTAGGTAATACTTAGGAACAGACCATGTACTTATGTACATTTCTGTAAAAACAACAAAACCGACCCGCAGCTTGCCGACATCATAGTCACCCTATTGTTTGACAATCTTAACTTGTTGTTAAATCGTAAAATTGAATGATTGTGGTTTACCGGTGAAAGGAAAGTCTACTTTATTGTAAAGTCTCACCCCTGCACCCTTTTACGCAACATATCTTGACCATTTTTACTTAAAAATGTTGTTACGAAATGTTGTTGAGCTGAGCAGTGTCATTTGAAATAATAGCAGTGACATATTATGTCAGTGATGGGACTGATGGGATGGGGATACCAGACCGTATTTTAAATATTACAAAACTTACTACTGTCTGCAGTATTAATTGCAATTCTTTAATTTAATGAATGAATAATATTTACGTCGTAAAAAAATTCAAAGGAGCTAAAAGGGAACAAAGTATTAATTCAAAACTTGCAATAAATTACTATAAGTAGGAATTAACTTCTAGTGTGTTACTAAAATAAATGTATATAAATAAAACCATATTGGTGAGTTTCTTAGGTTGGCAGCATTGTGCGAGTGAGACACCGCCCCCTACATTATGCTCTCTATCGGACCGTTTTTATTACTTTTTACTAGTGACCTATGAACGAATGTTTTGCTCGGTAATAAGGTTCAACTGTGGTTACGGAAATATAGTAAAAGTGCTATCCGGATTGTCTTCTGATCCGTGATATAGACAACCAGTTGACAGCTAGTACTCAAATCAATTACGGCAAAGCGCGTACATCTTAAAACATGATTACAAGGAGTAAAGCAAGAGCGGATACTACCCACGCACGACCACCGCCCTCGCCCGCTTCGTCCTCTTTTCCGTCCACTTCGTCGCCGGGCGGCGACTTCGAAACAGCGCCCGACACAGACGGATCCAGTGACGAAAGCGAGCCGCCGCCACCGCCGCCACAACAACCTGCGCGACGCGGGCGGCCACCGCTACCGGCACGCTTGGGGCTCGCGGGGCATTCCGCCCCGCCCACAGCTCCCGCTGCCGGTGGTGTAGTGCGTCGCATGAGATGGTCTCAGAGTATGAACGAGAATGTCATGCGCGCCTACTATTGGGGCTACAGAGGGGGGAACTAATCTGTGCGCGTATCGTGTCCGGATACTTCCTCTATTTCAGGCCCTTGAACCAACCATTGACACGACTGCGCAACGATTATCGGATCAGGTGCGCGTCATTCAGCGGCTAAAGCGGTTGGATGACGCGACACTTGATCAGCTTCGCCTGGAGGCTCTCTCTGCTCGCGCGACCACCACCTCGGCGCGGGATCCGCTCGCCACGTCGCCGGATCCGATGCCCGCACCCTACCTGGCATCGGGGGCGCCGCGGGTTGATCCCAGTGTCGATGAGGAGATCGCGAATCAGAGTGTGAGTAGTACAGCCAATAGACGGAGAGCTAGCCACGTCACATGTGACACAATAATGAGAGCGATGAAACCCATAGTCTAATTATACAGGTCAGTTAAATTTTTGACACCTCGTGACGTCAGTGACCACACTGACGTCATCAGGGAACGATGCGGTTCTCAAACTTTTAAAATAGGGAAAATTATTTAATAGAGGATTACCTCTATTATTAGTAATTATACTAGACATTATAATAAGAATGCTAATTAAATGCCGTGCCATTAAAAAAACAAATCATTTGGAATATCTAAACGACACCATACCAAGGGTGTGCAAGTGTGCATCTCTGTCAAAAAAATTGAGTTTGACATTTAGTATCCGATACGTTTCCCTGAGTGAGAAAGAGAACTTGTCATGCGTTAAGAAGGGCCAACATAATTCGTCAAAGAAGGAGCTCTGTATCAGGGATATTACGGATACTGATTTTTTGACATCCGCGGATGCGGATATTAAAAGGCTCACATCCCTGGAATACGGATGCGGATGTAAGATAAGTACACAAAAAAACAAATATTAAAGTTTTGCACTACTCACATCATACAAAGCCCTTCACCCTACAATAGCATTTCAACACTAAAATCAAAACAAAACAAAACAAACTCGTCATTTCTTGTTGCTATCCGTCAAGGACATAGAGCTCGATCGACGAATCACGAAAATGTAACAATATTCCGATTGGGTAATGGTAAAATTACCTACGTTACTTTACCTAGCACGTGCGCCGTCGCAGAGACGTTCCTGTACCGACTTGTTCCACATCTGCATCCGCATGAGCTCCGCATCGATTTGATGCGGAGGCGGATGCGGATTTTGAAAATGATGCGGAAGATCCGCGGTTTCCACAAACCACAATTTCCACAAACCATAGACAATTTTCCGCACAGTATTGAATATTATCTACTTATGGTGTCCCTATGACGGAATTCATGGCCGGCCATAAACTGTTATAGTTTTTAAGGGACACCACACATTAGAGCGGAATTTAGCTATTCGTAAACAAAAGCGGAAATTGGGCTATGGTAGCGGAAATTTGTCTATGGCCTCCATACAAAAATTCAGCCTACCATAGACAAATATCCGCTCATAAATATGTTACTAAAGATTACAATGTAATTCCATTACAATTACAACGTAACTTATAAAATATTTTAGCGTAATTTCACATTCAGTGCGTTGGTATGAAGTTTTACACGCAGTTTCACTACACCAATATTTATTACGAGCAACTATTATTATATACATTATATATCTATCAAATATTTGGGAATCTCAGACAAAAATGAAACGGCGTGATAAGTTTAAAAGAAACGGAGATAATACAATATGGCCGTCTGTCAGTGTAATACTCGCCAAATAGTTGTATTGCCACAATGTTAAAAAAAGTCCTCATTAAATTACATGCCGTAAATGAATTGCCAACTAAAAGTATTATATTAAATTACCTAAAATTATGTGAAGCTTATTTTAGGCATAAAATAATTAAAAAACACAAAATAAACTTAGTAACGGCACGCTAACATTTTTGAACATGAATAGTGTATTAATAAAACTCCCTGACTGAATTGAAGATGTCAACGAATGGCATCATTATGTAGGTGAGGTCTTTTCGGATGAGCTGTCAAAAATTTAAATGACCTTTATAATTAGGCTATGATGAAACCCCTCTCGTTAGTTTGCTATACTGTGGTTATTTCTAGATCTGGACATCTGGCAGCTGTAAAGTGGTGGAGGTCAAAGAATGCAAACCACTTTAAGAATACAAATCCTAGAGTTCCGGATTTGATGCCGTATTATGACTTATATAAATATTTAGATTATACCATTGCCAAAAGTTTCTGATGGGGGAAAGTAGTCCAAAACGACGTATAATGTAATCCATAGTTTGTTGCCTACAGTTTCTATTTCCGACATATTACGCAATGTTTTTTGTTCTAATGTTAAAACATAGGTCCCGTCCTCTATAAATAAGACAACTTCGGCCGTTTTTACCTATTTTGGTAATACTTTTTTCCAATTCAAAAATTTTGCTAGTCTGTCACTCTGACCCCCACCCATTAAAAGCTGCCAGATGCCCGGATCTAGCAATAAGGATAGTATTGCAATCTTACTAGATGGGTTTCATTGCTCTCATTATTGTGTCATATCTGACGTAGCCAGCTCTTAGACCACAATGAGCAATTGAGGAGGACTGGAAGAGGCAATTACGCAGTATCGCTCCTCAAACATCTCTAGGCTACGATTACCACGCTTGCCTATGAATAGACGCAATCTAGCGTTAATGAGTGCCCTAAATGATTTGCTAGATCCATTCCTGCGGACTAGTAAAGACTTAGATGATACGCACTCGATCATGTACTGCGGAGCCATCGCGGCGTGCCGTGTTGCTCGAGTCAAGTTTCCGGACGCTGAACGTGCACCTAGGACCGCCGGGGGTGTCCCCGCATGGCAGGTGCGGATCGAACGCCGTATCATCTCATTTAGGACTCTCATTGCAAAGCTGATCTGCTTCAGGGGGGGGCAACAACCGCCCCCGAGTAATGCGCTTTGTGCACCAGGCGTTCGCGGGGACGGAGACCGAGCCCCGCGACTACATGGCCAACGTCACAGAGCGCATCGACTTTCTGAAGCAGAAAGTTTATGCATGGGCAAGCCGTATTCGCCGCTACAGAGAGCGTGTGGATCGATTCAAGCAGAATCGTCTTTTCCAAAGTGACCAAAGGAAGGTATACCGAAGGTGGGAGGAAACCGACCCCCGTGTGTCCGACGTACGACTGCCGGATGCTACTGCCATGACTGACTTCTGGCGTAGCATCTGGTCAGCGCCCGTTGAACACACGGAGGGCGAGTGGATGAGCGTTGTCGAGCGTGAGTGCGAGTCCATCGAACCTATGGGGGCTATCACCATCAGCCCCGATGACGTAAGTTGTGCAATCCGTACGGCCCAGAACTGGAAAAGTCCTGGCCCGGATGGATTGCACAACTTCTGGCTAAAATGGTTTCGATGCTCGCACTCGCGGCTGGCAACGCAATTTCAACAAGCTCTCGAACTTGGCTCCCTTCCGCCTTCGTTAACAACTGGTGTAACCTTCCTGCTCTATAAGTCCGGTAGTACCACGGAAGCGAAGAACTACCGACCCATCACGTGCTTGCCTACACTTTACAAGCTCCTTACATCCATTTTGAGAGCAAAAATAAACGCGCACATGGTCGCAAACAATATTTTGGCCTCCGCTCAAAATGGATGTAGGGTTGGGTCCCGCGGTACTAAAGAGCTTCTCCTCATAGACATGACCATTTGCCAACGAGTCCGGCGGAATAGGGGGGTCCTCTCGGCCGCTTGGATTGACTACAAGAAGGCCTATGATTCGGTGCCTCATTCATGGCTGGAGAGGATCTTAGAGCTGTATAAAATTGATGCAGCTTTAAGATCCTTCCTTGGCGCGTGTATGAGGCAGTGGACCACAGTCCTTCGTCAACCAGGAGGCGGGGATGACCCCCCTGGCCCGCAGGACTTTATAAGGATCGGGCGAGGAATATTTCAGGGCGACAGTCTGAGTCCCCTGTGGTTCTGCCTAGCTCTAAATCCGCTCAGCAATCTGCTGAAGGATTCGGGGCTAGGTTGCCGGCTTCGGAGAGAGGGTGAAGTCATATCTCACCTTCTGTACATGGACGATCTCAAATTATTTGCACCAAATAACCAAGACTTGTTGGAACTACTGAAGACCACTGAAGTGTTCAGTAGTTCCATCAAGATGGAGTTTGGTGTTGATAAATGTGCGGTTATGCATGTACAGCGGGGGAAAGTAGTAAATTCAACAAATCTACAGCTTTCTGAGACAATGACGTTCAGATCTATCTCTGAATCAGAAACCTACAAATACCTTGGTATGTCACAGTCTTTGGGCATTGAGGATGTGGGTATTAAACAGGCGTTGAAGGAGCGCTTCTTCGGTCGGCTGACCAAAAGTACTTAATAGTCTTCTGTCAGGTGGCAACAAGGTGCGCGCCTTCAATGCCTGGGTAATGCCCCTACTCACATACTCCTTTGGTAAAAAAATCAACCTTAAAAGCCGTCGCAATCAAAAGATACAGTCGTTTATGCTGCAAATTTTAGTTTTTCGGCACTCGCAAAACCTACGGGGTACTTCCCGTGAACTCAGAAACTTGAAATTTGGCACGAAGCAACGTCATTAGCAACGTAATATAAAGTATATACTTTAAATTGATAAAGTAATATAAAGTAAATACTTTATATTGATATTAATATATACTTTATGTACTTTAAATGCATATTCTGTAACAATTATAATGATACAAAAAACATTAGAAAACTATTTTTTGACTTAGAACGAAACGTAATGTCAAACAGGAAGAAAATAACGACTTGGCTTGTTTGAGTTGTTTGGCTTTTATCGTCTGTTGTCCACTTGTGTACTTTATGTGCAATAAAGTTTGAATAAATAAATAAATAATGACTGTTCTGTATTAGAAGACACTTTGTCCTCGATTAGGGAATGGACCTATTAACACAGTTTCTTTATGAAATCGAAATCGCACTCTAAATTCTACATCATCAAGTGTCTCTATGTGATTAATTAAGCTTATTTGAAACGCCAACGATGACTTTATTCGTCAGATAAGTTGCAAGTAGCTTATTCAGGACTTTACTTGGACATTGTGAAACATACCCTAAAATTTAAATCTAACTCAATTGAACATATGTATGTACGGTAGAATTTTTAATTGTACGGAGTGACTTGACAAGTCAACAAACACAAGTGTTGCCGCAAGTCGGCCAGTGCTGTTCTTATCGATATTTTTATTTATTTATTAAGAGGTCTACAAACGCCGCGACTTGGTTGCGATTTTGTCGCTGCAACTTGATTAAGACTTAAAGCCCCGTTACACCATCTTTATTCAGCATCTTAAATACAGAATGCGGTAACATGATGACGAAAATGTTTGTTTACGTTGGTTGTGCGAAGTAATTATTATTTGTTGATAAAATAGAGATATAGTTTGGTCGGATCATTTCCCGTTATGTTTACAAATTAACTTAGGTGTAATTTGACCGAAAAATTATCCTTACTTACTTGTTTGAGTGTAATAATAATTTTAAGGTTAAATGCGGGCACAGGAGTGCTTATCAAATTAGTCGGTACAAAATGCTTTGCACTGATTATTTAAAATCAATTTACTTTCCGAAAGAAATGCGTGATTGCTGTAGATCTGGATTTTGTATGAATGATGAATATAAAAATATTATCTCTCGTTTATATTTGAGTATCGTGGCGGGTCTCAGACGGGCTGCTCTGCTATGTTACCGTCACAAACGTCGTATAAGAAAAAACAAGAAGTGTGTTATTGAATGGAACAGGCACGTGGTCGAGGCTCACAGGCAGGCTAGACTCGCAGGCTTGGGATGAATCTGGAAAACCTTCGACAGCTGATTTATATGAGGCGATGTGTGCAAGCCGTAGAATATTTACGCTTGCTTGCGTCACATCACTCAAAGAATGACTTTCGGAGTTTCTGGAAGACGATGAATAAATTAAACCCTGCGCCTGGCTTGCCGGTGAGTGTCAATGGTGTGACCGATCCCGTTGAGATAGCCATTTTGCGGTGAAGTCACCACTTGGTATGTCCTCGACGATGCTCGGCGTTGAGTGTGGTTTTGACTACCCTGTATTCGAAATCAAGGCTAAGGATGTGGCACTAGTGCTCATCAAACAAATGTCTAGAGGAAAGTCACCAGGTCATAATTTTATAATAAACATCAATGACGATGACGATGATGATGATGATAATGATGATGTTGAAATTACACGGACAGATAATTAAGGAATAATATGGAACTTTATTGTTTAGTGTCAAATGTCCAAATGAATAATGTTATTGTATAATATAGAGATGTTACAACCACCTTCTGTAACTTTGAAAATCCTCAGTTTTAAACTTATATAGATGTCATATACAAAAGAAAAAGTGACCTAGGCTGGCACCGGCGGGAAAATTCGACCGGTGCTGCTGTGACCCGGTTGGCCAAGTGGTAAAGGCGTCTGCCACGAATGCAGAAGACGCTGGTTCGATCCCAGCCCTGGGCACAGGAGGCCTAGGTCACTTTTTCCTTTGTATATGACATCTATATAAGTTTATAATTTATATAGTAGTGTAGTAGACACACTACTAAAATAAACAAATCAAAATATTTCTTAAAAGTAATTTGATTTGTTCTTCAGTTATAGGTACTCAGTTTTATTGTCATTAGTAAACAAAAGATTATATCCACTTTAAAACATAAAGTACAACAAAATAAAGCTTATTGGGAAATATTTATAATAATAAGGGCCTGTTTCACAATCTCCAGATAAACTTATCTGCCAGTTAAAATTATTGCTATCCTTTTCTCCAGTCATATAAAAGAAAAGGACAGCAAGCATTTATCTGACAGATACGCTTTAACTGGAGATTGTGAAAGAGGCCATAAAACTCAATACTTGCCTACTTAAAAACATTATCTACTTGAAAGATTTTATGTAATTGGCGTCCCTCTCGCACCTAATTAAATAACCCGCGTGTGAGAGGGATACAAATTACATGAAGGCTTTAGTATATACAATATCTCTGCCTTCAGATCTGTACTTCCTTATTAAGTCTAGGTAGACTACTCTTTTAAGTCTAACGTAGTCTTTTTCCATCAGCATTTTTCTATTATTAGTAATTTCCTTGAATAGAAAACTCATTTGGCGAAGTATTCTTCTTAGTGTATAATCACATCCTTTAAAAATCATGGTTTCTATTAATTTGGAGTTTAGTGCTTTTATTGTAGGGACTTGTTTATAAATGACATGAAAGTTATTTATAACTTATCGTCGTATCACTGCATAATATCGATGGCGGAGTGTGCCATGGTCAAATTAATTACTGTACAATTTTTCTTACAACCAATATTTGACGGCTGTCATTTCAATACAATTTATAACCTAAAACGCAAAATATGTATGTGGATGACAGCCATCAAATATTGGTTGTAAGAAAAATTGTACAGTAGTTAATGGACCTTTCCTTTCATGACGCTCTTAACCAATTCCAATAATTTTATACAAATTGCATTTCTATTTCTCAGCGGCAACTTATTTCAAAACTCTAGTCTAATTTGAATATTGTTGCATTTCAGCGTTTTACTAATTTCGATTTGGTAACGTTTATGGATCCTTTAAATGGAATATTATTGGTAGTGTTTAGTACAACATTACACTTTTCGATACTTTTTATCGACATATACCCATGACTATTTAATTTTCGCTATTCCAGGCAACATTTTAACTGTCAGTCATGTGTCAAGTCACTTTTTATAATTAAAAATTCCACCGTAGGTATATGGTGCAACTAAACAAGTGTACAAACAATGTATAATGGACTAAGAGCTGGCCACGTCATATATGACACAATAATGAGGGCAACAGAACCAGTCTTGTTAGATTGCTATACTACCCTTAATGCTAGATCCGAGCATCTGGCAGCTTTTAATGGGTGGAGGTTGGAGTGACAGACTAGCAAAATTGATGAATTGGAAAATATTAATACCAGAATAGGTAAAAACTGCCAAAGTCATCTCAGTTATAAAGGACAGGAGGGCGACGGGCGTATATTTTAACATTAGAACAAGAAACATTGCGTACTACTTACGGAAACAAAAACAGTAGGCGACAAACTATGAATTACATTATACGTCGTTTGACACTACTTTCCCCTAACAGAAACTTGTGGCAATGATATCATATAATTATTTATATAATTTCTCATAATAATGCATCAAACCCCGAACTCTAGGTTTTGTTTTTTGAGTGGTTTGTATTCTTTGACCTCCACCACTTTACAGCTGCCATATGTCCAGATCTAGAAATAAGCATAGTATTGCAAACTGACTAGAGGGGGTTTCCTTGCTCTCATTATTGTGTCATATATGACGTGGTTAACTCTCCGTCTATAATTGCACCATGGGCGACACGATTTTTACCGATGTTTGACAAAGCCGACCAATCTAGTCGCTCATTAACAACATCCTCGACTTAATGGCTCATAAAACTTTTATTGCATTTAGTTTTATCGCTGGGCCTCGATTCGACATGCCAAACTGCGAGACGTGGTTTTCACACTTGTCTCGCTAGATGATAGAGTGAAATCCATCTGTCCACACGTGTCCACACCTAACTGTCAATCTGTCAGTAGGTCTCGCTAGAGCGTTTTGTCTATGGCTATGGCCACCATTTTAGATGTCACTCTTGAGTGATTCCACCCCAAATTTCAACCGTCACAAAAGTGTGATCTCATAGTTGTCTCGCTACCTACTGTCAGTTATGCTATGTCGAATAGAGGCCGTGTTAAACTCGACCTTCCTTAGTGTTATAAATTGGATTAGGTGTTTTTTATGAGAAATAATTAATAAATTATTGAACAGCAGGTAGCATAAAATGGGAGCTTTAAAAACGATCGGACGGTTCTAGTGACACTAAATATCAGTAGTTAAATATCTAAGTGAGAAATAACACATATCTCTTTGGGAAGGTTAGTATTTTATTAGGTGACAGTACACATAGGGCCTGTTTCACAATGTCCAAGTAAAGTATTGGATAGCTAATTAACAAATAATTTAACTGCCAGATAAAACTACTTGCAAAACTTAGCACTTTATCTACCAGTTAAGCTTATTTGAAGATTGTGAAACGCCAATGATGACTTTATTCGTCAGATAAATGGCAAGTAGCTTATTCAGGACTTTAGGTACTTGGACATTGTGAAACAGGCCCTTACAGTACTAACACAAGTAATAGTAGATACTTACCTATATTTTATATCCGATCCATCTATACCTTAACAACAAGTCTGTAAATGAAACTTTCAAGAATGATTTATGTTGGACATAAATCGTGCCATGCCGCCGCTCATAACTTCACTCATACAATTTTTAAACAACACAACGGAACACTTATGAAAATTTGTATTCCGTGTTGCATAAATAGTAGAATGTAGCTAAATTACAGACTCGCACGCTATGCATGTCTGTTATATTGCATCGCGCCTTCATAAATAGGTGTAGCTGTACTCTTGCTGTAGGTACCATTGCCTGCACTGTTAACTGCCCATCGGTGGACCTTATGTCTTTTGTATTAAGGTCCACCGATGTACAGTTAAGAGTGTTGCTGTTTGTACGCCGCAGGGGTTCCCAATCTTTTTTAGTCCGCGGCGCGGCAAGTTTAAAATATTACCTCGGCGCCCTTACCTAGTTAGGCTTTTTACTTTTGCCTCACAGCGCCTCTCTGTACTTTAGTTTGTGAACCCCTACTGTACGTCTTAGTGGCTAGCGATCATCGGGTCCACTCAGGCATCAAAAGGATTTGAACAGCGTGCACTGAGGCCCCTCTCATACGTTTTCATTTGTTTACCATGGTCGCGATGCCAGACGCTCAGTCGGTCGCTTATAGTGTCGCTACGCTACCCTCGAGCGGCCACTCAGTTTGCACGCTAAAGCCTCCATGGTTGTCTCTACGATACCGCTACGATATTGCTACACTGACTACACCGTAGCACTTTGATTAGCGTAATGTGCTAATGTTGATCACTTGCAATTTAGGTTTTTAACTTTTTAGTGATCAATTTATTACATCTGAATCTGATACCTTAACTTTCTAAAATCATCTATTTATACACTATTTGTCGTAGAGACTATAGAGTTACTGAGTTAGGTACCCTTGAAGATTTCAATGATTATTATTTTCATGGAGAACATTTAACAGGTATCAAACAGATGTAGCTCAGTGGGTACTTCTGCTGCTAACTGTACGAAAAGATTTAGGTGTTGTTCATTTACACATAGGTTTTAGTCACAGATATATCATTTGATATGCTGATCTAAACTCAGATTTTACTCGTTACGGCACGCTTGAAACGCAGGAAAATAATAAAAGTAAGTGTACGCGTTTCCCATTTATATTTAAATAACCATTTGATATTCCCGTAAGTGTAGGGTAGCAGTAATATTTGACGACCACTTCCATATGATATACATATATTACGTTATTCCAGGTCTCCTGGTATCGGCTCCTTTCCTCCTGGTCACGTTCCTCGTGTACGCCTTCATACCCGAGCTGCGGAACCTCCACGGGATGTGCCTTATGGCGTACTGCGCGGGGCTGATTGTGGCGTACCCCTTTCTGGCATTCCTGAAGATGCACAGTGGGACTGTGGGAGTGAGCCAGACTGGCTGCGTTGTAATTGGTGAGTTCAATACTTAGTTTAATATTTATTTAATGTCAGGGAAATACAAGAAAACCCGTTCAAGAGTTTAAGCCAGTGTTTCTTAACCGGTGGTCTGCGGACCACTGGTGGTACCTGGAAGCACCTGAAGTGGTCCACGAACTTATAAACATATAACCCTTTTGTTGACTTTCTTATAGATTTTTACTTCCAACAATTGGTGGTTTCTGCAAAAGATGAAATTTTGTCGAGTGATCCTTTATCCCATAATTATTTTACATGTTTTTTAAAGTGGGGCATTCCACTCACACAATAGTATGTTATTCAATCAAATACAAACACTGAAAACATTGAAAAAATAATCAACCCAGCAGGATCCTGCTGGGTTGATTATAATCAAATACAAACACTGAAAACATTGAAAAAATAATCAACCCAGCAGGATCCTGCTGGGTTGATTATATTTTTTCAATGTTTTCAGTGTTTGTATTTGATTGAATAACATACTATTGTATGAGTGGAATGCCCCACTTTAAAAAACATGTAAAATAATTATGAGTTGATAGCAGCGCCATCTATTATTTCCGTTGTGACACTTGTAAAAGGGTCGGCGGGAAGGGTATCTAACTCTAGTAGTTAGCACCTAGATGTCGCTTACGGCTGCTATAAAAGTCGATGTAAAAATAAAATGCAAAAAGATGATTGAAGGCATTGAGAATTTCGTCAACTCAGTAACTGAACCCATAGCTTAATTGGTAAAGCGATCGAGCCCCGGTTAGGCGTATCGATGCGAGGTTCATATCCTACTGGGTTGATTATTTTTTCAATGTTTTCAGTGTTTGTATTTGATTGAATGATCCTTTATCACTAAAAGGTTAAGAACCACTGGTTTAAGCGGTCTTCTGGGCTATCCATACTAATATTATAAATGGGAAAGTGTGTATGTTTGTTTGTTTGTCCGTCTTTCACGGCAAAAAGGGGCGACGAATTGACGTGATTTTTAAGTGGAGATAGTTGAAGGGATGGAGAGTGACATAGGCTACCTTTTGTCTCTTTCTAACCCCCCACTTCCCTAAAATGGGGGGTGGAAGTTTGTATGGAGCATTACGGGGGGCAAAGGGGAACCGTGTTACCCCGAATTTAACGCGAGCGAAGCCGCGGGCAAAAGCTAGTTTAATATACAACTATGTCATTATAGAGGTTTTTTACTAGAAAGGGAAACTCCATAATGGAAAACCAATTCTAACGGTAAGCGTCGTTAGGGCTATTCAATGAATGGAAAACCAATTCTAACGGTAGGCGTCGTTAGGGCTATTCAATGAATTGAAAACCAATTCTAACGGTAAGCGTCGTTAGGGCTATTCAATGAATGGAAAACCAATTCTAACGGTAGGCGTCGTTAGGGCTATTCAATGAATGGAAAACCTATTCTAACGGTAAGCGTCGTTAGGGCTATTCAATGAATGGAAAACCAATTCTAACGGTAGGCGTCGTTAGGGCTATTCAATGAATGGCTAAGCCATTGAAAGGCAATTTAGTCTGGGAGAAGAGTCCCTGCTATTGGAACTTTACTGCAAAAGACTTCTCGTGGTATACCTTAACATGCACAGCAGGATTAAGGAAGGATAAAGATGGAAAGAAATGTTCAGGTGTCCTAGTTTACCTGAATTTGCGTTAGTTCCATTGAAATAACAGTTTATGACTCTATATAACAATTGAATGACGTATAACGTCCTTGTTTTCATTGTTCTTCTGTGAAATCAACATTTTACAACTCATAAAGTTCCCAATTTTAGTTAAATTTAATTTAATTAATTGATGCCTATGCAAGAAAAACTAATAATATTGACCGTCCAGCTTTTCTGGCGCCCTATTAATGCAAAAATAACATCGGGGTTCATAGTAAGTAATGCTTACCAAGAATATCCCTTATTCCTGTGCTTCATACCATATCAATAAACGTATTTACTCTAGGTAACGAAGCCACAATAAACTATATAAACGCGACACAATTTGTTCAAATAGAAGTTTAATTTATAGCCATACTTCAAACGTGATTTTCACTACAACCTTGGACCCTTTTCTAACCTTTTAGTTGTTTTGTGAACTGTCGAGTCAGAGACGAACATAATGAAAATATATGAACGGCTCTTTATTGGACAGTGATATTCCGTCCGACTAGCTATTTTTGCTGCTGACTGTACTATATCTCTCCAGTCTCTCCACCAACCATAACCGCCGTAAAGTTGCAAAATTGCAACCCACAACTCATTTCAATTTCAAACTGTTTTTCCAGTGGTTGTTACGGTCGCAGCGCAGTCGTTGCGGCTCTTTTGCGAGTTAGGTTAGTACAAGCGGAATGCACTGGGACTGGGAGTAATGTGAAATCAAATTTTAAAATTAGTTTGAATTGCACTACACTTTAGATGCTCCACAGACCATCTAGTCAGAAGTTTGACTTGACATTTGAGATTGTATAATAAACAGTTTTACGAAAACTTAAGATATATAAGTAGATTAATAAAAGTTAAATATTTAAGTTTACGTTAAGGGGCTGACAACAGCTAAATTCCCTCCCTATCTTTTTCAGCGCGAGTGAAAGAGAAACACTGTGTTACGATTAGTATGGGAGCTCATTGCAAATTTTGCAAAATAATGAATAAAAAAAAACTACGCATTAATTGAGAAATATAAAACAAAGAAGTTTTTAGTATTAGTGCGGTAGAATTTTGTCCTTAGTTACAGACGTATAAGTCAAGAAACTAAAGACATACGGCTGTTTAAAGCAAATTTTAAAATGTAACTTTGGAATTATTTTCTATCCAGCCCATTTCGTCCAATCGTGTATCGGAATTAACGAAGTTCTTCCAAATATAACGAATAGTAACATATATTTTTATTAGTTTCTCAAAACAAGTAGTTATAGCTAAAGAACTGTTTGAGTAAAGTCAATTTGAAGGTCATCGGGTGTTGTCAGCCTCTACAACAGTACAACGTTGGACTTGTTGAGGTCAAAGTATGGTTTATATGGTTTATGGTTTAAGACATTTATTCTCATAAGAATATACACTATTCCCTTAAAATAAGTATTTACATTTACATATTGTATAAAATTACCTTTTCTACTACTGTAATTTTATCTGTCATTTATACATCTGTCAACACCTTTATAAGAACATAGATAATATACTCGATGAAAAGTCTATCTAGTCTATTCCCCAAAATAACACTTGTTCTGTAAAAGCGCCAAAATAGTATCGCGTAATCGCGTGCAAACACGACTATTAATATAAAATAAATTACTGCCAACCCAAGAAACCTAATTAAACGCAGCGGTTTTAGAAAAAAAAAACTTTGAAAAAGGAAAAATTAAAAGAACCGCAGACCTACTTCGTAGTTTTTTACGTTTCCCGTTCGTTTGTAGGGGCAAATTGCAAACTTTGAAAGTAATTTAGGTATTTTTACTAATCTCTGTAGCTCTTTAATAATTGATCAAATAACGACGGTGTGTATTTGTGTTAGTAATGTTAGTATTATTGAAAAATAGTGTTTTAAACGTTTTAAAAGGTAAAACTTAAATGATTGTTGATTATGTTGACAAAATAACTGCGATGTCCATGAAGTTTTCAATTTCGCATTTTATGTAAAAGTAAATGTAGTCGTAGAAAAAGTATTGTATGCAACGTCGTATAAGTAGGTAAAAAAATGTTCGTGGCGTTTTTCGTAACAATTTTCTTAATTTTTTTTTATATCTATCTATCTATCTATCTAATTACACGATGTGTATAATTTCTGCATCACACGGAAGCATGAACAGATTAATAGGATTACCTGTAAATAAATGTTAACTACTTACGTGATATTTATTTAACATCTATGATATACTTCCTAATGGTGCGACAAAAGCTAACATATGTGTAGAGTGGGTACTTCTACACCTATTTGTTTCCTCAGCCAAGCATACATGAATGAAAATTTACATAAATGAGGTTTTTGAGCTGATGGGTACCTACCACTGAGTTTTTCGGAACTTATGTACTTACGGAATATCCACCAGTCCACCATATTTACCAGTCGCTTCTCTCGCTTTGGAAGGTCAGATGGCAGTCGCTTTCGTAAAAACTAGTGCTTACGCCAATTCATGGGATTAGATTGTCAAGCGGACTCTAAGGCGGGACAAACGGTAGGAGGATGATGACGTATAAACAAATAAATTGAGTGTTTTGTTTCAGAAAATTATTCAAATAGACTTATGTATAATGTAATGATAATGATACTAACAACCCTTGTTTTTTTTTGTACCAGGGATCAATCACGTTGGCGCAAATAATTTAAATTAGTATTCATCTGATAAATCACAGTTTATTGTTTGAGAACAGCACAGAACAGAGGTAATTTGTCTAAATCAAGGAGTTACTCCGAATTGAACCTAAGTACGAGTGATATTAGTGAACTGTAACTTAGTTCAAACTAATGGACAGTGATTTAAAAGTTGATTTAGGGTTCTGTAAGCCGTTCTGAAAAAGAAACCTGTTTAATGTTTTGATTTGTAACATTTCATATAATTCGGCGGTATACCTATATAGTAACACAACGCCACCGCCGATGGCATTATTATAAAATGATAGAAGCGTCTTAAGTACCTGTACATCTATCACTCCATCAGGAGTAATAGATGTCATGATTTGCCACAACTGCAAATTAATTATGTAGCGACTTAATACTTAATAAAAAAACTTTTATACTTATTTATAGTTAATAAATATTTGGATTTAAATTTAAATATTACCTAGGTTATGATGGGTGGGTACTTTATAATACCTACTAATAAAGCAATGGAGTATGCAGAATGATGTCAGAAATTATGTACATATATTTAGTTTGTTAGGGTATACATTACGTAATTTGCGTAGCTAATATCAGTAACTGTAACATAATATGCGTATTGCGGCATGGGACAGTAATTTATATGATTAAATTTGATAATGATAACAAATGCTCTTTATTGAACACCTCCAAAAGAAAACCAGTACAGAAAATGTATAAAGTCAGAATAGAGGTAAACAACAGGAGGTCTTATCGCTAAAAGCGATATTTTGCATCTAATTCGATATCTCGACACTTTCGTAAAAATGCCAGAAATTCCTGAGTTTACGAGTTTGTAGAAATACTGAACTGCGAATGGCTATATAGTGAGATATTTCTTAAGTACCGAGTTTTTTTCTATTTTTTTTTCATTTAAACAAATATAAAACGTGAACAAATAATTGTTAATTACTTTACTCTGATAAGGCCTCAGTGGCCTCACCCTGTATATATATAATCATAATGAATAAAATCCGTGTTGTTAGGAAGTACTAATTAGGCACTCGTGCAATCAGGGGTGCGTACACTTGGCACACCTATATTAATTCACTTAATTTGACGTAGTATATTGCATTTCCTGACATAATTACTTGTAAGTAGACACGCCCTATTTCAATTAGCTTTTGGGCGTTGTCTGGCTATGACAAAGTAACCTAATGTAACTGCGTTAATTAATGGAGGGTATTATTAATATTAATGTGTTATTGTTGGAAAAATATAAATGTACGGGCTTTTATCATTATCACTGGATATGCGCTGTAGCAGAATTTATTTTTGAGTTGATTTATTAGGTTGTTGTTGCTTGATTTAAGTAATTGCAAAATGTACGCACACATGTATGGATTATTTTTACATCGAATACCAGTTATTGCCCTAATACCTGAGTATAATTACTTTATAATAAACATATATCGTTGCTGTTGTTTAAACAATTGTTGGCACTAAGAACCTGATTCACTGCATGATTTGTTGTAAATTCCTTTGGTATTTGGCACCAAGTGGTTTCTGAAACGAAAACACCACAGACAAGTTTCCAGTATTAACATTCATAGCTTTTAAAGTAGGTTTAATATTGTAAACAACTGGAGTGTTTGGGCGGGAAATAGTTTCGCGCTTTACGCCTCTATCTAATTTGTAATCATTATATCGCTGATAAATATATTCCAAACGAGCAAAATACCGTCAAAGGTAAAATACGACTCGCGGGGTAACTGAAGACAAAGAGTTTAGGCCCATTTCTAATATGCTGAGTTGGCAATTACTGCAAAGTTTACTATCTTTGTATTTAGAACAATCACTCGAATCATTCCTTTAACTAAGTACCTGCTTAGTTGTCATTAGTTACCACACCTGTCTCGAGTGACCCCGTTTAACGGTACTAGGTAGGCAAACATATCAATGAGGATAAATGCACAAAATTATGGTCTGTTGGGGCCGTAATTCTTTAAAACAAAATACACCGTAGCTACACCGTAGGCAATAAAAACTGTTAACTTTTATGCTGTTCCAAAACAAAATACAGTTGGAGTTGGAACTAATTGTAAACTGTGAGTTTTGAATCTCATTTCCATTATTTGGATTAGTAAAGAAATCGATTAAATCCATACTAATATTATAAATTGGAAAGTGTATGTGTGTGTTTGTTTGTTTGTTTGTCCGTCTTTCACGGCAAAACGGGGCGACGAATTGACGTGATTTTTTAAGTGGAGATAGTTGAAAGGATGGAGAGTGACATAGGCTACTTTTTGTCTCTTTCTAACCCCCCACTTCCCTATAATGGGGGGTGGAAGTTTGTATGGTTTGTTACCCCGAATTTAACGCGAGCGAAGCCGCGGGCAAAAGCTAGTTTAAAATAAATGCAATTCTTAAACCGCAATAGTAAAAAATTAGATAAAGGTACTACTACTGCGACTACAAAGTTATAAATATTATTTGAAACGGGATATTTACCATGTATATTTGTGTTTATGCAACGTTTGTTCCTCCTTGATAATGGTGCATGCAACTGCGCCGAAATATCGGGTGCTCGTAAACACAAATATACATGGTAAATATCCCGTTTCAAATAATATTTATAATGTGAATGACCATGTGAGCTTGAAATCAGACTACAAAGTTCTATTCTATTCTATTATTCAAGGCCGTAGCTGTTCATGTGACTAGGATAAATGCACCGATGATTGAAAAAGGTTAGGAATGCAACTGGTAAAAAAAGATTACTGAAAATTACAGGTAATTAATGGGTTTACCGTTAACTTCTATACATTTTGTAGCAGTTTATATTCCCCAAGAGAGAGATGCCAAAATTAAAACTCACCTTAAAACTTTAATCATTTTACTATATTCTTTTGAGACCAGTCACTTTCATTATTGTTATTTTACTTTGTTACATAAGATTCATTCCATAAAAATATAATTCGTTCTCCAGAAACGCCATTCAAGACAACCCTCTGAAAGCAATAAAAAAACGCCTTTTTATTGTTTCTACTTTACATTGAAAGACCCAAAACACTTCACAACAAAGACGCACGATGTATTTTACAGCGTTGCAATTCGCCAGAACTGTTTGTTTTAATTATCGTCCTCCCAGTGAACTAAGTTGCTGCACCGGAGCCGGGACTTTAAAAATGATATATGTCGCTACTTTTAATATAAGGTATTTAGTTCAGGGAAGTTTCTCTCAAACACTGCATGCAATGTGAAACCACATAGCACATATGAGATTCCACATAAAATGTGTAAGTAACAAATTAAAGGGCATAATTGGCTTCGTATTATTCGTTTCGCGACTAAGAAAAAGTAAGACAATCATTTTTTGATCGCGAATAAAAATTTTTTTTCTGTTTGGGACACATATTCCAGCCCGCCAAACACTCACATTGCAAGTCCTCTAAAACGTGTTCAAAAACGGTAGGCAATGGCCTAGCATTACCACAACCGATTTTACTATGATAAGCTTTTTATCTGTGGCAGTAACGTAATTTTAACTTTACATGCTCATATATTGATACGTTATGAGTTTCAAATTCCGAACATCGAATTTGATAACATAATGTAAATCCTGTCCTCATTCCAGACCAACGGCATGCGCCCGCGCAACCGCCGGTACAATCGAGTTAGCCATGGCGGTGCAATGGCGGTCATTATATGGTTTCCGGACACTTCATTTAGGATATACAGGATGATTCATGAGACGTAAGCAGGAACAACCCTACACACTTAGTTAACGATAATGAATCGGCCACCATCATGTTTAAGTGAAACAATAACGCCTTTTTAATTCTTTTTACCTTTTTCATTCGAAGAAATTTTATTTTCTGTAATCATGGTCACCCTACATAAACAAATCAATAAAGATAAAACCTCTTTAACAATCATGACAGAATTTCGATTATGAAAGAAATAATTGTCAAATTAAGTGTGATACGATGTTTCCAAAGTAACCTGACATCAATTTGACACATATCACAGAAAAACAAAAGAATATCAGTACTCGACGGAGTATTCTAATTGTAGAGTGACCATGCGTGTCTTAAATAATTTAAATCTTTTTTTTTTTTTTTTTGCGTTATCACACTAATAACGGTATCAAACAATAGCTTGTTATTAACTGAATCCGTAGTGTTAAGCCTGCTCACGTCTAATGAATCACTCTGTATAATATGAGTGTAAGGCGAGAGTGTTTTAAGGCGAGTTTTTATAAAGCAGTGTATGCAACTGTACGTAATTAGGCCTTATGACGTAACAGTTACATAAACTACTATTTTTCTTAGTTTCACATTATTAGAATACGATACCAATTAGATATGCCCTCAAACCGGTCACCATTATTTTTGTTAAATCTTGTATAAATAGAATTCGGAATTTTAGGTATAAAGGTATCATAATGGGTGTACAACAATTTATCCATGAGTGTTTCTTTTTAAAAGCCTAGCGGCAATAAACTTACATGCTTTATGTTCGAAACATAAAGTACCTATTGTCTAAGTTAACTTAGATACGAATCAGGGCCTAAGCACGCTAGCCACAAATTGATCACGAATTAAATTAGCAGTTTGTAGTTACTTTCCTAACTTTGTGCTCAGTCAATATTGTCACAGAATAACTAATAGTACTATTGTTTAAGATCAAGAAATCCATCTACTTAATAGATAGTCACATAACGTAAACACATAAAAATTAAGCAACGTTACTTACTCTTCTTAAGCCGACGTGCTTACAAAAGAAATACGTATCGATTACTCAGGTAGTTACTTCATTAAATCTACGAAACCGTTTGCGTGTTCTCCATTACCTAGAGCCTTCACATTCACGAACAGACCATTTGCAAAGTTTTAGGTACCGTAACTGGATTTTCCTTCGACTGTGAACGAACAAGAAGCCTAATAATGTCCATCCAATTAACGCAACCGCCAATTCCATCCATTTCGTTCGGTGTTTAGACCCCGTTTCGGGTTCGCCATTTATTGAATGGAATGTGAGTTATTTTGTCCAAAAATGGTTGAAACCTAAACCCGATGCGTAACAAGCAATTCCGTATAAGTAGAAGATGCTAGGAAGAGCCAGAATTGTGGAAAACTCGATCCTCATGTTTTTTAGGGTTACGTAGCCAAAATGGCAAAAACGGAATCCATATAGTTTCGTCATGTCCGTCCGTCCGTATGTCACAGCCATTTTACTCGGAAACTATATAACTATAACGCATGGTAATAAAATTTAGACATAAGGTGTATTTTGTATGCCGCTATTTAGTTATGTAGTTAAATTGCAGAAAAAATATTTTAGGGGGGCGCTCCATACAAGTAACTTTTACCAAATTTACTAAATATCAACATGTTGCACATGAATCGATATGTCTATAAAAATAACATAAAGGATTTTTTGAACATTTTGTGATTAAGTGGATATTTTCAGAAAAATTGTGCCCCCCCCCCTTAACTTTTGAACCGTAAGTCTCAAAAAATATGAAAATTGAGAAGATGCGCCTTATTACATAATTGTTTTGTACATTATCGATTCAGCCATTTTTGGGTCATCTCCAAAAAAACTTCTTCCATAGCCACCACATACGACCTTGTGGTGTTAATTTGGTTTTTTATTCCATTGGAGGTACGGAACCCTCCAATATGGCCCCACACGCACTTGGCCGGTTTATCATTCACGCCTTCGACTAAATCTACTTCTCAAAATTATGATATCATAACAACTAGGTCGAGATGAAAGAGTCAAATGAATGACGTTTGATCAACAGGATATCATACGAAAATACATCCCAAGTATATTCGATGCCGTCGAATTAATCTAATAAAATTGTCCTACTTTTCGTAATGTCTCAATTAGTTAAGGTCATCGGGGAAATTGCGTTAGTTGTGGTAATTAATATGTGTGGTATGCTCTTAAATGAATCACCAGTATTATGTAACAAAAATACTGCATAGGACTTCAAACTCACGTATCATATTTCTTACGGAACTGTGAAAGTTCGGACAAGAAGTCTAAGAATCTTTAAGCAAATCAAATTATTTTGTTCAATATTTTTTGATTTGCAATTTTTTAAGTAGTTACACTACTATATATAAACTGAAAATAGATGTCATATACTTCAGAAAAAATGTGACCAAGCCCTCCGGTGTCCGAGGCCAGATCTGGCCTCGGACACCGGAGGGTTTGGTCACTTTTTCTGAAATTATATGACATCTATTTCAAGAAGTCTAAGGTCGTCTTGTTGTCGCCAAAGTTACGCCTGTAATCATTACGAAATATTTTCTAGACCCTACCAGCTATAATGGGGTACTAACCTACAAGAGTTTAGCAACGTGACGTCGACAGAGTGTAATTAACATAAATTCAGAAGTAGTTAGTAATGATTGCCAATCAAGCCCAAAACATGCCCCACATAAGGGGCTGTTAACAGACTTTGATTCTACCTACGACTTGTTTTGCCGTTATTAAAAGCGACCTAATTAGCACAACATATACTTTTATAATTGCTTTTAACCTCGTCTTTTCGGGATCTTTTTCAATCAGTGAGCATGCGTACTTGAAAATACCAGTCTAAAGTCTTCTTTATCCTACAGGATTCTAGCAAGTCTTATGATGATAGGAAGCATATATTATTCGAACTTAATTATTGATATCAAAATGATGTCCTTTTGATTTCAATTAGTAATTTCGAATATGCCTGCAGGAGAAAATGTTCTGTAACCGTACGTTCGCCGAGTGGTAGGTTCATTCGCGTTCACGGATTTTATATGTATTTTATTCATTTGTTGCAGCCTTCATCGTTTACTACGCATTTCAAACAAGCTTCTTCTGGCTCAACGTGATGTGTTTTGACATTTGGCGAACATTCAGGTACGTCAATCCATTAACTTCTATGCACTTGCTGCTTTCAATTCAGAATTTCAGTGGTTTTTATTTCAAGTTGATAAAGCTAACAAATTTCGTAGGGTAAATTTTTTGTACCTTTGTCTTATCTGTTCTTAATTTTCTCAGTTTCGTTATGAAAATTAGCCATACAAAATGAAAAAATGATGAAGACTTAATCTCATCTGTTGCATTGCAGCCTCCTTGGTCTGCTGCAGCTTGCTGGTTTTTAGTTTCTTATTTAAAATGCATTTTTCTATTATTCTATATAAAATCAGTTTTGTTGTTCTATTACGGTTGTGAAAGGAAGTGATTGTCAATCTTGTTCATTTTAATTTCCATCCAGTGTTCTATAAACTAATAAATATCGAAAGTATTATCCATATTTTATCATTTACAGTCCCATCACATTTTCATACTTTTTATCATATTTTCTTCATTTTCCCATTTTCATTAGGATAATTAGCCATATAAAAGATAGGACAAAGGTACAAAAAAATTGCGATTGACCCCGAAAGGACACCAGTGTGCTATGCATGCTATCATAGTCTATTGTTGTATAGGTACAAGTATATCTATACTAGTACCTATACAACAATAGATTTATATTAGGTAGGTACTTGGTTTTGCTCAAGTTTTTATAAAATGTCTCACAACTCTATTACATGTATACGTTTTGGCGCGATTCCCAGAGAAGCGTGGTGCAAAGATAAATTAATTATAGATGCAGTAGCAAGCTGTTCTACTCTAATGGGTTGCTATGTATTACAAGTATATGCTTATAGCAGTCTTGGTACATTACCTCTCTTTCTTACAGCCATATTTATTAGAAAAAGGCAAATAGCGAAATAGTTAATTGTAGCTGTAACCACTTTACTTTTTAGTAGGTACTTGCAAAAAATTGTTTTTAGCACAAAAAACAACTTTTAGCACTTAGGTAATTTTTTTGTGAGTTCTCTGAGGCGATGTTTTAGCAAGCTTTTTCGTTCGTACTTTATAAATGGCTCTGCTAAACTTTCCCGGACTTCAATATTTATGATTATGAAGTTTTAGGGTTGTAGAATATTGGACACATTTTATGAATGGATTTCGGTCCATTGAACGATTTTACACGCAGTCGCCATTTACACGTACCTAATGTTGTATTTATGTGAAATATACGAGTACGTGATGCGTTTGAGTCCTTTCAATAAAATTTTATTTAAAAAAAGATTTTTGCGAAATAATATATAAGAATAGATTTTGCAGTTGCTTTCATGGGACGTACTTGTGTATAATAGGTATGTCCTTTTATTTTAAACCCGATTACCTACCTAACCAAGCGTGACATGTAACTGATTCCAAAAACGTTATGTTTATGTAAAAAAATTAACCTCCTTAATTGGGCTGGTAGATTTTGTTTTACCTATAGGTTAGGTAGGTAAACGTACTATCCAAAAATCGCATTCCAGTTTAGTTAATGCCTTCGAAGGCATTTATAATTATTTAGGAAACCACTAATTAGATGTAAGGTGCATTCGGGTTATTTCAAATGATAACAATTGAATTAAATTAAAAAAAACCAGAATTTTGCGAAATTCCGAATTATCCGAATACACTTTATAAAATGAATATTGACTTAGTACTTATACATATAAGTACCAGAAGTAATTAGGTGTTTTGCGAAATTACGTGGTTAATTAACTGTAAATGAAAAATAATAAAGGTTTTTTCAGTGAATTTACATAGTATTTGTTTCAGTTAATTAACGTAATTATTGACAAATAATTCCAACGGTCTGTACGTTTGTGTTGTTACGCATTGCAGATCGGCCACCCCGATTCCGTCCAGTACAGGAAACTCTCTGTAGGTCTCATCGTTGTTCAGAATCGATGTTCTTATAATGTTAATAGCATGTGCTAGTAACGGTGTAGGTGGCATGCCGCTGTAGTTGATGTATTTAATATTGTGCAGGGCGATAAATTGTTAAAGGAAATATTGCGCGATCGCAAACAAGTATTCAAACCCATAGCGTTTCATTTAAAATCTATTCCAAATGCATTTTTGGAGAATGTAAATAAACAGAACTACGTGTCCACGGAACGTACGTGACACGGTCATTTAAATGAGGTAAAAGATGTTGTAATTATGGATTATGTCATTACCGTAACGGCTGTGTGACGTGTTTTTTGTTAACATTCATTAAAAATGCATATCGAATGTACCTACTTTTGTGTTTTATACACACCGATATGTAATAAAAAAAACGGGATATACAATCAGCCCAAACAAATGGTTCCACAATAGTACTGTAAGAACGAATCGTACAGCAGTTGCAGTTTCTCGGTCAGTTTTATTCGACTTTAGTCAGTAATAAGATATAACTTTAGTAAATTATATTTCACGAGCCATATTTTCGGTAAATCTTGTTCAGACTACCTCTACTTACTATATTCTAACACAATGTTTTTACATAATTAGGCGTTTCAAAAGTTCACGTCATATGGGGCATTATGCCGAAACGTAAAATGTTATACCGACTTATTATATTATGGTATGCAATACCTATCAGTGCGTCGCGCTTAACTGCGCGATATTGACGCCCGTCTGATATGACTACGTATACTGCGTCCAAGGTAGTTACAGTAAAGTACTTTAATTTTTTAGCCATTTACGGTTCAAGTTATTTTGTTTTATATGTACTTACTCTATGAAATGTCCAAATTAAAAGGATCCCTAAGTGGCTTAATAATTAAAGTCTTTGACCATATCTATCTCTATCATCGTGCTATTTATTATACGTAAGTAAAATATTTAGTTGGATGTGTAATGTTTTGATACCGACTTCCGCCACTCATCGGTTTCATTTCGATTCTCAGATCTTAGTATTTATTCAGATTCGCCGCATAAATATGAATTGTTCTTTTTTTATCTCTCATAATTTTAATAAATTTTTCCTTAATTTTTCCTCGAATTCTGTTTAGACATAGATTAGAATAAACAGTAGATTTTTTTAAGCATGTCATGCTGTATGTTAAATCCATTTGAACTAGTTTTGTAGATTACATGTTTTATAATATTTCCTTTATATTTGGTACCTCCTTAATAATAGTTATTAAGAATCGGCAACCATTCGTTATTAAGTGCATTTTATCTAGAAGTTGCACTACCCGTTCAATATTTTTATACGTGTTGTCAAATGCATGAAAAGCTTTGAAGTATTTTTCATTTATTAACTACGACGTTTAAATAAATAAGTAGAAGATCTCCTTAATTTACATCGTCACAGCAGTTGCAGTTTCTCGGTCAGTTTTATTCGACTTTAATCAGTAATAAGATATAACTTTAGTAAATTATATTTCACGAGCCATATTTTCGGTAAATCTTGTTCAGACTACCTCTACTTACTATATTCTAACACAATGTTTTTACATAATTAGGCGTTTCAAAAGTTCACGTCATATGGGGCATTATGCCGAAACGTAAAATGTTATACCGACTTATTATATTATGGTATGCAATACCTATCAGTGCGTCGCGCTTAACTGCGCGATATTGACGCCCGTCTGATATGACTACGTATACTGCGTCCAAGGTAGTTACAGTAAAGTACTTTAATTTTTTAGCCATTTACGGTTCAAGTTATTTTGTTTTATATGTACTTACTCTATGAAATGTCCAAATTAAAAGGATCCCTAAGTGGCTTAATAATTAAAGTCTTTGACCATATCTATCTCTATCATCGTGCTATTTATTATACGTAAGTAAAATATTTAGTTGGATATGTAATGTTTTGATACCGACTTCCGCCACTCATCGGTTTCATTTCGATTCTCAGATCTTAGTATTTATTCGGATTCGCCGCATAAATATGAATTGTTCTTTTTTTATCTCTCATAATTTTAATAAATTTTTCCTTAATTTTTCCTCGAATTCTGTTTAGACATAGATTAGAATAAACAGTAGATTTTTTTAAGCATGTCATGCTGTATGTTAAATCCATTTGAACTAGTTTTGTAGATTACATGTTTTATAATATTTCCTTTATATTTGGTACCTCCTTAATAATAGTTATTAAGAATCGGCAACCATTCGTTATTAAGTGCATTTTATCTAGAAGTTGCACTACCCGTTCAATATTTTTATACGTGTTGTCAAATGCATGAAAAGCTTTGAAGTATTTTTCATTTATTAACTACGACGTTTAAATAAATAAGTAGAAGATCTCCTTAATTTACCCATTCCTCTAATTAAATTCCAACGTGCTTTCACGAAAACAATATTTATTTCTAAGTTTATCCCACATCTTTAAGTAACTTTATTCACCCAAATAAAAACTGTTTATGTTATCCTCTTTGTTTTCATCCTTTTCTGGTGCAAATATATGTAAAATAAACACGTGCTACTCAAAGAACATTTGCTCGAAACACTGACCATACAAACATAGTATTAGCTCACAAAAGAAAATTGTACAAGCCTGTCCAGGCTGTGTTTGTTCAGTCAGTTGGAGAGACGACTAACCTTGTTTGAATACGATTTCCTATTTAGGAGGGTATTATGATTGCCAATACTGAGCAAAGGTTTCGCTCGTCTCTTTAAATTTCCGTTTTTGTGCTACATTTTACCAGTCTCTATAAATGTGGTTCAGTTTGAGTCGCGAACGTCCCACTTCGTGATTCTCTTGCGGCAGATAATAGGGAGGGAGGTTTATCAATGATAATAAGTACTAGTATTGAATTACTCTGGATGTATAATGTAATGACTTTACATTTGTCTACTATAATGTAGGCAAACGCAGCTTTGTTCTACTTGGATAACGTTTATATTAGAGTAAGGTTTACCATAACATATCCTGAATCCGTTTTTCGGAAAATGTGTACGTTACAATTTGTTTAAATAATCTTATTGTATTTTTAACGCTATCGGAAGAACATCGGGGCAACCTATAACCCAGGAGTCACAACGGTAAGGCAGTTCATCAGCATCACGGTTAAAGACGCGTAGCTTAATTTTAGAATAAATTTTGTGTAACATCAATATCAACCGATGTTACTACAGAAGCGGCCCAGACACTGTCAGTAATTATGACATTATTTCTCTACACATCCTTCTCATAAAAGAATGGGTACAGAAATAATTACATTATTTACTTATCAGTAAAGAATGTAAATATTTCTGTACCGTGTCGTCTGGAGTCTATCGTGTCTGGACTGCTATAGTGGGGTCCTTATAAATTTAGTATAGATTATTTGTTGCAATTCTATATTTGTGTCTTGTTCGTGTTTTTGCCGAATAGAGGCGTAAAACGAACTTCGAAGATGCACGATGAAGTTTCCATGCTTTATTTTATTTTATCTCATCTCATTCATACACTGCACTTTATGAAAGCGCAGTGAAACGAAAAACTCTTTCGGGTCGTTTATTTTTATTAAGCGTTTAAATTTTTATTTAGCTTTATACTTCGTTTTTAGCGTTCCGTACCTCAAAAAAATGTAGTGTCAAATACATTAAGTCAGTCAATATACGGGCTGTCTTTTTCAACAATTTGCCATATTGTACGAGGTGATTAGATAGGTTATACTAAACTTTTAATATGGGACCAACCCCGAAGGCCAAACCGTATACAACAGCCAAAAAAATATTGTGATTTTTAGAGTTGGTCTAATAGAAAAAGTTGTTTAGTATGGGCTACCTAAACCTAATCACTTCTCACAATATGGATGATTGTTGAAAAAACGCCATGGTTTTCATATTCAACGTATGCCCTAATAGTTTTATGTCTATCTGTTCGCTGCTTAGCTCAGTGATCGTCTATACTCGAAAGCTGAAATTTGGTATGAGAATGTATATTAATCACGTCGACAAAACGGTAAAAAAAAAGCAAAAAATGTTTAAAGAGCAATTTCCTTAGTGATCCCTTACACTCTGTCAATTCCTCTTCCTTGTAAATGTATTTAAAATAAACCTTTATTCACATAACACCATGACACTGTGGTAAAATTTAACGCTGTCTACGCTAAAAAGGACCACCCTGTCACAATATTTTCTTAAAAACCTGCTGCAAAAAAATTTCGTTACCGACGGACGTAAAAAGAAACATTTTATTAGTCTTTCACCACTCTTGTAGGTTTATTACAATTATTTTATTTTATTGATGCTCGAATCCGAATAATAGGGAAAACGAATAAGAGGCCAGTGTAGCATAATATTTGTATGGAAATTTCAGAATCAGAATCAGAATCAATCGTTTTATTCGTGATAAACCATAGTTGCATACAAAAGTATAAAAAAAAATAAAAACAAAAGAAATATAGAACATAATATACACAGATTACCACGAAATGGACCCGCCTCAGCATTATGCTGACCCGAAAGCCAGCGCTGATCTTCCGGCGGGACCATTCTTCTAACCAAACTTCAAATGCATTTTTCTTAGAAACAAGTGACCGTAAAACGAACTCATGGTGAATCGTTTACATTTTTGACAAGCTTAATTAATCTAAATATAAATCCACCCTTTCCTTTCTGCCTTTAAACTGCCCCCTAAAATAAGGTTTTCGCACTATGAAACATTTCCAATTTCATCTGTGCGCGCGCGGTACCCCTAACCAATATATGTTACATATAAATTCTCCAATAAATACTTGATTCTATGAGCCATTATTAATTTCTTCTGTGTGCACGCAAAGCCCCTAGCCTAGCCGATATAAAGAAAATTACCAATTAATATTTCACTTTTTTCCAATTTAATTTCATTCTATGTAACATTTTAATATTTTTTTGTGCACGCGGGGCCCCTGATCGATGCGGGGCCCCTAGGCAGTTGCCTACTCTGCCTAAAGGCTAATCCGGCTCTGCTCAAAAGGAAAAAAACGGAACCCTTATAGGATCACTCGCGTGTCTGTCTGCCCGTCTGTCACAGCCAATTTACTCCAAAATTTGGTACACATATAGGATGTAGATGTAACAAAAATACTGATGATCCGTTTAAGGGCATAATCGGTATAGTATTACGACTAAGAAAGAGTAGGAGTAAAAACTTTTGGACGTGAAAACTCTCTATAGAAAAAATTTTTTTTTTTCGCAAAAAAATTTTTTTTCTTACTTTTACATAATTAGAATACGATACCAAAAACGCCCTTAAACGGATCACAAGCATTTTTGTTACACCTTGTATGTAAGTCGTTAACCCAAAGATACACGTATAACGTAAATTTAATGAATTTTATACATGAGGGCACTTTAGGGGGTTAATGAGAAAATAAAAAAAAAACAGTTTTCCAAACTATATATAAATGAAATTCAAAATTATGAGCATCTCAGATATGTATTTTTTTAATTTTAGGACAAATATAGTTTTGAAGTTATTTAAGAAAATAGGCGAAAATTTATCATCATGATGTGATTTTAGTTAGCACAAACAAAGGGTCAGATTTAAAACAACTTACTTCTTATTGGCTTAAGCGCTTAAGCGTAGGTACGAGTATTACTAATAAAGAAAAAAATAGTTTTGTTTAAATTTTTCCTGATATGGCTGAAAAAAATAAAGATACATTGGTATAGGTTAAACTATGTATTGCTTTTTGGCTTTATAAAATAACTAGCTTTTGCCCGCGGCTTCGCTCGCGTTAAATTCGGGGTAACACGGTTCCCCTTTGCCCTCCGTAATGCTCCATACAAACTTCCACCCCCCATTTTAGGGAAGTGGGGGGGTTAGAAAGAAACAAAAAGTAACCTATGTCACTCTCTATCCCTTCAACTATCTCCACTTAAAAAATCACGTCAATTCGTCGCCCCGTTTTGCCGTGAAAGACGGACAAACAAACAAACACACACACTTTCCCATTTATAATAGTAGTATGGATTTAATTAATACCTACATACATAAAGTAATTAAGTATTACAGGTAATGTACGTATGTAGGTACAATAACACTCTTGGGACAGGACAGGAAATGTCTATTACGGTGGCCAGCATAAATTACGAGTATGTATAGTTAAGGGTCCGGTAACGTTTTTCTTCGATTTTGCTCACCTATTCGATACTATTTTGCAGTAAGTAACAAAACTTCTATTAATTTATTGTATACATATTTTGGAAAACCATTTCTTTTTAAACTGCTAAGTGGAACACTTTTTTGGTTTTATATTTTATTTATAATTCACCGTAATTTCGAGATTCAATTTTCTGTTTCGCGATTTTTGCTTGGAGGTGAAATAAGTAAGATTTTTATCAATTGAAATTATGTTAAACTATTAGGTAAAATATATATTTTTGTACGTTGGAAAATGAGTCGCCTAAGGAATGAGTGGAACAGTTTTTTTATGGTTATATATATTTTTTAAGTAACAGTAGTATGTTTAGCTAGAGCAATTTTAAGAATAATTGCCGAAGTATAGGTGATATTCTTCTAAAGGTTGTCTGGAAGAAATCGCTCATTAGCGATAAGACCGCCTGTTGTTACCTCTACCTAAATTTATCTAATTGTAAAATTTGTGCTTGTAACTGTATGAGGTGTGCAATAAAGAGTATTTATTAACCGACTTCAATTTCATAGAAGGAGGAGGTTCTGTATTCGGTTTGGGCTTTTTTTTTTATGTATGTTCACCGATTACTCTGAAACGCGTGGTCCGATTTGAATAGTTCTTTTTTTGTTTGAAAGGGTCTACTTCCAAGGTGGTCCCATATTAATCTGGTGCTGTTCTGATGATGGAATCTATGAGGAATTGAGGGAACTCCTCAATTTTTAAAGGCGGTTATTGACAAAGTAGACGTGTATCAGAGAATATATACATAGGTACCACATTTCATCTAAATTGTATTAGTAGTTTAGACGTGAAAATGTAACAGATAGATTCACATTCACCTTTTCAATATAAGTAGGTATCGATATGTTTTGTGATTTTCAGACTTGAAGCTGATTTGACCGGTATTGTAACTTTTTGGCTTGGCACCGACTTCAAACATATCAGTTTGTAACGCATATAAATAATATAATAATTTATTTTATCCTTTTTGAAGTCGGTTTATCTTTTTTTTGTAAAAAGTTTTTATTATTATTATTATTATTTGTATCTCCTTTGAGAATCACGGGCCTTTATATCCCGGTCGTTTGGTAGGCTTGCGTGGGGATACAGATCCAACACGCAGAGGCCCCTTGGAGAAATTTGCTATGTTATACACCTGCTAGAACCCATTCACGGGTACATTAATAGATACCCGTGAACCGGTTCCAGCAGGCGTTATGGCTATTGTAAATAAAATGGACAGAGTAATGGGCTATGGTATTGAAGTTAGGCTGGTCAAAGATTAGGCTATTGTAAAGAGGTCCGGACACCTGCCATAACAATTTTATTACATGTTATCGAGGCAGGCGGTGACTCGCCGCCGGCTAGATGGGCCCCTGAAACTGCCGTCGCAAAAACGACCGTAGGGCAGCTTGTGGCGAGCTGTCGGGGAGTGACGACCCCGCGGACCCGAGTGCTCCAGAGAGTCGGTCAGGGTCTCCGTCTCCGGCGTGTCTTCGTCGGTCGGAGTGGACCCCAAGGGGCCCGCAGGACTCTCGTCTCTGGCTTGCCTTAGTTGGCCGTCCAGAGAGGAGCCGTCAGAGCTATATGCTCGCTGGGTGGAAGTGAAATTTGCATAAGTCGCGAGTTGGTACAGTGGCTGGGCTTCCTACAGTCTCTGGCAGAAAGCGGTGTACACCTCTCCACACCCTGAGCCGCTCACACCGCATACAATATTATTATTATTATTATTATTATTATTCTTGGAGATGTGTTATAGTTATTCACATAAATAAAAATGTAGAAATAAACTTGACTTTAAGCTTTAATCAGATATTCTAAAACATATTGGAGGGTATAAAAAAAAAATTCAAGCAACAAGTTTGCACGAATCAACGTCCTCACTAATCAAGCTCTGTAAGAATTGAGTTTTCGGGTATTAAATAACAATATATAGAAACAAAAAGTAATTCTTTGCAATAACAAAACTACAATAGTAGTTTATGTAACTGTTACGTAATAAGGGTCCTTAAAACATGAGTGTGGTTTTATGGTTTTATGAAATGAGCCGCAGGCGAATTTCATAATAAGATCACACGAGTGTTTTAAGGCCTAATTACGTACAGTTGCATACACTGCTTTATCTACACTCATATTGTAAGTTCTCTAAAACGTGTTCGAAAACGGTAGGCAATGGCTAGCATTACCACGACCGATTTTACTATGATAAGCTTTTTATCCGTGGCAGTAACGTAATTTTAACTTTTCATGCTCAAGTATTGATGTGCTATGAGTTTTGATAACATAATGTACACCTGCAGCCTCCCGCGCATCCGCCGACAACAGCCCGACACGCGCCCGCGCGACCGCCGGCACACGAGAGTTGGCCATGGTGGCGGTGCAATGGTGGCCATTCTATGGTTTTCGAATACGGCATTTTAGATAAATAATATGAGTGTAGATAAAGCAGTGTATGCAACTGTACGTAATTAGGCCTTAAAACACTCGTGTGATCTTATTATGAAATTTCGCCTGCGGCTCATTTCATAAAACCACACTCATGTTTTAAGGACCCTTATTACGTAACAGTTACATAAACTACTAATTCTAAATGCCTTATTTGGAAACCATAGAATGGCCGCCATTGCACCGCCACCATTGCCAACTCTCGTGTGCCGGCGGTCGCGCGGGCGCGTGTCGGGCTGTCGGCGTCGACGTCGGGAGGGTGCAGGTGTACATTATGTTATCAAAACTCATAGCACATCAATAATTGAGCATGAAAAGTTAAAATTACGTTACTGCTACGGATAAAAAGCTTATCATAGTAAAATCGGTCGTGGTAATGCTAGCCATTGCCTACCGTTTTCGAAGACGTTTTAGAGAACTTACAATATGAGTGTAGATAAACTATCTTATCAAATGCAATTCATATGCTTTATTCCATTATTAGCGATTTTCGTTTTCAAATCTTTACCGGACTCGTAAGAGAACACGAACAATTCATATTTGTAAGATTCGCGCGACAAATAAAAGGCCACCACACACTGTTAGTAATAATCTAATTATTTATTTACCCGTCCTTTTCTATGTAGGTATATGAAGGATGAGTAGATAAATAATGTAATCATAATCATAATCATTTATTTCTTTGTAAAAACACAGGTATTTGAAATTATATTACAATTGGTAGTGAATCACCATGTTTTTGCCATAAGGCGTACAAAACAAACAGTCAAACTAATGACAAACTAAATACTTAATATTAGAAAGTACTTTTACTAACAAAACTAAGACTATATAACGTAATAATAACACTAGCACGTTCCGTGGTCGGGAAAGACATACACACTATACTCTGTATCTTTAGGTATTTAAATAAAAGTAAATAAGATCTACCCTCAAATGGCTCCTTTAAGCCAGTTGAGGGTAGATGAAAACATTACACGATCAAATAATATTGGTTAAAGCCAGGTCGTTAAGTGACAGATCCAGGCAGTTTTGTATTTGATTGGTTAACCAATAAATGTTATAACTACCCGAAAATGTAAAAATTGTTTGTTTACTTTTATTTAAATACCTAAAGACATAGAGTATAGCACTATATTACATCAGGTACATTACGCAAACTTGCCGTGATAAACTAAGTCTTTCAAATATTCTTCAACAGAGTAGAATGCTTTCTTTACCAGAAAGTCATGAAGCATTTTCTTAAATTGTACTACATTTTTACAGCCTAAAATAGATTTTGGCAGATTATTATATATTCTGGGTGACATTCCAAACGCACTTTTAGAAAACAAGACAGTGTCAAATGAATACGTGCATATTCTTTCACGGTGTCTAATGCTATTGAGCTTTTTAAAGTTACTTATGTTATTTTTTACACATGTTGCTATTTCATAGATGTACTATCGGGTTCAGAATTGCATGGCCAATTTATGAATGAATTCATTGATAAATTGACCATGCAATTTTGAACCTGATGGTACATACAAGGCAGTGTTAGTATATTAAGTTTAAGAACATGTCATTATTAAATACCTACTGACAGTGTCTGGTGGCTTAAACAGGTAGACGTCCGACAGCTCATTACAGTCATTACTGTCACAGACATATCGTCTTTAAATTAAACTTATAATAGTGACAGTAGATGACTATTGGGCATTAACGTGGCGGGAATCTTATCTGTCCCATAGCGTAAAAGATACGGTAATACAAGCCCTTCATTCGTCTAAGATAAGATTATCTATTTAGATCAATGACGGAGTCTATTAACTATTTACGGTTGGCATCTACCTCACTACTGAGTATTGACTACAACTTTGTAAACTGCTTTATTATCACTGGGAAATTATACAATCTGCTAACCTTTGTTGCTTTAATAAGATTGATGGTACTCGCCATGCCTATCTAAATATTCTGATTTATGTATTCACTGTATAAATTTGGCTTACGCTTCGGTATTCTAAACGGGTATATATATACCCGTTTAGAATACGTCAAAGGTGTAACGTAACTGATATAAGTCCTTCTTTTATAGTTGCTTATTAATTATTTTAATTTATGCATACCTATTCATTAATATTTAGAGTAACCGACGAGTAGAAATTAAGTATTTTTAAACTTAAATACTTAATAAACTTACTGCATACGGCAGTAATTTTGCAGTTAATTATCATTTCCGTAAAATACAGCATTACCCGGAGAACGCTCTAACTAGTTTAAATTCTTTTTACGATGAGCTCTTAACATTTATTAGAGTAAGTAATTTTCAGTAGTTTCCTCCTTTTTAAAACCTTTATATGTGGAACTTCAGGGTAAAATTCTTTCTAATAAAAAACAGTTGCGGTCAGGACCAAATACTTATTTGATAATTGAAAGTTGTAAAATAAATAAATAAATATTATAGTACAATCTTACACAAACCGCCCTAGTCCCACAGTAAGCTATGGCATATATATGTCGCAGTACGATAGATAAAGCCGTTATATAGTTATAACCCTAGTACGGCATATAACTATATCCCTAGGGATATAACTATACCTCCGCCGCACCGCCGCACTCCTACCTACAATTATTTCACTAAACTTAATCCAGTAATATAACTATTTATATCACTAAACTAAAGACGTATTATAGTTATATTCCTAGTAAGATAGTAATGAATCGCTTTCGTATAACTGTTACGACATATAATTATATCCCTAGGATTATACAGGCCTCGGTGTATTTTTAGCACGGTAAGACTAAGGAGAGCTATGGAGTCGTTATTAACATTAAAATTAAATTCATACTCATACTCATCCTCATTAATTAAGTTCGTCCGAATCGTTTTATAAATACTTAGACTACTTATATGTAATTAATTCTGTTTACATATATTTAATTAAATGTTATATTATAAAAATGTAATATGTTAATATTACCCATATTGCAGTGTCATCGCTCCAATATAAGTACTTAACGTACCTACATACTATAATTACTGTTGAGATAAAGAACTATACGTTGTCACTGGCCGCTTTAGAGAATGCACTTAATGACATCATATGTCATGTATCAACATATTAAGACGTATTATTTGTTACTTCAATATATTCATTTAAGGCAAATTTCAGAATAAATTGCTGATTCCATTATGACGGATCCACAAATATCTGAAATTTTGCACTGGATTGAACCGTACAAAGATCTTATATACGATCACGAAAAATGTGTAGTAACGTGTGTGTCTTGTGACGTACATCTCACGCAATTAAGACACACTTTTATATTAACACATGTCAACAGCATTCTACACAATACAAAATCTCGCCAACATTCTTCGTTTATACAGCGCTGGATAGAACCCTATGAAGAGTTAGAGTATAATACCGATCAAGCAGTTATATACTGCACTGTGTGTGAAAGTTCTATAACTCGATTGAAAAAGGACAACGTTCTGAAACATGTTAATTCTGACAAGCACCAAAATAAATGTGGAGCTATAAGCGACTTCTATATATTGATCTCTGCTTGTTCCTGGTTACCTGCAACATTCCTTGGAACAGACTTAATCATCCCGAATTCCGAAAATTCATGGAAAAATATTGCTGTCCAATAACGAATAAAAGACTTCCACACGAATCAACTTTGAGAAAATTTTATCTCCAAAAAATTTACACCCCAGTTATGGACAAAATAAGGAACTCATTTAAAGATTGTTACCTGTGGCTTTCCGTGGACGAAACAGTAGATGTTATTGGTAATTGCGTTGTCAATGTTATAGTGAAGTCGTTACAAGGATCCTCGTGTCGACCCTTCTTACTATCATGTAAGGTATTAGAAAAAGTCAATGGAAACTTGATCGCTGTAGTGGTAGAAAATAGTCTTATGTTTTTGTGGCAAGGTGATTTCGAAGGTAACATTGGCAAATTTTTAATATTTTGCACGGAAAGCGCTGCATATATGCTTCTCGCAGGCAAAATTTTAAAACGGAAATTTATTAACATGAAACATGTTACTTGTTTAGCGCATGCACTAAATCGTGTTGCTGAACAAATAAGATCAGAACATGAAAGAGTCAACGCCTTAATATCAAATGTAAAAAAGATATTTCTGAAATCGCCACAGAGAACACGAATATTTAAGATGATGGCCCCTGATGTGCCCCTACCGCCGCGGTCTGTAATAACCAGATGGGGGACATGGTTGAATGCTGCATTTTACTACGCGGATCATTATGAACAAATAAAAAGTAATGTTTTTGAATTTTCAAGAAAAGAAGCCATCTCAGTAGCAAACGCCCAAACCGCATTGATGGATATGAACATGCCAAACGAGCTTAGTTTTATTAAAGACAATTATCAGGTTATTGTTGAATCTATGACAAAATTACAGTGTACAAATATTCCAATAAAGCAAGCGTTTCAAGTAATATACGACGTTACACAATTTTTAACATGTTTCGGCCCTGACACAATTAGAGATAAATTTGTAAAAGTTCTCGAAAGGAACCCAGATATTAATGAAATACAACACAATGGCAACAGATGGCAAGCTCACAACACTTTGAGGAAGTTCTAAAACATGCTACTTTAACTTCAGTCGATATGAAAGATCTTTTTCGTATCATAAGTGGATTTTTGACCAACATAGAACATGTTTCACTCCAGATAACATGGAAAAAGTCTCAATTATTTACACATTTTACAACTGGACTGATGAAATGAACAACGTACACGTACCATGTGAAGATTTTGAAGAACTCATTCCTATAGCTACGTGTTCTATGGATATTGATTGTTAATTCTATGGGGTTGTTTACCTTCATATTATTTGTTACTCGTCAATGAAGATGGTGGTGTATTTTTATAGCTATTATTTATTTTATGAATTAAATTAATGAGTATGAGTATGAATTTAATTTTAATGTTAACAACGACTCCATAGCTCTCCTTAGTCTTACCGTGCTAAAAATACTCCGAGGCCTGATTATATATATATATATATATATATAATAGATAGATATAGGTAAATACTTAAATACATACAAAATATCCATAACTCAGGTACAAATATCTGTGATAAACATACAAACAAATGCCCTTACCAGGATTCGAACCCGGGATCTCCTGTTTCATAGGCAGGGCCACTACCGACTGGGCTGGGGGGCCATTAGTACGCAACTTGGATCCCAAAAAGTTTTAAGCCCACTGCTATTATCCCTTATAGTCGCTTCTATTTTCCTACAATGCACTATATACGCGGATAGTCAGTAAGCATGTAATAACATTCACAGATTTTCTATAGCGACGTATGCTCCAGTCCGCAATAGTATGCGCTTGATCAGCAACCGTTTGACTATGAGAAATTACTATAAATAACCCATTGATTGTAATCACAGGTGCTACCGAGGAGGCAGTAGCAAGAAGCGACACGAGCAACGACGATTCGCCATGTACGGACTGTACGCCTGGGGCGTGCCTTTGGTGCTCACTGCTTTCACCGCTTTCATGCAGTTCGGGGACTTACCGAACTACATATTGAAGCCTGGGCTGGGGGATATGAGGTGCTGGTTTGAAGGTGGGTAAAAAAAATGTATAAATGTACTTATTTGCGATCCGGAGGAACTTCCTTTGAATTTGACATCTGACGCGATTGTCTGGCTACATAGGTAACATAGCTTGGATGTGGACCTACTGTCTGATATTTAGAATGTGTGACTAAAAGCGGACCAGACACTGTCAGTAATAATGACATTATTTCTCTACCCGTCCTTTTCTATGTATATGGAGGCTGAGAAGGACGAGTAGAGAAATAATGACATTATTACTGACAGTGTCTAGTGGCCTAAAGTGTTTCGAGTAAGTATTTCGTAAACATTTAAAAGCGGGACAAACGAAGGTAAAAGAAAAATTGGGAAAGTTTTAAAATTCAATCGTAATAAAAAAATAAATGAATGAATGAAAACTATTTGTTTCCCTTTTCACTCGCACATTTGTCAGCTTAAGGATTTGGTTCAGTTCTCAGAGAGAGTTGAACAGGCCATGTTTCACGCGGGATAAAATCTCGTCGCTCGTGCGGTGGCGATAGTACCCACGGGATAAGATAAATTACGAAGCTGCAATTATCCCTAGCGGTTAGTCATTATTTTGATCCTTCTAGTAAAAAAAATAACGATGCGAACACAAATTTAGTTTACTCATACACATTATCATATTATGATGCGAAACAAACAGTTTCTCTGTATATCTGCCCAAACTGTCTATCTATATGTTTGTATCCTTTTTACGGCTTGATTACCGATTTTACAATCTAGGTACTACCTAGTGCTAGGAGGCAGAATAAGTTATTAAGTAGATTAAACTAGGCAGAAATGCCACAGATCCTCAGGCACAGCACGGCTAGGTAATTTACACTTCTAAAATCAACACATCAAAATTAATTAATTGAGGGGTTCGGCATAGCTTTTAATAATTTCATATCATTTCCGTAACATGTGTATCGTATTTTATTTTACGCTAAAAGCTTTGTTATTTCTTTCACTTCCGTTTCCTTTTGTTGCTACAGAAATCTGGAACGTGATGCTAATTATCAGATTAAGCCATCTTTGTTCGTTCCAGCGAGAATATTGTTAATCCGGTATTACAGCAGATTAATTATGCTAAATAAGCCGTTTTCTAAATGTTCTGTTCTGCTTCCGTTCCCATATAGTATTACATACTGTAGAAAGTTAAGAAAATAATACATAAATACGGCATTTACTAAGTAATGATCGTTACATTGATAGCTACATAAATAAAAAACCGGATAACTTTATTACTTCTAAAGAGTGTTCGTTAGATTGTTTTTAAGGACAACCTATATACTTAAGGTACTGTGAGTAGGTACTTAATAAAAATCATAATATTCCAACGATAAAATATTCAAGTTAAATGCGCATTTGTATCACATTCAAACATGAAGATATTATTCTTGTAACACAATCTCAGACAAGACACTTGCTTTTACGAACACCATTATCATTTTGCAAAATTCGCTTGTTCGAGATTGCCAGTAGATGCCGGTCTATTCCTGTCATAAATAGCTTGGCAACTTTAACCTATATTGCAATACGAATATGCAGACTCTTCAAAGCTACGAGCGCTCGGGATTCAATTAGGAAAGTAATTTAAATAATTTATCATCCCTGGGAGTCCTGCAATGCTACGTATGATTTTATCTGACTACCCTACGCCTACAGGACCGTAGGCGTAAAATATCGTTTTTATTAACACTCATAAATTTAACGCCGCATTCGGAGCGAGTTAAAAAACAATAAGCCTGGCATTCGATCGTGAAATCCACTGCCCGTCGAACGTCAGAAATTATTGATTTTCCATCAAATATGAGGATATCGTGGTGGTAAAAAATTCAAGCTTATTCGAAATCGACGAGACAGAAACTTCAACCGAATTTATCGCATTTTTTTCCAAAAATAGTTTTATGTGGTTGATTTTTTTAAACAATTAGAATCATGCGCCACGTATAGTCTGCTTAATGGTAAGCAGAGCCCATAGCCCATGGACGCTTGTAAGTTGTCTTACAGCTGTGCAACTTCTTCTTATTCATATATGTATCTTATACCTACTCCACATCATAAAAACACAGATATTGCTTAGCTTCCAACAATTACCTACAAAATTGATATATATCAGTAAGCACCTACCATATTACTTATTCGAACAACAAAAAACCGGCCAAGAGCGTGTCGGGCCACGCTCAGTGTAGGGTTCCGTAGTTTTTCGTCCGTCACAGTAAGTGTCCCCACTTAAGAGTTAAAATAACACCGCCATGTAGGATATGATATGAGCGTTCTACGTACAGCGACATCTATCGGCAAATTAAGTAAACTATTGCGCGCGAGCTTAAAGTATGGAAGATGATTTTTATGGGATAATTCTTTATTGCGTGAACCGATTTTCACCCTTTTTACTTTATTTGAAAGCAAGTCTTTTCATTGTAATTTTGTAGAAATTACAGGTACAATACACACCTGCTTATACGGTTAAATTACCAACTTAGTTCAAAAATAATTTTGTATTTTTTTTTTCAAAAACTATTCAACCTAGGTATTCTAAATTAAACGTGTGGTATCTGGATGACGGGACCCTCGGCGGTGAAGCGACTTCTGTTCTCGAAGATTTTAAAAAGATAACTACAAACTTGAAAACAATTGGCCTCTCCCTAAAGGGTTTAGCAGGCTAAGGAAGGTCGTGTGGCCCCTGTGAGGAATAGTTGAATTGGTAAATGTCAATTGTTTGTCGCCTCATAACTAGTAATCACTCCAACTTTTAGCCCTCTATCTTGAACTGTCACAGAGATAATGTCAAAAATGTATTTTTTTAACATTTTTTTCAAACTCGTATATCTCCTAATCCATAGCAGCTAAAGCATTGAAACAAAATCACAGCTACGTAGTTTGAGTGGGAGTATACCCTATAATTTTATTAATATTTTATACGTGAAAAATAAACGAAATAAATGTCAATTTATTTTTTGACAGCTCTTTCCAACACGTTTTTTTGAAAGTACAATTATGAAAAAAATCATATAAATTGCTTATAGTATTAGTTACTAGCATACAAAAACTCAATTGATTATATTTGGTGCAACATACTGTAAAAAAAAAACTAACGTAAGTATTCAAGTATAAAGAGTAGGCTTCTGAACTGAAACTTCGTTTTTAAGTTTTTTGTTTGTTGCCTAGCAACAAAGGGTGTATTGTTTTTAATTTGACGTATGACTGTCAAAAAAGATCACTGAACTACTGCTGTGTTAGCATTTGTAACTAATTTTACTAAGTACTAAATCAACGTCACCTCCTTGGCTGTCCCGTCTTGGACCAGTCATTTGAATTCTTTGTAGATTATAAAATTCAAAATTTAATAAAATTTAAAAGCAACATCACATCGTTTATCAAAAATTAACATTCACTCCGCTTATTCAATCATAAAACATTGCCTATTTGTGTCAAAATTTACATACATTCTCCGCGGGTCCCATCTTTGGAAATACCCTGATTTGGTTTCAAAATTAGATACATTAGTCGTAGAAACACTGACATCCATTTTCAACATATCTTTTGACGACAGAACTTGGACCCAGGCTAGCTTACCTATTAGGTTCGGTGGCCTGGGTATCCGCAAAATCTCCTGCGTGGCGTTACCTGCGTTCTTGTCCTCGGTGCATGGTGCTCAAAGCCATAAGGCTATTT
The DNA here is from genome assembly GCA_947086415.1 of Pammene aurita. NCBI lineage: Eukaryota > Metazoa > Arthropoda > Insecta > Lepidoptera > Tortricidae > Pammene > Pammene aurita. Next base: position 11,138,750 of record OX352300.1, on the reverse strand, counting down.
TTATTTTTCGAATTTTTAGAATGTGTGACTAAAAGCGGACCAGACACTGTCAGTAATAATGACATTATTTCTCTACCCGTCCTTTTCTATGTATATGGAGGCTGAGAAGGACGAGTAGAGAAATAATGACATTATTACTGACAGTGTCTAGTGGCCTAAAGTGTTTCGAGTAAGTATTTCGTAAACATTTAAAAGCGGGACAAACGAAGGTAAAAGAAAAATTGGGAAAGTTTTAAAATTCAATCGTAATAAAAAAATAAATGAATGAATGAAAACTATTTGTTTCCCTTTTCACTCGCACATTTGTCAGCTTAAGGATTTGGTTCAGTTCTCAGAGAGAGTTGAACAGGCCATGTTTCACGCGGGATAAAATCTCGTCGCTCGTGCGGTGGCGATAGTACCCACGGGATAAGATAAATTACGAAGCTGCAATTATCCCTAGCGGTTAGTCATTATTTTGATCCTTCTAGTAAAAAAAATAACGATGCGAACACAAATTTAGTTTACTCATACACATTATCATATTATGATGCGAAACAAACAGTTTCTCTGTATATCTGCCCAAACTGTCTATCTATATGTTTGTATCCTTTTTACGGCTTGATTACCGATTTTACAATCTAGGTACTACCTAGTGCTAGGAGGCAGAATAAGTTATTAAGTAGATTAAACTAGGCAGAAATGCCACAGATCCTCAGGCACAGCACGGCTAGGTAATTTACACTTCTAAAATCAACACATCAAAATTAATTAATTGAGGGGTTCGGCATAGCTTTTAATAATTTCATATCATTTCCGTAACATGTGTATCGTATTTTATTTTACGCTAAAAGCTTTGTTATTTCTTTCACTTCCGTTTCCTTTTGTTGCTACAGAAATCTGGAACGTGATGCTAATTATCAGATTAAGCCATCTTTGTTCGTTCCAGCGAGAATATTATTAATCCGGTATTACAGCAGATTAATTATGCTAAATAAGCCGTTTTCTAAATGTTCTGTTCTGCTTCCGTTCCCATATAGTATTACATACTGTAGAAAGTTAAGAAAATAATACATAAATACGGCATTTACTAAGTAATGATCGTTACATTGATAGCTACATAAATAAAAAACCGGATAACTTTATTACTTCTAAAGAGTGTTCGTTAGATTGTTTTTAAGGACAACCTATATACTTAAGGTACTGTGAGTAGGTACTTAATAAAAATCATAATATTCCAACGATAAAATATTCAAGTTAAATGCGCATTTGTATCACATTCAAACATGAAGATATTATTCTTGTAACACAATCTCAGACAAGACACTTGCTTTTACGAACACCATTATCATTTTGCAAAATTCGCTTGTTCGAGATTGCCAGTAGATGCCGGTCTATTCCTGTCATAAATAGCTTGGCAACTTTAACCTATATTGCAATACGAATATGCAGACTCTTCAAAGCTACGAGCGCTCGGGATTCAATTAGGAAAGTAATTTAAATAATTTATCATCCCTGGGAGTCCTGCAATGCTACGTATGATTTTATCTGACTACCCTACGCCTACAGGACCGTAGGCGTAAAATATCGTTTTTATTAACACTCATAAATTTAACGCCGCATTCGGAGCGAGTTAAAAAACAATAAGCCTGGCATTCGATCGTGAAATCCACTGCCCGTCGAACGTCAGAAATTATTGATTTTCCATCAAATATGAGGATATCGTGGTGGTAAAAAATTCAAGCTTATTCGAAATCGACGAGACAGAAACTTCAACCGAATTTATCGCATTTTTTTCCAAAAATAGTTTTATGTGGTTGATTTTTTTAAACAATTAGAATCATGCGCCACGTATAGTCTGCTTAATGGTAAGCAGAGCCCATAGCCCATGGACGCTTGTAAGTTGTCTTACAGCTGTGCAACTTCTTCTTATTCATATATGTATCTTATACCTACTCCACATCATAAAAACACAGATATTGCTTAGCTTCCAACAATTACCTACAAAATTGATATATATCAGTAAGCACCTACCATATTACTTATTCGAACAACAAAAAACCGGCCAAGAGCGTGTCGGGCCACGCTCAGTGTAGGGTTCCGTAGTTTTTCGTCCGTCACAGTAAGTGTCCCCACTTAAGAGTTAAAATAACACCGCCATGTAGGATATGATATGAGCGTTCTACGTACAGCGACATCTATCGGCAAATTAAGTAAACTATTGCGCGCGAGCTTAAAGTATGGAAGATGATTTTATGGGATAATTCTTTATTGCGTGAACCGATTTTCACCCTTTTTACTTTATTTGAAAGCAAGTCTTTTCATTGTAATTTTGTAGAAATTACAGGTACAATACACACCTGCTTATACGGTTAAATTACCAACTTAGTTCAAAAATAATTTTGTATTTTTTTTTTCAAAAACTATTCAACCTAGGTATTCTAAATTAAACGTGTGGTATCTGGATGACGGGACCCTCGGCGGTGAAGCGACTTCTGTTCTCGAAGATTTTAAAAAGATAACTACAAACTTGAAAACAATTGGCCTCTCCCTAAAGGGTTTAGCAGGCTAAGGAAGGTCGTGTGGCCCCTGTGAGGAATAGTTGAATTGGTAAATGTCAATTGTTTGTCGCCTCATAACTAGTAATCACTCCAACTTTTAGCCCTCTATCTTGAACTGTCACAGAGATAATGTCAAAAATGTATTTTTTTAACATTTTTTTCAAACTCGTATATCTCCTAATCCATAGCAGCTAAAGCATTGAAACAAAATCACAGCTACGTAGTTTGAGTGGGAGTATACCCTATAATTTTATTAATATTTTATACGTGAAAAATAAACGAAATAAATGTCAATTTATTTTTTGACAGCTCTTTCCAACACGTTTTTTTGAAAGTACAATTATGAAAAAAATCATATAAATTGCTTATAGTATTAGTTACTAGCATACAAAAACTCAATTGATTATATTTGGTGCAACATACTGTAAAAAAAAAACTAACGTAAGTATTCAAGTATAAAGAGTAGGCTTCTGAACTGAAACTTCGTTTTTAAGTTTTTTGTTTGTTGCCTAGCAACAAAGGGTGTATTGTTTTTAATTTGACGTATGACTGTCAAAAAAGATCACTGAACTACTGCTGTGTTAGCATTTGTAACTAATTTTACTAAGTACTAAATCAACGTCACCTCCTTGGCTGTCCCGTCTTGGACCAGTCATTTGAATTCTTTGTAGATTATAAAATTCAAAATTTAATAAAATTTAAAAGCAACATCACATCGTTTATCAAAAATTAACATTCACTCCGCTTATTCAATCATAAAACATTGCCTATTTGTGTCAAAATTTACATACATTCTCCGCGGGTCCCATCTTTGGAAATACCCTGATTTGGTTTCAAAATTAGATACATTAGTCGTAGAAACACTGACATCCATTTTCAACATATCTTTTGACGACAGAACTTGGACCCAGGCTAGCTTACCTATTAGGTTCGGTGGCCTGGGTATCCGCAAAATCTCCTGCGTGGCGTTACCTGCGTTCTTGTCCTCGGTGCATGGTGCTCAAAGCCATAAGGCTATTTTTATTTTTCCTATAAGGAAAAATATTGGCCCCTTCCATTGGGTCCCTGGAGGCTGCACACTGCTCCGAGGCCAAGAACGTTTGGTCTATAACCTGCCCGAACACCGACTCACCTGACCATCCCTGCTCGCAGAGGCAATGGGACGAGCCGCTCTGTCGACTAGTACGGAAAAATCTCTTAGATACGTACCGCGCTCGTCTCCTCGCTACTGCAGAGTGGGATTCTGGTCTCTGGTTAACAGCTCTACCGTCTCCCAATATTGGAACACTGTTAGATAACACTACCTTTCGCCTCGCAACCTGCTTACGTTTGGGGGCACCAACAAACCAACCTCATCGCTGTCAATGCGGCGTCATGGTGGACAGTCTAGGCCACCACGGTCTTTCTTGCGTCCGAAGTGCTGGGAGGATCCCCCGCCACGCCAGCATTAACGACGTCATCCGAAGGGCCCTTGTCAGCGCCAAACTGCCGGCAGTCCTGGAACCTAGGGTTTGGCCAGGGACGACGGCAAGAGGCCCGACGGCATGACACTGGTGCCTTGGAGTATGGGACGGCCGCTAGTTTGGGACGCTACTTGCGTTGATACCTTGGCACCGTCCCGTATTTCAGGCACCAAAATCAATGCTAGCGCCGCGGCATCCTCGGCCGAAGACCTCAAGCGCCGCAAGTATGTTGCTCTAGGAAGTAGCTACATATTTGCGGCGTTTGGGGTTGAAACTTTGGGGCCGTGGGGGCCAAGCGCGCGCCGACTATACAAAGATCTATCGGCGCGCCTAATAGAAGCCTCTGGTGACCAGAGGGCTGGCTACTATTTTGCACAACGTATAGCTATCGCCATTCAACGTGGCAATACGGCCAGCCTTCTGGGCACCCTGCCCGTTGACAGCGATCTGGGCCAATTTTTTTATCTCTAGTTTTAAGTTGTTTAGTGTTTATTATATGTTTACTGTTATGTGTTGTTGTGTTGAAATAAAAAGGTGCTAGACTAGACGAAGTCTTGGATACATGTTTTTGCAATATTAAATGTACACCTATCAAGTTCAAAATAATTTTCCTAGAAAGTTTTTATAAAGGTTTACTTTTCAGATTTTTTTCATATTTTTAAAACTTATGGTTCAAAAGTTAGAGGGGGGGGGGGGAACACATTTTTTTTTACTTCTGGAGCGATTATTTCCGAAAATATTTACATTATCAAAAAATGATTTTAGTAACCCCTATTCATTTCTAAATGGACACCTATCCAACAATATATCACACGTTAGGGTTGAAATGAAAAAAAATCACTCCCCACTTTACGTATAGGGGAGGTACCCTAATAAAACATTTTTTTCCACTTTTTATTTTACCACTTTGTCGGCGTGATTGATATACATATTAGTACCAAATTTCAGCTTTCTAGTGCTAATGGTCACTGAGATTATCCGCGGACGGACGGACGGGCAGACATGGCGAAACTATAAGGGTTCCTAGTTGACTACGGAACCCTAAAAAAAGAAAAAAAAAGAAGATCTCAAAGAGGACCCAGTGTGTTGACGATGAGGGACCCTCTTGTTCCTTTAGCCGTCAACGTCAATACAGTGAATCCTCCTTTTTGTAAAGGGTCGGCAACGCGCATGTGACACGTCTGGAGTTGCAGGCGTCCATAAGCTACGGTAGCTGCTTACCATCAGGGGCCATATGCTTGTTTGCCACCGACATGGTGTTAAAAAAAACAAGCCTTAGGTACAAACGATTTTACATTTTTGTCTCGGCATGACAGACATATCGAGCAATACGAACACTTCTGACCTAAATGTGAAATAGACACTGGGGAGTTAGCCAAGGGCGATTGTTATTACTGTCGCCTAACTTCATCTAACAAATTAATTTGTCTGGCACCAAATTGCAGTCATTTGGGAAGTATACCATATGTAAGGTAGTTAACGGACTGACGTACCTACCCACCTATAAGTACCTATTTTAGTTTGAATACAGTCAAACTTTGATGCTCGCAGTTACACTACGAATTGCTAAGAGTTTCAACAGTGTTGGAAACATTTTCGAAAAAGATTTTTTTTAACCTCCATATATTTTGATGTGGTGATTGAATCTTTATTTTGTCTAAGAATGTTTCCAATTTTATGAAAACTTTCCGCAGCTTACACCTCTTGTAATAAACTTAATACCAAAACTGCGTAGGTAAGTAACTAAATTTTAAATATTTAACCCCGTACCGTTAAATACTATTTGCACGAGACCGTATTCCTCACGACACGAAGATCTCTGACATTCTTGATTTAATCGCCGGTGTGTACGTAATAAAATTAATTACGTATGTATACAGTTGTAGTAGTAGTGGTGTTATGTTAAACCGAGTAGTTGGTTGTAGACCGACCTATGTACCGCACTTTCGACAACCAAGAGCAGCTTTTCAACGCACAATGCGACAGGACTTTAATAAAAGTTGGGCTTTGCGAGTCACATACGGGCTCGACAGAGAGGGCCGCCGTTGTCGAATACGACGTGGAGAGACATGGAGGACTATTAACCTGTATAGTAGTAACCTACAGTTGATTGTAAACTGTTTTATGTATGTTGTTTTTAATTACGTACATTTTCTCATTTGCTATTATGCTTCTACTCTACTGTCGCCACACGCATGCGAAACGCGTGGTCGCTTGACCAATGGTGGTCGGTAGACGCTGGCAGACGCCAGCTGACACCAACCGCTATATATAATGGATGAGAGTGCATTCTCGGAGCGTACTTGTCGCGCCCTCGGCTCGGTTCGCTGCGGGCCCGGAAGCGGGACGGTAGCTCTTACTATAAGTATGTAGCAGGGCGGTGTAGGAAGGCTCGGACTCGGAACGGCTCGTGCTCGGCTCGTTAGTGCTCGGAACGCTCGCTGTCGGCTCGTCGACGTATAGGATGCAGTACGTTGTAGTTGTAGCGTCAATAATCCTGAAAGCGTCACTATAGGCACCAAATATAGTAAAACAAGATAAAAAAAGATAAAAGATATTTATTCTTCAATTTAGGCACATTACAATGCACTTATGAACGTCAGAGAGAAAAAAAAACTACCTCCGGTTCTAACCCTACACCTCTGACCCGAGAAGTATTATTTATGACCGGCAAGAAACTCGGCGGGACTTATTTTTTCAAAACAGTAATACAGTAATATTATATCTTAAAGATACACAATAATGCGTAGTTCTATAAGAAGGCATATCAAAACAGTTTTTGATATAGTCATTCAATGGCCGCCACGCGCTCTACCCTGCGAAGAGACAATACGTGTATCGTTGCTTCATTGTTAGAGTAAGAAGCATTTTAAAACAGCAGTAAAGGCATTACAGATCTTCAGGCTGCGTTTCACCAGAGATGAGCGAGGATGCGTTGCGAGGAATGTGTTTGTTAAGATCCAATCCTAGAGCTGTGCTGTGCCAGGACAGGTAAATTACTGATTCTATTGGTTCTTATAAACACATTCTTCGCAACGCATTCTTGTCCATATCTGGTGGAAACGAAGCCCGAGTCCTCGTTAGCTTCGCTAAGGGATTAACGTTCGCTTAATATAGGCTTCACGTTGTAGCGAGATAAATATGCTGTTATTTAGAAAGCTCTCCCTAGGTATTAAGACAATTTTCTTACCGTACTTACTGGAATTCCAGTTTTATATTCAAGAACACCACTGGACCTTCAACTTATTGTGTACCTTTGTTATTCAGATTGGAAACGGGACCTCATATACTTCTTCACGCCGGTCCTAGCGCTCGTTCTATGCAACACCATTCTGTTCTCTGTGACCGCTTATCGCATCCGCTCCATTAAGCAGGAGACCGCCATCTTGAAGAGCTCGGAGTCGGCCAGGAGCGACCGTCTCAAGAAGGACAAGCAAAGGTCAGTTCTGATTTTTATATGCCGTAAAATCCAACTATAGTCAAAAAGGTCCCAACTATGGTCCAAAACATATTCAAATGTCTTCGTTTTGATGGTTTTGATCATAACTTTTATTTAGATGACGCATTTTATATTCAAAATATGTTAATAAATGATTGAAAAAACTTATATAAAACCAAAAAAAAGATTGGGATTGAAGTTTGATTACCTGTTGAAGGCGTAGACCATTGTTGCAGTAGGTACTGGACTATAGTTGGGTGGTTACCTAATATCTGGGTCATTTTGATCATCGTAACTATTAATCCAAGAACAACCGCATAATGAAAGCTCGATAAAGATTTAATAGCGCAAGTCATTCTTAGTATAAATTAAACCTCGACCCCTATACGGCATGGCAAACTGTGACACGTGAATATCACAGTTAGATTGCTAAAATAATGCATTTCGATTGATGAGTTTCGTCTATGTAATATATATGTATGTATATATAATAATATATGTATGTATTTTTTTTGTTGTATATCGTATATTATGTATATATTGTATTGTATATTATTTTATTCATTGTTTACTTGTAGTTAACTCTTTACCTTTTGTTCTCGTAAACACCGCCCACAATTTCTATGCTTTGCCTTAAGGTACTGGTAGAGAATGCCTACTGGCATTAAGTCCGCCTTTTGTGCATCAAGTTTTTCTTTTGTGCAATAAAGTTTAAATAAATAAATAATAATATTTTAATTATAATATTTTGGAGTACCTATACTCTTTGGCCACAAAGTGAGACCGAAAGAGAGCGTAATAGAGGGAGCTGCGTCTCGTTTTGACTAAGGGGGTAATGACGTCATCAGACAATCAAAATGGCAATGTGTGTCATAAGCAAAAGTCTTGGGTTAATTAGTCTATGGTGTCGCTAGAGCAGCTACCATTGGAAAATATTGAATCTTGTACAACGTACGACGTAAATGCCGACCTCCAAATAGTTCATTTTCCAAAATGATAACACAAACGACCTTTTCTCAAACATGCAATGAAATATTCTCTTAACGTTCCTTATAATAGACTCGGAAGTATCCGTTTTCGGGCGCAGCATCTCGAGGCGGCCTGAAATGGGATTTCATACAACTTTTCAGGCCTAGCAAAGTAACTTTTTTTTGTTTCAACGTCCAACGTCATCCAGACAGCGTCAAAGATGGCGGGAGGTTTTATGAACAGCTGATTTTAACTTTTTAATTTTTACCTCCCGCTTCGTATCTTTATCCTTATACTCTATTTCTTTGCTTTATTGGATACCTATAACAATTGCTGTTATTTAAAAATGTAAGATCTTGTAAAGTAGGTTAGATTTACCTTGGCCAAGTGAAATCTAACCTACTTTAAGATCTCACATTTTTAAATAACAGCAATTGTTATAGGTATCCAATAAAGCAAAGAAATAGAGTTTAATACTTGTTCATAATGTTATTTTGTTCCTATAAATACATATTTGGATTTTGCATAGAACTTGGCACTCATTTAGATCTCCATTCTTTTTGAGGCGAAGCCCACAGCCAAGCATAATTTTTGTATTGAACTTGGCTCTCCTTTTTTACATTTATGTTTTTGGTGGGATATCATTACTTTTTTTATTTTTTTTATTTATTTATTTAATAACATGAAAACGATACAGCTTACACAAATAAATGGTCCCACAAAACAGTTTTCACGGTTTGACTGTGTGCACGGTTTTGTAAAGAAAACTAGGCAGGTATTGAGATTTAATGTTTTTTCTTGCGTTTCCGCTGCTGGTTTTTCTTTTTTATGCTATTGTCTACATTCTACCGCGCGCCGCCGACGACACACCGTTGGCCGGTCGTTTAGCGCGTATTACAAGTTTTTTGTATGGGAACACCACTTATTTTTTGACTTAACTTGATTTTTATATTTATAGCAAATATAATACATATACTGGGATAGTTTCAAATATCTGCTTATAACGGTTCCAACGATACGAGTACAATAATTTTTTTTTTTTGTATGGGGACCCCCCCTATTTTTTAACTTTTTTTTATTTTTAAATTTAACTTTTTAATTTTTACCTCCCGCTTCGTATCTTTATCCTTATACTCTATTTCTTTGCTTTATTGGATACCAATAACAATTGCTGTTATTTAAAAATGTAAGATCTTAAAGTAGGTTAGATTTGCCTTGGCCAGTTTTCATTACATCAGTCATTTTATAAAGTTATTCAACATATATATATATATTTTAATTCTGATAAAAACTGGCCAAGTCAAATCTAACCTACTTTAAGATCTCACATTTTTAAATAACAGCAATTGTTATAGGTATCCAATAAAGCAAAGAAATAGAGTTTAATACTTGTTCATAATGTTATTTTGTTCCTATAAATACATATTTGGATTTTGCATAGAACTTGGCACTCATTTAGATCTCCATTCTTTTTGAGGCGAAGCCCACAGCCAAGCATAATTTTTGTATTGAACTTGGCTCTCCTTTTTTACATTTATGTTTTTGGTGGGATATCATTACTTTTTGTATAGAAAACTAGGCAGGTATTGAGATTTAATGTTTTTTCTTGCGTTTCCGCTGCTTGTTTTTCTTTTTTATGCTATTGTCTACATTCTACCGCGCGCCGCCGACGACACACCGTTGGCCGGTCGTTTAGCGCGTATTACAAGTTTTTTGTATGGGGACACCACTTATTTTTTGACTTAACTTTATTTTTATATTTATAGCAAATATAATACATATACTGGGATAGTTTCAAATATCTGCTTATAACGGTTCCAACGATACAATTAATTTTTTTTTTGTATGGGGACCCCCCCTATTTTTTAACTTTTTTTTATTTTTAAATTTTTTCCTACGCTTACACACAAATACCGAGCTGGATTCCAAATTTCATCCTTCTAGGTCATCTGGAAGTAGGTTAGGTTTAGGTACTATATGTCAGTCAGTCAGTGCTAAAATTTACGACTTTTTGACCTTCATATTTATAACCGTTTGAGCTAGCTTCATGAAATTTGGGCTTCTAGATGTCCTTATGAATATAATTAAACACACGTAGTTTTATGTGTTTACGTTAAAGAGGTTTTGAGTTATAGAAGGGTCAAAAGTGGCACCAAGTGGTTCGTGTAACTTGGCGCTGGCTAGCCAGTTCCTTTGCTTGAACTTGGCTTGACACGCTGCGGCGTGTCTAGATTACACAACACGTAACGGTCCGGTATTTAGAAATTCCATTTAGACGAGAGATGCGCTTATAACTGCTGATTTATCGGTGTCAAAATAAAGAAAATAGTAACGTGTAATCATTGTATAGAATTTTCTCGTTATTCCTGTTTTGTCCATGTAAGTGCGCTTTTACATTATCTCATCCGATACCGGATGTCGGCTGGGACCGCGAAAAGACACATTTAAAATTTGTGTATTTCTATATTTTTTCTTAAAACACCAATTGACCATTCTATCTATCTATCTATTCAGCCCGTATCCACCCACTGCTGAGTATAGGCCTCTTCTTTATTACGCCACTCTCCTCGGTCCCGTGCCAGTCCAATCATGCACACGGTGGCACACCTACTGTTCGGCAGATATCGTCTGACCATCTGGTTGACGGTCTCCACGCTGACCTTTTGGCCCATTTTAGCCACCATTCAGTAACCCGTCTCGTCCATCTTCCATCATTCCTTCTCGCCAATTGTCCTGCCCACCTGCAATTGTCCTGGCAATGACCATTGCTCAAAAGAAAGCACTAGCGCAAAAAAGGCGGATTTAATGGTACGGTATTCTCTAGCAGCATATTTTTTCCTTGGGCCATCCGACATCCGATATCGGATCGGACAGTGTGAAAACGCTCTTTAGTTTTTTTTTTACTTTTTCGAAAACCTAGGTAATATTGAACATTAATCGCCAGATACGGCCTATACCTGAAGCTGTTCATGGTGATGGGCGTGAACTGGTCGGTGGAGCTGATCAGCTTCGCCGTCGGCGGCTCCAACTGGTACTGGATCATCTCGGACCTGTCGAACATCATGCTGGGCTTCTTCATCTTCTTCATTTTCGTGTGGAAGAAGAAGGTGCGCAACTTGATCAGGAAAAGGTAAGTTTTACTTTGAACATATTATTCTTGATTGCTCTTAGTATAATATAAATATTGTCTTTGGTTGCGCGATCGATCCTATGAAGAGCATTATGCTCGCGGTACTGATTCTGTATGAAACAATAATCCAAAATCGAAGAAATTCCCTTATCGTGGGTAAATTTAATTCAAGGAGCTGTTTGAACTTTATCAACTGACTTAATTTGACATGACTGACATACATGTGATGTCAAATTGAGATCTAATTGTAGGTAAAATGAAAATGCCACTCTACTTACAGGGTGTAAGGTGTAGGTATACGATTTATGCTGGATTTTCAGGGTAGTTAAATTTAGACTTACTGTCATTATAACAATGTTCACAATTCGATAAAAGTGAAACATTCGAGTAGAACCCTGTAATAATTGGGCTAACGAAATATCAATGGGCAATATGTATTAGGTTAATTAGGTACCTAACTTAGCAGCCGGTCCTCTACAGCGCTACGAAATTCAGGAGTGTCGTTCCAATTACGCCCGAGTGCAGGCTAATTAGACTCTGATAACCAGTAGATGCATTCTTTGATTATGCATAGTTATCGCAGATCTCTAGGTCACTTTACACTGGATACATAAGGATTCGATTCGACTCACACTGGCATAAATAAGGCATAATCAATCAGATACGAATACTCGTCCTGATTCAAAGTGTTCGGGACTCTCGGAAGTTAGGATACACTTTTAAAGCAAGTTTGATTGTTTCTCGCTGCATTATATAAGTTTAATCTAAATTGTTTTCCAATATGGAAAATGAGTTATCATCTTTGATAAGAAAGTACGTAAATGTTTTAAGAAGTAAAGGCTCTGTAACGTTGTTACATTATTTTTTAATCTAATTAATTTAGTTTTTAATCTATGGTGATGAAATCGAAGGTTATGGAATTCATAGATTAGAAACTAAATTAATTAGATTCAAAAGTAATCAGTAATGTAACAACGTTACAGTCGTTACAGCTCATAGCATCTCACTTAATTTATTTATTTGTGGATGAAAAATTGGAAGGGGACCAACATCTTTTTTTGCAGTTATATATATATTATAAGTTTTTTTATACCACGACGGTTGCAAACAAGCATACGGCCTGATGGTAAGCAGCTACCGTAACCTACGGACGCCTGCAACTCCAAAGGATTCACATGCGCGTTGCCGACCCTTTACAAAAAGGAGGATTCACTGTGTTGATGGCTAAAGGAACAAGAAGGTCCCTCATCGTCAACACACTGCGTCCTCTTTGAGCTCTTTTATCTTTTATGACGGTTGGAGAAATTAGCTTGAAACACGTAAAAATGTTTTTTTTGGTTAGCTAAGTGTAAGAAAATTTTACCTATTCTTCTTTGTCATACTAGTCTGGAAAACTAACTTTAGTCACGATGCAAAAAACGTATCTATCAGTAGAATTTATCAAAATCCATTTTAAGCCAACAGCCCTACAATCTATCAGTTTCATGTCTAGTGGAACATAATACTTGTATATGTCTTGTTTGTGCCGAAGCAGTCCCACTGGATACCATATTCCATATCTCGGGCTCCCAAGTGTCAGTTGACCGCAATGTAATGGCAAGCCATCAATATCCCTAGTTTCATGTCACGAATTTATGTTGATCGTAAATTCGCTATAACATATCAGGTACCAGTGTTTGTCAATAATGTTTTATGATATGAAACACCACATTTACTACAGTACCGACAGTTTTGAGCTTCGATAACTTACAAGTGATATTTTCTTTTTTAGTTAGGGAATATGATATGATTACTTATAGTAAAAAATATTTTCTAACAGTTTTTGACGTCGCACTAGGTATTATATAGGTAGGTATTTGTTTATAAAAGCATTGCATTCAACTATTTCAACATCATCTGTCATTTAATAACAGTTTGGTCAATAGATTATCAATAATATTATTATTCAGTTTAAAATTTCCCATGGTTGTAATAATTTCCCGCCAGAGATGTGACTTATTTGAAATACTTGTATTTAAAATGCAAATACAAAATGCAAAATACCTATTTCCTATTTTGTATTTAAATACCTTTTTAACAAAAGCATTTTGTATTTTATTTGAAATACTTTTTGGGACCCATTTTGTATTTTGAAAATAATATAATTTTTTTTTGTAATTTAATATAATGTTGGTAGAAAGGGTAGGTTTAACAGGTTATAGTTATATTGCTCCTACGTGGGTGATTGGTAGGACAGGACACCGCATAACCAAGGGAAAAAAGGCACTCATTCCAGACGGTCTCGTCATTTTGTAACTAGTCGTCTGTTTTGAAATGGAGAGTTAAGATAAGTATGGAAATCATCATCCTCTTAGCGTTTGTCCCGGCTTGGCGAACTAATCACATGAATTGGCACAGACACTACTTTTTACAAAAGCGACTACCAGGCCAGATTTGAACTGGCGTCTTCAGCTTTCGTGGCTGACGTCCTGACCACTAGACCACCCGGTCACGGCGGAACTTGACAAATTTTCTCATGTATATGCAATCTCTGAATTTGAAACGGCTAGGCGCCGTTGACCATACTCTGAGGGCATGCGCAGTACGTGCTTATATTGAACAAAATAATTTGATTTGCTTCAAGATTCATAGATGGCAGCACCATCTCTCTCGCTATACCAGAATCACGTAAGTGATTCGGATAGGAGGTGCAAGCACGTACTGCGCATGCCCTCAGAGTATGATCAACGGCGCCTAGCCGTTTCAAATTCAGAGATTGCATATACATGAGAAAATTTGTCAAGTTCCGCCGTGACCGGGTGGTCTAGTGGTCAGGACGTCAGCCACGAAAGCTGAAGACGCCAGTTCAAATCTGGCCTCGGACACCGGAGGGTTTGGTCACTTTTTCTGAAGTATATGACATCTATTTTCAGTTTATATATAGTAGTGTAACTATTACTTAAAAATTTAAAATCAAAAAATATTGAACAAAATAATTTGATTTGCTTCAAGAGCTTTATATTTATTTATTTAAATGGCTATGCTATGACTATGGCATATGATCACGGGCAGACGGACATGACGAGATAAGGATTCCGTTTTTTCCATCTCTTCTAAAAAGCATTTGTATTTTTAAAAAAATATTTTGAAAATACCTATTTTGTATTTAGTATTTGAAATACAAATTTGCTAAGTATTTTGTATTTTGCATTTGAAATAATAAATTATGAAAGTATTTGCATTTTGTATTTAAATACTTTTTCTAAACCATTTTGCACATCTCTGTTTCCCGCACCTATTACCTTTTATTAATCTCTGTTTGGCCCAACGGTTAACTGGTAGAGAATGCCTTTTGGCATTAAGTTCGCCTTTTGTACTCTTTTTTCATTGTGCAATAAAGTTTAAATTAATTAATTAAATAAATAAATTATGTGAGCATAATCGAAAACAATTTTTCAAAATATAAGTAACCTCGAAATCTAAACGAATTACAAATGGCTAAGACGACGACGTTATAAAATGTGAAGTTATGTTGCAATAGTAAAAAGCGATAGCCTGGTGGAGAAAAATTAAACTTACATAATCTTTTCTATGTGTAGCAAACAAATACATGTATGCGCAATGCTAACAATTGTTAGAAAATATTGTTTATTATTAGTACTTAACGCATTCTAACAGGTCACAAAATAAAATCGGACTTGTGATTTATGTCATTTTTATATGTTGAAAGGTGTTCCCGTAATTGGCCGAGTGTTCTTTGAGCCCAAAGGGTGTATTTTTAAATAAAAATATGATACTTATTGAATATTGGGGACTTATTTGACACAAGGACGTGAAAAAAAGGTGATGTGGCTATACCGTTACAATGATAACCGCAAATATGACTAGGTACATGTGCATTTCTTTCTACGTGTAATTTGTAAGTCCAAATGTCAACTTTTGTTGATGACTGACCATAATGCGACATGTTACTTTTGTTTTTCATAAGTCAGTATAATAGGTATTATTAATAAGGGGGATCAATGTTACTCTGCGTCCGTAAGAAACACCTTAGACAACCCTACACGCGATCTCTGGGTGGTGCTAAAAGCAAACAAACTTGGCAGCTGCACTGCTGTGGACCTTGCAGCACTCACTGGACTTTCATTATCATCTGCTCTCCTACTACTACTACCCCAGGGAAGAAATGCCTATCTATATCCAGTGACATGTAGCCATACGATAAATAAGATAATAGGTATTAAGGAAGGAAGGAATTGCAAGCAAAATATCATAAATTATAATATAACAAATAGCGCAGGAAATACAAGCTCAAAAATATTTAAAGTTTTGTTTTTCTCTTTTGAATTCTCTCCCAAATATCACTATAGTTTTTACGACACAGCCATAACCATAACACCTTATGAAGTAGGTAATATACTGGTAAGCGAATGGCGTAGCAAGCTGTGAAACTAATCTATTATCTATTATAGCATGGTTTAGTTAGCAATTTAGCATCGTCAGGGAAGTCATAAATTGCAGACGAAGTGATAATGAACCAATTTATTTCAATGTTTGTCTTGTTAACTTAGTTTCGAACTGGTGCAGAATATTCATTTGTACCGTACACTCCGGAGCATTGCAATCAGGTCACTTTGTACCGAAAATGCAATGTAACCCGTTTCAAATGCCCTAGATTGGCGCATTCAGACTAGGTTTTTTTTGTTATCCCACCAAGTTTCCTTATCTAGATTAAGCTTAAATAATAGAATGTAAGTTTGAATTAGACCTGAGACAATAAAGCAAAACTCGCTTAAGACGATTTCTACTGTAGGTTTTTTCCTTACGTGCGTACAAAACAAGCAGTTGTTGTGATTAATTAAATAAATTTGTACATGTAAAAAGCGTCTGGTTTAGACAAAAACAACCAACTAGTCCGGCCAAAATTTACTAGAAAACACGCAAAAAGAAGTGTGAATATGGCAATGTATAGGTACGGTCAACCAATTTGATTCCTAAGCCACTGTAGAACCTTGTCGTAATGGCAGTTGCCCGTGGATACGTATACACGAAACCTATTCGCTACCAAACTATTAGCTATTGTGATAAGGTTCTAGAGTGGCCTAGGAATCAAATTGGTTCTCCCTGCGATCTGATGCTCCCCGGTCTACCCTACTCGCGTACAAATTCCAAATTCAAACTGTCTTTATTTATGGTACAACAGGGATACCGTATATTATAATTCAATCATTCTAGATTCGAATGTATGGAAAAATTGGCATAATTAAAAGGCAACTTTTGTGAATTGGGTTATGTTACGTTATAGACCGAAGTTAATTTTCAGTAACCCTCCGTACCCCTCCCGCGTGAGGTCCCCCCCCCCCCAATATTAATTATAGTTTAGAAGTAGTCTGTCATCAAAAATAGGGTTTTTAGCATTTAACGTTTAATTCTCTTTTTAAAACGAATTATATCAAAGAATACATTTTTATCTTCAAAACAAAGTCCTTTTTATTTTAAAAGCCTCCTATTTTACGTTTCTATGCCATTTTGAAAATTCAGCGTCATAAGAAAAAAATGTACAGTGAGCTTACACGGGAGGGGTATGGAGGTTTACTAAAAATGAAATTCGGTCTATGACGTACACATAGCAATTGATAAAAGTTGCCCTTTAATTTTGCCGTTGTTTTAGCTAATTTTCCTGTATTATTAGGTACCTACTTAACAGTGTGCTTCAAAATAAAACTTCATATTTCCAGTTGGAACAGCTTCTGCGGCACGAGGACTGTAGCAGATGGGCTCGGGAAATGGGCAACCCGGACGAGTTCGGCACCGACCGAGGACACGCGGTTGTCGGGCGACGAGACTGCGGTACGGATGAAGGAGCTCCACTAACCACTGGTAACATTTGTTGTTTAATCTGTAGCAGACGGGCTCGAGAAATGGGCAACCCGGACGAGTTCGGCACCGACCGAGGACACGCGAGTGTCGGGCGACGAGACTGCGGTGCGGATGAAGGAGCTCCACTAACCACTAGTAACATTTGTTGTTTAATCTGTAGCAGACGGGCTCGAGAAATGGGCAACCCGGACGAGCTCGGCACCGACCGAGGACACGTGAGTGTCGGGCGACGAGACTGCGGTGCGGATGAGCTCCACTAACCACTGGTAACATTTGTTTGTTTAATCTGTAGCAGACGGGCTCGAGAAATGGGCAACCCGGACGAGTTCGGCACCGACCGAGGACACGCGGGTGTCGGGCGACGAGACTGCGGTGCGGATGAAGGAGCTCCACTAACCACTGGTAACATTTGTTTGTTTAATCTGTAGCAGACGGGCTCGAGAAATGGGCAACCCGGACGAGTTCGGCACCGACCGAGGACACGCGAGTGTCGGGCGACGAGACTGCGGTGCGGATGAAGGAGCTCCACTAACCACTGGTAACATTTGTTTGTTTAATCTGTAGTAGACGGGCTCGAGAAATGGGCAACCCGAACGAGCTCTGCACCGACCGAGGACACGCGGGTATCGGGCGACGAGACTGCGGTGCGGATGAAGGAGCTCCACTAACCACTGGTAACATTTGTTTGTTTAATCTGTAGCAGACGGGCTCGAGAAATGGGCAACCCGGACGAGTTCGGCACCGACCGAGGACACGCGAGTGTCGGGCGACGAGACTGCGGTGCGGATGAAGGAGCTCCACTAACCACTGGTAACATTTGTTTGTTTAATCTGTAGTAGACGGGCTCGAGAAATGGGCAACCCGGACGAGCTCTGCACCGACCGAGGACACGCGGGTGTCGGGCGACGAGACTGCGGTGCGGATGAAGGAGCTCCACTAACCACTGGTAACATTGGTTGTTTAATCTGTAGTAGACGGGCTCGAGAAATGGGCAACCCGGACGAGTTCGGCACCGACCGAGGACACGCGAGTGTCGGGCGACGAGACTGCGGTGCGGATGAAGGAGCTCCACTAACCACTGGGAACATTTGTTGTTTAATCTGTAGCAGACGGGCTCGAGAAATGGGCAACCCGGACGAGCTCGGCACCGACCGAGGACACGCGAGTGTCGGGCGACGAGACTGCGGTGCGGATGAAGGAGCTCCACTAACCACTGGGAACATTTGTTGTTTAATCTGTAGCAGACGGGCTCGAGAAATGGGCAACCCGGACGAGTTCGGCACCGACCGAGGACACGCGAGTGTCGGGCGACGAGACTGCGGTGCGGATGAAGGAGCTCCACTAACCACTGGTAACATTTGTTGTTTAATCTGTAGTAGACGGGCTCGAGAAATGGGCAACCCGGACGAGTTCGGCACCGACCGAGGACACGCGAGTGTCGGGCGACGAGACTGCGGTGCGGATGAAGGAGCTCCACTAACCACTGGTAACATTTGTTTGTTTAATCTGTAGCAGACGGGCTTTGGTAAATGGGCAACCTCATTTTCCTCTATGAGCGCACGTTCTGACTGACTATATACATAAAACCGGGCAACTATCATATTAATAATTTTTGGTGCACACTAAATAATTTGTGCTACTACTCTTTGATTTGTGGTAATAAATAGCGATATTCGATCCGGACGTAGAGGGATTTTCTAAGTATTTGTTCACTATAAATTTTCGTCTTTCAACTTCCATCGTCCAAAATTTCGAAATTCATAGACCTATCCGAGTCAAAATTTTGGCGCTTAGACTTCAAAATATTCACTTTGAATTGCGATCGTCATTTTTTTATTTTTGACCTGAACTATGTTTTGATCTTGCGACAACTGCGTGCCACTTCTATACTTTAACTAGATATAAACTTAAAATTTATCTTGTTTCAGAACTGTACGACATGCCATATCAAAGCCAAAGAATTCTCAGAATAAATTCACATCTATAGTTGTAATTAATTTAAGTACTAATATAGTTTAAAAGTTAGATTAGTTAAGATTTTTTTAACGTTTGCTTTGTTTACTTTTGAAAATGTTCATGTCAACAATGTCGATTAGTCCGCAAAAATATGTGACACGCTCTTATGGTTCTATAAATCAGATCTTGCTAGATATTTTTGCGAACTTTGAGGAAGATACTATTGCAGGTGAATGTACAAGCAGCAGAATAAGCTAAACGGGTGATGTGCTCAAAATGGGTGTGAGGGTCATTTTAAATTATTCACCCGCTAAGCTTTTGGTTGTGACTGTACCTAAGTATACGAATAGGAAAATAACACCTACCTAACTTTATACTGACTTAACGTTAGACAGCTTAACTCTTGCTTTGGTAGTCGGCAGCAAAAGTGACTTAACTTAAGAGCCTAAGCTGCCTGTTGGTCGTTTTAAGCACATCGCCACTTGAGCTGAATTTAGCTCAAGTTTGTGATGTGCTATAAATGGTCACCATCAGCGGTGGTGCAACGGATGCAGCGCCGGCGGTGTGACAATCGCCTTATATACAATTAGTCATTTATTCAAAAAATTCTAACTATAGTCTGGCCAGCCAACGAACGCAGTAGCAATGTACAGCGAACAAAATTATGACAACACTAAGAATCAGTGAAAAAAGCAACAATGATCATTAAATTCTATGTTTTTAATTTTATTTGGTATGACCGCGCCTTTCATTAGGTGACATTTACGATGTGTAAAAAGGAGACGGATATATTTTGTCTAATCTGTCATCAAATGCAACAGATAATCTGGTTGACGTAATTGACATAAGCCTTAAAAACGAATTTAAATTTAATTTAGAACGTTGCAGGAATTCTATCTCACTCGCACTTAAGATGAGAGAGTGAAATGCACAAGAAACAAATTAAATGTGAATTTAAATGTTCGTCACAAATTACGGTGTCTCATGTCTCACAAAGGGTTGCCACATGTACTTATTTTGAATTTGCCGCGCTTTTCTACTGACAGAAATGGTTTGCCAGACTAGACTAGCTTGTAACTGGTACAATATATATTTCGTAGGTAGGTACACCGATGCCGCTATTTGCAGTCCTAGAATAGACTAGAGAAGTCGCTATTCGCTATTTGTTGTCTCTAGGATCAAAAACTAGGTATGATTTGTACAGAACAAAATTCAGATGGTAGATTGTGAACAATTTAAAATTCAACTGCTGATGTATCACGATATTTTCTAATGAAGAGTTTTAAAGTACAAAATCGTAGTTAAGTTGCTAGATAGGTTTTGTAATTTATTAGGTGAGTTTACATGTAGGGTCACGTCCGGAGCGCTGCTTAGGTATATTATGTCATAGGATATTAAGGAAACTGACATAGGCAACCCGCCAGATATCCTTCGACGTGTAATTACTATTACAGAGTCGTAGGTGTAAGTTGCTATTGCTAAAGTAGGGACTTTTTTCGAAATTAGGATGCGTTATCCTAATTTCGATATAATACCAGCGGGGAAAAGGTTGACAATTGGGATTCTTGAAATACTTAACTAAACTCCTTGGGCTTTATTGACGTGTGTGCCTTTCACGCAATTTTCTAATTATAATAAAGTTATTCATCGGAAAGACTGCATAACACAATTTTTATTCATAATCATAATCCAATAAGTAAGAATAGCGTGGAATACATTAAACACTACATAATTAGACAGTGGCTAGTGACATGGCGGGGGGCTATTTGGAACATGAGATTTTTACAAGCTATTATTAAAAGTTTCACCTGTCCCGTTGTCTGTAATCGAATCTTGCAAGTTAAGTTATTTATATGACCATTGTATATATTTTAATAGCCATTGTTTAAAATAATTTTAAACAAAAAAGAACCGACTTCACTTAGCATCCAGCTTTCCAACAGCAAATGCTCGAGCTGCTGTAAAAAATACTCAAATCACTATAGGTGTGCCTATAATAGTTGAAGAGTTCCTTCGATTTCTCCAGGATCCCATCATCAGATCCTGACCTGGTTACAATGGGACCAACTGTGAAGTATACTCTTTCAAACAAAAAAAGAATTTTCCAAATCGGTCCAGCCGTCTTCGAATAATCGGTGAACATACATAAAAAAAAAAATAGCAAAAACAAAGATCCCGACGAATTGATAACCTCCTCCTTCGAAATCTTGAAGTCGGTTGAAAAGATATTTACTAACACAATATGTGTCAAAGCTCACAGATAAACGATTTTGAATTTGAAAAGTTAAACTTGACCAACTTCCCGATTTCCGAATGACCTGAATTTTTGCACACATATGTATATCGCGTGACAATGCAATATTATGGTCTAAGAGCTGGCCACGTCAGATATGACACAATAATGAGAGCAATGAAACCTGTCTAGTTAGACTGCTTTACCATCCTTATTGCTAGATCCAGGCATCTGGCAGCTTTTAATGGGTGGGAGGTCGGAGCGACAGACCAACAAAGTTTTTAAGTTTGAAAAAAGTAATACGAAAATAGATAAAATCTGCCAAAGTTGTGTCATTTATAGAGGACAGGGCCTATATTTTAACATTAGATTTAAAAAAATTGTCTTTTGTTGCGGAAACAAAAACAGTAAGCGACTAACTAAAAATTGAATTATACATCATTTGGCACTACTTTCCCCCAACAGAAACTTCTGGATATGATATAATCTAATGAATTACTTAATTTCCCATTATATTTCATCAAACACAGAACTCTAGGATTTGTTTCCTTCAAGTTATTTGCATTCTTTGACCTCCACCACTTTACAGCTGCCAGATGTCCGGATCTAGAAATAAGCATAGTATAGCAAACTAACTAGAGGGGTTTCGTTGCTCTCATTATTG
The DNA here is from genome assembly GCA_947086415.1 of Pammene aurita. Taxonomy (NCBI): domain Eukaryota; kingdom Metazoa; phylum Arthropoda; class Insecta; order Lepidoptera; family Tortricidae; genus Pammene; species Pammene aurita. The sequence continues at coordinate 11,116,497 of OX352300.1, read as the reverse complement.
TGTCATATCTGACGTGGCCAGCTCTCCGTCTATTATGAAGACATGGAGCTGATCTGATGATGGAGCTGGTAGGTGACCATAGGAACTCCTCAACTAGTCAATATGATCCTGTCGTGTTTGGGCTCGTTTGCATTCGTCTTCGTGAGCAGTTAGGGATTGTACAAAGAAAAGTACAGTAATCAATAAAAAGTGGTCACAAAAATGACATTTTGGGAAATACCATTTTTTTTATCCAAATGTCTCTGCGTCCCCGTGGTTGAAACTTAGAACAAGTGATATACTTAAGCAGGGTTAGGAAATGCCGATGCTTTTATACCTACAGCTAGCAAATTCCTGAAAATAGCTAAGCAAGTATGAAGTCGGCTTCTTAAAAAAAAGGAGGTGAAATAGTAGTTTATGTAACTGTCATAATAAGATCACACGAGTGTTTTAAGGCCTAATTACGTACAGTTGCATACACTGCTTTATCTACACACATATTATAAATCCTAAATTAAGTGTTCGGAAACAATTAGAATGACCGCCATTGCACCGCCATTACCAACTCAATTGTACCGGCGGTCGGGCGGGCGCGTGCCGGCGCTCGGGGAGAGCGCGGATCTTGGTAATGTTACCGTGGGTTATGGATTTTCATACGTTTTTACCACACCGTCAGAGCTGTTACGTTACTGGTTGCAATAATGGTGTAATTACATACGGTTTCCGAACGCGGAATAGACGATTTATGACATTGGTGTAGATAAAATACTTTAAAATGTGTGCTTATGTTTATGTTATCCTAAATTTAGATATCAACAAAATTTAATTGAGTCTGCCTCCATACTACTGAACAACAACTAGGTGTAAGGTAGTGTGTAGGTATGAAAGCATCGGCATTTCCGAACCGTGGTTATAAGTCATAAAATTTAAGGCATTTTCCACCTAGCCTTTGTCCCGGCTTTTGCCACGGCTCAGTTGAGCCTGGGGTCATTAAATGTAAGTATCAGATATACAAGTATATTATTAGCTTATATTCTTCCACGTACTTATTAGCATAAAATCCCATTTTCTATGATTTCCAAATAAATAACCCCAGTGTTACGTACGGTCACCCAATTTGGTTCCTAGGCCACTGTAGAACCTTGTCATAATGACAGTTGCCCATAGATACGTATAAACGTAACCTATTCGCTACCAAACTAGCTATTGTGACAAAGGTTCTAGAGTGGCCTAGGAATCAAATTGGTTGACTGTACGTATAGTCGCCATCAGATATATCGGAGCGGCCATGGTGGTCACAAATATCTGAACAGGGCCTCTATTGTCAAGGCAATAAAGTGCATGTTCAGATATTTTTGAGTACCTTGGCCGCTCCGATATATTTGATGGCGACTGTACCTAATAGGTAGGTACTGGTATATCTTAAATACTTTATGACATAAATAAGTACCTAATGGTTTTATGGCGTCAAATCACTTCGTGTTTGGTTTTGCGTATAGTGTGAACACTGTGAATTATTTAACAATTTTTAGTATAAGATATTCAATTTAGGTGAGCGGACTCTGAATGTATTGGATCAGAATAAATTTATGCTTTTGTATTAAATGTAAAAGCCTGATATTTTGTGTTTTATTCTATCAAACTTCACAATTCTCCAAATTTTCTCTTATAAAAAAGTTCGTTGGCTATACATATAAATAGTGAACGGGCCGTCCCGAGTGAACCTATAATGGAAAGCCGGTAAGGTAGCCCCACGGTAGCCCACTGCTACGAACAGTCCGAACGGCTTCATTCTTACCCAACTATACCACCTAACGACGCGACGGCCAAGACAAAGGAGCTTTTAGTAATATTTGTATGTATGTGTTGTGAGGTTTGTTGTCAAATTAATCAAGAAACCTTTAACAAAACAGTATGTATGTATGTGAACTCTTTACTGTACAATAACAAGTCAAATACAACATTATAATACATAAACGCAAGTACAATACAAATGCGAAACTTATCCGTTTAAGGGATCTCTTCTAAACCCTTGGGTAGTATATTTGTGTATATCAGTGATAATGTGTTCTGTCCTGTAAATCCTATTACTCGTACCAGCATCAAACAATGAGCCGATAAAAATGAATGAGCATGAATTTCCTAACATATTCGGCTGGGAAACTGCGCTGTGCAGTGCATCCGACTCTCCTAGCATGCTCTCGACCATGTTCTTCAATAATCATGACTTCGTGTTTTTTATATACCACGACGGTGGCCAACAAGCATAAGTACGGTCCGCCTGATGGTAAGCAGTTACCGTAGCCTATGGACGCCTGCAACTCCTGAGGTTACACATGCGCGTTGCTGACCCTTTGAGAACTTATACAAATCCTATTTATGTGTCCGGGCTGTCCGGAGGCTTTTGTATTGTTCCCTGACAAGTTTCCGTCAGGCTTAGGTTGCCTATTATTCATCATATTAGGTAAGGCGATCAACATACTGCTGCGGTTTCCGCATGCGGCGACGGTGTGCGAGCGATATAGCGCTTTGCATGATTTGCATCTGTATATAGTGCTGTCTCGTTCACCGGAGCGGGGCGCGACGCCAGGTATGAGATCCGGCTAAGGCATAAAATAAAAATAAAAATAATATATGCAGGGTGTTAGGTCGCTACGTGCAAAGATTTAAGGAGGTGATAGACGAGGTATTTTTGAACATTTCTAGCCATATATGTCTTAGACGAAACGTGATATTTTTTTTTTAATTGAAATTTTAAAAATTTTAGAAAAATGCTCAGAATTTGGTAGATACGAGTTAATAGTGCCCCAATACGCGTTAGTTCGTAAACACTATCTTTTGTTTCGGATAGTTTAATGTAAGTCGGACCAAATAAAGCTACTTTTAAGTGTATTCATGGCCTCTAAAACAAATGGAGGCATACGAACGAGCATAATTTTGATGTGCCATAAAAAAAATTAAAAAAAATATATTTGAATTGTTCAAACATTTTTGCAAACATGCCTATTTACTGTTCTTTCTTTATAGGTATCAGTCATTCATATCGCTTGTCAAAATTCTGAGTTACGGAATAAAAACCAAAGTTAGGGAGCACTTTTAATAAAACTACATGAACTTTAATTTTAAAACTTTAGTAACAAAATCAAAGCAAAAATTTAAATCACATGTTCAAAATGTAAACCACGGTTTCTTATACAGGACGGGCCCTTTTCCGCACTCCTGTGGTAGTTATTTTTAGTTGCATCTCCTCCCTCATGATGACAAAAGCTTCGCGAATCCTTGTTATTAACTCGTCTTTTGTTGCGATTTCTGAGGTGTACGCAAGTCCTTTAGCCCGTCCCCAAACAAAAAAGTCCAAAGGAGTTAAGTCGGGGGATCGAGCGGTCCAAGGAATGGGTCCATCTCTACCGATCCAGCACTCCGGAAAACAGTCGTTAAGGTATTCTCTCACAGCCAAAGTCCAATGTGCCGGGCAGCCGTCTTGCTGAAATATGATTTCTCTTTCCGCTTCTAATGGTACTCCGGCTTCTTCTAGGAGGATAGGAAGATCGTTTTGTAAGAACTGGAGATAATTGGGTCCGTTCAAATTATCGTGAAGAAAATGTGGCCCGATCAAAGTTCTGATAATTACTGCAGCCCACATGTTAACTGAAAACTTCTTTTGAAAGGAGACCTGCTTCTTCCAGTGAGGATTTGCGTCCCTGTCAGCCCATTCATGAAGGTTATGCAAGTTTGTTATCCCCTCTCTTGAAAACTTTGACTCGTCTGTCCAAATGATAGATTTAAAAATGACGCGTCGTCAATGTCGCTGTTTAATAAGAATCTGCAGAACTGTATTCGTTGCCCGGGATCTCCTTCTTCTAAATCCTGCACCCCCACCCCTCGAAAAGGATATTTTTTCTCTTTATGCATTGTGTTCCAAACCTTCCACGTCGATATGTTAAGGTTTTGAGCTACTGTTCGGATGCTTGTCTTAGGATCAGCTTCAAATGCGTGAATAATTTCTTCCTCGGTATTCGCATCGTACGAGTATCTCTCAGGATTCACTCTAGTAGCCGGACGATGGATCCCATTTTCGCTAAGACGACGAAACGTGTTGTAAAACATCCTGACATTGGGTAATCTGCGATTTGGATAATGCTCCATTACCGTCTGCCCTTCCGTACATGAAGATAATGTTAGCATAATCTTCGTTGCTAAAACCATCGATGTTCATAATGTTTAGTTACAAAATTTAATAGTATTTGAAAACCGCTTCAACCGTTCGTTCAATTTTCATAGAAGAACTAAATTCGCAATTGACTATCGTGAAAACTTAAAACAAAGGCAATTCAAAACATTCCAAATTTGAACATTCTTATTCTTAAAATAACGTGTTCCAAATTTAAAACTATGGTTTTTAGTTTAGAACTTTTTTTATAATCCGCGTCGGACTTTGGAAAATGGTACTTTTTTTTTTAATAAACAGCTTGCTATGAAATAATTACAACAAACTTTTATGTTTTATTTTTTTACACGTTATTTAATAGTTAAGTACCTACTTAAAGTAAAATTTCAAGACTAGTACGGAGATTTGAAATTCTTAGGAAGTGCTCCCTAACTTTGGTTTTTATTCCATAACTCAGAAATTTGACAAGCGATATGAATGACTGATACCTCTAAAGAAAGAACAGTAAATAGGCATGTTTTCAAAAATGTTTGAACAGTTCAAATATTTTTTTTATGGCACATCAAAATTATGCTCGTGTCAACCTACGATTTTTTTTAAAGGTTCGTATGCCTCCATCTGTTTTAGAGGCCATGAATACTCTTAAAAGTAGCTTTATTTGGTCCGTCTTACATTAAACTATCGGAAACAAAAAATAGTGTTTACAAACTAACGCGTATTCGGGCACTATTAACTCGTATCTACCAAATTCTGAGCAATTTTCTACAATTCTTAAAATATCAATTAAAAAAAAAATCACGTTTCGTCTAAGACATATATGGCTAGAAATGTTCAAAAATACCTCGTCTATCACCTCCTTAAACCTTTGCACGTAGCGACCAAACACTGTAATATATAAATGTTTATTTACGAAACGATCAGTACTTCTGGCAAACCACAGTGTGGTTTGTTGACAACCCCCAAGCATATCGCCCGCAAGTTCACTGATGAACGACGAAGGCGTAAAACGAACTACTGTCAGTGTCAGATTGACAGGTTATGATTACGTCAATGTCATTGTCATTCAGCCGAAAAAAACAGAACAGTGATAAATAATTGTTTTGTTTCTTTTAATATTTCCATACATAAATATTTAGAATAAGGTGCTAAAGACCAAGTTTAACATACAATTATAATATATTTTCTAATTTAGGTACTGTATGGTGTTGATATTCATTAGTTTAATTGAAACAGTGCACCTGTGTAATCAATTTTGCAACAATTATCATTTGTGGACCGGTTTACTCTTAACGAAGTATTATAAATAATTTAGAGACTTAGAATGTTGAAGAATGTTGACTGTAGCTTAGCATTTTAGAGTAAAATGTATATAGATATAGGCTTAAGAGGTGTAGAACCTTATCAATTTTATCACTTGTAAAAAGTAACCTTTGTACTGAACTAAAAAATGTTTAACTTTAATCTGAGTATTTCCTTTGTTGTGGTGTTGGTATCATTACTCATATCATATGTCTTTCTCGCATTGAACAGTAATTCAGGTGGGTGTTATTATGAAAATGCAGTGTAATCTTTATGTGTCTTATGAAACCTAGTTTTAAAAGATGTCTTAAGCAATTAAAGAAAAACCACACAAAAACGCCCCTTTAAATAAACCTGAAAAAAAAAAATTACCACTATGTGTTTCTGTCTGTGGTTCGTAATGTAACACTAAAACGTGTATTAGACATTGCAATTTGTAGGGCCCAATCTGTTGTCTACCCTGCCTCTCCCTCCCCCTACTTTAGCTCCCTAAGGGCCCTAACTCTTATTATATCTCCCAACCTGACAGATTGGGCCCTACAAATTGCAATGTCTAATACCAGTTTAAAGTCAATTTTATTGCAATTTTTTTTGTTATTTGAAAGCAGGTTTTCTAAAAAGTGATCCGAGATCTGTTTTATCAAAATTGGTTCAGGAGGTTTTCTAAAATTTCTAATTCATAATAGTTATTAAGTAGATTTTAATGATATATTATACACTTTTTTGTTTACAGATATCAAAATGGGAAATAATGGTTTATTGTTTGTATCAAATGCTGCAAAGGCGCACTATTATTGCATAAAAGCATCAAAGTTTGTTCAGAAAGTTCTCTACATAAAGATTAATGAGAATTCTGTTAATACATTGCCGGTCCTCAGTAACCAGATATCTAATATTTATTCAAGGGTGAGTAATGCTTAGAAATAATACTTATAGGGTGATTGTGCTAGTTTCCGGTCCAGGTCCAGTTTACCGTCCACTTGATTAAACTGCTGCAAATAAATGGGAAAAACTTTTAAGGTTGACAAATTTTATATTTATAGTTTATACTTTAGTAGATTTTTTAATTTAAAGCTCTTATTTTTGGAAAATCTTGAATATAAATAAGTATGGGCGGAAAACTGACAAGTGTGGACGAAAATTTGCACAATTACCCTACTTAGTTACCGTAAAATCTCCCAACTGTAGTCCAAAGCTCCCAACTATGGTCCAAAAATTAACTTTATTATTTTTGTTCAAGTGTAACTTTTATTTATTTTGTAGTAGGTACTATGGCAAAATATGTTCATTAATGAACAGAAAAACTTAGAAAAATCCAAAATAGTAGATTGTACAACAAGTGCATACAACACACGATTTTACGCGAGGCTTTTTTCCATCCGAGCGAGCTTGCAAGCAATATAATGTTGGGAGTAAAATGGGTTTTATGGACTTGTTGTATGTACAATTTACTATTTTTCACTTTGATTGCGAGAAAATTATTAACTGTTAATCGTAAATCAAATTCAAGTTGTAACAAAAATAAATTACAATTATTTCATTAGTTAAGTTTTTTGTGTACTTTGGCTGTTTGTATCCTTGCTTTGGTCATAAATTACGAAAGAAACGAAATAAAATAAAAAGTTTATTCTATGAAGTTAAACTTGTTCGTGTGGCTGTTCGACCAATTGCCTTGGTCTTCGATGAAGATTTTACTTTATGCACTAGAGCATAAAAAGCGACTTTAGGATCATTTAATAAGCAGATTTGTAACATTATTTTGGCAAAAGTACTGTTCTACAGTCACCGGCAATAGTATCTTCCTACACGAAGCCCGGAAAAATATGTGACACACTCTTATGGCCCAACTAATAAGAGTGTGTTACATATTTTTCAGGCCTTCGTGTAGGAAGATATTATTGGCGGTGACTGTACAAGGGGCTGGCACTTATGTAATACTATATTGAATCTGTACAATATACAACATAAGCCTGCTTCCAAATGGTACCCTTACCAAAATATTGTCACATTTCATTACCTTTGAGACAAGCTCAGTTGACAGTTGTACAAACAATTCAAGAGTACTTTTTGCTCTTCCTACTTCAATAAATGTGATTTTGACTTGACTAATGTATTATGTAAATTAGAGATAGTGTATCCTATCTTATCTTATCTTTAATGTTAACCCTATATATTTATCTATTTTGAATCAATCTGTGACTAAAAAAATATTTTGTTTACAGACATCTGCATATTCTAAACTGGATGTGCGACTGATTATTAAGCCTGAAGACACTGTTAAAACAATTAGGACTTATCATCCCATAGACATGGTACTCTATGACAATGAACTGTCTACAGAAATTGAGATGCTGAAAAAAACTGTGGAAAGCCTTAAAACTGACTATCGGATACAAAGTATTGGTAAAGTTTATTTTCTTGCATTCTTTCATTTAGCATAGGGATAGCAACTTTGACAATACTGTTTATTGTGAGATAAGTACCTTCTTCACGAGTTATAACAGAGAATAGGCGAGTAGAGTGAGTAGGCCGCGGCCGCATGCACGTTTGCCGGCTGACCGTCTGAGGCGAGTCTGCACTGCCTGAGCAGCTTTGCGAGGCTGCTCGGCCTGTGTGAACCCGCCTAATAATGAGATATTAAACCTGACGAACAGGATCCTATTTCAAGTATAAGAAGAAGAGAAGAAGATTGTAGCTATGGCAACCAATTTAAGAATTTTTTTCTTCTACATAAATTTTTAAGATGTTGTTATGACTGGATCCACTGTTTTAAATGTTTTTTATTTTATTTTTCAGAACAAGATGGTAGCCTTGAAAGCATACCTCAAGAGCCTTTAAAGCAATACGAGTATGTGGCCCTAGGCGGGACATTTGATCGTCTCCACAACGGCCACAAAATTCTACTTTCACAGGCCGTGCTGCGCTCAACTAAACATGTCACTGTGGGGGTTACTGATGTTGACATGATTCAGAGTGAGTTACACCAAAGATAATGTATGAATAGAGAGGCCCAATCTTAGACATTTTTGTGCTCCAAGTTTCATAGCTTCACTAGATGGCGCTGCATGGCAGGCGCGGCAGACACTCGCGACAGAATCTATACCTAGGTTTTATGAACATAACCGGAATTGTTATATTTTTGGTGACATTTTGTTTCTGTCTGTAGTTCTATTATCTTTAATTCTATGCTAAGATGCTAAAATACGAGACGTTTTCAGGCTAAATAAGGCAGCGTCGTTGTTGGTTCTTGATATAGTTCATTTCTACATATTTTTATGACAGCGCCTTATCGAATGGTACATATGTTGTCTGTGGAACAATCTGCGAATTATTTTTAAACAAAAGTTTACTTAACGTCTTGTATTGTATAGTTCAAAATCTGTAAGAATGAACTTTTGACACATCGCAACGCACGTAGAACGTAAACGCGCAAGACACTTTGAAATTATAAACAAAATCCCATAACGATTTTACAGTTTGTCATGTACGTAAACACAATATTTCACTTTTTATAAACATAACTTAATTAATGTTAAATTTTTCATATCTTAGTTATTGAATATTTTACGATAACAATTTAGCATGCAAACAGTTACGGTCTACGCCTCCTTTTTTTTTAATTTAGTGTTGTGACCATGTCTGCTGTTCCGATTCATATAACATTTCCGTAAGTCGTTAAAATCGATTATGTAATCAATAGACAATATAAGACTTTCTTATCATATTGTATTAATTATGGAATTATTATAATGCCATACAGAATTAGTAGATAACAATTATTAAATGATCATTTCCTAAATAGTTATATATTCTGCTTTGTTATAGTTAAGTTTTCCTTTTTTAATTTATTTTTGTATAGTAGGCATAACTGCATACAACTCATCTCAACTCATATTCTCGGTGGAGTCACTGACTTCCGAGTCACAAGCGAGCCTCTGTCTCCCGAACTAGGCGAATGTTCGGGAGACAGAGGCTCAGTTCCGGTGAAACTGTTTCAAACCTAATACATAAGTCTCTCTTAAACTATTAGCGTACTGTGCAAATATTACTTACACTTGTATTGGGTTTAAGTCAATAAACATTATTCATTCTCTTATTCTTATTGTTATAATTTGAGAAGATTTGTGATACAAAATATATAGGCATGTAACAAGAAAAAATCGGTTGTAGTAAAATAGATTCCAACAATTCATAAATAATCGCTAAATTTGACAAACGATACGTCTTAGCCCATCACTAATGACGTCAATACTGAAGTATCAAAAGTTCATTCTTACAGATTTTGAACTTATAGTACAGTCACAGGCAATAGTATCTTCCTACATGAAGGCCGCAAAAATATGTGACACGCTATTATTTATAAGAGCGTATAATTTGGAAATTTAAGTAGAGGACACTGTTCCGGTAAGAAAGTATATCAAACTTGTGTGTACTTCATTTTCAAATAGTCAGATTTGGACTTATAATCTTTCTTTTTTCTTTGGTATTTCTCTTAAACTATAACCTATTTTTGATTAATCTAACCTTGGTTTGATATGTTTTCTTATAGAACGACGAATTTATATGTATTTTTAAGTTTTGATGTACTGTTGTTTTGAAAAAATAAGTCTCGTCGAGTTTCTTGCCTGTCATAATAATTATTCTTCTCGGGTCAGAGGTGTAGGGTTAGAAACGGTGTGTTTTTTTTCTCTTTTACTTGATAAACTATCTGACTTGTAAAAGTGCCCATTTGGGCTACTTACTGAATAAATGTTTGTGTTTTAGTTTATCACATGTTTTTGCGGCCTTCGTGTAGGAAGATACTATTGCCGGTGACTGTACCTACTTTACACGCATTTTTTTACTGGCACACATAATCACAAATATTTTCTTATTCTGCAGCTAAGAAGCTCTGGGAATTGATAGAACCCACGGAAACGAGAATTAAAGCAGTGCTAGATTTTCTTACCGACATAAATCCCGATCTAGAATACAATGTGCTACCCTTACATGATTTGTATGGGCCTACCAAAGATGATCCTAAGTTTCAGGTAAGCTGTTTAAGTTCGCCTTTAATTTAGCCACTTTTTTGACTGTCAGTTATCAAGGGTATATTTCTAGTAATGGACTAAGAGCTGGCTACGTCAGATATGACACGATAATGAGAGCAACAAAACCCGACTGGTTAGATTGCTATACTATCCTTATTGCTAGATCCGGGCAACTGGCAACTTTTAATGGGTTGAGGTCAGAGTGACAGACTAGCAAAAAATTTAAATTGGAAAACAGTTATACCAAAATAGGTAAAAACTGCCGAAGTTGTCTCAGTTATAAAGGACGGAGCCTATATTTTAACATTAGAAAAAAATACATTGCGTATTATTACGGTAACAAAACAGTGGGCGACAAACTATGAATTAGATTATACGTCGTTTGGCACTCTCTTCTCTTCTCTTCTTCTTCATCGAGTATGCGCCCACTGTTGGGCATACGCCTCTCCAAATTTCCTCCAATAAGCCCGGTTCGCGGTTACTGTCCTCCAGAGTGGCCCTGCAATCTTTTTAATATCGTCCTCCCATCTGGTTGGAGGTCTATGATTGTGCCTTTTTGAACGAGGTCTCCATGCTAAGACACGCTGGCTCCACCTCCCATCATCTCGACGACTAACGTGTCCGGCCCAGGCCCATTTTAGAGTAGCAATCCGTTGACCGATGTCTACTACTTTGGTCCGTCGCCGGATCTCCTCGTTTCGGATCCTATCGCGAAGAGATATACCGAGCATGCTACGTTCCATGGTTCTTTGAGCAACTTTGAGCCTCTCCATTCCGCACATGGTCAGTGTCCACGTTTCGCAAGCGTTTGGCACTACTTTCCCACAACAGAAACTTTTCCCACAACACAACAGAAAATGGTATTATCTAATTATTTATATAATTTCTCATAATATTGCATCAAACCTAGAACTCTAGAATTTGTTTTCTTGAAGTGGGTTGCATAATTTGACCTCCACCACTATACAGCTGCCAGATGCCCAGATCTAGAAATAAAGCATATTATAGCTAACTGACTAGAGGGGTTTCTTTGCTCGCATTATTGTGTCATATCTCTCCGTCTATAAGAAAAACAAAATAATAATGTAGATGTGTATTTTCGCATTTATAAAGTAAAGTATCCGCCTTATATAAGTACCTAAACGGCTAGATGTCCAGATCTAAAAATAAGCATAGTGTAGCAAAGTGACACCCTCCAGGGTTTCCTTGCTCTCGATATTGTATCATATCTGACGTGGTAGCTCTCCGTCTATGAGAAGGACAGGAATATTCCTCTGTCTGTCCTCTCATCAGAATGTGTCCAATAAAAAGGTAGTTGTAATAGGTGATGTTAGCTGAAAGGCCATAAGACGTATGATATTAGGTATAGACGGAGGGATGGTCTTATGGAGCTTACAATAAGTAAACCGGAGGGCAACAAGGAAACCGACTAAATTGTGTAGGCTAGTTACGGTATGCTATCAGCTATCTTGAAATGTGGTTTCAGATTAGTCGCGTTGCTTGTACTCTCATTCTGTTCTTGGGCGGACCCGTATTTCAACTCTAGATATACTTACTTTGAGTAACCTAACAAGTGTCGTGGAAATCTAACAAGTTTTGTTACATTAAAACCTTAAAGAATTATATATGACAGTCTACATCAAAAGGTACCATTTGACAGCCATTTTTTCATGTAGACTTTGACATATTATGGTATGGTATTTTTCTTAATCTATGCTAATAATTACAGTTAATAGTAGTAAGCGAAGAAACACAACGTGGCGCGCAGAAGATCAATGAAAAGCGAAAAGAGAACGGTCTGCCGTTACTGGACACATACGTCATAGGCCTCGCGCAGGACTCGCAACGGTCTCAGGAAGAGGAAGAGAAAGTGAGCTCCAGTAACCAGAGGATGCGGTTACTGGGCACTGTGCTGAGGCCACCTGTTGTAAGTATTCTTCATTGGACACGTACGTGGGCCTCGCGCAGGACTCGCAACGGTCTCACGAAAAGGAGGAGAAAGCGAACTCCAGTAACCAGAGGATACGGTTACTGGGCACTGCTGAGGCCGCCTGTTGTAAGTACTTTTCATTGGACACATACGTGGGCCTCGCGCAGTACTCGCAACGATCTCACAAAGATGAGAAGAGAGTGAGCTCTAGTAACCAGATGATGCGGTTACTAGGCACTGTGCTAAGGCCGTGGGCCTCGAGCTGGACTCGCAACGGTCTCACAAAGAAGAGAGAGTGAGCTCCAGTGACCAGAGGATGCGGTTACTGGGCACTGTGTTGAGGCCGCCTGGTGGAAGTACTTTTCATTGGACACGTACGTGGGCCTAGCGCAGGACTCGCGACGGTCTCACAAAGAGGAGGAGAGAGTGAGCTCCAGTAACCAGAGGATGCGGTTACTAGGCACTGCGCTGAGGCCGCCTTTTGTAAGTACTTTTCACAGGCCTCGCCTGGACTCTTCAGAGGACTCGAGAAGAGGAAGAAATATCAATAACTAGTGGAGGTACCTATGCGTATTGCGTACGCTAGGCAACGTTCGGAGTCGGCCTGTTGACAGGTCAATAATTGAACAGGCCCTGTAGCCAAGAGGACAATCGTTTGCGTAAACGAAACGTAAAAAACGAAACGTAACGCTACACGCTCTTGCTCACTCTTCCATATTAGCGCGATAGAGAGACGGATAGCGTTTCGATTCGTTTTCTGCAAACGATTGTCATCTTGGCTAAGCCCCCAGGTATGTCGGCTTCCCGTTAGACTCGTGACGGTCTGACGAAGAGAATGCGGTTCATCTGGTCTGATAATGACTTAATGACATTCAAAACCACATAAAAAATACTGTCTTTATCTTTATACATACAGGTTGTAACAAAAATACTGGTGATCCGTTTAATATTTGGTACCATACATACATAATTGGTACCGTACTGCGACTATGAAAAAATAAGAGAAAAAATTTTTGGTCGCGTATTTTTTTTTTGTATGGGACCCATCGTCCCAGCCGGTCAACCAAAACCAAATTTGTTTTTCGCGTGAAAATTTTTTTTCTTAGTTTTTCGTAATTAGAATACGATAAATACGCAGCGACTAAATGCTGGAATAACATCCCACCACCAATTAGGAACCTGCAAAACGTTGTTAGTTTTAGGAATAAACTTTAAAAAAATATCTTCGATCACCAGCAGAAGCAGGAAACTTTGAGTCACGACACTAGTTGCATTCAGTAAATAAGTACATAAATTAATGTTTTTGCCTGTATTGTATGTCGCTTATATGTTTTTATACTATCCGATATGTATTTTGTATTCTCCTGTACATGTCTAGTTTTTTTCATTGAGTTTGTGTTAAGTATAACTTTGTTATCTATTTTTTGTCTTCAGTTTGTGTTATCTGTCGTGGCATCACCAAGTGGGCCCTACGGAAGATCAGGGCTAGCTGACATACTAGCTAGCATTTTGCTGAGCAGGGTCCATTTCGTGGTGCTACACCTATACGTCTTTATTTTGTTTGTATGTAATATTGTGTACGTCATAAATAAATATCTTGAATCTTGATACCAATTATGCTTTACCTTTCAGGCCATACGCCTGTGGAACTCGTTACCTCTAGAAATCAGGCGTGCAAAATCCCTAACTATTTTCAAGAAACACCTTAAGGAGTATTATCTATCTCTCCCTTAACACAAATGTTTGCTGACTGTATTTTTATTATTTTATTTTTATTTACTCTGTGTATGTAGTATATGTATGTTTATTGATTATTTTATTTGTGTATGTTTATGTATAATTAAGCTATTGTATTATATGTTATTTGTTATTGTTTACTGGATTTTCACTGTTTCTTTTGCCTTGCACCTACTCATACAATTATTTTCGACTAGATTTCCGCTACCCTAAGGTTGTCTGGAAGAGATCGCTCTCTAGCGATAAGACCGCCTGTTGACTGCCTCTACTTTTAATCTGTGTACTGTACTGTTATATGTTATTGAGGTGTGCAATAATAGTACATTACTTACCAAGGACTGTAAAAGAAAGAAAGCCCGAAATCGCAGGTATTTGTAACCCGAGCCGCAGGCGAGGGTTGTAAATATGCGATAGAGGGCTTTCTTTTTTACTGCCCGTGGTGAGTACACAATTTTACGTCTCCACCTGGCCATAATGCGAGTTTTACCGTACGCGTAGCGTGCGGTAATACTCATATTATGGCCAGGTGTGACGTAAAGAATATTTGTATTGTATTGTATGCCCTTAAACGGTTCACCAGCATTTTTGTTACATCTTCTATAAGGGCATTTGCTGAGAGGTTTGATTGTCAGTATCTGAATCACTGATATCTGATCCATGTATTGACAGTCAAACCTTACTATGTGCTGTCCATAAATTTTATTTTATTTCGTATGTACAATTAGGTTTTAATTTAATGTTTAAGTACTAACTTTAGGCTAAGAAATTGTAACTAACCTTAACTATGATCCTAGTTGGTCGAAATAAAGGTCTTGAATTGAATTTGAATAGAATTTTTGTTTAAGGACATACCCAAGTCCGGACGTAGTTTAAGGACATACCCCGGGTCCAAAAGTGGATTAAAACTCTTAATTTGCAGGAAAACACCAACATCCCAGCGTGGCCATACGTGATCGGAGTGGCGGGTGGTATCGCCAGTGGTAAAAGCAGTATTGCAGAGAAACTAAGGCAAGTATTCTTATTTGAAACATAAGTGCATAATGTTACTTTTATACAAATTGGCCAATCTAAAGTAGAGGGCGGTGTACTGGGTCATAAGTTTTACTTTTACGACAGCAACTACCATCGGACCTTTCCTACCCAGAGAGTACTGGGCCCTGTTGGGATCAGGTCCGGGTTCCTCAAGATATTTTCCTTCACCTAAAAACATGATTTAATGGGGAAGGCAACTGTCCATTTTTTTGTCTATGGTATATGTCAAATCTCATACAAACAAGGACCATTGTACGCAGCGCCATCTAGAATTCATTTAACCAGCTGTCAAGTTCGATATAAAATAAGGACCATAGACTAATAACTCAAGACCCCGCATAGCCGGGCGACCCCCGCTGCCACTCTCAAAGTAATTTCACCCTATAGTGAGACACAAATTTATTGTAAGTGACAGTAAACTTAGTACGTCTCCATGGCAACCATTAATGTCTGACGCTCTCTTACGCCCCACGGAACAATGGCGTGTTCCCCTCCCGCACCCCTTGTTGGCGCTTAGGTTTCAAAGAAATAACGCGCTAAGCGGAGTATAGAGTTATCTTGCATATGATAAAGACCATCGTACGCAGCGCCATCTATGATGACTTTTCACCGGCCTTCCCCACTGAGTTCCGAAAAACACGTGCTACAAACCAGGGTTTGAACACTTTGAACCCGAGACCCATCATTTTAAACTGGAGTGTACTCTTCGGTCACAACGTGAGGCCGAAAGAGAGGGTTATATGGCCCCTGCCGTGTCTCGTTTTGACTAAGGATGTAATGACGTCATCACTATCAGACAATCAAAATGTCAATATGTGTGAAATTTTGTAACGAGTGGGAGTGAGACCGCCCCCTATATTATGCTATATATCGGACCGTTTTTACTACTTTTTCACCTATGAACGACTGTTTTGCTCGGTAATAAAGTTCAACTGTGGTTACGGAAAAAGTGTAAGAATTATATCCACTTCATATAAATCCATGCTACTGCTGTGCTGACGGAAACTCATTAAATTACGGAATTTTTCACATAATAGAACAATTTCGGAAACTCCTTACTGATTTGGTATGTGAATTAAAACTTTCCGTTTCTTTAATTTAAATGTATTCTATTCCATGTTACTTATTAGAATTATCCGAGTACTTTTCCAACTTTTTCTAATGTTTTCCCAAGTGACTACAGTATGGGGTACTTCAAAAAAGGAGTTTACAGGATTCTAAAGGGTCGACAACGCACATGTGGCACATCCGGAGTGTGAAACTTTTCTAATTTTTTGTAACCTACAGCCATCAAAAAGGGTACTCAAAAATACCTGAACATACACTTTATCGCCTTGATAATGGAGGCGTTAGGGTACGTTCAGATGACAAGCGTTCAACGCGCGTTGAATGCGCGCAAAATTTTTGTATAGTGTTCACATGACACGCGCTTGCCAGGCGTTGAACGCGCGTTGCCGCGACCGCCATGGTTCAGTCAGTAGAGTTCTTTAAAGCTTCGTTTTCCATTTCGGACGATTTCTGGACGACCCGATGAACCCTAAAATACGTCCATCCGCGTCGAAAGCGCGCGCTCAACTGAACGGAAACATGGAAAACCAATGATCTCAAAGCGCGCGTTGACGCGCGCTGACAACAGTCGAGCGCTAGCGCAGCGTTCAACGCGCGTATTAATAAAACGCGCGTTAGCATGTGTACCTACGGCCTGAATAAGTTGTTATGTAGTTGTAAACGCGCGTTATCAAAACGCGCGTTGAGCGCTTGTCATCTGAACATGCTCTTATTCAGATATATGTGACCACCTTGGCCGCTCCGATATACCTGATGTCGACTGAACATCTCTGTGCACGACACATTCGTATTCAGAGTGGGATGAGTTTCCGCTAGGCTACCAACGCTCATTCAAATGTACGACAACCTAACAATTGTCATTATTTATGTCAAATCTGATTTCAGGTTAAAAGGTGCCGCGATAGTCAACTGCGATACGATAGCCCATGACCTGTACAAGCCCGGGCTACCGTTGAACCAAACCGTGGCTGACGCGTTCGGAAACGATATCATTATGGACAGCGGAGAGGTTGACAGGAGAAAACTGGGGCAGATCGTGTTTAGTGATAAGGTTTGTATTGTAATATAATGGAAAAACTCTTCATTATACAAAAACAAGTGATAATAGTAGTTTATGCAACAGTTGTATAAGAGGGGTCAAAAAAGGTGAGTGGCGTGGGTAACAATTTGAGCCGTAGGCGAAAATTGTTAAGAAAAACGCCACGAACATTTTTTTACCTACTTATACGACGTTGCATACAATACTTTTTCTACGACTACACTTACTTTTACATAAAATGCGAAATTGAAAACTTCATGGATATCGCAGTTATTTTGCCAATATAATCAACAATCATTTAAGTTTTACCTTTTAAAACACTATTTTTCAAGAATACTAACATTACTAACACAAATACACACGTCGTTATTTGATCAATGATTAAAGAGCTACAGAGATTAGTAAAAATACCTAAATTACTTTCAAAGTTTACAGTTTGCCCCAACAAACGAACGGGAAACGTAAAATAAAAACTGCAAAGTGTCTGTGGTTCTTTTCATTTTTTCTTTTTTAAAGTTTTTTTTCTAAAAACGCTGCGTTAATTTAGGTTTCTTAGGTTGGCAGTAATTTATTTTGTCCTATATTAATGTGCTTGCACGCGATTACACGATACTATTTTGGCGCTTTTATAGAACAAGTGTTATTTTGGGCAATAGACTAGATAGACTTTTCTTCGAGTATATTATCTATGTTCTTATAAAGGTGTTGACGAATGTATAAACGACAGATAAAAGTGCAGGAGTAGAAAAACAATATAATAATAGGAAACGCAAGTAATAGTATCTTCCTACATGAAGGCCGCAAATATATGCGACACGCTCTTATTTGTAGGGCCATAAGAGCGTGTCACATATTTTGCAGGCTTTGTGTAGGAAGATACTATTGCTGGTGACTGTACAAAGGCGAAATTATCCCTTTAAGGGATCTCTTCCAGTTAACCTGATAGAACCTGAAGATGAGAGAAGTGAAAAGAGGTAGTAAAATGCGGCAACATGTACAACAAGGTACGAGAAAAGTAGATATTATAGATAGATATATACAAAATTTATAGAAAAAGCATATTATTTATTACACCAGAGATGAGTGAGGAGACAATCATAATAGAAACACAGAAAAGGAACATCTAAGACACATACAGAATAATACAATAGCAACATATCAATCAGAGTCAGGTAACCACAATTTCTTTAGCTTCTCCTTGAACGACGCAACCGACTGTGACTAAGACCTGAGGTTTGATATTTGGTGTTTAAAAAAATTATAAACAGATCTCTGGCTACGTCAGATATGATATGACTCAACAATGAGAACAACAAAACACCTCTAGCTAGTTTGCTATACTAGGCTTATTTCTAGATCCGGACATCTGGCAGCTGTTCATTAGAGGAGGTCAAAGAATGCAACCCACTTGATGAATACAAATCCTAGAGTTTTGGGTTTAATGCAATATTATGAGAAATTATATACCATTGCCAAAAGTTGCTGTTCGGGGAAAGTAGAGCCAAATGACGTATAATGTACTTAATTCATAGTTAGTTGCCTACAGTTTTGTTTCCGCAATAATATTTTTACACAATATATTTTATTCCTAATCTATACATATAATAAAGCTGAAGAGGGTCGAAAGTCTGTACATGGAAGATAATCGAAAAAAAGTTGGCTGGGGATACTTAGAATCGATAACAGAACACGTTCCAACAATTTTTAGAATTTTTGTCTGTTTATCTGTTTGTCTGTTTATCTGTTTATCTGTTTGTCTGTTTATTTGACCGCGCATCACGTGAAAACGGCTGAACGGATTTCGATGAAATTTTGTATAGAGATAGTTTGAGTCCCGGGAAAGGATAATATATAGTTTTAATCCCGAAAATCAACCCTGGTGGGGGTGAAAATGGGGTTGAAAGTTTGTATGGAGAATTTTTAACCGCTGAAACGATTTAGATAGAAATGAGTATGGTGATAATTTGAGTCTCGAGAAACGTCATAGGATAGTTTTCAAACCCTTGTGGGGGTGAAAAGGGGGTTGGAAGTTGGTATGAGGATTTTTTTACCGCTGAACAGATTTAGATGAAAATTGGTATAGAGATATAGAGATAGTATGGGTCTCGAGAAAGGACAAAGGATAGTTTCATCTTGAACCCCCCCCCCCCCCCACCTTACTTTAGAACCGTTGGTCCAAAAAATTTGAAAAAAATAATGGAAGTGAAGCCTGAAAGGTACTTTCAATAAAAACTATCTATCTATACATCTATCACGTGAAAACGGCTGAACGGATTTTGATGAAATTTTGTGTAGAGATAGTTTGAGTCCCGGGAAAGGACAAAGAATAGTTTTCATCCCGAAAATCAACCCTGGAGGGGGTGAAAAGGGGGTTGAAAGTTTGTATGGAGATTTTTTAATAAAAATTAGTATGCAGATAATTTGAGTCCCGAGAAACGACAGAATAGTTTTCATCCCGAAAATAAACCCTTTCACCTCGAAAAGGGGGTTGGAAGTTGGTATGACGATTTTTTAACCGCTGAACTAAAATAAAGACCAAATATGAAATTTGGTCTCAAGAAAGGACAAATGATAGTTTTCACTCCGAAAATCAACCCTAAAGGTGAAAAGACAGTTGGAAATTTGTATAGGGAATTATTAACCGCAGAATCGATTTAGATAAAATTTGGTATGGAGATAATTAATTAAAAAAGGAAATAAAATAGTTTTCACACCACCTGCTCGACAATGCCAAATTATATATCATGCAAACCTCACCGAAAGCAAATCATTATAGCCCTTGGCTTTAGCCGGGTTATAATGTTGTACTAAATCTCATTATAACCCGCTGGTTAATAATGTGAATTCACTTCCCATAGCTCTTATTGTTATGTTATGTGCTTAAAGTCTAATTTCATAAAGTCCGCACGGTGCACAGCCCCGCGACGCCAGCCGGGGCCCGCGCCGCCGCGTCGAGCTGATTTGAAAATCGAATTTATTCGGAAAATCGTGCTGGCCACCTCAATTTTCTCAATTTTAAATACCTAAAACAAATGCCGCGAGTGTCATAAGACGCTGCAGTATACGGAGTAAAACTGCAGGTGCTATAAAAATAGAAGATAAAATTAGAATAAAATGGACTAATGTATCAAGAATAAATTTTTAGGGTTCCGTAGCCAAATGGCAAAAAACGGAACCCTTATGGATTCGTCATGTCTGTCTGTATGTCTGTCCGTCCGTATGTCACAGCCATTTTACTCGGAAACTATACGACGTATCTGAATAAAATTTACACATAAGGTGTATTTTGTATGCCGCTACTCAGTTATGTAGTTAAATTTGAAAAAAAAAATTTTTAGGGGGGGGCTCCATACACGTAACAAAATTTTTATTTTTTATATTTTTGACTAAATATCAACATGTGACACATAAATCGTTAGGTCTTTAAAAATAACACTGAGGTTTTTTGACCATTTTGTGATTAAGTGAATATTTTCTGAAATAATCGCTTCGAAAGTCAGAAAAATTGTCCCCCCCCCCTGTAACTTTTGAACCGTAAGTCCAAAAAATATGAAAAAAATTGAGGAGATGCGCCTTATCATATACTTTCTAGGAATTTTTTTTGAACATTATTGGTTTAGCCATTTTTGAGTTATCTCCAAAAAACTTTTTCCATAGGCATCAGATACGACCTTTTGGTATTAGTTTGGTTCTTATTCCACACGCACTTGGCCGGTTTTTACTTTTGATTTACTTTAATAAAAATCCGTTTCTTAGCTATTTTATTGTCTCGCAAGAGGTGAGAAAAGTAGAGTATACTCCTCGGGGATAAAGCTGTTTTTGTCACGGGCGCGCTTGAACCCCTCACTGCACTTAGGACTCAGTCTTAATTCCCTCGCTTCGCTCGGGAATTAACTCATAACCCCCTCGCTGCGCTCGGGAGTAAAATCTGGAGTCCTTCGTTACGTTCAGGATTCAATATAGCGCCCGTGACATAAAACAGTGCTTTATCCCCTTGGTGTACAATCTACTATTTATCTCGGAAATTATCCTTTAAACGGATACAAAAGGGGTGAAAGTTTACATGGGGAAGAAACAACCAATAACCGCTGTCCGTATTTAGATGAAAAATCTTTATTGGACGGTTCGCGGATGGGGGGCTAGATGAAAAAAAGTCACGTGACCGTCACGAAAAAGCGTCACGTCACGAAAACGCGACACCCATACGATTGAGAAACATGTAAAATGGAATGAAATAAAAAATATTTAAAATAGAATAAACTGAAGTGAAGTGAAGTGTAGTGAAAGTGAGAAGTATTTATTTATTTATAATTTATATAATTTATTATAATGTCACTTACAACTTACACCACACATGACATACAGATATAAATAATAATTACTTAATACAGGTATATAAGTTAATAAGTGAGAAGTGAGAAGTGACAAAGTGATAAAAGTGAAAAAAGTCGAGACCCTAAAAGTAAAAAATGGCAAAAATGGCAAAATTTCTATATTTTTCAACAATTTCAAAAATTTAAAAATTTCAAAAATTCCAAAAAAATACAAATAAAATAAAAACCACAAAATTTACGAAAAAGTCAAAAATTAAATAACATAACTTCGTTCCAACAGAGTGTTCCACGACACTCACGTATTTTATTTTTCTCTGACGTTAATTAGTGCATTGTAATGTGCTTACCTTGAAGTATGTAATTACCAGAGCTCGGATTTTTCACGGCAAAACAAAACACTAGCGTAATTTAGCCAGTGCTTGAAATATTATTTTATCGACACCTATCGAGTCTTACTAGAGTATATGACAGGTATTGCCTCAGTACATTTTTTCTTTTTTTATTCGATGGTACACCTATCAGTGTGAATGTCAAAATTTAAAAACTAACAAACGTGCGAAAATTTCGAAAAACAGGAGACTTACTAGAGCTCAAAATCAATATTTTTGACCAGTCTAAGGTGACCTACTGGGGGTTAGAAAGTTGTGCATTAATTACCGGACATCCTGTATAAGTAATAAAATAACTTTTCATTTTAGCTTTGCCATAGTCGAGCAACAAAGAGGTAGGTCTGCATGTACAACTTAGAACGAAGTAACTATACCACCTCATTTAAAATGATAGAAACGACTGCAAATTTCATCTCACATGACATATGACATTCACACTTTAACTGTCATTTCATTACGTATAAAACGTAAATTGCATCTAGGTATTATTTATTTCGCAACGCATTGAATCCGACGTGTTGGATATACGTATAATAACTTAATATTGCAAGGTATCAATTAATACAAAAATGAGTAATGTACAAGATCGGATCAAAACGTGGATTGAAAATCACCCTGAGTTAGTCTATAATGAAGTGACCTCCACTATATACTGCTCTATGTGCGATATGCATCTAAAACTGAAGAAATGCAATATTGAGAATCATGTGAAAAGCAACCGCCACAATTACCGTTCGGGGCAACCAAATAGGAAACATCAATTTTATTTCGATTTAATTATTTTTCTTATTTCATGCAACATACCATGGGCAACAGTCAACAACAATAATTTTCGTCATTTTTTTAACAAGTATTTATGTTGCGACTGCTCTATGACTTCTTTACCGGACGAATCGACCCTGCGAAAAATTTATTTAAATCTCGTGTACAAAAAAACTATACAGGGTATAAGAGAGGTAAACAAAACCAATTATTTGTGGATATCTATAGACGAAACACCAGATTTCATGGGAAAATGTGTGACAAACGTGGTGATTCGGTCTTTGCAAAAAAATTGTTCTAAGCAATTTTATCTTTTGGGGTCGAAGGTTTTAGAGAAGGTAAATGGGGAAACAATAGCAAACCTAATAATAAACCACTTAAAATTTTTGTTTCAAAATTCTTTCAATGACAACGTAAACAATCCAACAACGTAAACAAGCCGGTCGTATTTTAAAAGCAACGTTTCCTCGTATGAAACACATTACGTGTTTAGCTCATGGTCTGCACCGGGTTGCCGAAGAAGTGCGAGATAATTTCAAAGGTGTGGATGGGTTGATATCGAATGTCAAAAAGATATTCCTAAAATCTCCAGAGCGTGTACGCCTTTTTAAGGCAAAATATCCGTCCATTCCCCTACCTCCCGAGCCAATTATCACCAGATGGGGAACTTGGATATCTGCTGCGGTATATTACGCTCAATACTATGAGCAAATACGTGATGTCGTCTCCATACTTGCTAATGACTCGGCAGCTATAAGAGCTGCAAAAAAATGTTTTCAAACACGCAAACTACGACCGGAGTTAAATTTCATTCGCGACAACTACGAAGTAATAGCCTCTTCAATAGAACAATTGCAATTTTCGACTTTATCCATTGCGGAATCCTTCCTCATTCTGGATACTGTTCGTTGCTACGTAAACTGGAGTAAACTTTTACCAGTGATACGTAAATTTGAAGCCGTGCTCGAACGAAATCCTGATTACGAAATTTTAAGAGACATATCTGAAAATATTACCCGAACTGATAATGAATTCTATAAATTTGCTCCCTTGACGTCAACTGAAGTTGAACGTACATTTAGTGTACATAAATGGATTTATAGTGATAAACGCAACTGTTTACTCCCAGAGAATGTTGAAAAGATAATGATCATCTACTCCTATCACTATTACCCAAATAAAATGTCTTGTGCTGCTGTGTGTACTGACGTAGATTTTGAAGAAGAAATTGCGTCTGTTTCTAATATATAGTAACTTTATACAAATGTTTTTATTAGTTTTATTACATATTAATTTTATTTGGTGACTTTTATTTCTTCTAGTTCTGAATTATCGATATCGATAAAATAATATTTCAAGCACTGGCTAAATTACGCTAGTGTTTTGTTTTGCCGTGAAAAATCCGAGCTCTGGTAATTACCACAAATTATTGCAACCAGTGTATTATCTGTGTAACATCAGTGTATTATCTGTGACAGTGTGGTAAAAACGTATGAAAATTCATTACCTACGGTAACGTAATCAAAATCCGACCCCCCCCAACTGCCGGCACCCATGGTTTCAGTGGATTTTTAATATGTGTGTAGGTAAAGCAGTGTATGCTTCTGTACATAATTAGGCCTTATTACGTAACAGTTACATAAACTACTATTTATCTCTTTTTAGGGTTCCGTAGTCAACTATATTTTCGCCTTATATTAGTTATAGTTATAGTTTCGCCATGTCCGTCCGTCTGTCCACGGTCTAGCTCAGTTACTGTTCGCACTAGAAAGCTGAAATTTGGTGATGCCTGATAAGAACTTTCAATAAAAACTATATTGAATAAAATCGGTTCAGCCGTTTTTGAATTATCAGTCAAAATCGCATAGTGAAAGGATGTGCCGGATAGTAAACTGACGTAAGCGCCGCCAAATATCCCTTAATAAACGACCGTTTGAACGGATGTTCCGTAACAGGGCGGCATTTACAAAACTACACTGAGCATCGCCCGACATGCTCTTGGCCGGATTTTTTGCACCGGAAATCACCCCTTAAGGATTACTAATTCCTCAAATAGAAAAAAAACATTTCTGCATTTGTGACCCCCATTTCAACCGCGCCTGTTCTTACCTTTCATGCCTAGACTGATTTGACGGGAGGATCGATTTGGATGATATTTGCCGTGGACATGAACGTATAAATAAAAAAGTGGTCCTGTATCGTCCGATATACACCTACTATTCCATGTCGTTTAAATCATGCCAATAAAAATTAATAGGATAAATCCATCTGTCAACTTTACTTCAAGTTCCGCCTCCAGGGTAGCGGGGGAGAAATTAGGGGTGAATTAGCCGCTTACTGACACAGACCGAATTCCACGCGGGCGGAGCCGCGGGCACAGCTAGTGATTAAATATAGCCCCTGTTCTCTATAAATAAGACAACTTCGGCAGTTTTTACCTATTTTGGTATTACTTTTTTCCAACTTAAAATTTTTCCTACTCTAGATGCCATGATCACTAAGGATAATAGAGCAATCTAACTAGACAGGTTTTGTTGCTCTCTATATTGTGTCATATCTGACGTTGCTAGCTCTTAGTCTATAAGATTTAAATTCAGAGATTCCAACTCGCGACCTTCTTTTAACCTATGACGAAATAGAGATATAGAGGAAGTCGTCGGTACAAACTTGGGACCCAGTAATTTTAAACAAAAATAACTGACTTCACTTAGACTCCACATTTCCAAAAGCAAATGCCCGAGCTACTGTAAAAATACTTAAATCGCTATAGGTGTGCCTATAATGTTTGAAGAGTTCCCTCGATTTCTCCAGGATCCCATAATCAGATCCTGATGTGGAACCAACTGTCAAGTAATTCAAGTATACCCTTTCAAACAAAAATAATTATCCAAATCGGTCCAGGCGTCTTCAAATAATCGGTGAACATACATTAAAAAAAAAACAAAGATGCCGACGAATTTAAAACCTCCTCCTTCGAAATCTTGAAGTCGGTTGAAAACGGTCCTGATATTTGCCAGTTACCCCTTCATCCGGCTTTGACTATGACCCAATACGCAAGAACCCGCTATTTAATAGTGATTTTGATTTATTATGTATTCTACATACAGCCTTGGCCAGAAGTGTTGAGCATAGCAGTTTTTTGTTTACAATTTTGGTGTTAAGTATTATTTCCCTATTATAACAATGTACGGTGACGTAAAATGTTATATTTTATTTATATATCTAGAAAACTTCACGTAACAACAATTTCAAGGTACACCTATAAAATATGAAAACAGGAGGTAACAAAAACATTGAGTAACAGGAGATGACATCCCTAAGAAATTATTTGTACCATGAGTTGTAGTGAAAATCACTAAAAGTCTGACAGTGGCTGTTGGACCACTGACATGATTGCACGCAAGTGTCAAACTTTTAATAAAATCAAATATTAAACGTAAAGGCTTCTTGCATGATAATAAACTGTAAAAATAATTATAAAAATAGTAATAAAAGCCAGGGAATTACATTCCATAGGTAAGTAAGTGCAAAGTTTGGTGTTACATTAATTCAAAATATTAATGTTGGCGGTGCGACGCCATATTTCTTGGCGCACAGATTAATGACGCAGAAGTAACATCATATGTGCCTACACTTGATTTACCAGCATTATTGTTTAATAGTACTTAGCCTAAACATATTTACGTAATAAACATGTTTTAGATAAGTATGTTAGGTGATGTTTAGTTCATTAAACATATTTTTATTTTACAACAAGGGTGAATTTACTAGAGTTGTTAATGTGAGTAAAATACATACAAAAGATTTTTATGATCTGAATTTAAAACTAAAATATCGAAATTTCACCCAAGTTATACCTACTTACACAATGTTTTTTCATCCGTGCGAGGAAATCAATGTCATTTTAAGTAAATATCAAGGATCATTAACCCTCAAAGTTCGTATTGAAAGGAGCTGTCGGTAAAAATAGTATTGTTCTCCATTCGTTCCTAAAACTCTAGGGTAATGAGCAAAATAAACATTAGGTAAAAATAAAACTATCATTCAGTTAATTACGTTTCCTTACAAAATTTGTTTAGGCAGAATATAAATTTCGTCAAAACCGTGTCACGTCTCTTTTGTTAAAGCTATTCTTTTATTGAGTGACAGCTGTCAACCGCCAAACATGGGACACAACATTTGTTCTAGATAGCTCATCTAGTAGAATACATAATACATCAATGAACAAAAATGCGACTTTAGGTCGGTGCGACAAATTACAAATATTCTATGCAGTTACTGCTAACTTCAACAAAACATGCCTGTTCAGTTTGAATTAATTGATAAAATAACTTCAAAACAGATAGAAACGCTGGACTAAAGTTTCGAGTTTTGTATGAAAATCGCAAGGGTGCTCAACACTTCTGGCCAAGGCTGTAGATCGGCTATCTAGAACAAATTTTGCAAACAAATATGTTTGGCGGTTGATAGCTGTCAGTTGCTTGGCGTCATGTCAGTGGTCCAAGAGCGAATGTATGGACAAAGACTAGCCCGGATATCCGTTTGAGCTCAAGATGGCTTTAGAATAGTTTTGTGTGTTTTGCTCATTTACGTAGTTCAGTGTGTAATATTGATAGCTTATTATAGTTATTATGCGGTGACCTATATAACGAACAAGTGTGCAGCTAATAAAAAAATAGTCCCAAAACGCGCGTATAACCGTTTGTTCGACTAAAGGGTGGTTACCCTTTAGTCGAACAAACGGTTATCCGGGGTCTCGGCCACCCACGTGTTTGTAGGGAGGCTATCACCTTACAATCAGCAAGGCCTCAACCGGACAACGTTGCTTATATTTTATGAAAAAATAATATATTAATATAATAAGTCTACACCTCGACATTGGCAGAATTCACCTCGCCAAAATCGGCGAGGAGTAAAAGGCCATATACCGGGTGTGGCCTGTAATAGGAGCAAAAAATTAAAACGTAGATTCTACTCCTCAAACTAGACAATGTTTGTTCAATGACTTTTGAAAGTTATGTAGATTTTAGATTGTCTCTTTTTCAAACAAACTAAATAGTATTTTCAATGTACATCAAAGTCCGCCTAAATGACATCGCCTGTCAGTCTTGTCACTACTTATTATTCTTCCAAGCTTGTCACCCTACAGATATTAATCAATGACGTAATACATTGCGTGTTCGAATAAACTTTAAACTGTAATAAAATTCAAACTACAAGTTATTTTTAAAAACGTTGTCTATTTTGAGGAGTAGAATATACGTTTTAATTTTTTGCTCTTATTACAGGCCACACCCGGTATATAAAAGAAAAAAAAAGACTAGCCCCCCTTATTCATAAACATGTCTCAGGCCTCAATTAGTTAATTTATGTTTTGTCTGTTTCTAATAAACACAACTGTCATTGTGACAGAATAAGACACACGATTATTAGGTTATTGAGAATTGAGAGACGTTTATGAATAAGCAGGTAGGTATATAATATTATACTAATAGTATGGACTTTAAGTGCCGGTCACTTAAACTTATGGCGAAAAACATTTCTTACGGATGTCATCTCCTGTTAGTTTTATTTTGCTAAAGATACTGTACAGAAGCCATAAATCGATAAAATAACTTTGCTTTTAGACACAACTGGAAAAGTTGAACCAGCTTGTATGGCCAGCTGTGATAGAGGAGGCTAACAGACGAGTGCGAGCCCTCGGACAGGGAGGGCACAGGGTCGTGGTGATGGAGGCGGCCGTGATGGTGCGCGCCAAGTGGTACCAGCAGTGCCACCAGCTGTGGGCCGTCATCATACCGCCAGCGGAGGTGAGCTGATGGGGTGTCAAAGTGTTATTTATTTATCGTATGGCTACATGCCACTGGATATAGATAGGCATCTCTTCTCTGGGGTAGTAGTAGTGGGAAAGCAGATGATGAAGAAAATCCAGTGTTTGCGTGTGTGTATTCGCTCAGTGCGAAGTGCGTGGTGGGGGTAACGTAAACGATCGCAGTGCACAATGTGACAAGAAATTAAACTGCAAAGGGACACCACCTGTCACCCATGGATTTATATAAAGTGGATCTAATTCTTCGGTCATAAAGTGAGGCCGAAAGAGAATGTTATCTAGGGGAATGTGTCTCGTTTTGACTAAGGAAGTAATGACGTCATCAGACAATCAAGTGTCAATATGTGTCAAATGTGACAATTTTGTAACGAGTGCGAGTGGGACACCGCCCCCTACTATTATGCTCTCTTTCGGAGCGTTTTTACTACTTTTTATTAGTCACCTATTTATGGTTTACTCGGTAATAAAGTTCAACTGTGGTTAGGGAAAAAGTGTAAGAATTAGATCCACTTCATATAAAGCCATGCTGTCACCTCAACTCGGTCAACCGTCATAGTAAATCAGACATTTCATATAAGCCATTCATGTAAATGAATAAAAAAGATTGAACCCTGGCCCAAAAGATGGCGCCACAGTCATGCACACAGCAAATAGTATATAGTTACATGGAGAAAGACTACAGGGTCGTTATTATAGTAGAGTGTGCGGAAAGAGAAGTGTTCTGGTTTATATGGGAACTAATAAATTCTACACTTCTCTTACCGATGCCACTTGGTAGCTGTGGGTAACCAATCGCCATCATACCACCAGAGCAGAGCTGACACCAAAGAAGCAAGTAATAGGTACGTGGGTGTGCATACTGCATAAGGACAGGATATGTGTGGGATGAGGCACGTCCAGATCTGCGAATGCATCGCGAGCGTGCCATTCACGATCTGGACCCACCTTTATTTTAACAAATTAAAAATGAATTGTATGTAACCTTTCATAACAATGACGAATCTAACGACATATTTAGGTTTAAAATATTCATTAATAGTATCAATACTATCCTTTACACAGTTAATTGACTATTCAATCTTGAACCTTATTTTAATGACATAAGGTCTATTGTTAGTAGGTAGGTACCTCCACTTGAAGAACTTTGTCCTTACTTCATCAATCGACTATAATAAATATCTCATCTCTTTCTTGATCCAGGCAATCAAAAGACTTCAAGAGCGCAACGGGCTAACAGAAGAGGAAGCGAGACAACGCATAGACTCCCAGCCTTCCAATCAAGAGCAAGTGTTGCTAGCTAACATCGTGTTCAGTCCGTATTGGAGTTACGAATACACGCAAATGCAGATTGATCGCGCATGGCAACACTTGGAGGAGTTGCTGGATAGCAGGCAGTGTGACTGCTAGTGATTATGTTATTGAGTTGTTAGATAATCTAGCAAGAATAGGATATTAAGAAAATGCAATGTTATATAATTATTTAAAGATTTTTCAGTATACTGTATAGAATTTTGGAGTATAGTAGTATTATAGCGAATGCAGAAAAAAGCAATCGTTAGTCGCCTTGCCATTCGCTCATTTGAGCGAATCAACTTTTTCTTGTTAACCTACATACATAGGTCATTTTTTGAACCCTGGTTAAGTGGCGTTAAAATCACTATAAATACATGATTCTTTGTGATGTTTTAACAACTTTCTTTAATGGGCCATCTAACAAGCATTTTTAGTAGAACTATGTATGTACAGTCGACGTCAAAGATTATTTACACTTTTCCACCTTATTCCTATGTCGAATGTACACATTGTTCAGTTTATAATTTTAGTCCTAGATCTAGGATATTTTTGTAATAAGACGCCAAAAACAGTGGAATAAAATATCAGCTGGAAGGCCGAAACTTGTCTATGGTGATTGACTTTTTATATGGAGCCCATAGACAAAATTTAGCCGTAAGCCAGATTTTTGTCTGTGATAACTGAATTCCGCTCAAAGGTGTGTTGCGCTTAACAAGGAATAGTGGTTCCCCTAAATACGAGGTAAAAGAGACATATGCACACTGCCACAATAATATGCACCTAGTCATGACAGAGTGCATTTCTCTGTTTAAGGCGTCCTCCACACGCGCTTAAGTCTGTAAAAGGCCATACTCTTTTAGTCCGGTCCGGTGTCCGGTGAAAACTTATTGTAGAGGGCGCTGTTCCAGATTCCATACAATGAAAGAAAGAGACAGTAGATGAATGGTCCTTCCTTAACTATATATGTACTAAAACCACATGTATACATTGACTTGTATACTAGTTTACGCAAAAACCTTCCCCTATGGCGTTAATCTACAGCATTTAAATTTTAGAGTAGGTATTTCAGAAACCGGTGGATTTCTATGTCGGAGCAATTCGAGACAAATAAATAAAAACTACTTCCCGCCATACAAAAGCTTTTCTAAGGACAGTTGCCTTCCCCATTTACGACTATACGTACACAACAATACAATACGTAGGTATAAATAAAGTCGCAATTTTTATGTTTACATATTTTAATGTATGGGATGACATTAATAAAACAATTATTTTCAAAACAACTTTGTCTCATTTTATGTTATTATGGAAATGGCGCCAAATGGGATAGGCAGATAATGAGTTCATCAATATGAAAGTATAATGCACAGAACAGGGAACATTAGTACTTGAATACCTAATAATATGTCATCAGTAATCACAGTATTACATGTATAGGTAATCAGTTTCCCTAATTTGATTGATCTATAATTCTTTTTCGATTTACTAGCCAAGGGCGTATTCATTGCTAAGCTACACTCGTTGCTCGTATACATCCTGAAACGAAACCTTCCGTGGAGATTTTGACGGCACTTTTTTGCCTTTCTTCTCAGGGCAATTATGAATAATACATGCGTGCCAGGGGTTTTGCTATTTATATTAGTTTATCCTGTCTGCGGAACTATAATATTACCGATTGCCAATAACAAAACTACGTATGAAATAAAAAGGACAGAATTTATTGTAAGTTCATCTATTTTGATTATTCTATTTGAAATTTATTTTTTTGTCTTAGCTTGTTAGCCAACATAATAAAGTAAAGTCTCACTGAGGAAGCTTAAGATGTTTTTACACGAACCTATCAAGTTGAGTCTGACCTGAGTCTGGCTGTTTGCAAACCCACGTTCTGTCACTTATTAAAATTGTTTGCAGGAAGGTTACTCTACTCATTTAAATAAATAATAATTAATATCTCATGCTTTATATGAAATACTGATATGTTTACTGTTTGGTTACAGGCAAATTTAATAAACGGTAACTTAAAAAATAATGGTTGGAATAATATTTTAAGCATGGGGTATTGGCCATTGGCAGATATTTTTTATCGTAAGTATAAGACTCCCCTGTTAACATACGCAATATCAAACATTGAAAATGAAGATCATTATATAGAAGATGTGGTACAATATCATTCAAATATTGTTATTATAAATTGTTTGAATTTTGAAGATTTTGAAGAGTCTCTAACAAAAACAAAAGAAAATCCATACTGGCATCCTCTAGGAAATGTACTGGTTTTATTGAGAACCATTCAAAACGACGCAACAATAGCAAAAATATTCTTTATTATGTGGTATTACAAATCTCCGAATGTTGCAATAATACAATACGACGATGATAAAGAAGTATTATACCTATCAAGTTATGAGCCTTTTGTGTACGAACACTTTACACTTCCATTTGTATTTGGGTGTTGGACCACAAAAAAAATCGGTATTCCAATAGATAGTTTTGAAAATGGATTCATGTGTGAAGAAAAGTGTCACAACGTATCATTGAAATCAAAATTCCGAGCTTATAATCTAGGCACCTGTATTGGGTTTTATACTCGATCGATATCTTACAATGATTTAAATTCTTTATCTTTTTTTGATTTGTTTGAACCGAAAGGCAAAAATCTCCACGGTTTTCCTCTGCGGGCGTTTACAACTGAAGTTAAACCATTTTTGTTAATAGCAGAGAATGCGAATAACACCTATTCAATTGAAGGAAGACATGGCGAGTTGTGGAAAGCGGTGTCAAAAATCATGAATTTTACTATTGATTTGTCTCCAAGCGTTAGCGTTATGAAACTACCATTTAATTTCGAATTGAATATACAACAAATCTTTGCATTTGGTCTTAGGAAGGCAGATCTTTTCCTTATTCCAATATACCAAATAGACTTAATAATTGTAGAATTGGATCAAACATTTATTCTGTCTGATAGTGGTGTCTGTTTAGCGGCTCATAGAGCTGAATTCGAAACAATATTATTTGACGTTAAGCTCATACAGAATAATTACATCTTGATGATCAAGTTTCTTTTCAGTTTTTTAGGTTCCTGGATTGTGTTTTCTGTATTTTACATGGCAGAAACAGGTAACATTAGTTTAGATCAAATAGGAAAGGATTTCCTGAATTGTATACGAAATATTCTGATGATTTCTTTGTTGAAACCCCCTAAAAAGGGATTCTTTCGAATATTTTTAGGGTTTGCTATGTGGAGCTACTTTATATTAAATTTTTCCTCTCAAGCAGCTATAACTTCTTTTTTTACGGCTGTAAAAAAAGGGAGGGAAGTAGAAACTTTCGACGATATAATTGAGAAGGGATATATTATTGAAGGCATGGCATCTCCAGATGTAGTCCTTCCAGATACAGAAGAAAAATTTACGCAAATTAATTCCAAATTAGTACCAATAAATAATTTATTTACTTGTATAGAAAGAATGAAAAATGATAGCAAGAGGTTTTGTCTCATAGATTGTGAAGTAGGAAGGTATTTAAAAAGAAATGAATTAAATTACAAGGGTCAGCAGTATTTACATATAATTCAAGACAAAATTCATAGTCATTATTTAAATATGATATTTCCAAAACATTCACCATTGACGGAGTATTTTAATAAACATATGATGGCTATATTTGAAGGGGGTCTTATAAGAAAATGGGAACAATTTCGTTTTAGTGAACTAAAACAAGACATCCCAATAAAGCCTTTAGGAATGGAAGAACTTTCAAGTGTTTTCAAATGCTATTTTCTTTTCTTAGGGTTTACGTTTATACTTTTTCTCGCTGAAATAACCTTGGGATGTTTTATAAAAACATAAAAAGAAAGGAGCATAATTATCCGTATAAGCCTAAGATTAGTATGACCCTCATTATATTAAATCTTGTCTACTATTATAATAAAATATAGTGTTTTTAAATGTTCAATATTTGTATGTTTATGCCTACCTTAGCTCGCTTCTGTCAAGTCCCCATTCTCCTTCGAGAATTTTCTGTACACATGAGTCAGTGAGTGTAAAAGCGACTTAAGTAGGCTGATACCATTGTGTCTATGCCTCTCAAAAGTGAGCAATAAAAAAAACACCATGTTTATGGTTAGAATTAGGTCACACAAACATTTCGAAATAATTTAAAAATACAAGTGAAACAAATTTGCTTCCGATATGACAAAATATTATAGCTAGTTTAATGGGCAATTCGCAAACCAAGACCACACAGCAGCAGAACAACAAATCTACGCATTCAAACCGTGACGGACAAGCCTTCTCTAGTCAGGTAAAAACTTGCTAATGTCATTCTCAGCTGAATATACGTAACGTAATAAAAATATGTGTTTATCTTTTGTTCTTCCTTAGTTTACTTCCATGTGCTATCGTATCTATAACATAGATGACTTGTATATTTATAATTATTCCCTCGCGATTGTCAGTTGACATTTCTTTGTTACCATTTATCAAAGCTTAAGCTAACGTTATTTATTTTTGTGATTAGTTTAGCCTGTCCCATTTCGTTGGTAACCTCAGTGGGCGCTCGTTGGTCAGCGTTACGAGTAACCAGTCGGTGTACAGCGCATCACGGCCTTGGTCTCGCGTTTCACGACGAAGGTTAGTGGCATACATAATTCAGACATCAAAACAAACCATGTACGAATGTTACACTAATCGCGATCTGTTGTTTTTATCGTCGATGACTTCGTTCTGGCTTTACCATGTGGTATATTATGAAATGCATCTTAGTTATCTTAGTTTTAAGAATACAACTGACTGATAAAAATATGCATTTCATGCTATCATTAAAACATTATAGCTAGATGTATCAGACACTTTCAGATTAGCATTTTAGTTAAAACACATGATTATGATGAAATGTTTCTTTAATTTGTCACAAACCAACAGGTCTACTTTATGCGATTGAAACACACATATTAATAACAAAATTTTCTGTAATATTAAAAAAAAAAACTAATTTATAAAATATCTTGTTGTAACTTAAATCTAACAACTTTCAGATGGAATGACTCAACTCTAACCAATCCCATAGAAGCTAGCAAGACAGCCTGGCCGGTGGCACGTAAAGAATCAATATTCCTCCCAGAATTCCCCATTACCTCCGACTTGCTTCAGAAAGATTTTGAAATTAAGGAGACAATAGCCAAGGGTGCCTTTGGACAAGTATACAAAGTAAATAAAGTAACCGAAGACAAGGATTATGCTTTGAAAGTACTTAGCAAAGCTCAGGTGAGTTCAGTTGGTAATTTCTTTTAATGAGTATTGTAGCTTTCCCTATAGGGTTTCTCAGGGTTCGAGGATATATATCAATGGATATATATCATGATATATATCCGATATATATCTGATATATATCCAATGATTTTTTATGATATATATCAATGCAGAAATGTTAAAAATATCGGCCTCCTAGCCTAGCCCAGTCGGTAGTGACGCTGCCTATGAAGCAGGAGGTCCCGGGTTCGAATCCTGGTCAGGGCATTTATTTTTGTGTTCATCACGGATATCTTTCGTTCTGAGTTATGGATGTTTCCTACGTATTAAAGTATTTATCTGACTATTATATATTTCGTTGCCTAGTATAGTACCCGCAACACAAGTCTTATTGAGCTTACTAAGGGACTAGGTTGATTTGTGTAAGATTGTCCCATAATATTTATTTATTTATTATATTATATGCAGAAATGTAAAAAATATTTATGTTTTTATTTTATGGTTTTTAGTTGCTTTTGCCCGAGTTAGAAGATTTTATGTTTTGTTTAATTTGTCGGATTTTAAGATTTTTATGTACCCAAAATAAATAAAACATTAAAAACATTTTGGTTCTTTTTTAAATAATTTATTATGTTTATGTAACACGTATGCATATAGTAGACATAAATAATACAATAAAATAATAATATGGGTTTCATACAAAATTGATATATATCGAACTTTTGATATATATCGGATATATATCATAAATATCCGATATTTTGATATTTATAATAAATATCGGATATTTTCGAACTCTGGGGTTTCTGTTACAGTAGGTTTTGCGACATAATAACCACATTTTACATTCTAAACAGTTATGGGATTTTACGGTGCAAGAAAGCAGGATAGTCATAGTCATAGTCATTTATTTATAATATTTAAAATATTACATGTCAAATTACAATATTATTACTTATTTATTAACACATTATTTATTAACACATTATTTATTGGTACTTAATTATTAAATTAGATTTTAAATTAAACGATACATACACTTACTGACTAAAAAATTTTTATACTTTAAAATGTTATTGAAATGTATTTGATGTAATAAACATACATCATGTAATACACAATGTAAGTCCTAAAACCCTGGGGAATATCTCTATTAACATAATTTTTTAGGTCATTCACCCTGTGTTTCACCATAAAATCTGATCACTGATTTAAAAGTGCAGGTTCATTCTAGCTGAAAGGTTATTCACCTTGTGTAAGGCCATAAAATCTGATCTGATCACTGATTAAAAAGCGCAGGTTCATTCTAGTTTTTAAGTACAACTACTTTTTCCTTCTTGACCTGGTTCCATTTACTTGGGGTCGGCCTCTTCACGCAAAATAGGCGCTAGACATCGTGAGTATCTACCTAATTAGATCATAAATTATAATACAACTCATCTTACCGTATCGTACAGTACCTAACTCTGCCTAGCACTTCCAACTTTCTCTCTCAATTGCTCAAAGGTTAACTGAAAGAAATCCCTTAAAGGGATAAGTTCGCCTTTGTACGTATATGTTGTGTTATATGTCTTTCTTTGTGTTTTCTTGTACAATAAAGTGTTTTACTACTACTACTATATGGAGTTGCGGAAAACTGCCCGTACTACAATACAATTGGGGTCGGCCTTCCTTGTCTACAATTTCCATCTAGCTAGGTCTTGTACTATGTCTTTATTTAATTGAGCTTCCTTTAGGTCTATTTCAACCATCGTCTACAGGTGGTGGGTGGTCTTCCTTTTGGGTTTCGTTTTTGTTAATTGATTTGTTATTTGGTTATTTTAGAGCAAGTTTCACCATATGTCAAGGTATCTTTGGATGTGACCGTACCAGTTTTTAGGTACAACACAAGATGATTAGTATTATGGTACTTTTTAATGAGATTGGCATCTGCAGGAAATTCTTAGTAACCGAATGGAAATACTGATCAAGCCAATATGGTAACTAAGATTCTAAATTAGACACAATGGCGATTTAATGACCATAATATGGTATGTAAATCCATGTTGAATAAGCCAAATACCATAGGTCCATTTCATGAAATCTGGTCATTTTGATTTATCGAACGAGCAGAGTGTAAGCGAAGCGAAGTTCTTACAAACAACCTCAGACACAACTATAACCTGGCTACTGGGATGTCTTGGCATTTCAATGGCTTTTTGATTTTGAGTGTTTGATCTACGATAACTTTAGTAACGTTTTGCTGATACTATCTTGGGGTTGTAGCAGAGATACATATAATTTGAGAGTTTGGAGCAGGATAGATCAAGAGTTTATGAAGCTAAACGCTGCGAAACAATCATCATAAGGGTCTTGTTATATTGGTGTTCATATTTGCAAGGAAATCGCGAGTTCTCAGTTCGAGGCAGACTACTAGTTAAAACAAGTTAAAATAACTCTGCTTTATTACAAGTTTCATTTCATGAAACAGGTTAAACAACATATGTCATTTCCAAAGGAATTACCTATTGACAGTTGTATGAAGTGGGTAGTTCCTCTGAAATTTACCACCAATGATTGTATTACTTTGCAATGTTTTTCTATGTTGCATAATGTAGTTGTGTCACTACATGGTTCATTCAGGTCGAATAATGATGCTATTTGATGTATTAAATGACTACAGGGCCATAGGGTTCCTTACATTATGTGACAAGACTTAATCCTAATTAAATATGACTGCTATGATATTTATGATACAATAAAGAACAACAATTGGAATAAGAACAAAAATATGGCACATTATTTTAAAATGTGTATGGTGATTAATTTTGTTGACTATTATATTTTAGAAAACTATTATATACCTAATCTTTATTTTTTTGAATAATTTACAAATATTTTGTTAATTTCTCTGTTATTTAAAATCCTAACGAATTCAGAAACTCCCATTTCATAATCTTGGAATTCAGTTTAAAAGTCAATAAGAAGTTTTTTTTTCTTAATCAGCTGTAAAAGTATGAGAAGAACCAGTCACTCCAGTCAGTAAACATAGATGGTTTCGAATATTATAAAAAGATTTTGTTTTAAAAAGATAATTGTAAAGCTCACAAAAATATGCTGGTAACCATTTAAGCCACAGACTTACTCAGCATAACCATCACAATCCTTATCAATGACCTATATTTGTTTTGTTATGAATCCTTAATGCGTTTTATGTGTATTGATAAGTGTACTCCAATCAACTGTGGATTTGTTATTTATTACCAAAGGATCTGTAGACTAGAATAATAGTTATCATTGGACGGTTATAATTTATAATATAATATTGAAATAGGTTTATTTACATATGCTCCTTGAAGTCGTTTACCTGATTGTAAGTTGTGTACCTACAATAAATTATTTTACATATAAAAAAATATCTGAGACAATAATATTTGTAGAGAATAAGAGAGTGTCATAGATTTGCGGCCTTCGTTTTGCAAGTCATGATAACTTCATAGAAAGAAAGGGGTGTTTAACAGGTGGCCTGGCAGTAGGGTCTAAATCGCAGACTACTTCTAAATGAGGGCAGTATACGGCCGACCATTGTAGAGTTCCTTAAGGTAGTCATTTGTGCAGCAGTTTCTTTCGATTGATATGTTGATGATTACATGAATGGCTTTGTAGTATTAGCACATAAATTCACATAATAGATAATAGTATTTCATACAGAATGGCCACGCTACGCTCCGCCCCGAATGAAATTACCTTACCCCGCGGCGGCCAATTGGTAGGGAACTAGTAGGCTAATCCGTCAGGTTGGCAGCGCATCGATAAATAAAAAGCAAAATATCGGTGTATTCACAAACGTCATTACGACAACGGAAACAGCGCCCTAAAACCTTAGAGAAATCAATCAATCGGAGTCGCCATTGACAGGCGTTCCCCTCTGCCGAAAACATATGACCAGTCATACACATGTATGGAGTGACGTTTATCTATTTGTACGTTACGTACGAATACCATACATTTGACGTTCCCCTCCCCGCAAAATTCTCTCGTGAAGCTTTGAGAAGGATTTGATGTGATGAAACTGTAAATAAGATAGGAATGTTACAGATCATGTCACAGTGTTGAAGAAATCTTTTTTAACTTCAGGTCCTTGGTGATGATGCAGTAAGGCAGGTAAAAGAA
Organism: Pammene aurita; assembly: GCA_947086415.1. NCBI lineage: Eukaryota > Metazoa > Arthropoda > Insecta > Lepidoptera > Tortricidae > Pammene > Pammene aurita. The sequence goes on along the minus strand of OX352300.1, from coordinate 11,077,203 downwards.
GAAGCTCGTATACAAAGCGCCTGTGGCCACCATTCCTTCATCGCTGGGGCTGTGTCGCGTTGGCAGACGAAGAAAAGACTGTATATTGGTAAGTGTTCTACAATAATACTTATCATCAGTTGTACAAACAGCAACACTCTTAACTGTACATCGGTGGGCAGTTAATAGTGTGGTTGATGGTATCTTTAAAACTGAGAATTGTAACTTACTCTTACGACTTAGTTGGCACAACAACCCAAAACAGGTGCCCGCCATTTTGCTCGGTCCTGAGCAGTTTCTCGCCTCCTCAATGTGCCTTTACTGTCTGCCCAGCGATACTTAGGAATGTGTCTCTTATTGTTCACAAAGTTCCTCTATAAGCTAAAGTCTTTCACAATTCTAATGCACTTATGCTGTTACTACAGCACAAGTGCTCTAAAATAATTGAAGGCAAGCTGGGCCTAATCTTCTTCAACAGCTAATTAGGCATGCCTGTGGGAATCCAATTCTATGTACGCCACTGATGTATATTATGCATAGCTGGTAGGTCGTTGCAATTCTAGAGGTGTTGCATAATATCTCTATGTACCTACAAGAGGAGTCACCATGTTCTTAGGTTCTAACTGCAATTAACTTAAAAAAATAATCCCAAATCCCGTTCTGGTCAGTACTATAAGTAATAAAGTTTTTGATTTGGCGATGACGATGACGGCGTTATTGATGAACAAATAAAAAAAGGTTGACAATGTCTACAAAATCACGTTGTTTAAATTGAGGCTATTACTAAATGGCTGTACTCGTATTTGCGCGGTTTTTTTACGAATGCTTTTCTCGTCACATGGCTAAACAATCGTTATCCGTCATATCTAGAACGAAACTCCGAGAGGCGAGGAAGGATTACTCACTGCGATTACAGAGGTCAGTTCTCTGGGTCAACACGTAGACTTGAGGCTGAGACTTAATGATAAGTACACGTCTGCAATTGACCTTTCAGCCACCATCGTCTGAAATGACACCGGGTCATGACAAAGGTGTCATTTATATTGTCGCTTGTCCATATTTCAGACGATGATACCATTGTGGTATTTTGCACGACAAATGCAGCAAGTTTCGAGAAGATAGTTTTGAAATGTTATGTTGATATTTAATATAACTTGGGGGAGTGGAGAGGCAGTTTTTTCGCGTTTAAATATGTTAATATTTTTAGTTTTTCTAATATGATGATTGTAGATATATTCAGCGCCGGCCCGAGCCCTCGATCAGGGTAGAGCGAAATCGGGTTTTGGCGCCTTTCGTTAGTAAAGAATGAAAATGAAATAACAATGTTCTTTCAAAATCAACGTTTATACCACACAATCACAGCCATTTAAAAAATTTGTGAAATGAGTACTTGGTGCTCAATACAAATTACAATAATTAAAAAATGTACATCAACTTTCTTGAAACTTAAAACTTAGTTTAATAGGTACTCAACAATACGAGCAAACTTTGTTGAAGCGCATTAGAGTCTGTCTTATACTTAAGCGAAGGCTGCGTTTCCACCAGATGTGAGCGAGGGAGCGATGGGGGTGAGGGATATCAGGCTTTATTTCGCGCTTTTCAAGATCAAAAGCAGCTATTAAGAAATTGTTGCTCACTGTTGACTTAAAATAGCATATGCGCTAAATTATTCGGCGTATTATTCATTCCTTATGGCGAATGTTAATCCCACACAGATGAAGTGGAAAAAGCTAGTAGATGATAAAAAGTAATTCTGATATACCCAAATTGGTTTACCCAATCGCTTAGAACATTATAAAGTTTCTTTTGCGCCTTTTAAAACTTAAAGCAGCGATTTAAAAAACAATAAATAATTTTAATCATGATTGCTTAGGAAATTATAAAGAACGTTACGTTTTCGGCGCCTTAATCAGTCTATATTTCGCGATTTTAAAATCAAAAGCAGCGATTTAAAAAATTAATACTAAAATGTAATCCCTATAAACACAACCCCTGAGAAAATTACAAAGAACGTAACTTTTTCGGCGCCCTTTAACAGGCTTTTTTTCGCGCCTTTCTAAATTAAAAGCATTGATTTAAAAAAACAATAAATAATTTTAATCATGATATACCCAATTTCTTAGAAAATTATAAAGAACGTTACATTTTCGGCACCTTAATCAGTCTATATTTCGCGCCTTTTAAAATCAAAAGCAGCAATTTAAAAAAATAATACTAAAATGTAATTCCTATAAACCCAATCCCTTAGAAAATTACAAAGGACGTAACTTTTTCGTACTCAACTTGTTGTTTACTAACAAGTTGATTACGAAAAAGTCTAAGTTGCGGATCTATAAAACCGTCATCCGCCCCATACTTATGTATGGCTGTGAGGTCTGGACACTGACGCTCAAGGAGGAGAGCAGCCTTCTAGTCACAGAACGTAAGGTGTTAAGAAAGATTCTGGGACCCATTAAAGGGGACGATGGTAGCTGGAGGATCCGAAAAAATGCCGAAATCCAAGAACTGGTGGCCGAACCAAATATAATTGGTGAGACAAAAGCGCATCGTCTCCGCTGGCTCGGCCACCTCGAGAGGATGGGAGATGATCGCTCTGTAAAAAGAGCATATTTGGGTCGACCGACTGGACGGCGTCCTGTCGGTCGTCCTAGGTATCGCTGGGCAGACAGAGTAGGAGCGGATCTTCAGGAGCTCGGCGCCGGTGAAAGCTGGCTTGAAATAGGGCAGGACCGAACAAAATGGCGTGCTCTTGTGTCGGAGGCCAGGACTCATTTTGGGTCGTTGCGCCAAATAAGTAGTAGTAAGTAACTTTTTCGGCGCCCTTATCAGGCTTTTTTTCGCGCCTTTCAAAACGAAAAGCAGCGATAAAAAAAAATCATGATATACCCAATTGCTTAGAAAATTATAAAGAACGTTACGTTTTCGGCTCCTTGATCAGTCTATATTTCGCGCCTTTTAAAATCAAAAGCAGCGTTTAAAAAAAAAATGTAATCCTTGTAAACCCAATCCCTTAGAAAATTACAAAGAACGTAACTTTTTCGGCGCCTTTCACGATTAAAAGCAGCGAGTCACGCCTAAAAAAAAATTTTGAAATAACAAAAATACCAAAAAATATATATATTAATTGTTTAATTAATTTACACTAACAGTCGTTTTACCGAAACCCGTGAACCGAACGAACGCGCAACTCCAAGCGTACATATTTTGCGCCCGCGCCACACTCGCGTCTTTAATAGTAGATTGTTTGACAAGGGTCTAAAGTAGGCCATATTACCACGAGGTGGTTATTTTCCCGAACGAAGTGAGGGAAAATTGTTCGAGTGGTAATATGGCTTTTAGATCAGAGTAATGCATACTATTTTTCACTTCGATTGCGAGAAAATAAGATAAAAATACTTATTATTTACGCACAATAACTAAACTAAGGTGAAATGATGGTTTAACTTGGCGGTCTTTTAATTTTTTTAACTTCTTAGACATAGATACAAAATATAAACACCGCGAATAAATGCCACAGACGACGGTATAATTAGCTCTTTAAACAGTTTAAACACGCTTTAAAGCGCTTTCAAAAAATTTAAATCTTTCAACTAAAAAACACCTCATGTTTTGAGAAATAAATTGCGTTTCCTGAGTGGTTGATTTTAACATTGCTGTATTCTGATTGGTTGATATTAAATTAAATACAATGTTTTTTTAAGGCAATTATTTACACAGTATACGCACCAATAAAGTACCTAGCGTTCCGATTAATTTCGATTTGTGTTGTGATTGGTGGATTTAATATGGTGAAGTGTTCCGATTGGTCAATTTAAAATGTTTTGTAAATCATAAATATGTTTACATACTAGCCCTAGAGGCTAAATAGTCCGCCTTGGTAAGCATAATATGACACACTTTTTGAGCATGAGAAGTGAAAAACTTTTTTTCCTCATTTGCCATTTTGGCGCCCCCCTTGCTATCCGGCGCCTAGAGCGGCAGCTCCACTCGCTCTACCCTTAATCCGGCCCTGGATATATTTAGTCATTTAATTTTACACAAATATCTCTTTTTAATTCTCTAAAAATGAGTTCCAGTATATGTGAAACAGAGTTACCCAATTTCATACAAGAAGAATACGTATAGAAGGTACCAGAAACTATTTTTTCACTTCTCATGCTCAAAAAGTGTCAGATTATGCTTACCAAGGCGGACTAAAGTAGTACATTTAAATAAATAAAAATAAAAATAAAATAGCCTTTTATTTCTCGCAATAATTCAACTACGACAACGATTTAAAAAAGTCAAAATGATTTCATGCATTGATCTAGTATGTTTACATGTAATAATAACCTAAAGGCCGTGTTACACTTTACTTATAAATATATGTATGTCATAATTCCGTCAAGTTATTGTATGTACAGATAAATTTATTCAATTGATGTACGTCCAGAAAAAAAAAGTCAAAATAATAGCCGTTTTTATAACGTGAACTATGGTCAATACAATAAAATAAAAATTTAATTAAAGTAAAATAATAGTAATTAGGTATATATCGCGCGAGAACCCCTCTTAGGTGAGGGTAAAGGCCTCCTCCAGTGACGTCCAGTGGTCTCTATTTTTGGCTATATTCTTCCAAAGTTTGCCAGCCGTATAGGCGATGTCATCTTCCCATCTCGTTCTTGGTTTGCCTCTCTTTCTGAAGCCTAGGGGACCAGGCCATGACGTCAGCATGGTTGTCCATCGATCGTCACTCATTCGGGCTACGTGTCCCGCCCATCGCCATTTCATTTTTTTTGAGTATGTTAGGGCGTCTACTACTCCTGATCGCTCTCTTATGGTAGAGTGCCGTATCTTTTGAACTCTTCTGATTTTAAACATACTTCTTTCCATGCTTCGTTGGCAGGAGGTTATCTTATTTTTTATTCGATTCGTGAATTTCCATGTCTGGCAGCCGTATGTGAGAGATGGTAATAGACACGTGTCCATAACCTTCTTTTTGATTTTTGTTGGCATCTGACTTTTGAAAATTTCCTTTTGACTCCAGTACTTTTTCCATGCTCCTTTAACCCTTCGATCGACTTCCTGTTCACAGCTTTCCTTTTGGAAAGATATTTGTTTGCCTAAGTATATGTATGAATCGACGTATTCAAGAGGAACATTTTCAATATTTATTGGCGTTTTTGACGAGTTAGTCATTTTAAATTGACCAATCAGAACACTTCACCATATTAAATCCACCAATCACAACACATATCGAGGTTAATCGGAACGATACTTTTTTGGTGCGTATACTGTTTAAATAATTTAAGTACTTAAAAAAAAACATTGTATTTCATATCAACCAATCAGAATACAGCAACGTTAAAATCGAACAATCACGAAACGCAATTTATTTCTCAAAACATGAGGTGCTTTTTTTGTTCCTACTTCACAATCATTAAAAAAGATTTTAAATGTTTGGAAGCGCTTTAAAGCGTGTCTAAAGCGCTAATTATACCGTCGTCTGTGGCATTTATTCGCGGTGTTTATATTTTGTATCTGTGTCAAAAAAGTTAATAAAATAACGAGACCGTCAAGTTCAACCATAATTTCACCTTAGTTTAGTCATTTTATAAGTAGTAATTGTGGGTAAATAATAAATATTTGTATCTTGTTTTTTTATTTTCTCGCAATCGAAGTGAAAAATAGTATGTATAGCTCTGGTCTAAAAGCCATATTACCACTGGAACAATTTTCTCGAAAATAACTACCTCGTGGTAATATGGCTAACTTTAGACCCTTGTCAAATAATCTACTATTCTGTCACGCTCGCGGGACATAAATTGAAAAACGTATTTTAATGATACTGAATAGTTGTGGAGGAGGGTTTAAAACGTAACTATGCATTTTAATGCTGCACAGAATTGCAACAACGTGCTCAAAACGCCACGTGGTCGAGCACTCGGCCGCAGTGATTGTCACTCGCATTGCGGCTGATTGGGTTATCTTGTTCTAATTATAGTAATTATACCAGGACCGCCCGCTAGCCTACCTATTCTTAAACTATTTGTGGACTGTGACCTCGGTAATACAAGACCTCATGATGCGTAACTGTTACGCGTAATCAGAGGTCTAACTTATATTGGTCGATATGAATCGAGAAAGCATAAGTAGAGTTGAATTTAGTAGGTTAGGGCCTTATGTTATGAGACTTATGAGTCTATGTGTAAAGAACTTTTGTCAGTTTAGTGAGATTCGGGGCTTAACGGACTTCCGAGTCTGAATTGTAAGTAGAGGAATATTTGGACTGTCGTCAATTTTGTGTATCCAAAATGTATTGTATATTTTGTGTACACAAAATTGTGGATATCGATGCATTCGTAAAATAAATGTTTTCTTTATAATGTAGTCGAGTTCCTATAGAAAACTAAGTTCTTTTTTAATTTTAAATTTTTACCTTGCATGCTTGAGTTACAGTTCAGGCCAAAGAAGATTACTCGTGTCAATCTACTCTGTTGACATGCACTTTGATAACATTTGCATGAAGACACGGAGCTGTATTTATGGGTTCAATATTAACAAAGAGAACCGAGTCTATGCCATTCTAGCCATTCTATCATTCTATGTTTCGTTGTACATAAGTTTTTGACACTTTTTCGTAAAATGCATATTTTAGAATACTTGGCCATTCATTACTTTCGTTTGCTGTTTTGTGACAGAGAAAGAGGCTTAATTAAGCTATCAATCCCGATAGCTATGTTTAATAATAATAACTGTAAATATTATTAATCACAGTATAGTTGTAATTTTTCAAGATGTCGGAACTCGGAATCTTACTAAAGAGTTCTACCGACAATTCCGACATCTTAATAAAATCGTACTATAACTCAGTGGTCCTTGATTGTCCCCGATTTGTATGAAAATAAGGTATTTACCACTGCGTTACTCTCTTTTTACATTAATCAATATTAATGTATGAATGTTGGTTAACAAATTCCTAGGTATTCCTAGGTTCCGGAACAATTTGGAAATACAATTTCATACACGAAATTCAATGTCTATCATACTTTATTCTGGCAATAGATTAATGGTAACGAAAAAGTAGAATGAGCCAAATCTCTGTACCTATTATATAAGTTCAATAACGATGCCTCAGAAACTGTGCCATCTTAAACTACTTTTCGTGATAAGTGGCAAAGGTGGACGGTCTCGATAATTCTAATGTGCGTTATCGGCCACGCTCTTATCGTTCAAGTCGCGGCTAGACGTTGCTGTTTATTTGCTCGAATAATTAGGTCACACCAGGTTAATACTTCGTTGCTGGATACTTGCAATATACATGTTAATTAAATTATCACTTGTTATTTAAACTTTGCAAATAAATAAAGCTGTTTTGATCCTTATGTTGGCAAGCAACTTAAACCAAAAAGAAGAATACCTACCAGTGGCAGGGCGTCCTTAGAGCTCTATTATCACCGGCTTAAGAACACAATTGAGCGCTTATCCTACTCCTTTCGATTGAAGAATGACGTCATAGCTCCGGCCAAATTGCTAAATACCTACAGTCACCGGCAATAGTATCTTCCTACACGAAGGCCGCAAAAATATGTGACACGCTCTTATTTGTAGGGCCATAAGAGCGTGTCACATATTTTTGCGGCCTTCGCGTAGGAAGTTACTATTGCCGGTGACTGTACCTACGTACCTTTAAAAATACTTTAAAATCAGATGCTTTGATAGAAAAGTCACACCGCAAGGCAACTGTATCACCGCCGATGATAAGTGGGTAGAGATGAGCATGTATTTTGTTAGGAAGTGTAGAAACAGTTTTCGCCAGCGGTGTGAATAGACGGCGTTGGCGTTCAGTGATTAATATATGCATCATTAATTTCCACGCGTGTTCTTAAATTCACACTTTCTTGCGCGAAACACAGTAGAGCGTAGAGTATTTTCAATTATTTTAATGTTCGATTTCTTTCACTGAATGAAGTTTCTTCTAGCTGCGATGGTACGCTGGTGATTAAAAGGATTACTCTTTAGTTTCAGAATACATTCCGTGCGGGGAGCTCTTAGCTGTGCTGGACCGATACAGGATCTTCCCTGAGGAACTCGTCAAGATATTCGTCGCCGAGATTGCCATAGCTATAGGTAAGTTTTTTTTTATTGGCCTATAATAGTCGTAGTGTCCCACTGCTGGGCAAATACCTCTGTCCCGTTGATCTCCACAACTCGTGCTTTTCCGGCCTTTTCGCTGTAAGGAATCGGTGCGACATAAGTATTGTTACCTATTTGATTACGCACTGTCCAGTTAGGAAATGGCCTATTTTATTTTTATTTAAGAACCAAGAGTGTTCCACTGCTGGGCTAAGACTAAGACATCCCTCTCCTTTTTTTTTTACGACACGACGGTGGCAAACAAGCATACGGCCCGCCTGATGATAAGCAGCTACCGTAGCCCATGGACGCCTGCAACTCCAGAGGTGTCACGTGCGCGTTTCCGACCCTATACAAAAAGGAGGATTCACTGTGTTGACGGCTAAAGGAACAAGAGGGTCCCTCGTCGTCAACACACTGGGTCCTCTTTGAGCTCTTTGGCAACCTTACTCACCAGCAGGAACACAAAACTATGAGTAGGGTCTAGTGCTATTTGGCTGTGGTTTTCTGTAAGGAAGTACCTCCAGTACTTCCTTAGTCGGGCTCTGCTCCAGATTAGAGCGAGATCACATTCGCTGTCCTGTGCCCTACCACACATAGCGATATAACATTCGCAGTACCCATACCTCTCTTGGACGTAGTTTAGGGACATACCCGTGTCCGCAAAACCTTCTTCAACGTATTCCGGTCTTAAGCAGTCTCCCACCAGCCAGCACGAAAGGCGTCAATTTTGGCTCCAACGTTTTCTTGGATTGCCCTGACAACGAGAAAAGACCTACTAAATATTCTGAAAAATAAGTTTTAATTGAATTGGCTACTTTCCTAAAAAAATATATTTAGTCCGTCAGTTAGATTATCAAAAAATATTGGACACGTATTTTTTATTTTCTCAATCAAACAAATATTGGTGAAGATATAGTCCGTTAAAGTTCCGCGTGACGTCACATTTCAGTACAATTTTTAGTATAATGTGACGTCACGCGGAACTTCAACGGGCTATATCTTCACCAATTTTTGTTTGATTGACAAAATAAAAAATACGTGTCCAATATTTTTTGATAATCTAACTGACGGACCAAATAGAATAATATTTTTTTTTACCCAGGAAAGTACCCAATTAAGCAATAAAATCCTCTTACAGAATACTAAATCGTGAAAGGTTTTTTTCTTGTGACTCGTTGCCATGGCGACGTTGTCTTGGGACACGTCTAAATCCTGGCTTCAATTTATACCGTTTAAATTCACAAAATATACATTTTAGGGGTTTCGTACCAAGACTTGGTTCACAAAATACTTATGAAATCACTTCGGTCATCGAACTTGATAAAACGCGTCTTTCTCGAAGACAGCTGAAATTTAGAATAGGTATAGAAAATGTCTGCTATAACAAGTACTCGGGCCTTAGGCGTAACTGCTTATATTTATTGTGGTATAATATTAAGCTCTTTCCATAATGAGCCGCCTACTAAACATTAGTATTTAGAACAGGGATCGGCAAACCGCGGCTCGCGAGCCGCATGCGGCTCTTCGAAGGGTCCGTTGTGACTCTTCGAGGCCCCTTATTTTTTTTTAAATCAAATATTACAGTAAAAAAAGATAAAACAGACAACTGCGGCTGTATGAGCTTCCGCCATAGCCATCAGGCTCTTTGTCAAAAAAGTTTGCCGAACCCTGATTTAGAACATAGTATGCCATTTCTCTATCAAACTCTGGTACTTACTATTGTTCCCTGTATAACAAGAAATAGTTGATCCACCCTCAAACCACCTTTCTGTTTTACCTTATTATATGTTTATTTCCTAGATTTCCTCCACAACGCTGGCGTGATCTACCGCGACCTCAAGCCAGAAAACATACTTCTTGATCAGAAGTACCATATCAAGCTCATCGACTTCGGCCTCTCTAAGTGGCTGTCCATCGGCTCACGGACCACAACACTCTGTGGCACTGTGCAGTATATGGGTAAGTTCACGCTTTGTACATATCTACCACGACCTTAATTCAGGGAACATATTCCTAGACAGCAACTACTATATCAAACTCATCGACTTTGGCCTCTCCAAGTGGCTGTCCATCGGCTCACGGACCACAATACTCTGTGGCACTCTGCAGTATATGGGTAAGTTCACGCTTTGTACATATCTACCACGACCTTAATTCAGAGAACATATTCCTAGACAGCAACTACCATATCAAACTCATCGACTTTGGCCTCTCGGCTCTCCAAGTGGCTGTCCATCGGCTCACGGACCACAACACTCTGTGGCACTCTGCAGTATATGGGTAAGTTCACGCTGTGTACACATCTACCACGACTATTAGCCAGAGACCATATTCCTAGACAGCAACTACCATATCAAACTCATCGACTTCGGCCTCTCCAAGTGGCTGTCCATCGGCTCACGGACCACAACACTCTGTGGCACTCTGCAGTAAATGGGTAAGTTCACGCTTTGTACATATCTACCACGACCTTAATTCAGAGAACATATTCCTAGACAGCAACTACCATATCAAACTCATCGACTTTGGCCTCTCCAAGTGGCTGTCCATCGGCTCACGGACCACAACACTCTGTGGCACTCTGCAGTATATGGGTGAGTGCACGGTTTGTACACATCTACCGCACCCTTAAGCCAGAGAACATATTTCTAGACAACAACTACCATATAAGCTCATCGACTTCGGCCTCTCCATGTGGCTCTCCATCAGCTCACGGACCACAACACTGCGGCCCCTGCAGTATACGGGTAATTTCACGCTTTGTACACATCTACCACGACCATTAGCCAGAGAACATATTCCTATTCCTAGATAACAACTCCCATATTAAACTCAACGACTTTGGCCTCTCCAAATGGCTGTCCATCGGCTCACGGACCGCAACACTCTGTGCACCCTGCTAAGACAAAAGGATCCTCACAAAGAATGCTTACGTCATATGAACATGGAATAATCAGTATATGTATTCCTTACGGTTTAACACACCGATCCGTAAGTAAATGGTTCCTATATACAGACTTTTTTTGGATCCCTCTATATATGTTTAGAGATTCTTTACCATCAAAATGTAATGAGATGTAGAGTAGAGAGTGCTCGTGTATTCTCATTCTATTCGTGGGCTACTAATATGGCCTCGTACACTTTGAGCTAGCTAAATTTTATAAACACTAACTTATGGCAATTTAATTACTACCTAATATGATGCGCTAACGAACGCGTCTTTGAATTCTTTTGGCTATAACCAAAGATAGGGATGGTTGCACAATAATCGCATTAAATAAATATTTCCTCGTTTATCAAACGTTTATTCATTGATATGTAATACGCATTATATGTTATCAACGGTCTAAGTGACACCAAGTAAAGCGGCCATTTTCCATTTCAGCGTGGGAATTGACACATTGCCTATTTTAAAACTGAAATGGATCATTTCTTCGCTCGCGTCAATTCTTTCTCGACAATCTCCTTCAACCACTAGCGGAACCGTCGAGGGTGATTATGTCAGTCGGAGGTCAGTGACCCCGAGATGAACGCTCGGAGCATCGCGTTCGAGCTGTCCATGGAGGGTCGGCAGGTGGACGAAGTGGTCGCCAGTATCTTCCATACAGTTCTATTCCATCGCTCCAGTGGAAAGTTCACCTACAATAACGAGGAAAGCTATTCGATCCGGACAGTCAGCTACGTAGATGTCGACTGCGATTTTATAGACTTCACCTATGTTTGCTGCGAGTCTGACGCGCTTGGGAGAAACGTCAAACGTGAGATCTCAGACTTTTCCGACTTGCTTCGAGGCGCTGAAAATACGGCAACCCCTCGGGGGTCTATAAGCTTAGAATTCTTCCAAAAGCGACGTGCCCGGTGGCCCTTCCAACCCGAATGTGTCCCATGGGAAGTATGGACGGTATATTGCGAGCTAGCGGAAGCTCGATCCGAGCACGATATGCAGGCACAACACGAAGGCGTTGTCGAAATGCTGCAAGACAAAATCGTGTTTATCACAGAAATCATCAATCGACATGAATACGTGCCTAAGATGCCGAGTCGTTCCGACGCGGATTTAATCTTCGATACATCTTACCCGGACATACAACCGTACCTGTTCAAGATTCATTATAACCTGTCTGGGGCGCCTCCGCTCACAGTGGGTAACACTGTCCGCAAATTAATACGAGACACACTTTCTTTGTGATGCATGTCTCTGTACTACCTCTAACATGTTTGCACAAAAATTCCGGGTGGAAATGCATCCAAAGAACCTTTACAGTGGGCAATTTAATCCGCAAGTTGGTACGACACTCCTTTGATCTGCCAGTTTCTGTACTAGTTTTAATATGCTTGCAAAGAATGCCGAGTCCAAATGCATCAAAAAGGCTTGGAATACGAGATGAAACTTAAATTACCGATGTGCAGCGAAAAGGACCCTCAAAATTATAGGCTGGGTAATATAAAAAAGTCCTTAAATACATTGCAGAATAGACTCTGGGTCAAAAGATCCCTGTAAAATGAAAGACCAACACGGTCCAATATTTTTTAATATCGGCCATGTCTAAATCTATGTGTGATATAAATAGCTATCCGCTTTATATAAATATTAAATTGTACATCAAAATTTTTATCGGACATTGTAAATTGTAAATAATGATGGACAATTATAAATGTAATTAATTAATTTATGTTTTAATTTTATTTAATAAGACAAGTGTAATGTTTTTTTTAAATCTTGACATACATAATAAATCTTGATATATGCAGCAATATTAACAAACTATAGTTTGTACTTATGTAAATGTTTGGTCGCGCAGTTATTATTTTTCGTAAGTAGTTGGTCTTGAAGCGTAGTGTCCGTGTATACTTTTTGTTTATTACCAACACGGCTGTAAGTCTGTAAATATTTTTGTTTGTTTGTAATTGATAATAATAATATTTTTGCTATTTACTTTAAATATAATTGTGAAAAAAGCAAAAGTATTGTCGTTTTTACGCTTATATGAAAGCTATGTCTTTAATCTTAGTGTTAAAAGTAAATTTAGTTGTAATTTTTTCAGAGCTATGACTCGGAAGGCTGGTTGATGTGTCCACTCATTTATATGATTTATTTAAGGTTCTTCGTCTATCGTTTACTTATGAGCTTGCTGAGAATTCTTTGTGCACTGTAGTTGCAATAGTTACTTGTCTAGTTATTAATGACGAGATGAAACAATTTATTGTTGCAAATAATATAGTTTTATGAAGTAGGTATATTAACCCGCGACACCAGTGTAATTGCACGATAAAATATTTATTTAAGTAACTATGTATATCTGTTTGGTGGCAGTCTGTGTATAGTTATTGCTATTGTAGGACGCTTAGAGATATTTTCTGAGTGACGTACTCACTCAGGTTAACTTAGTACAGTCATTTGACTTCGTGTGTATTTTTATATTAAAATAGAAGCTTTTGTGATATAGCTAACGAAAAAGAAAATTTATTAATAAAAAAACATACTTCGGAATTATTTTATATGTGAAAAGTAATTTAGATTTATATTGAGCCATTGTCGAGAACTTTAAATATATGTATTCTTAGAATTGTCAGTGCAAACTGTGTATAGTATAACTACAGTTGTAAGGCGATGTACAGATCAACTTATTGTAGATTTTCTCATGGAATTATATTATTAAACTATACTTATGTTAAGGTATGTTAGAGATCTAGATGTAATCGTCTCACAGTGATCGTCTTAATGGGTGTGTGTAGTTTAACGTTAGTCTAGATAATGATAAAGGTGCATGAAACTTCTCATAGTGGTAAGAATAGTAGGTGTTTTAGTTTGCAATTTTGTGTTGTTGTCCTAAGTTTAAAAAAATCCTTAGTTTTTCGTCGTTATGTTCTCTTGAACTCAAATCTTTAGCTTTTGAAATGAATGTATGTTAGTTTCCACCATGTGTAATCTGATTTATATTGCATTGTTTTTAATGAGCAAAAATACAAGTTTGATTTCTAAATTTTACTAAGAGGGCCCATGGCGATCGCTTTTATTGCGTGGTGATAACATTATAAAGCATACGTCACTCTCTGACATTATTTTAATAATAAATCGTTAGAAATCCTTTAGGATTTCAAAGCAGAAGTTATGGGTTCGAACGTTTAGTTTTCGCTGAAGAAAGCTGAAGGCAATAAAACTGGCCTAACTAGAAACAAGGCCCAGTTTCACAATTATCTTAAAAACGAATGCCGTAAAATAATTCTAGGGGTGGACACTGTTATGATGAACATGATTTTTTATAACTTTTTTTAATATGTCATGTACATGATAAATGTAACCATAGTTGTTCAGTACGGCTATGGTTGCAAGTATTTTATTGCGAGAGTGACGCATGTCTAATTCACAACAATAAAAGCGATATAAAAAGGCCTGCAAAATAAACCACATGACATAACATAACAGTCGGCACCCAAGCCTTGATACTCTCAAACAATAGTTTTTGTTTAGCCAATTTAGCCCATCATTGGGGGCGTTGCCACGAGTCCATCCTGTTCGAACTTCTGATTGTTTACTCTCCTATCTCATTTTGTGACTAGCTTAGGCGTGTTTGCATCTCAATTGGATTATATACCTATCTATTTATCTATATTTATCACTTTTGTCACCAAAGATAAGGCTGTACATACCTTTGCATATTTTTAAAACTTCTGAAGGTCGTTGGGCACTTATGTTTTTATTTAATTGTAACGTACAGTGATTTAAGGGTAACGTACGTTACATCTTGCCGCGCTCGATTAACGAATTATCTTATAAATTTGTCCATACCGCGTCTGATCGCTCGCTGGCGAGAATCTGAGGCGTCAAATCACATTTCAATATTATAAAGCTACGAAATATGTAAATGTCACTACCACTTTATTATTACTTTTAGAATAATGTTCAAAAAAAGAGCACGTGACTTAGTCCTTCGACCAATGACAAAATTCTATATATGCATAACGTCGTAGCTTGTTGGCCAAACGATCAAGTCGCGTGATTCTTTTGCTTACCACCTCCTACGAGGGTTGCTACTTATATATCCGGAAACAAAAAAACAAACAAACGTACACGGCTGAAAATGGTTTTATTGTTTTTCAAAGTATTCCCCTTGATGATCTATGCACTTTTGCATTTGCGTGAACCAATTTTTAAAGCACTTCTGCCACTCCGCCTGAGGTACCTCCATAACGTGTTGTTTGAATGCGTCGACAGCATCTTCAGCGGTCGAAAATCGTTGACCGCGTAATTTATTCTTTATATTTGGAAATAAATAAAAATCTTTGGGTGCCAAGTCAGGGCTGTACGGCGGATGACCCGTTAATTCCACATTTTGACCCTCCAAAAATAGAGTTGTTTCGCGTGACGTATGACAGCTGGCATTGTCATGATGAAGAATGATTCTTCGTCGCTGGTTAGTTTTACGAATTTGTTCAAATACTTCCGGTAAGCAAATGGTCGTGTACCACTCTGAATTAACCGTTCTACTGTTTTCTAGTGGCACTGTAGCTACATGGCCATTAATACCGAAGAAGCAGGCCACCATTTGTTTCAATGTACTTTTTGCACGAGTAACTTTCGTAGGGTTCGGCTCATTTTGAAACACCTATACCGTTGATTGTTGCTTCGTTTCGGGATCGTATGCATAGATCCAGGATTCGTCACCTGTATAGATGTTATAAACGGCTTTTGAGTCACCACAGTTATATTTTTTTAACATTTTGTTGCACCATTCGACGCGAGCATCTTTTTGCTCTTTTGTTAAGTTGTGGGGTATCCAACGCGAACAAATTTTTTTTACAGCCAAATAATTATGTAATATGCTATTAATGCTGGTCATAGAAATACCCAGAGTCGCCTCTATCTCGCGGTACGTAACATGTCGGTCGTCCATTATAAGTTTTCGCACAGCCTCGATATTTTGTTGTACAACGACCGATTTCGGGCGACCTGCCTTAACTTCGTCCGTAAGCATACTACGTCCACGATTGAACTCACTAAACCAGTGATACACAGTAGTTTTAGATGGGGCTTCATCACCAAAAGTTGAAGTTAGTTGATCTATGCACTGTTGTTGCGTTAAACCACGCCGAAAATCATAATAAATCATAGCACGAATATTTTCACGAGTGAGTTCCATTCTTGCTGCGAGATGACATTTAAAACCCGTCAAAAACAAAACACGAGCGTTAATAAGAAAGAAAAAAACCGGCCAAGTGCGAGTCGGACTCGCGCACCGAGGGTTCCGTACAAACCTTTACAACTTAAAGGTATTATAGACCTGAGTATTTGATATGAATTTCAATTTAATACCTCTACGCGTTTACGAGGAAAAAGGTAGTAAGTTTAAAATTTAAAAAAATATTTATTGTATTATACTAAAAATGTCTACTTTTCGTAATTTTTCCTTTGTCTGTACTATATGAAGTTTCTTCGTGCCAAGTTTCAAGTTTCTGAGTTTACGGGAAGTACCCTGTAGGTTTTGAGTTTCTTGCGAGTACTCAGTTTCAAAATATGCGACTTAAATTGCTATTTCTTTTGATTGCGTTGACATAAAAGTTTGGTTTTGCTACATCTGAAAGGTCCTATAGCCCTGAGTATTTGACATGAATTTCAATTTAATATCTCCACGCGTTTACGAGAAAAAAAGTAGTAAGTTTAAAATTTAAAAAATGTTTTTTTGTATGATTTTATTAAAAATGTCTACTTTTTGTAATTTTTCCATTGTCTATGCTATATGACGCTGCTTCGTGCCAAATTTCAAGTTTCTGAGTTCACGGGAAGTACCCCGTAGGTTTTGCGAGTGCCGAAAAACTAAAATTTGCAGCATAAACGACTGTATCTTTTGATTGCGTTGGCTTTTGAGTTTGATTTTTTCACAGCTCCAAGGGGCAATAGACCTGAGTATGTGGTATAAATTTCAGCTTGATACCTCCACGCGTTCCTGAGAAAAATGGTCTTGACAGACAGACAGACAGACAGACACACAGACAGACAGACAAACAGACAGACGGACAACAAAGTGATCCTATAAGGGTTCCGTTTTTTCCTTTTGAGGTACAGAACCCTAAAAATATACCGGCCAGTACTTAAAAAAGTTCAAATTTTACCATGGAGGTCAAATATGCTATTTAAGAAGATTGTAATCCCGGTTTCCGGATATATAAATAGCAGCCCTTGTAAGGCCCATCATTCAAGAAATGCCAGTTGAAATTAAAATCAACTATGTAGGAAATAAGGTTGAATATCTTTTGTTTAAAAAACGAACAAAGGAAAAGAAATGCAACTCTAATCCAATTTAATTTTTTTTTATTGTAGTAATTAATAATAAAAGTATCGTCGGCCTTAGGAGGTAATGAACTATATGGAAGAGACAGGTTAGTTTTCGTAGAAGTGTCGGAGTCTTTATCGTCGCGGTGTAGCGTATGTCACCCTACCTGTAGCCTACCACGGCATTCATATTTCATATCAGGGAGTACCTCGTAACATATTATTTACAATATTGGTGATACTGATAAGACAATATATTTTATTCATTGCGTGCCTCGTTCAAAAGCTGAAAGTGTGGAGCACATTGTAAATAGTCATTAGCGTTCTAAAGGAAAAGGGGCCTTACATTTAGTCTGTACTGTAATGTGTTGTATTGTATAGTGTTAACCAAAATTAAGTCTGTTGTATTGGTCGAAAAATACAGCCATTTTGTTAATTTACATCCTTTAAAACGCTTTATAAAAGACCATCACAGAACTGAAAAGATTTTTTACAATGACCTGTTATACGTGTCCATACCAACGCGCGAAAACGATGGCGATACATAATTGTGGGCGTGCAATAGAGATGAATATAGTATAGAGTAGTATAGACTTTAAAGTCCCTTTTTCTTAAGAACGCCAGTTTTCTGCACATTATAACTTGCTATGGCCTTATTTGAAAGATTATATATGTATGAAGAGAAGCTGAATACATGACAGCTGTTACATATAACATTAGATGAGATGGCGACACGGGAGGTATATGTTGTGATGTGTAAGTTCAAAAAATAAGCTGAAATCTTAGTCTTGTGATAATTTATATATAAATATATTAATAAACAATGAAGTATTATGTTTTTGTATTATTTTATAATTAGAAACACAGCACTTACACCTTTTTAACCCTTTGACCGCCTAAGACGTCGAATCACACGCATGGAACGTACTGTCAGCGCCAGCGCGTGATATCACGTCCAAAATATAACCGGTTTGCCTTGCGCGCTCTTGCACGCTAGCGCTGAGGGCACAACTTTTCCGTCCGATCCTTGACGGTTAAAGGGTAGTGGGCAAAGTGAAACAAGGGTTTAAATCCATTCAATCCATTTCTGTGTACAAATATCGTGTCGCTGTGATGCTTCCAAGCAGGGTCACATCAGAAACTGATCAGAGTTAAAAACTGCCTACATAATTCCGAGTTTCGTTGTGAACCTCACTTCATCGTGACCCTGCCAAGGAGTACTTTCCAGCAGGACTACTGATACCACCATATTACAATTGCTAAACCATCATGGTATAAACACATGACAATGACACCAAGTGATTAGCAGTATAAATCCATACTAATATTATAAATGGGAAAGTGTGTGTGTTTTTTTTGTTTGTCCGTCTTTCACGGCAAAACGGGGAGACGAATTGACGTGATTTTTTTAGTGGAGATAGTTGAAGGGATGGAGAGTGACATAGGCTACTTTTTGTCTCTTTCTAACCCCCCACTTCCCTAAAATGGGGGGTGGAAGTTTGTATGGAGCATTACGGGGGGCAAAGGGGAACCGTGTTACCCCGAATTTAACGCGAGCGAAGCCGCGGGCAAAAGCTAGTATGTAAATACATATAAGATCTAGAGTACCTAACTCTATAAAACGATAAGAAATCGAAAATTAGACACACATTATTTAGACGGCTTTTTTAAATATTAAAAGAAGTATAGTCATGGTTTCATAAAAAACAATGGAAAATACAATTACATAGGTTCCGTATGCGTATACTCTTCCTAGGTGTATCCCGTTTTCTATTTGTTAGTTGTGTACATCCCCTTTGTTTTATGGAACAATGGAACACTAGTAAACCCTTAACCCTTTGACCGCCAAAGACGTCAAATCACGCGCACGGAAAGTCGTGCCCTCAGCGCCAGTACATGATATCACTTGCAAAATATAACCGAGCGCGCTCACGCCCTGGCGTCAGTGGCACGATTTTTCTGTCCGATGCTTGGTGGTCAAAGGGTTAATTTTCGGGTAAAAAGAACACTGGCGGAACTACGTTAAGTAAGTGGGCCCGTGGCAAATGGTGTCCCTTTTACAGAAAATGTTAGGATTCCCTTTTAGTTGTGGGCTCCCAAACCGGAGGGGGCTTCCTTAGGTCGGGGACCCGTAGCATTTTGCCAGCTCCGCCACCCTTAGGCCACCTTTAGGGTGGGTTGCACCATGCACAATTAACGGACTCATCAACGTTAAATATGGCGATGGAGCTGTCATCCCATAGAAAACTGTCAAACTTTTCATACAAGATTTTTTTAACGATGACCTTGACGTTAACAGACGGTTTGGTGCAACTGGCCCTTAGTTACGCCACTGAAAAATACTCCATCAAAATACTCAAAAACTAACATCTGGACGAGTGATGTGATATGTGTATGTTGTGCAAAAGGATCTCAAACAAGAAGACCTCGTGTGCTCCACGTCGAGAAGTTCCTACCATCGATAAGTAATTTTCCATTTTTATTTCTTTTTTAAGTGTGAATGGAGGAATGCTAGTTGCGTTGAGCACAAGAAGTTTGAATGTTTGTTGTCTTATCATAAATAGTCTGAATAGAAGCGAGGTGCATAACCATTTTTTTGCAAATTGCAAAAAGGTACAAAAAGTTCACAGTAAAAAAATAAAGGGCGCCATCTGTAATGTTGAAACTTAATTTGTGGTTATGGTTTAAATGTGGTTTTGATTCGCATTTTTTGTTCTGATACACTAAAGTAATAAACCTACCTTTACACCTACTTTACTAACTTTATACCTTTTACATTATTATAAAACTATGTTGTGAAGTAAAAAAATAACTACTAAAATATGGTCACTCGCCTCGCTCTTCTAGTAATGAAAGCAATGGCGCGTAGTTATAGTGTCCGAGAGGCAATCGGATGGCTCGCGGTATTAGAGTTCCCGACGTGTTGTAGAACCGACGTGTGCAACCCGAACTGACCCAACTTAGGCTTGATTTCCCCCCCCCCCCCTCCTCATATTTATCCGGCTTTCAACTCTGACGGATTCATAACCGATAAATCACAGACTGTCTGCAGAAATTGGAAATTGAGGGGGAGGGGTGAAAAAAGAAGTCGAGCCATCCCGTTGCCTCGCGGACACTGCTACTACGCGTCATTGCTCTAAATATATTTATAGCAAACCTTTACAGATATTATAGAACCTAATAGCGTTCCGATTTGTCCGTAGCCCCCGAAGTACTGAGCAGGGAGCCCTACGGCCATGCAGTGGACTGGTGGTCTCTGGGTGTCATCGCCTGCCGGATGCTGACTAACCAAGTAGGTGGAATAAATTTTTATGATATCTCATGCATATGCCCGCGGTTTAATCCGCGTGGAAGTTTTAAAACAGCCACCCAATTAATAACGCGAGTCATATTTCTCCTTGTATCGACATAGACAATTTAATACGAGAGTACTAATAGATTAAGAGTAGGCCATGGGCAACCCAAGCCAACAAATGCTCCAAGTTTAGCTTAGGCTACCAAAGAGCAAAATACAAAACTTGTTACCGTGCATTGCCCTACAATACTACAGTCATTTTACGGGCGGCTAGTATGGGGAATTGGAAATAATTAATAATAGCTAATATGTTTAGTGTAACGGATATATCATGATACAAGTATTATTTACGCAATGAAATCCTACAAAATATCGTTATTCGCTAACCGCCACAAATATGTACACACATATTACAAGCGTTTTTCTTGTAGGATTTTAATGAATATATCGTTTCTAAGTCATTTAAAATGTGTAAGAACAAACTACCAATTATTACTATTTGTTTCTAACGATTTAGGATATATATCGCCCGCGCCGTACAGTTTGTTATTTATGTGGTCTAACATGGACACGGTTTCTTGTTTTTCGCTTTAAACAGAAAGAAGACTTAAATATCGTCATTTTTACAAATAAAAATAATTGATATTATTGTAAATAAAAATATACAATTTTTTTATATATATTTTTTACCTATTTAACTACTTCCGGGTGAAAAGTTGGTAGGATTTTTGCATATAGGTATTATCTATAAATATTCCATAAGAATGAATAAAAATAAAATCAGGCTATTATAAATTAATGTTTGACGCAACCGTATCTTTACTGTACTACAAGCCGAATTCTGCTACTCGATGAGGCAGGGTTGCCTACGGCCTACTCTCAGGCGCGGATACAGAGGGGGCAACAGGGGCAATTGCCCCCCCCCCCCCCCCCCCTCCCTAAAACGCAAACCTCGTATACTAAGGGGGCCATGGGTGCGGACCGCGAGGTTTTTTGTG
Organism: Pammene aurita; assembly: GCA_947086415.1. Lineage (NCBI taxonomy): Eukaryota > Metazoa > Arthropoda > Insecta > Lepidoptera > Tortricidae > Pammene > Pammene aurita. The sequence goes on along the minus strand of OX352300.1, from coordinate 11,055,542 downwards.
AAGGAAAGTGCCCCCCCCTCAGAACGAAATCCAGGATCCGCGCCTGCCTACTCTTGATCTATTAGTACTCTCGTATTAAATTGTCTATGTCGATACAAAGAGAAATATGACTCCTATTACCATAATAATATATACTAAAGTTAAAAGGGTACATTAAACTTTAATAGCTTAGTTAGATTTACGTAAATTTTGGCGCATTTACTTCTTATTTATATGTCTGAATCAATACGCGCCAAAGCAGAACGAAGTTAAGTATCATATATCAATCTATTTATCATGAAACGGATGTTTTCAGATTACGCTTAATAACACCTTCCTGGGTCAGTTTCTGAAATGGATAGCTTGGGGCACGGTAGTGTTAACCAAGACTGGGCAAAGGTCACTACGGTATTAATTTTACTGAAAGCATTTTTGTAATTTCGATCATAACTCCAATTTGGATAACGCTAGACTAGAGATCTATTTTCAGGGGGATATGTAGTTAGAAGACTTATATAAAAGTTATGAAACACATAATCCTAACCACCTTTTTTCCAAATACTCTTATCTTAACTTGTCACCTAAGTTGGGGTACAGTGACGGCTCAGGCTGGTATCTTTTGTTTAATACTTACTCTATGAAATATCCAATATAAATTGATCCCTAAATGTCTCAAAAATTAAATTCGTGACCGTACGTAAGCGGACGAGGTGTTCAAAATGAGGTACACACAACTTTAATGATTACCTAGCTGATACCTGCTTTTAAAAATATAATGTGAACTCTTTCGTCAGCAACAGTTTTTGGTGGAAAGGTAACGTTTATTCAGAAAGAGATGTGTCGTGGCTTATATGGGAGCTCATACATTCTAGACACTTCTCTTTCCGGACAAACTCTAATATAAGTATTAAGTGCTGTGTTGTTATTAACACAATTTTAATTTCACACTTGGCCTTAATTAATACCAACTTAAGGATTTCTCCAACGACTACTAAACACGACATGCGTTCCTAACGCCAGGTGCTGTTGAAACTAGAGATATCCGCTTTGATTTTATGATAGGCGCTGCTATTATCATCTTCAATTGTTTCCGATGTAAGTACAGTCACCGGCAATAGTATCTTCCTACACGAAGGGCGCAAAAATATGTAACACGCTCTTATTTGTAGGGCCATAAGGACGTGTGACATATTTATGCGGCCTTCGTGTAGGAAGATATTATTGCCGGTGACTGTACTACAGTTTTCTGAAAAACTAGCTTCGCTTGCCTCGCATTTATAGCTCGTTACTATTTGTAAACAAAGCAGTTTGACGTTTTTCTAAAGCCCCATTCCGCCCTAACTTGGATGCGATTTTTTTTAAAAGGTACAAATACCAAAAGTAATAAGTAGCCAGTAGTATTCCGAAGTAATAGGTACGGCCAGCAGCAGAAGTAACTAAGCAGGCGCGGTCGCAGCCTGAAATTTGGGGAGGGGGGGGGGGGTCACTATGAAGTTTTGGGGAGGGGAAGTGTGGTTAGATCGAATCATTTTACCCACAGATTTGTAGGAGTATTGAGCGGCGCTACCGCGACCTAGCTACGTCAAATATGACACAATAATGAGAGCAACGAAACCCTTCTAGTCATTTGGCTATACTATGCTTAATTCTAGATCTGGACATCTGGCAGCTATAAAGTGGTGGAGGTCAAATAATGGAAACCACTTCAAGAAAACAAATCCTAGAGTTCTCGGTTTAATGCAATATTATGAGAAATTAATATTTATATAAATAATGAAGTTATATCATTGCCAAAAGTTTCTGTTGGAGGAAAGTAGTGCCAAACGACGTATAATGGAATTCATAGTTTGTTGCCTACTGTTTTTGTTTCCGAAATAATACGCAAGGTTTTTTGTTCGAATGTTAAAATATAGGCCCTGTCCTTTATAACTGAGACAAGTTCGGCAGTTTTTACCTATTTTGGTATTACTATTTTCCAATTAAAATTTTTTGCTAGTCTATCACTCTGACCTCCACCCATCAAAGGCTGCTAGATGTCCGGATCTACCAATAAGGATAGTATAAGAAGCTAACCAGAGGGATTTTGTTGATCTCATTATTGTGTCATATCTGACGTAGCCAGCTCTTAGTCATCTCGTTATCGCACTTGCGGATTTGAAAGAAAGAGATGCAGATAACGAAATTTTGATTATGATATTCGCGATGCCAGGTCAGGATACAAGGATGTTAAAAAACAAAAAATTGTAAAAAACATTATTTTATTACTTATAGTACCGGAAATTCGATAATTTACTTGTGAGATAATTACAACTTAGGTAATTTCGGTTCGTCTATTTAATAAGTCTCTAGAACTATGAATAGTCGTTAGCTCGCACTCACTGGTTATTCCCAGCAGTTAATAATACAAAATGGAGTTAAAACTGGGAATATACCATTCAGAGTGGCGGGCCGAAGGCGCGTGTCGAGGGATGTCGACACACGCCTGCTGCCATTGCCTTCCCATTCAATAACCTAAAGCCTAGCATTCACGAGCCGCCCGTCAAATCCTTGGAAGAATCCGCCGAACTTCTGCCGCTCTTGGAAATAAAGAGGGAATTTTCCCGAGAGCATGGGGGGCATTATTCACTCGCGGATTTGTCGCCAGCGACAGATCCGGCGTACGGGCTCGCGTGTCAATACTGGGTGTAATACTTCACTAATCTAAGACTGTTCCTTGCTCTCTTCTGAAGAACCTGTCTCTTTGCTGTTTTCCTTTTCGCTACTCTCCCCGCTCTCATCAGATTTGTCTGCTGGAGCGTCTCCTAAGGGTTTCTCTACTTTTACTATTGGCTTATCTGCCTTTAATTCGGGCTTTTCCTCAACCTTCTTCACTTCTTTAGCGGCTTTGACCTCAGGCTCGCTAGGCTTTTCTGCTTCTGGTTGCGCTGGTTCAGATTTCTTAGGTTCCTCAGGCTTGTCTTCCTTTTTAGGCTCTTCGGCTTTAGCGGGTTCTTCGGCTTTAGCAGGTTTCACTTCCTTAACCTCCTCTTTCGGAGATTCTACTTTAGCGGGCTCTGCGGACTTTTCTTCGGCCTTAGGCTCCTCGGTTTTAGACTCCGCGGCTTTAGGCTGCTCAACAGCAGCAACCTTGGCTTTGTCATCGACGGTATCGCGAACAACACGTAGGCTATCATCACTGGGTGCAGCAGGTGCTTTGGCTTCAGTTGAAGGAGCAGCGTTCTCAGCGGGTTTTTCAGCAGATTTTACTTCAGGTTTGATCTCCTTTTCTTCGGCTTTAGGAGCCTTGGGTTCCTCGGCTTTCACGAGCAAGTCAGTTTTCTTTACAGGCGTGGGGATAATTGCGGCGGGGATCATTGCGGCGGGGTCTGCAACATCATCGGCAATAGCAGCAGGGCTCCTGACGGCACTTACTACGTCAATAATTTCTTGAGGGACAGATGGCTTAGGGACAGCTTCTTCATTGGCGATCTCTTTAACTGTAGCCTGAGATTCACCGGCTTTGCCTTCTAGTTCCGCGGGCTTAGCAGCTGCAGGCTCTTCTCGTTTCTCTTCTGGTTTTGATTCTTCAGGTTTCTCTTCTTTCTTTTCCTCTACTGGAGCAGACTTTGCAACGGGAGCATCTTCTTTCTTTTCTTCGGGTTGAGCTTCAGGTTTCGGTTCTTCCTTAGCCTTCTCTTCTACTGGTGCACTTTTTACTGCAGGAACTTCTTCTTTTTTAGGCTCTACTGCTTCCTCTTTCTTGGTTTCAGCAGCTTCTTCTTTTTTAGGCTCGGCTGCTTCTTCCGTTTTAGGAGCAGCAGCTTCCTCTTTTTTAGGTTCCTCCAATTTCTTGGGCTCTTCAGGCTTTTTCTCTTCAGGTTTGATCTCAGGTTTACTCTCAACTATGTCAGTCTTTACTTCGGGAATAGCAGGCACTTCTGGCTTCTCCTCGGCCACAGGCATGGCCAGAGCTACGGCCGCAAAGGCCATACATAATAGCAAGACCTTCATTCTGGAAAGATAGAAAAGTCGCAATTAGTGGTTGTTGGAATGATCGTAAAATTATTGTAATTTGCAATGTACGTCTGCAAGTCGTGAGTGTGGTAAGGCCAATGTTACGCGCCGGCCCGTTTCGCCGGTCGGCACCAATTTTCCTATTAAGACTATCGAGTAAGGGCCCGATAATAAGCCGGGTATTTGCCTACCTATTTTCTAGTCACGACGAATTGAAGTCGATATATAAGGAGGATGTACCCTATTATGAATCTGGGCTACGTAATTGATATCGAAAGTAATTTCTTATGCGATAAAAAGACATGACAGAAACACTGTTGCGAACTGAGTGTTAATGTATATTTTTTGCCTATGGCTTCGTGAGCGGCTCATCTATTTTCCATTAGTGGGGAAGGTCGAGAACCTCGTGTTATTTTTAGCGTAGCCTGTGGAAGGTAGGGCATTAAGGCGATATCCCTAGTCCTGGAATGCAGTCCGGCGCCGAGCTGCAAATAGATTACCCGGGTATATTTAACGTAATTATTGGTCGTATACCATGAGCACTTGCTCTTTTCTAAGTAAGTACATAATAAGGATTGCTTGCTTTATTTAATCCTTTTTAAACGCATGTAGCAGCGCGTGCGGGCAGGATGCGACGCTTATTCGCCCAGACACTGCATAAGCTGAATTTTAATCGTCTGATTGAATTGAAACAGCAACTAGAATGCAATAGATGGCATCGTATGAGTCATAACGACTGATACGTACACGCGAAGTTAAATTTACGATCGATACGTGCTTTCTGGTGTTTTTTTAATTAAATTTTATCTCCGTATCGGAAGATGCAAGTTCAATACGTAATGCCGGCTGGTTTCGTAAGCGGCCGGTTTGTCCAACCCGTTCTTACTTTACATAAATGATGCACTTGCACTTTAAATTTCTTTTTGGCATCGTAGGGTTGCGACAAATACCTGTTACGGTGGTTTTATTTTTATTACAATTGTTGATGATATGTACTACCTGCGACCCTTTTGGTAATAATAATATGCCGGGTACCGGCCTGAAATATATATATAAATCTATTCGTAGTTGTTGAAAGCAATTAGAAATTACAAGTAATATCTAATCAGAATTCATATTATGCAATGAAAATAAATATACTAACACATATTTAAATACAGATTGTAAAATTAAATTGATAGCAAATTTTCTATATGATTATGTAACAATGATTTCACCAGTCAATAACAAGCTAATCATTAATTGAGCACGTATACCTAAACGTTGAAATATATCGATGGTAGGTTATCTATTCGTACTTATTAATCCATTAACGGTTATATATAACAAAACGGTTTTGATTTGTAAATATTTACTTCATATTATGCCAGCAAGAATGTTGCGGTTGCCCACTAAAGGGAGTCTATTCGAAGTTTGCCAATTGATCTTATTTTGACATCGCTCACGGTGAATCTCGCGTGTAAAGTGTAGGTATATAGCGAAAGATGTCGAAATAAAATCATTTATATGTATTGAATTAGATCTCTAGGGCTGTTCGTTTAGCTAGACTAGTTAGGGCCACAATGAGGTACCTAGTCGTACTTTTGATTGATAAATATGTGAGTTTTGTTGCGTTTCGTAATTAGGGCAGCCCTGGAGAAACTGAAAGTAAACCGATACATGAGTAAAAAGAAGCGGCTATCAAGTTTGCGAAACAGGTTCCTCGGGCGTTGCTAGCACGGCCATTGCCTCCACCGGCCATAGGATTGCATCGAATTGTTATGGACATACATCGTAAAGTATGGTTTTTGTTATCCTCTTAACCAATAAATGTATGGTTTTTCATTTCAAGTTTTTTAAAATATATCACAAACAACATTTAAAATGCGTCTGATCCAGTATCCGTCAGTTATGTAACGAAAAATATGCGTTTGACATTGATCTTCGTCTAGGTACTTATGTGACGGCCGATCATATTTCGTAACTTAAATTAAAATGTTTATTAATATTTGCTTGTATATTAGAAGAGATTTCTCATTGTCACAGATCCTGCTAATGTCACCGGATAAAAACACCTCGACCATGAGGAATACAAACGAGCGATTTAATAAAATATGCGTATCTTCATGAATAATGTTGCCTTTTGAATAATCTTAGTTTAACAACACTGAAATGATGGAAAAAAACTAAACTTTATGCCCTTAAATAATGCCTTTAAAATTTCATCAAAAGCGTCTTCGAAAACGAGATTACAATTGTACAAAAAAAGATTACTCGTTTAATGATATAGGATATTCCCGCCGTCCCTTGATTTATGCACCATTTACAATTCTGGAAGGATATCCTCGCACTGAGGGCAAGAATTGTCTTCCCAGCCTCCCACACGCCCGCCAATCTTCCAATTGAAGCCCAGCAGAACCCGATTGCTCCAATGAAAAAAATTGCCGGCTGCCGTCTGCGTGATTACGGCCCAGCGATTTACCTAATATAATCTTTGATATTCCAACTTTAGCTATTGGTCCTATTTATGTGTGATCTTGAAGTCAATATTCAAATGCAGAATAGAAACGACGTCGACTTGAAGGTAATTAGTGTATAAATAATCCTTTTTAATTGCAAGGCCTATTTTAATATAATTATATTTTGGGTCAAGTATTTTTTAAGTTCATCGAGACTTTATCACTTATGCAAAATTTTGATAATTTTTGCGCTTAAAGGCCAAAGCAAGGTTGAGACAAAGCAAGGTTTGAAGCTGATCTAGGTTTTAGAAAACCTCCTTCGCAATCTTGAAGTCGGTTGAAAACTTATATACAAGCCATAAAAGGTGAACCTATTGTAAAGCCTAATAGATCTCGGTAGAGTTTCAAAATTTAAGCGCATGACGTGATAGCTTTTCTGTTAGAGCTGAATTATACAATAGTAACCTGATAACGTAGGCCTTGTAGTTTAGTCTATTCATATTGTCCCGGCCGCATTGCGACACAATGTCCAGTTTTACGGTTGACCGCTCGTTTTTACGAAATGCACATATTTTATTAGTATCTCGTACTCAGCCGTGACCGATGCAATTTGTCTGTGGATCGAAAATGCCACTATAAATTGTGCTTCTACTGTATCTCGTTTACTGAAATCATCTATATTTTCATTTTATTATTAGTTACTGATAGATTATTTAATTTTGTATACATCGTTCGGTTAGCAACCTATCGACTACTACTAATATCATCTCTTCAATTGCGGTCCCAACGCGTGTTTGCATCCAAAACGCATATAGCAATCAAGAGACATGTAGTTGCGTTAAGCTCGATTTTAACTGCATTCCAACATAACGAATCGATTTAACTAATCGTTGATCGCACTTTGCTTCTTGAAATTTATGAAAATCCGGTACCTTATTATAATAACTTGCATGTGATGCAACGCATATGTAAATGGGCATAAATTCTCGGGAATTGCTGCATTCTAACAGAGAAAGCCGAACCTGTTTGGAAATTTTGAAATTGTGAGCGGTCAAAGATATTTTACTGGCGATCGCAGTTTAGAAAGATTTAAACCTAACTCTGATAAAAAAAATTGAACCCGTCTATTAAGGATAAATGCCTTTTTCAAATACTTTTCTCAATTCACTGGGTTCAATTGTTAATAATTGATACTTGATATCAGAGTCAGGCAATTAAAACATTTAATATATATGTCAATAGATTTGTTTTTTATCAGTAGTTTATTTAATATATTGGATTATGAACAATTAAGTTCATATTTTGTTCCTAATGGGATTTTTAAAAGACTGTTTCAATGTGTAAACGTATGATTCTCGATTTTACAGTACTCCGCCAGGTTTGTTATAATTACAACTCAATGCATGCATGGTAAACTTGCACATACAACCTGACACGTGGGTGTGTTTGTGTAACATGTAACATGCAACTATTTCCTGTACAACTTTGGCAACAACTTCGTTGTGAAAGGATAATTTACACTTACTATTGAATAATCAATGATCAGTTTCATGTAATGTGTCATAACATAACATCATAATTTAATGTTCAAGTCTTTGTTTTGTTAAGTAAGTTATAAATAATGTACTAAAGTTAAATCCTTATATTGTTTCTTGCTATAAAAGCATTTAAATGTGATTATATATAAGTGTAAATATTTAGCGGTCTATTGTTGCGATTTATTTCAACGGATCGTCCTAATGCGAAAAGAGTTAAGATATTTTATCCATAAAATGTCATACAATAAGCCTACGGTACTGTACGTCTAACGTTAACTGATAATTATTTTAGCATGTTTTTAAAGTAGGGGGATTCAACTCATACAATAGTTTGCTATTAAATCAAATACAAACATTGAAATCATTAAAAAAATAGTCGACCTAGCAGGACTTGAACCTGCATCGATACGCCTTGCCGGGGCTCGATCGCTTTACTAATTAAGCTATGGATCAAGTTACTAAGTTGACGAAATTTTCAATGCCTTCTATCATCTTTTTGCATTTATTTTGATCTACATCGGCTTTACAAAGTTTTCAATTGTATTTGATTTAATAGCTAACATTAACTGGTTAGGTACTATGGCTCGGTTGCACAAAACCGTCTGTCACCGTTAAAACGTTCGCAAAATTGTATTGTATGGAAATTTTCATAGTACCTTGTCGGGTGACGCTGATGAGTCCGTCAAAAGTGGTTGGTGCAACTGGCCCTTAGTCTCGTGAAGGGTTTTTCAGAAAGTACGTATACATCCGTCGTTCGAGGATATATTTGCAAGGAGGTAATACCACAGTCAGAGCGTTTGTTTAAGTCAATTTGTGTGATACCACGCGACACGGCATGTCGAATACCTCAATTTAGGTTTTCAAATAATAAAAAAGTAGTTTAGCTAGGTACACAAGTCAATGAAGAATATTTCCAAGCTAACAATTGTTCCCATATGTTACTTGATCTTACACATTTTGTCACAATAGTTAGTACCTAAATTATGACACGAGCTCCCGTTGAATGTGAACTAAAATATCGGCAGATAACTACAAATCTCGTACCAGATCTCATGACCTGTACCTAAGTAGCTGATGCAGTGAGAAGTTCAATTCATATGTCGAAAGCCGTTATTTGATATGTAGGTTGGTTGTGCAACGGCGACCCACGGTTCATTGTCGGCAACTGGGATCGATCGATCCTATTATATTCGATCCGATACAATACGGCAAGCCTTATGAATCGGGCAGGCTAATGGCATCAGGTTTCATGACATGACTTATGACGGATTTATGTTTTGGCCTATTTATCGGGTAGTTAAACAAGATTGGCGTGTACATGACATTGGGCGTGGCATTCGTTGTAAATCTATCGCGCCTGTTTTAATGAATGAGCTGTCAATCGATTTGTCTTTATGGAAAAAAACAGGAGATTCTGTTGGATAAAAATAGCCGGGTAATGGTTTTTATTAAAGTAACTTTTGGCCCCTTTTGGGGACTCTGCAGCTTTTGCAATTTCGTATTTTTTTTTTACGTTCGATCGGAGTCATCTTTTCTTTTTTATGTGCACCTATATATACCTAATGTAAGAAAACCCCAGAATATTTGTTCATAGGACTTGATATCTTTAAATAGCTTTGAGTAAGTACTTAGACTCTACTTAAATAGTGACGTAACTGAAAGAGACACATTTTACCATGTATTTATCTTTTTATGCTGATATTTTTAGGTTGATATCGAATAGGGTGCGATTATCTGCAGTTAGTTTACAGTAGCCCCTTATCCCTTTACTCAAGTGAAGCCAGTAGAGACACTTAGTATTTTAAAGTGAAGCCTATTCACAGACCAACTAACCTATCACTATCAGAGACGAATTGATTCAATTTACGCGAATGGCCAACAACGAAGTACACGAATGGTCACATACAAATAGGCTGCGCAAGCGCATGAAACTTATTATAAACGGCAAAGGTGAGGACGTAAGTACTTACTTAACAAATTAAAATAAATTACCTTAAATAAATAGCATCGGGTATGCTTATTTTAAAAATTGTTTTTTTATAACTTGCTTTAAAAGTGGCTTTACAGTGATTTAGCGGGCGGAATATTTGATTTCGTGCACTAGTGCTTTTGCTTTTCCAGCGTTTACGTTCCATTCCATATGAGTAAGAATTTTCCTATGAAATTAGCTATTACTATTATTATTTTTCAGTGTATTTACTTTACACAGTGTGTTTACAGTGGGTTTTATTAGCCTGGATAATAGATGTAAGTACCTAATTAGCGTATTTCGTAAAGTTATAAAGCTATTTTCCTAAGGCATCAAAAAAAATTTTTTTCTTTAATTTTAACTCATGAGACTTGGATGTTAATGTTATGCATTTCCTAAGCGTAGCAAAACCACTGTTTTAGTTTCGCAGGGCCGTTATTATGATAATAGAATTATTGTAATAACCGAGTTTAGGTGAAACCTGCACTTAAGAATAACAAATGAACAGACGTTTTATTAAGACGTTTAATAATACTACATACCACAAATGGGAATAATCAAAAGTACAATAATATGAATGGTTTTTAATTATTGATACATTAGTTTCCGTTGAATCTCATGAATTTTCCGATTGAAAATAAAATATAGTTACCGGGGGTTTTTAAGGTAACGACATAATTATTCTCTTAATTGTAAAGTCACCATTAAATATCTGAACATGTACTTTATCTCCTTGATAATAGAGGCGTTATTCAGATATTTGTGACCACCATAGCTACTCCGATATATCGTATGGCGACTATACATAATGTGAAAGTTTATTTTGTAGAGTATTAAGTTTGAAGTTTTTTACGCGACTACGAAAAACTGAACCGATCTGGATAAAATTTGCACCTGTTTAAGGATCTGATGTAGACACGAAATGACGATGTCCCTGCACGTATGTATGTATAAGTAGGAATATTCCGACGCCGGTGGCCAGTAATCATGGGCTTGATATTCTTAACATAAAGATATAACTCGTAATGCGATAGAGGGGCAGCTGGCCACGTTTACACAGGTTTGGCATAACTAATTATATTGAATTAAAATAAACAGGATATTCATTACACAGCGTACCTGTACGTAGTACAGTCAGCTGCAAAAGTGGCTAAGCGTGCGAGGTGCTCAAAATGATCTTGATACGTTTGAATTTTCTTGACAATAAAATCGTGTCGCGCCATTGGACTCATGTAATGCCGAGAATCACAATCAGCATACAATAATTTTAAACAAAAAAGAACCGACTTCACTTAGACTCCACCTTTCTGTCAAGAAACTGTCAAGTATTCTCTTTCAAACAGCAAAATAATTTTCTAAAACGGTCTTCGAATAATCTGTGAACTTACGAAAAAAAAGCAAAAACATAGATCCCGACGAATTGAAAACGTCCTCCTTCGAAATCTTGAAGTCGGTTGAAAAGTGGCAAAGCAAAATGCGTCGTAGCGTAGCTACACCTATTGCAGAACTGACAGCGTCAGCGTCAGCGTTAAATCTTATCAATTGTACCAAATTGAAAGATTTTGTAGTTGAAATAGCGTGGTTTTTAGCCGACTGCCGAAGGAGAGTTGTTTTTCGAGAGTATGTATCTATTTGTCTATTTCTTTGTAGTGTTATTGGATTCCTCTCGTTTGTGGGAAATCAACTAAAAAGTCTGTTTTGCAAAAACAATTAGATTCCTCATAAAATAATTTTACTGTCACCTGACACATTAAACTTTTTTCTTTCGCCTTGTTTGTATATTTTTTCGCAAAATCTTGAATACAACCTAAACGAATTTTCACCTGCCTTATTTTTGGTAAATTTTGTTTGTGTCTGTTCATCTTCTAGTATATCTATATGTCAAGCTCAATTTGAACAGCTAGCATCTTACGCTGACTGTACTATGGTGTGGGTCATTGCCAGCGGAAGAGCGGTCAGAGCTAATGTAAGCGGTTGGGCAAGTGCGAAATGTCAACAAATACATTTCATCATCTTTCCTACTCAAAACACTTTATTAAATCAATAATTTATGTTTACTGTCCGGCTTAAGTGGTAAAACAAACGGCATCTACATATTTAGGTACATCTGCGTTTAAACTTATCGAAAGACGTAGAGTATCTTGGTCTTCAATAAGGACTTGAGCCCTCCTACGTTTATCTACTTAATCTATATTTAATATTACATATAATAAACGCGTAAGGAGAAAAAAAATGTACATTGAAGATATTCTAGAAAAACTTATTCGGGGGTCTTAGAATCGTTGACTGAATACATTTCAGTGATTTTTGGAATTCTTGTCTGTCTGTCTGTGAATTTGTCCGCGCACTACGTAAAAACTACTGCACAGAATTGTACGAAATTTTGTATAGTAACAGTTTATACCCCGGAGCAACATCTAGGGTAGTTTTTATTCTACTTATTAAAAACATAATTTTTATAAAAAAATAGTTCTCAAAAGTGGTCATAGATGTCGCTGTATACTGTATACAAACATTATTTAAGGACGTCTTTAGATAAAATTAAGCGATTCGGTCTCTTGCGTTCCGCCGAGGTTTAAACCATGGATTTTTAAATGCTTTCCCAATTTAAGGATTGCGGTTCAATATTTTTAAAACGTGTTACTTGGTTTTGGAAATTGTAAGTATCCGGACACATATTGTGATCCATTAATACCTGGAGGTACTTTAAAGTTACTGAAGCTACAGAAGGTACTGAAACCTACATACAATATACGTCAAAACAAATAAAACAGGTAGTTCAGATTTATCCATTTCGATTTACCCGACAGCAAAAAATTCTACCGTTTGTGAAATCAATATGTTTTATCTCGCTTTAACAGCTGATTGCAATAAAACCGGCCAAGTGCGGACCACACATAATGGAGAATTGCGTAGCTTCAATGGAATAAGAACCAGACTAATGCCAAAAGGTCGTATATGATGCCTATGGTAGAAGTTTTTTGGAACAAACTCAAAAATGGCTAAACCGATAATGTTCAAAATAATTTTCGTGAAAAGTATGATGACGCGCATCTTCTCAAATTTTTTCATATATTTTGGATTTACGGTCCAAAAGTTACAGGACGCCATTATTCCGATTTTCGAAGCGATTATTTCTGAAACTATTCATTTAATCACAAAATGTTCAAAGAATCTAATATAATATTATAAAAAATTTAAAGACCTATCGATTGATGTGCAACATGTATGTAGATATTTGGTAAACATTTTTTTGAAATATAGTTACATGTATGGAGCGCCCCCCCTGAAAATATTTTTTCTGCAATTTCACTACATAACTAAATAGCGGCATACAAGCTACACCTTATGTCTGAATTTTATTAAGATACGTCTTATAGTTTCCGAGTAAAATGGCTGTGACATACGGACGGACAGACAGAAGGAAATGACCAAAACTCCGGTTCCGGTTTTGCCATTCTGGCTGCGGAACCCTAAAAAGGGTAGTCATGAATTACTAGCTGCTAGCTGTCACGCTGCTGCTGAAGATTCTCGCTGCGACGCTCCGGGCCTGGGCCTACGCGGTACTCGGCCTATGTCTTTCGCAGATATTGCCGCTCACCATCGGGACTCCGGCCCTCAGATTTGCTAATACTCTTCGCCATGGTGTTTTGTCCGGATTCTGTTATGCTGCCTCCTGCTGCTGAATAAATTCTCGCTGCGACTCTCCGGGTCTGGGCCTAAGCGGTACTCGGCCTATGGCTTTCGCAGACATTGCCGTTCACCTTCGGGCCTCCGGCCCTCAGATTAGCTAAGATTCTTCGCCATTGAGTTTTGTCCGGATTATATCATGTTGCTGCTCCTGGATAAATTTTCGCTGCGACGCTCCGGGCTTGGGCCTACGCGGTACTCGGCCTGTGGCTTTCGCAGATATTGCCACTCATCCTCGGGTCTTAAGACACTTCTCCATTGAGATATCTCCGGTCCCTGTCATGGACTGCTGCTGACCTCACTGAGAAAAATAATGGCTAACAAAGTCACAAAATACGCTTTGTCAGGTTTTTTTTGTTGTAGGCACAATAAGTATTGCATTTGTAACAAAGCGGGTCTATTTACTATCACAACGTTTTTGTTGTTAAATATATATTGCAGTATTAACAAGTCGTATTTTGTCACCGAGACAATATTTTTGGGTTTGTTGACTTGACAATAGAATTTTGTGAATTTAACTAGTTTAACATTAGTACGGCAACAAAGTCAACAACTATTAACAAGTCGTATTTTGTCACCAAGACAATATTTTTGGGTTTGTTGACTTGACAATTGAATTTTGTGAATTTAACAAGTTTAACATTAGTACGGCAACAAAGTCAACTACTTAACAAAGCACATTTGTATCTGCATTAAATGGTTTTATTGTTAGATTGACAATGTAAAAAATTGACAAAATTACATTAACGCATTAACAAAATGCGCGGAATGGAGGGGAGGCGGGGAACGGAACGACGTTGTACAGGTCAGTTGCTAATGGATGCCGGAAGTGGAGGACGTGACGGAGCGCGGGCGGTGTAATAAGCGCTTAGTGTTGTGGTTTTTCAATAGAAATGTGTGTCGAGGTGGGCGTGTTTCTGCAAGATTGGTTTTTGCAAGGCTTGTACACCTAATCCCTAGCATGCTTGGTAAGTAACTACTCATTATTTTTTATTACTTAGGTAATGTTGTACTTCAATTCCATTTTACACGCATGCGCAGGACTGTCGAATGCAAAATTGTATGCATTCCAGATTGAACTCTTCATTAGGTTGCACAATTTTTCTTTAGCTCATTACATACAACACTATTTATATTAAACATTCGGTCTAACTGGGCAACCACGCGGCCGCGCGCCATCTTGCACACAAGTAATAGCACAAGTAGCTGATAATTTAACTTAATCTCTTAAATAGGTATTTACGTTTTTATTTATGATTTGTAAGTACGTGGGTATCTGCCATCAACGAAATACTTTACTGACCATCGGCAGACTTTATTGGTATGAGTATGACAATAGTAACGTCCCGTATAAGTAATCTAATGTATCTAAATTACATACGGTGTAACCGTACCTACTGTATGTCAATAATCTTAGTAAAAAAATGCATGATAGTTGTAAGATGTATGTATTGAAAAAATATCTATGTAGGAGCTGTAGGGTTAGAATCGGAAGTAGTTTTATAGCGCGTGACCTTGACGACACGCCTGTTCGGCGTGTTTCCGTAAGAACCACTAGAGGTAGACCCCGGCTCGCTTCTTAATAAGCTAAACCGTGGGTCAACTAGACCTTGGCGTGTGCCGCCATCTTGTATCACCGCGGAGCGTTTCAAGTGCTCTCGCCAGTGGGCAGCGCACCGCCGCATGGTAAGCACGCTGTACTCGCGTGCCACCGACCTACGATACCCATTCGTTACTTTGTTAACCTAGACTTTAAAATATTAGCTAGACTTGTGTCTGTATAACCCATTTGTGTTCAATTTGTTTAAATAAACATTTTTAATATCAGTGCCGCTGTTTATATACAGCCAGACCCGCTATAGTTTCTTTTTGATTTTCATAAGTGCATTGTAAAGTACCTAAATTGAAGAATAATTAATAATTATTTTCATTTTCACTTTAACATTGCCATAAGGTCTACCGTGGTAATTAATATTTAAGTGTGTTGTTGTTTGTAGCATTATGATATATGTTTGTTTCAGGTGTCGCCTGACTTTCAATGTGTGTACCCAGCAGCAAATAAAACATATAAAGAAAGATTTCCTCTTATAAAGTTGAAGATTCTGAAACTACGACTACTCGTTGAAAGAGGAGAATGTAACAAGGCTGACTTATCAACCATCGACCTTCTCGATTTGGCCTCTGGTAAGATCCTAAATATGTATTTTATGTTTTGTATTTCTTCAAATAATTTCTGCATTTATAAAAGGTTGCTCATGACGACTTTATACAGTAGCACGTTTCGTAAAACAGTCAGGACAGTAGTATATTTAAGGTTTATGTATTAGTACACGGTTCAAAACTTGCATCTGAATTTTAAACCAGCTCCCGATTTCTGACCGATCTGAAAATTTTCATTCCTTCGTAACTCAGTTAAAAATGCAATGTTTTGGTACCATCGAGCTGATCTGATTGTTGGACACTGGAGGTGACTATAAGTACTCTGCAATAAAACAACAAAACCTAATTGTGTTTGAGTCTGTTATAATTGTTTGGATGAGTAATATGACCCTAAAAGCTTATGTCAAAAATGAAACGTTTGACAAAAAACTTATATTAATTTATTTTTCAGTAGGCGAAGAGAAATGTGTGGAAATTATCCAAAGAAGAGCAAGACATGATTACCTGGCTCGTGTTGCGACAGTTTCAGACATAGGAACATACTGTTATCAAAGGGAAATGCTTTTCGGCACCAAAGAAGTCACCATCATGGATGTTGCTGATATTATATTGAGGGCTCTGCAATATACTTTGAAACGTCCATTTTAAAATAAACGAAAATATATTACTTTTTGGTTTGATCTTACGTTTTATACTCCCTAAATATTTTTAGGTCACTGTTTTGCTAACGTGAAACGCTGTTTCTTGATGTAATAATCGCGCAACAGGAATATGCTTTGTTTCAGCATCATTTTTTTGGGTCGTAATGGTTTGCACTTGCTCGCAGTTTGGTCATGATTGGCACTGCTTTTTGTTTTTTCTGTTTCAACATAACATTTAGGTACATAATGTTATTCATACAACATTGGTTCCACCTTTAATAATGTCAACGGCCTTGAACCACCATTGATCGACATTTTAACTATTTGGTCTCTCGCAATTGAAAAATATGCAATTTATAGAAATTGGTCTTTTGCATAATTATCCAATTGCGAGATATAAATTAAAATGTCGAAAATTAAAGTTGAAGGTCGTTGTTATTAAAATATTGAACTAATGTTGTATGAATAACAATAAATTGTATCTTGAAACAGAAATACCAAATGGTTAGCACAACAAAGTGCCTTTGTCATTATGACTATAAAAAATGATGCCGAAACAAAGCATGTTGCTATTGCGACCACGTAAGATTTGGTTAATTTAACAACGTTAGCAGAATAGTGACCTAAAGATTTGATGCCAAAACAAAGCATTTTGCTGCTATGACAACGTTTAATTTGGTTAGATTAACTACGTTAGCAGAATAGTCACCTCAAAGATTTGATGCCAAAACAAAGCACATTGCTATTATAACAACGTTTATTTGGTTAGGTTAACAAAAACTATTTTGTGGTATTGCCACAATACAATACAAATTTGTTGCAAGAACATAATTTAAACAATACAATAACAAAGTTACTTTGTCATTTGCACAAAGCAATTTTGTCTAGGTAGCAACTTAAACCAGAACGTACTAGGTTAAAAGTTGCCAATATCACAAAGTTTATATTGTTGTAACGACAAAATATAAAGCATTGTAATAATAACAAAGTGAAAATGTTATTTATATAATATTGTCAGATTAACAATAAGAGTTTGACAACATAAAAGTTGTACTATAGACCAAGCTCCATAGACGGTTGTATAGCGTTTAAGTTTTATTGTTACGCCCAACAACATTTTTTTCTCAGTGCTGGGCCCTACACGGTACTCGGCCTTTGGCTTTCTCAGACGTTGCCGCTCACCCTCGAGCGACGGCCCTCGGGTTCGCTAAGACACTTCGCCTTTAAATTATGTCCGGTCCCTGTCATGATGATGTTGAAGAAGTTCTCGCTGCGATGTTCCGACCTTACGCGGTACTCAGCCTTTTACTTGCACATACATTTCCGCTCACCCACGTGTCCGCAGCCCTCAAGTTCGCTAAGACACTTCGCCATTTAAGTAAGTCGGGTCCCTGACATGCTGCTTCTTCTGAAGCAATTCTCGCTGCAATCCTCCGGGCCTGGGTCCTGCGCGGTACTCGCCCTATGGCTTTCGCGATATTGCCGCTCAACGTGTCACGGCTTCGGCGTTCGGGTTCACCAAAAAACTTGACCATTGAGTTTTTCGGGGACCCTTTCATGCTCCTGCTGATTCTTGCTGCCTTTGGCCTTATTAGATTTTGGCCTGCTGCTGCAAAAGCAGTTTTCGCTGGGACGTTGCGCTCACACGCTACCTCGCGCCAGTACCTTCAGCGTTTGACCCTCTGTTCGAAGCATATTCTCCTGCAGAAACTCGGCCATTAGCATTCGCAGGTGTCGACGCACGCCTTTTAGTCAGTTATCTTTATCACGGATGAACTAATAAATTTAGACAGATATTTATATGTAGAACGCGTAAATTCTATACAAATGGCCTGGATAGAAAATGACAAAACTACCCACACACGCGGGCGAAGCTGCGGGTACAGCTAGTCTATACTATTTTTTTACACCTGGGTTTGGAAAATACTATAAGTAATATATTTCTCCCAAAAAAGGTGGCAGACCAATTATTGACATACATAGGTACATACGACACGGCTAGCTAATAACTCTTAATATATATATTATATAGGACAATCTTACACAAATCGACCTAGTCCACAGTAAGCTCAATAATAGATAAATACTTAAATAAATAGAAAACATCCATAACTCAGGAACAAATATCTGTGATAAACACACAAATATATGCCCTGACCAGGATTTGAACACGGGACCTCCTGCTTCATATGCAGGGTCACTACCGACTGGGATAGGAGGCCGTTAGTACTTTTACAGTCACACATGTAATAGTACCTACCTATTACATTAGTATTGTAACATTACAGCAGAGATCGAGAGAACAAGGATTACCGGCCAATTAAGTATAGAGTTACTGCGCCTGGAACAAGATACTTTCAAGGAACTTAACGACAATATTCCATTGCGTGTTTGAGAAAAAGAGTAGGTATTTTTAAAAGCCAGTTTAATCTAGTTATCCATAGTCATAGCTTACAAAGCATTTACAAGCTCGCAATAAACAACGTCCAAGTATAATATTTCTAACATTGACATTTAACGGTAATTTAACGGGCTTTAAAACAGTTTTATTTTATTTAAACAATTAAGTAGGTAGGTGCGCTTCGTCATAAACCTGACAGGATGGAAGTGTTTTAGTTTGATTTTATTTATGAAATAATCTTAGTTATTGTCTATCATTCTTTAATGTTTCCGCTATTAAATAGAAATACTTACTGATTCGGTGTTAAGAAGTCAATTCATTGTTACTTGAGCATAAGTGATAAAGTGTCGGCGTCGCAGATCTGAGCGTGTTATTTCTATTTATGTTATTTTATATTCCAATTAAACAAAAGCCGTGTCCAATCGAAAGACACAAAATAAAAATCTGCATAATCGGGTCCTTTTATTTACGAGGCATTAGCCTTGCCGAAAACGTCTCCTTGAAAACCTCGGAGTGTGCTGCTCCACCATATAGATGTCGTAAGAGGCAGTGGAAAATGAGTTCGAATTTGGACCTTATTGTTACTACAGATTACGGTAAACAATTGAATGAGTTTCTACTGGTTTTTACGGCGGTTATGTCTGGTGGGGCAGTGTGCATCAGCCATTGTCGTTTTAAATACCCGTGATCCGTGGAAATTGTTTGTGTTGTATTACTGTCGCCTTGGCTGCGGCTTCGGGCTTATAGAGCACCTCCTGTAGAATCTGCATTCGCCGTTTTCAAAGACTTATATGGTCACTAGTCACTACACATAGGCCATACAAGAAGTGCACGTTGTTGGAAATAAATACGATGATAGCGCATTTCACAAAGGTAGCCCGAAATTCGTACCGTATTTTAAAATGACCCATAAAAATATAGACTCGGCGGGTGCTACAATTGAAGATAGAGCCAAAGCTTCTAAAGTACTATGGTTCGTGCGAGGACTACGAGCCCTATCAATCAGTTACTGTATGTGTGTATATTACTTTATTTACAGGAATATCTTACGTTTATCCCTAATAGACAGGAAGGTAGCCACGTTAGATATGACACAATAATGTGAGCAACATAACCCCTCTAATTAGTTAGCAATGCTATGCTTATTTCCAAATCACGACATTTGGCAGCTGTTCATTGGTGGCGGTCAAAGAATGCAAACCATTTTAAGAATACAAATTTTAGAGTTGTGATAGTTGATGCAACATTGTGAGAAATTATATAAACAATTAGAATATATCATTGCCAAAAGTTTCGGTGGGGTTGGGAGAAAGTAGTGCCAAACGACGTATGATGTAATTCATAGTTTGTCGCCTACTGTTTTTGTTTAAGGAATAATACGCAATGTTTTTTGTTCTAATGTTAAAATATAGGCCCAGTCCTTTAGAAATCAAACGACTTCGGCAGTTTTCACCTATTTTGGTATTACTTTTTTCCCACTCAAAAAATTTACTAGTCTGTCACTCTGAACTGAACTCCACCCATTAACACCTGCCAGATGCCTAGCAATAAGGAAAGTATAGCAATCTAACTAGACGGGTTTTGTTGCCCTCCTTATTGTGTCATATCTGACGTGGCCAGCTCTTAGTTTATAACTCAAATTTTTCGTTAGTACCGTCCCTCGCCCACACTGTTAACTGGCCTTATGCCTTTTGTAATAAGGTCCACCGATGTACGGTTAAGAGTGTCGCTGTTTGTACTTGTATTCATCGTAAACTTGGAACTGAAATGGAAGGAATCCTCGATAAGTACAATAGTACATGAGCGCCAATTCGTGGTGACAATGAATCGTCCTCTATGCTTTATCTAGCGTGCAGGAGATCAGTGCAGTTCTTTATTGGGCAGCAACTTTTTGCATAGATCTCCAATAAACTTGCAACAATAGCCCAGCCAAAAGTTTCCACGAAATTTTAACGACTATGCTATTTTAGGTTACGGATTTATATCACAACTAATATAGATGTATATCTGTTTTGTAAACTGCGTGCTCCTTCCGCTGGCTTGTTTCCTCAAATGACTCAAAACCACAAAGATGGTAGATAAGCATAGGTACATTTAATGCTCAGCGTGCACGTGTCGAAACTTAATATGAGCGGATCACATACTTAACCGCTGGACTTTAAAATGTGTATCATATCAGTAATAGGTAAATATAATGCTGTGAACTCTATCAACGTGAAATATTGTATGTTTTATGTTGACCTCCTAGATGGGGCTAGATAACCGAAAATAAAGAGGCTTTAAGCTCTTGAAATTTCAAGTTTCACCTAATCACTTCAGTAGCTAGCCCTTCTGTGCTGGCTTAAGGCTTAACTGGAGAATTGGTCTTTGTAATATACTGATCGAACAGCGGTTACTATTACGCAGCTGTGAATTAACCGACTCCAAAATTGTGATATGAAATCGTCGAAACATTGTTTAATTTTTTTGCGTTTCCTAATTTCTCTAAGATACGAGTACCTAAGGCGACATGGAACGTTGGACATGTTTTAGTTTAAAGGGGCTCCTATATGTATAGTTCCACTGTCATCATGTCAGGATCTGATGTATGAGATATGGGATCCTGAAGAAAATGAGGAAATTCTTCAAATATTACCTTTATAGTGATTTGGGTATTATGCATTGCCTTGTGGATAAAAATTATCACCCTCAGCAGTTTCACAGTGTTTTGTTTTGAAATCAGCTCTTTATTGCTAAAGATTTTTAAAAAACCACTATGTATTTTTAGTTGTAGACATCAACATCGATTAGCCATTGAGCACGTGCGGTGCGTCACATTTAGAGTGCGTCACACAATGCCTCGTGCATAATCAACGTGGGTTAAACCTTCTAGGGCACAGGGCAGGTATATGGTTACTACAATACAAGTATAACATATTGACTAGCTGCACCCATAGTTCCGAGGACAAATTAGGAATCCATTTAAAGGTTCTTTACATTAGGTATTATCAATTGTTCACCCTACCGGTCAGTCTCGATATTTTTAAATATGTAGGACTACTAACTACTACTATTTTTTAATGTATGTTTACTATTAAAAACATTATCCGAATGTGCATAATAAGCACATTCATCACACTCGCATGTTTCGATTTTGAACGTTCCTGCTGGGACAGACTATCTGTATTTTTAACATCAATTTAATATTAAGAAGTATTCGCTTTTTTTTCTATTTTACCCCACTAACCCCAATATCCCAATAACGGTTGAAACTCTTCCTCACTCCTCAATAATAGTGTTTACATTACGTAATTAGGGAAGGGTTCAAATTTCTAGTACTTGAAGTAGTTGAAGACTTGAGTGAAAATGAGTCATTTGGAAACTCATTTTCTTGATGGATCTGATAGTCACGCTTCATTATTGCGTACCTACGTGTAGTTTCTTTATTTACAATCATTTACCAGTACTTATCGTCGTTACACGTGTTATTAGGTGTCATAATTAGGAAATAGGCAAAGGGTAGCCCATAGGATTATTTATATATTTTTTTCTTTACATAAACCAGAACCTAAAAACCTTTTAAAATTTATACCTCAAAAACGACTAAACTGATTTCGATGTGGTTTTCAGGATTCAATAAAAAATATGTTTATTTCGGCTATAAAAATGTTTTGCAGACATTCCTCAGAGTTTAACCCACGCTATTTAGGAAAAAAGTTGAAAACAACAATTTCGGATTCTTAAATTTTTTTGTAGCTGTTTTTTTTATGATAAATAAAGTAGTTTTCTTTAATGTGACATATATATTATCAAAATCAGTAGACGTCTCAATCTTGTAAAATTAAAAAAAAAATCTTAACAGACCACGCTTATCTCGGCCACCTAATTAATGAAATTGGTGCTGCTCCGGAAAAAATCGTTTATTATTAGGGTCCATGGTCCATATTACGTACCATGCAAAGCTGCATGCTTCCATACTAAAATGCAGTTTTATTTTCTTGTGTTGAAGATTTTCATAATGTTTAATTTTCACTATATTGGCTTGGATTAGTTGGATTACTTATGGTCGTGCAGTTTCCCAATATACCTATTTAATAAGTAATGACTTTTCTAGTCAAAAAATATTCAGAGTTGGATTTGTTTATATGCTTTAAAAATAATGTTACAATTATTTATTTTAATAAGTTTCCTTAATTCTTGTTTGTCATGTAATATATTTATTACACTTATGCTTGATTAATTTGCAATAGGTACTACTCAAATTAGGATGTCACATTCCGCTGGCCCAATATTACAGGGTTCTATGTTACTAGTGTCACTAATAACAATGTTCAAATTTCAATTCGATAAAACCGAAACTAGAACCCTGTAACATTGGGCCAGTAATTCGTATTTTCAATACCTTGTTGTTATTCCTATTACCATTAATCGAAAAATTTCCGAAGTTATTTCTGTTGTAGTTGTAACCTACCTAAATAATACTAAAAATAAAAAATACATCGACCTCCGACTCCCGTCTTTTCCTCTGAGAGCGTTCATTATCTTAGTACAGTTTTGTTTTTAAGACGTTCGTCTGTTTTTGTCTTCGTGGCCATGGCTCCTCAACTGTGACGAACCGTTCATTGGTCATAAGGTAACAATCTAATGTTTTCTGGCCGCCAATTATATAACCGGAAATCTAGATGTTTTAATAGTTCATCTCAAATATGCACATTATTTTAGAATTTGTTTGAATTAAGGTCGTTATCGTTGCACAGGTATATTTTATGATGACTGCTGGAAAATTTCGTTATTTAGGAGGTATTTCTTCCATTACTATCGTATTAAATGTTTCATTATCATATTTACCTATATAATTCAAATGATAAAAAATCCGCAAATATGTTTCTAAATGTTTATTTAGTGTAATTACTACCGAACTTTTACCGATATTTTTTGACAATTAATGCTTTTAGGTTAGAACTAAGAATTCACCTCCATAACGATGCATTTATATAATACCCAGTAGAAATCCTGTTTATTTATTTATCGTATGGCTACATGTCACTGGATATAGATAGGCATTTCTTCCCTGGGGTAGTAGTAGTGGGAAAGCAGATGATAATGAAAATCCAGTGGGTGCTGCGAGGTCCAGATGGGACAGTAGTATCATGTCTTTCAATATAAGTTTTAGACGCTGTCCAATTCATTACCAATTGCTGGAAAAATTTAATGCTGGAAAAATTGTGATAAAATTGTAAAATTAAAAATGATAACTGAATTGGATGTGTGAATATAACTTTACTTTCTCATTTTTTGTCACTTCTGTTATGGCCTTTATTTTTATACAATACTAAATCTTAATCAATGTAGGCATGTCATATAACTAAAACAAATTACGAAAACTTTGATTAATACATTACACTTTACTATTTATCGTCGATTGCTAGCAATTTCAGAATTAAATTTGTTGTAGGTAATTAACACACGTTTAATACCTTTTGCTACGTAAATTGACATATTTAAATGGAGAAACACTGGTTGTGGTCCACAAATCGTTGGTTAAAAAACAAAAATCGGTCATCAAGTTGTTCGGCTAAGTTTTTCCTGTCCAAGGCCTCTGCATTATGCGGTAAACAATTTATTTTTTGACAATAATGCGCTACACCGAACGCGTTCCAAACAATGCAGGTAGTGATCTATTTTTAATAAGTCAGACCAATATTTAAAGAATGCTCTACGTATACCTACTCTACTCTCTACTTTTTATCGTCCGTTTTATAAAATTTCATGTATAATTTAACGGGTGTGTCGTAAATAAATCTATTTTCTTTCTTTCTTTCTTACTCGTAAAATCAATACTTAATACCGACATAATTCGAAACTGAACATCATCAAATGCAACCTTAATTAACAGTAGGTACCTATTACTCGTATGTCTGGGGCTTGTAACATCTATAAGAAATCGATTTACCATGGTTTAGTCAAGGTGGACGTTATACTCGACTATGTAGGTATACACGGCTTACCAGACTGGCTTGTGCCAAGAAACTCATTAGGGAAATGACACATTTATCGCTTCTTTACAGGACCGAGAAATGCAGTGGTTGTCAGTCATTATCATTATTATTCATTATTAACTTATTTTACTACGACAAACAAACATACAGTCCGTTTGATAAAAGATAAATAAAAGATATGTATTCTTCAATTATGAACGTCAAAGAGAAAAAAAACTACCGCCGGTTCTAACCTCCCTCTGACCCGAGAAGTATTATGACCGGCAAGAAAGTCATAAATAATAAAATCCAAATCTGACTGCTCTGGTAAGCATCACTGTAGCCTGAGGACTTATTGGGTATAATTTGTAATATATACCTATTATCCCTCGACCACGCACGCTTGAAAGGTCTCGAAACATCTAGATGAATGTTACACATAATACTAGTCTCGAATGTCTCGAACCCAAAAAGCCTGTTCGAAGAATAGGTATAATAACAATTATTTTTGTATTGCAGAACGTCTGCTAACGATACCACAATGATTAGAAATAAAGGAAAAGTAGAAAAATCCACTGTCTCAGGCGAGACTCGAACTCGTGACTCTGGGATACATGCCTATCGCTCTGATCAACTGAGCTACTGAGACTTACCTGATGGCTGCGGATTTCTCCACTATATCCTTTATTTTTAAAGTACGAGATTGAATAGCTTAATTGTGTCACTATTGTATACAATACTTTTTCTACGAGTGCTCAAAATACTATTGCCTTCACTCTATATAATTGAGTAACTTCGTTCTCCCGGTGGATTGTGCCAGCGCCCCCGCGACGGCGGCGGCGGCGCCGGGCGCGCAGCGAGTATGCTAAAATATTGTATGAAAATCCTTAAGACGATGGTCTGCGATGCTAAAATCTGCGACCATAAAAGCTCCATCGAAAAGTATGTTCTAGTAGCTCGGTCTACAAAGTCTCAATTCACGCATTACAGTCGACGAGTAGAAAACTTTTTTTAAATGGTTGTCAGAATTACAATATTAATAAATGTCATTTTGATAACAAAAGGTCATAGGTAAAGTTGAAGTATCGCTCCCACTCGTATAACTGTTAAGTTCCTTCCAGCTATCAATTTACTTGCCACTTGATCATCGTGAGTTATGTTA
Organism: Pammene aurita; assembly: GCA_947086415.1. Classification (NCBI taxonomy): domain Eukaryota; kingdom Metazoa; phylum Arthropoda; class Insecta; order Lepidoptera; family Tortricidae; genus Pammene; species Pammene aurita. Next base: position 11,029,614 of record OX352300.1, on the reverse strand, counting down.
TGTATGTAACCTGTTATATAAACGACAGCCTTATTTACTAAAACATTAATCGCTCCACTGGGTCGGCTCATCGGTAGTGACAAGTCAATTGTGTTTATTAGAGAACTCGTGCGAATACCGCCAGTCTGCCGTGAAACTCGATCGATAGCCAGTAATAATCTAATTAATATTTTTGATGATTATTCTCTATATTGTACATAACCCCGCGACTTTGCGTATTATATTTAAACGCACAGGTGATGCATCAATACTTAAATACATAGTAAATCCATCTCCCCTTTTCACCGTCTTGAGGGACGGTTTTTTTTAATAAACCTATATTATGTCCTTCCCCGGGATTTTTAAATTTAAATTATTTCTATATCTGGTTTTATCTACATTAGTTCAGCGGTTTAAGCTCAAAGAAATAACAGAGAGACAATTTAATTTTCTAATTGTATTTAAATATACCACTAGTAAAATAGTTATAGTAATCCATCGTGAAAATATCGTAAGCGTTTTTTTGCGCTAGGAACAGCAAGGAGCGGGTTGTTTGTATTATGTTGTTTTTTTTTTTTTTTTTTATGCCACGACGGTGGCAAACAAGCACATGGCCCGCCTGGTGGTAAGCAGTTACCGTAGCCTATGGACGCCTGCAACCCCAGAGGATTAACATGCGCGTTGCCTACCCTTTAAGAACCTATACACTCCTTTTTTGAAGAAGCTCATACTGTAGCCCGCTAGCGGTTGTATTGATTAATGTATTTTTTATTTCTATTATTTTATATTTTCATTTCAGTCTTTGTTTCATCCTTCGGAATATTCATTTTCTTTATTATTTACGCCAGTAAGAAAAAAATACTTAACTATAATTAATATCGATATTAACACTATCATTATATCATATTGTTTTTGTGAAAACACGTTCCTAGCTACAAAAAACTTGTTAACTATATAGAAAAAAAATGTAACGAGGTAAGGGTCAACGAATTTTTCTTAGTATTGATATTAAATTGTTGTAGTAATTTCAGTAATTTCATAATGCAAAAGTACTAGTTACTTATGTATTTATTATAACATTCACAAGATAATCTAAAAGGTCGGTATTTTGAGTTATTTTTTATTAATAATAATAGTAATACAAGATTGTTTAGAATTAAATAAAAAAAGTATATTCTATAACAATCTTGATATCTTTTATACAATCTAAAATATAAAAATTATGAGAGAGTAGGAAAATGTTTGATTTATATTATTGGTTTTATATTATTTTACCCTATGGTTAATATTGAAATACTTTGGATACTTAAATATATAAAGGGGATATTTTTTTAGATGTAAACGGCAGATGTTTATTAGTTATTGAAGTAAAATAATAAATCAATAAATTATATATGTAAATTATTTTGGGGGTATTATTAAGACTTGATATTTTTCAATATTATACGTTTTTTTGTAAATCAAAGACGTGATTACATTTTTGACCAATTTAAAATAAGCACATTTTTTAAAACTTACCTAAAATGGGTCCTTCAAAAATTAGAAGACAAGCAACCACTGACACTGAAGTAAAAAAAACAAATAAATCCGTGTTTTTGTTCGATATTATATGTGCGGTCGCTGAGACGGCCGGCAATGTATTGAAGGCGGTTTGATAATCCCTGTTTTTATATACCGCTTGCAGAGCTGTTGATTACACCACCTAGACAGCGCAAGCGAGCGATCTATTGACACCAACCAGCATACATAAGATCTGCGATTACGAATAGTTTTTAGGAACTGAAAGTCACAGTGACTTGAGTGCAATGCTCTGTGCTGTAAAAGTTTTTGGAATAAGGAGGCGTCGCAGATGCATAGCCTGCGCTCTTTGCCGAGATAAAATACATCTCATGAGCTTTTCCTTATTGCCATCCGTCATTTTAAGTTCCAATTGTCACATTAGTGGGTTAGGCTTCCTGTCCGGCGTCCACGGATATTAATCGTGTCTCTCAGGCCAGCGTACTGAGAAACTTTCTTTGGTTTATTTTTAGGTAAATTCTAGGTTTAGAACAATACTGTTTATATTACTGAGGAAAAATAAATTAGCGACATTAAAGTTTAGTGGTTTTTGCAACCCCAGAAAGTTCTTATCTAATTTGCGTGCTATGGGAACAGAGATCTGATAAAAGTTATAAAAAGATGTCTAATAGTAAAAATATTTGAAAAATCTTAATCGATGATATATTCATGGAATGCATAATATTGAGCGGAAAATATTTGCATTTACTATTTCTTTAAAATGAGATATAATTTTATCAAGTAGGTGACTTTCAAAAATGTTTTTTTGTACACAAGTTTTTTGCTGCCTGCTCCTATTTATTCTTTGCAGGTCTATAAATTGCTTCTCGAGACCAACTTAGTATGGTTGGTTTCCTTCCGTGAGGAGTTTCTCAGGTTGCGACACGACACGATCATCAGATCAGCTCCGTTTTAGTTTCTTATTGCAGTCTTGTAAATTACGGAAGTACCTATACCAGATTTCAGCACAATCGGACATCGTGAAGTGGTTAAAATTTACTTTACTTACAAGATATGAATCAACACTACTTAAACAACAAGTATACTGAGTGAAGCTTAATAAAAGCGTGCAAAAACACGTTTTATTCAACATAACAACATAAAATTTTACCTTTACATTGTTGCCGAGTCCTAAAATGGGTTTTCATTTGTTTTACTTATTGATTTCTATAACATTAGGTACTACATAAAGTTTTTAAGACTCTTAATTAATAGAACGAATTAAATGTGACAACATATTATTTGCCTGGCCGTGATAAAAGGGTGGATTGATATAATTGTCAAAACAGAGTAATAATTAAGAAAATCGTTAGGTTAAAATAAATATTTCTGTGTCACCCATGGTTATGACATACATTATATTTAAGTATTATATACTATGACATTATGCTTGCCATGTAGGTACCCTTCTGTATTGTGAAATAAAGTTTATAAGAGAGATTATTATATAGCCTATGGACACCTATAACTCCAGAGGTATCAGAAACGCGAAACAGTGCACATACACTCCCTTTTTTAAAGAACACAATATTGAAGCTGTAGCTACAACTAAACCTGATTTTTTAAGAACCATAGACATCAAATCTGTTTTAGAACAAACAAAATCAGTCTTTGCATTTACGAGTAGATGTGTCTGCGATGGCAATGGGACTCCAAAGATATTAAACAGTATAACGGGATGTAACTGGTGTATGAAAGTTATGAAACATTAAACGATAATTCCAATCTAAAGGTCTGTACTAAAAATATGATAATTATCATAAATAGCAGTACAGTTAACATTTATAGATACCCATTTCTAAAAGGTCATACTATACGACGATAAGTTTTTTTAGAAAAGACATTTACCGATAAACAATCTAAGTATTTTAGTAAATATTTTGATTTGTTTATTTGAATGAATGAATGAATTAATCGTTTATTTGCATTAAACAAGCGTACATGAACGTGTTAAATAATTTTCTTAGTTCGTTTCTTGTTTTACCAAGACTGGCGTACAAAAATTGTTTATTTTAAGGAGACACTAGGTACTATTATTTATATAAATTATTAACTTAAAAAGATGTCGTACAACAATGTACATTAAAAGTGTACGGACGTACAAAAAAGTGTTCCAGCCCTGGGCACCGGATGTCTTGCTCAATTTTTCCTTTGTACTTAATATGACATCTATTGAAGTCTGTACTATCTGTAGGTATTTGTTGTTATTGTTGTTTAACATTTTGTAAGTTTTTCAACCACTTCCCGGTATCTGATTGAGACGTACATGAATCTTGAAGCAAATCAAATTATTTTATGGCATATTTTTATATTTGCAATGCAAAAGTCCAAATGCAAAAGTCCTCCGGTGTCTGAGGCCAAATTTGATCTGTTTTATACACTTCCGTAATGTAATTTACATGACAATGTAAAAAAACAACACTGATCTGATTATGCACTCCTAAGGTGACCTAAGGAACTCCTCAAGGAGGAAATGCAACCGCACCAAGTAAGGGCTCGTTAGAAAGAAAGGACTTGAGAAAAAATTGATAAACGTGCAAAAACCAGGAGTTAGAAATAAAAGTGTGTACCAAGAAAATTTTGGGAGTTACTTGTTACCGTGAGTACCGTGACATTTGCATCGCAACTTTTGCTTTTAGTTTCTGTAGTAAAAATCAATGTAAATTGGGATAATTCCGATAGGAAAAAAACCGGCCAAGTGCGAGTCGGACTCGCGCACCGAGGGTTCCGTACAAACCTATAACAAGCAAAAGTTGTAGTATGTTTATTAGTAATTTCAATTTAATACCTCTACGCGTTTACGAGGAAAAAGGTAGTAGGCTTAAAATAAAATAAAAATATTTTATAATTTAAAATGTACCCTATTTGCAGATGATGTCTCCCTCCTTTTTGATTGTAACAGTAATGATGATTTCAATTTAAAGCTAACACAAACCTTAAATCAAATTCATCAGTGGATGGCCGACCACAACCTTAAAATTTAAAAAAAATATTTCTTGTATGATTTTACTAAAAATGTCTACTTTACGTAATTTTTCCTTTGTCTGTGCTATATGAAATTTCTTCGTGCCAAGTTTCAAGTTTCTGAGTTTACGGGTTTTGAATTTCTTGCGAGTACTCAGTTTCAAAATATGCGACTTAAATTGTTATTTCTTTTGATTGCGTTGACATAAAAGTTTGGTTTTGCTACATCTAAAAGGTCCTATGGCCCTGAGTATTTGACATGAATTTCAATTTAATACCTCCACGTGTTTACGAGGAAAAAGGTAGTAAGTTAAAAAATTTAAAAATATTTTTTTTGTATGATTTTACTAAAAATTTCTACTTTTTGTAATTTTTCCATTGTCTATGCTATATGGCGTTGCTTCGTGCCAAATTTCAAGTTACTGAGTTCACGGGAAGTACCCCGTAGGTTTTGCGAGTGCCGAAAAACTCTAAAATTTGCAGCATAAACGACTGTATCTTTTGATTGCGTTGGCTTTTAAGTTTGATTTTTTCACAGCTCCAAGGGACAATAGACTTGAGTATTTGATATAAATTTCAGCTTGATACCTCCACGCGTTCCTGAGAAAAATGGTCTTGACAGACAGACAGACAGACAGACAGACAGACAGACAGACAGACAGACAGACAGACGGACAACAAAGTGATCCTATAAGGGTTCCGTTTTTTCCTTTCGAGGTACGGAACCCTAAAAAGTGGCGGGTAATTCCGAAAGTTGACTCTTATTACATTGGGATATGAGCGATAGTTGAATGATTTTCGGAATTAAATAGTTTGCGAAATACACCTTGCTTGATTTTTGAAAACTAAAATAATACCCTGAAAAGTATACATAAGGTTATTTTCTTTAAATTTGACATACCCCATAGCCGATATTATTTATTTGTCTGTAATTGAATTTGATACGTTCAACTTTAATTATCCAGATACGCACTTCATGAATTCGCGATACAACACGATAGATACACCACAGTATTATCAAAATTAATTACGTAAACGTATAGTTAATAAATATAATCGGCATTGCAAATCTTCAAGACTGTCAGCGTGCAACATGTGCATTACAAATGTTATTAGTATAATTTTCGTATTTGTAAATTTTATAATATTGCACTCGCCAATAAAATTTAATTGCACCCTTTAAGGTGAATATTGTTAATGTCATATATATAATGTCTAATAATCTTGAATGAATGTGATAGTAATATAATAATTTTGTTTAATTTATCGTCTTCAAAAATGACGGTGTTGTTAATTAATTGTGTTTTTATAGGTATGTTGTTTAGTATTATTTCATATTTTTTGTTGTTTGAAGTGTATACTTCCAATTGGTCACATGTCCCATGTACTTAACACCCCTATGCCGTGCTACGCCAAAAATGACCGAAAGCATAAGGACGTTTATGAATTACTAAGCCTTTGCTCGCGACTTCGTCTGAGTGGGATTAACATTCGCCATAAGGAATTAATGTAACTCCTTAGTAAAATCTCATAGAAAATATTAATTTAGCGCACATGCTAGTTTACGTCTACAGTGAGCAACAATTCCATACAAACATCCACCTCTCCCCCTTTTAACCCCTTTAAGGGATGATTTCCAGAACTCAAACTATTTTCATACCGAATTTCATCGAAATCGGTTCAGCGGTTTAGCGTGAAGTCACTTTCTGACTACGTCACATTCTGAGTTAATTACTTTCTGAATTCGTCACTATGAGTTCGACACTTTCTTTTTCAGCATCCCCAAGAGGGATGCGCCATGGCTGAGGGGATAACCGGGATTATTATGACAGATTTTACGAAGTAAGAAAGTGACGAAATCAGAAAGTGGCGACATCAAAAAGTAACAAACTCAGAATGTGACAAAGTAAAAAAGTGACGTCTTAAGAAAGTGACCTGCCCCGCCTAAAGGTATTGTACCTGGTAAATATATTTTACAATGTAGAGCATAAAAATGCTTCGACTCTACACTGTGGAGGACACACAAAATAAATAAATCCATGAATCGAACTATGATTATTTACGCAAAATCAGTATATAAATATAACATATACAGATGAAAGACTACGTACGCACTCACAATAGAGATTACGCACGCATGCCCGTGACCTTAACTCTGCCTATCATATCGAATTGTTATGGTGAAAGTCACAATGTTTTGAAATCATCACCCAGCCAGTTTGTCAATAAATAGTGATGTACTTGTGGCTCAGTACACATGGTTTTATTGTCATACCGTACGGTACTATAAAATGCCACCCATCGCTACGGCCCACGATATGCGTACAACTATCGGTTTGATTTATAAAGTGGTTTTCATTTCCTCCAGTAGGTAATTTAAGTTTGGGTTTAGACATTACTTGACTTGTTAAAAATAATTATGAAATTAAATTGCAAGTAAATAGATAAAAAATATATGTGCATATATATGTATATTATTATTATTCCCACTACTAAGCCGGACTTAATGACAATCTGAGAGCTTAGTGCTGTGCAAAAGGTATACCTAGTATACCCACTACATATAGGTATATATACCAACGCGTAGGTACCTTTAAAAATATTGCTTATTTATTAACCAGGACATATCTATGTTTAAAATATTACATAGAATATTAAAAAAATATAACATACTTATGTCCGTTAGTTGCCACAAGTGTTAACTTACTGTTAAGTTGTCAGGCATTGTTTGATGTTATGTTTTGGTATGTGAACTATTACCGGTCATTCCAATTGCTTGATCGCTATATTGTTATAGCAGAGAGGGAAGGTATTTATTATGTCTATAACTATATTTAACAATGTAAACGGATGACTTCAAATAAATAAAAAATAGAACTGTCCCACAGCGCCTAAAAGGAGTAAGTACGTACCAATGGACTAAGAGCTGGCCACGTTAGATATGATATGACACAATAATGAGAGCAACAAAACCCGTCTGGTTAGATTGCTATACTATCCTTATTGCTAGATCCGGGCATCTGGCAGCTGTTAATGGGTGGAGGTTTTTTGGGAGGCAGATTAACAGACAAACAAAATTTTAAGGTGAAAAAAAGTAATATCACAATATGTAAACACTACCGAAGTTGTCTCATGGACGTTGTAACATTATAACAAAAACATTTCGTATTATTGCGGAAACAAAAACAGTAGGCGATAAACTATGAATTGCATTTTACGTCATTTGTTACTTTTGGCAACGGAAACTTTTGGCAATGATATAATCTAATTATTTGCATAATTTATTATCATATTGCAATCAACCCAGAACTCTAGGATTTGTTGTTTTTGAAGGGGTTTCCATTCTATAACCTCCACTACTTTACAGCTGCCAGAAGTCCAGATCTAGAAATAAGCATAGTATAGCAAACTGACTAGACGGGTTTCGTTTCGTTGCTCTCATTATTGTGTCATATATGACGTGGCTAGCTGTCCGTCTACAATGTACAGTCATTTACAGAGTGACATAAAAACCGTGTATGCAGTAAACACAAATCCACAAGATTAGGTTGTCTGTGTCACTTCCTTACCTAATAGTAAATGAGAATACTTGTTGTCTAGGTTGTGCATGCTTTTGTTTAATCATTGAACTCATTTGAAATAGTTTAATTACCTCGTAACGAGCTAATTAACTTTGTCAGACGTTAACCTCGAAGTCACCAATATATTTTTGAAATTTTTACCTCTATGTTTTAAAGAGCGTTTTGTTACAAGTGTTTGCATTTGAAGGGTAGTTACATCGTAAAAACTAGTTCCTACGCCAATTCCTGGGATTATGTTGCCGAGCGGACCTCAGGCTCGATAGAGCCGTGGCAAAAAGCCGAGACAAACCCTAGTAGGATGAATATGACGGCTCCTGGCATACAAAGTGGCTTGCAAATGTACCTATGTAAAGTGCTGTCAAATTACTTCACTCAATTAAAATTAGAGTACCCGTACATGAAATGAGGGGTATTTTTTTTTCGCTCCTACCCTATCGTGTGGGGTATCGTTGTATAGGTCTTTTAAAAATTTTTTGGATTAAACTAATAGTTTCGTAAATAATAATAGCTCTGAAAGTTTAAAAAAAGACCGTGCCCCCCCATCTAACTATTGAACTATCCAAAAAAAATTTTTAAATGCATGAAATTGAGGCCTGATAAGTACTTCGAATGAAAACTATATTAAATAAAATCGGTTGAGTTATCACTTAAAACGCATAGCGAAAGGACGTCAGTGTCGCATATTATAATGACGTAGGCGCCGGCCGCCAATAATCTCTTAATAAACGACCTTTTGAACGAATGTATTGTAACAGGTCGGTTACTACGGAACCCTACACTGAGTATGCCCCGACATGCTCTTGGCCGGTTTTTTGAAATACCGAGTACGAGACTTATTTTTAAACGCAATTAACTTCACTTTACTAAGTTCGGCCAATATCACACAACTTTTTGTGCATTTTATATCGTATGTCGTTGTCGTTACATACAGTTAATTCTTTATATTTAAATAAACTGTTTTTATCCGTATTTTCTCTGCTTATTCTTATTAATTTACTACGCATTTACGGAAAACTTGCCCTTGGGTACATAACAGGTTTACTAAATCTCACAGTTTTCCTCTACCTAATACTGGCCCTGTTAGGACGACATTGTTATATCTATATAAAATTAATGTGAACACTCAAGAACAACATATAACGACAATAAATGATGTAGAATATTTTAAGTAACTATGTTACAAATTAATACATATATATATATATATATATATATATATATATATATATATATATATTTTAATTTAATTAATTATTATTCTATTTATTATTCTCATGCTTACTGGATGGAGACCTAAGCTCTCCGAAACATGTTGCGCGTAGTGACTAAATACAAGTGTGTACAGCCGCATGAAGTGATAATAATGTTAACATGTCTCACAAAAGTTTAAATTTAATAAATTAATATTTATTTGAAATACGAAAATATTTCCTTAACGCAAAAATTGTTTGGAGCTGGTTTGATTACTTATCCTTACTTATTAAATTGTATAATGAATCTGACTAAATATTTACCTAATAAGAACATAAGAGTAACAATACAATACTCATCATTTGTCTTACTGAAGCGATTTAAAAAAAAACGGACACGAATTGCAGTCGCCGACCGCCATATTATATTGGAAGAGCATCGAGGATTATGTTTTTTTAAACAAGAGCTACCCACAGTTTCTTTACTGGCCTAATCTGGTGTCCAACCCTGGTGTAGAACCCACACGTAAAATAAGACGTTGCGAGCTTTACGCTTGCTTTTAGCGTATGTGTTTAGAAACTACGTATTTTGTGGCCGATGCATAAGTATTAAAAAGGATCTTTGAGTATTGCGTTGTGTTAAACCTTTATCTCAGTCCCCACAAACAAAGATGACCATCGTTGTTTTTATTTGGCAGTTTTTTAATCAGCACCTTGGTGACATCCGACTTTAAAAAGTATCATTCACGGCTCGTGATGGTCAGGTGTTTTAGTGTCAAAGCGTAGAGGTAATTTTGATTTTATCTTCTTTATCACCATTAAATATCTTAATCATTTAATTTAAATTTTTTGTCGCGTTACTCTGGGCGGTCGGGAGTGCCTACATAAGTTCGCAGGGGCTCGCAAAGCCGTCGTAAATAGAAAATATATGCATGTACTCACGTAACAAATAGCTAGCCCGGCGTAGGGGGCGATGAAAAATTGAATTCTTGGGATGTTTAAGAAAGAAGTATCTATACACGTTTTAAAGGGCCACTAGCTTTTCACCTAGGTGTATAGGGATATGTCTCTGTAACTATAGTTAGGTACTTTAATAAAAATACCTATACGAAGAAATATATTTGCTCATGCATGATACAAATTTAAGTTATGTTAGTACATCTTTGCCACTTGCATATCTGATCAGAAAATTGAAATGATGATGATTCAATTGAGATGCCAGTTGCATAGAATTCATATAAGGCAACCTTTTTCTTCTTTATGGATTTACCCGTATCCAATGGACGGCATTGCTTATATCATAACAATGATAACGTTAGGTTTAGAAAAAATAATGACCACGCATAAGTTTTTGATTCATTTCAATTTGACAAAAAACTTTTTTTCAAAGACTGCACTTTTTTGTCGATTTCTACTACAACTTCGGTGAAAATGTAATTTTATTGAGTAAGTATGTAAGGCATAGGAACCTACACCTATATCGGCTATATCTAATAAATAATATAGTGAATCAAGGTACATATTAACCGTGTATTTATTTCCGGGCTTTTAGGACGCTCTTGAACTTGTTTACCCCACAAGGTGGACTGACTGGGTGGCGCAAGACCGGTCATTGTGGCACTCTTTGGGGGAGACCTATGTTCAGCAGTAGACGTCTTTCGAATGATATAATGATGATTATGATGAACTTGTTTTGAAATCCGAAACAAGCAATGCGTACCTGCGTAAACCATTGTAGGACATCCACGTAAAATATCATAATAAAACTAAACCATAATTATTTTAATCCCGTTTGTTATAAAACAAAACATTTTAAAATTAAATTGTGGGCCAACTTGACGTTCATTTCGCGGACTAGTACATATATGTAAGTGAGCGAGATGACACAACAAAATTCACATCAATTATCATATTACCTATCATGCGCCTTCGTGTAGATTTTCAGCGGTACCTCTATTGAATGTACCCGGATTCAGTTTGATATTTTTGATCATACTTTGGTGCCCTGTGAAACAGCTGACGATCATTTTGTAATTAAAAATAAGAGACAATGAACCATTTCCCGTCACCTAATTGTGAAATCTGCAAGATCACTTTAAGCGGTATTCTAATTTCAAAATCTTGATTTGTTATGGATTTGTTATCTATTATATATGATCTCCCTTTGGTATCAAAATTACATTGTGATAAATTGTAATTTTTGCAACCAATTTCCTTAACGTTGCATTCGCCCCGCTAGGCAACCTCAGTTTTAACATACATTGATAACAAGAAAAGGATGATTTGAATAAACCAAACGCGATGAGACGTGATATAATTTCTGATAGGAGCAGCTCTATTCAATATCAAATTAAAATCAAAATTAAATTAAATTATACTCTTCGAATTGCCTCTTGTTCGTGTTAATATGACGCAGTTTTCGTTGGAATCGTATTTTTTCGTCCTTAAGTGCCATCAAAATCGCCATTTCCTGGAGTTCCTGCAATGATACGATAGTAATTTGTTTTTGTTGTTTACTTCTCCAAACTGACGCTGTTTCAATTTGCGTCATTCAATTGATGCTTGACCGTCAAATGTTCTATATTTTTGGTTACGAATATCCGAGATGTTTTCAGCTATTTGCTAATTACACATATTGTCAATTTGCGACTTTATTGTTTACCTATTAGAGTTCCATATCATGTTAGGTATAACCAATGTTATTCATGTGCATCCTTTTAGTATGTCTGCCACCAATTATAATTGATTAGACACGTAAAAGGCTCCTAAGAGGTCGAGCACTTTTAGCACGTTTGCGCAAATAATAAATTCATTTTTGTTTAAAATACTTTGTTTCGCGTTAG